>JAWZYV010019781.1:0-679217 GCA_038373885.1 Cheiracanthium punctorium | reverse complement strand
CGAACGCACCGTTTAAGAGCTATCGTATTCACTCACATACACACAAACACACACACATACACTCATACATAGATACACCTCGTAAAAATAGCATAAATGAATTCAGAAGACCTCAAAACCTGCCAGTACACCAAAATCTCAAAGTTGAATGATTACAGTACTTTCATGATCTGCAAAATGTTGGCCACGTAGATTAAGGTGTTTCAACAGTATGAATGAAATCTTAGGATTATTGGCGTTGCAAAATACGAAATTCTTACGCATTTTAATCATCAGATGTAGGCTACGTTTCCTTTCCATGTTTGTGCTGGTATCTGATACTTGAAAGCCAGGAAACGTGAGAAGCTGATAACGCTATATTGATTTAACCTTAAATATGAATTTCAAAACAAATACTCGAATTTATTGACTTGAGATCTTTGATCCGTATCGGTATCAAACTTTTTTTCTTCCTGGGGATGATGTGAAGTGAGGAGTTAGGTCACTTCCCGGCAAGTTGAAAAAATTTTTTGATTTCCGCATGCTTGTTTGTGACAGAGTTCACATTTCTTTTCTAAAGCGGCAGGGAGGGGGGGGGGGGGGGTTATAAAAAAAAAAAGGCACTTTCTCGTAAGGAAAAGGACAATTTTCCCTCGGCAAGCCCACTGTGTTCTTTTTCAAAATTGAAATGTTTTCTGCAAACAGAAGGTAAGCTCCATCCTCCAGGAGTTCGCATTTACATGTACTTACTGACAGTATAAAAAATATAATATATATATATGGAACACTTTATATTTTAAATAACTCTCAGTTCAAATGTTTTTAACTATCTTGTTGTGGCTATTGTGGCTAGGAGCATTAACCCTTTGAGGCGCAACCCTTTCCCAATGCTGAAAAAAAGGCAGCCGTTGCCATCGCTCGACTTAACTACCAGCAGACAGCTGGGTGTGCGGCACAGCCAGCTGCGTCAAAAAAGGGGTCTCTAGATCTGTGGCACGTGATGAACGTTTCGATCGTCCGCCATCTTGCTGGTAGTTAAGTCGAGCGATGGCAACGGCTGCCCTTTTTTCAGCATTGGTCAATCTATCCAGCTGTTCCATTTTTCAGCAGATGTCAGTGCTGTTAAAAAGAATAGTGACAATTTTTTAAGGGAAATGGCGTGCTAAAGAGTAAACGGTTCTCCTGGAGCTATATCACCCGCAACTATTTTTATAGAAATCCAATCTATTCTTCGTGACTGGCAACAGTCAAAACGTCAGAGTTTGGTGTTCCCAGAGCAGGAACACTGCGCCTTAAAGGGTTAATAGGCGTACTCTGGATGTGAAGATCTCTGGGTGTGAAGATCACATATCTAACTAATTTTACAATCAGCCTTTAATTTGTGTTTCTTTAATGTAATCTATCCAAAATCATGTATTCTAAACCATTTTCTGTTCTCATTTTTCTGTCACTTCGGCTTTTGAATCTGTATATTCGCTTTTACCCGTATGCATTATTCTTGATTGTTTTTTTGTCTCACCAGACCTTGTGGAGTCGTTGTGCTAAAAATATATTATATTACGTCTGTTTGCAATCGCAACGAACATTTTTGATGTTCCTCTTTTTCATCCTGCTGGCGTAAGTTATTTTCTGTTGCCCTGCCTCATCTTTAAAATTATTTGCTCGCGACTCCGTCATTTTATTTTTATTAAGTTTTAAGGTTGCTCTGGCATTGGCGTTATTTATCTCAGCCAAGTTGTTGTTCTCGTCAATGTGTAATTCTCTGCTGGCGTAATTTTTAATTCTGCCGTCTTATTATCACTGTCCTCATAGGACGGAATTTTTATTTCGCTAGCCACCACCAGCCTTTCTAATAACTTAATATTTCAATAGTTTCTTTTAAATAAAATAGTTTTAAGTGTTCAATGTCTTAAAATGTCTTAAGTGTTCAATGTCTTAAGTTCTATATTGCAACTAAGTACATCGAACCTGGATTTTTAATCCGTCACAACGCAGTTAAATAATTACACAATAGCCAATCAAATATCTTCGTTACACCGGGAAGCAACGATGGACCTGCAGCAGAAGGCTCGCTGCGATCGTCTTTCTGCAACGATGGTTTGTTTACAGCTCAATTGTGCGTTAAGCAACATCATTGTTGTATGCGCTTTTTCAATAGGGGTTGTCTGATATCGCGAGGAGGGATTGAATGATTTATCGCCAAGGTTTAGAGCCAAAACTTAAGTCCCCTCAACTCCTAGCTTGGCGATATCTTCCATATTTGGCAAGAAACTTTCCAACGCTACAGTTTTTTACACAGGTGAAGAATAGGTAGAATATACGTGACGAAGGTCGTAAAACACTTAGAGTAGGTGATTTTATTACAGATTTTCCAAAGAAATATTTTGTGGAAGAAGGAAGAAAATTACGGCACTCGCATGAATCATGGTACACTTTCCAACTTAATGGAATAAGGAAGAAAAATAGGACCGACGCATATCTTATAAATAAAAATGAAATTCTGTTTGTTTGTTTGTTTGTTTGTTTGTTTGTTTGTTTATTTGTTTGTTTGTGGATTTGAGTTGTATACAAATCCACAAAAATGGACCTATCAGCCTGAAATTTTGCACAGATATGTAAAATAATATAGAATAAATCATAGTCCACTTTAAAACTTTGAAAGTCCACCCGTTCCCGGAATTTAAGAGATTTTTTATGTTCTCCACGCAAAAAGCTTTCCGTAATTGTAACCCCTGTAGTGAAAAAAGTGTGAAATAAGGATCGTGGTTGCCATGTGTGGCGATTTTGTCGAATAAAATGTTTTAAATTCTCAAAGTAAAAATAAAAGAATAATAATGATTTTTTTTTGTTAGTTTATATTCGTAAGGTTATATATTTTTTAATTATAATATCGTGTGCATGGGAAATCGGAGCAGGAATGAAATGTTTTATACGCAAAACAATAAGAATTGAAGATTTCCGAGACTAATATGTTAAAATTTTTTAGTTTGGCGAAAAAATAAAATGGCTCAAATGCCGAGACAGTGAGTTCTAGCCTTGGCGCTATTTATCGTAATTTAATCGTCTGCTATTTGGGTTATGAATACACCTGCGTATAAGTTTTTGACATTTTCATTCAGTTGGAATTGTGCATTTTTCTGAGCAGCTTTTCTGCATCTAATGTATTACATCCAGAAAAAAGGATGTTAGAAATATCAATTTTAATTTTGTTTAATCACACTCATGAATAATGATACACTTTCCAACTTAATGAAAGAAGGAACGAAAATAGGGAAGACCCATGGATTATAACTCTTTTTATATATAGCACTTTAGTGCGTATTTAAAAATCTGAAAGTGTGTCAGATTTTCTATGATTCTAGCGCTTGGCGCAATTTAATGAGAGGGTATTTTTTAAAACAAGCGTAGGTTATCTTATAAATAAAAATGAAATTCTGTTTGTCAATTTGTTGATTTGGGTAGTATACAGTTCCACAAAAATGGACCTGTCAGCCTGCAATTTTACACAGATATCTAAAATAATATAGAATAAATGATAGTCCACTTTAAAACTTTGAAACTCCACTCAAAAACGTTTTCCTCCTGAATGGTTCTCTTAATTTCCGTTCCCGGAATTTAAAGAGATTTTTTATGTTCTCCACGCAGAAAGCTTTACGTAATATTAACCCCTGTAGTGAAAAAAAGTGTGTGAAATAAGCATGTTGGTTGCCATGTGTGGCGATTTTGCCGAATACGATGTTTTAAATTCTTAAAGTAAAAATAAAAGAATAATAATGATTTTTTTAGTTTATTTTTTTAGGTTATTTTTTAAATTATAATATCGTGTGCGCATAAGAAATGAGAGCAGGAATGAAATGTTTTATACGCAAAACAATGAGGATCGAAGATATCCGAGAATAATATGTAATTTTTTTTAGTTTGGCGAAAAAAAAAAATGGCTGATAGGCCGATTTTTAGAGAGTGAGTTCTAGCGGTTTGCACAGTTTTAGGCTTTTTGGCGCAATTTACTGAGAGCTTAAGGGAATAGCATTTTTGAAAACAAGTGTAAAGGTTTTCTTAGAATACAGCATTAAATTTTAACTATCCGTGCAGAAATAATGCAGTTATTAGGGCATTTCAAGCGATGTAGCTTCAGAATTCTCGCCAATTGAGTACATTGATTTAACTTGGGGGAAATCCGTCAAATTTCAGAAAATTGAAATCTTTGCATTTAGTACATCGAGGTAACGATGAATAAAACATGTTATAGTTGATAATTTAAAAAATGCGGCGGTATTAAGGGATTCCACTTTTCAAATAAATGCCTGGCGGTCGAACCATTTCCCATTTTGATTGCTGCTAAGTCAATGCTTCGAATGATTCCCTGAAAAAACTCTTGCAAAATGGCGTATGCTGGCACTTTGGCGAGGCTTAGATTTGAAACTGGATTTTACTTGAGACTGGTATATACGTATAATAAGACTGGTTATAGATAAAAATGAATGTTGGTATGTGTGTAGGAGGTTGAAAAACTCCAGCACCGTTTCACCGAACACCATGAAATTTGGTTCACCTAAGTCTTTTATCATGGAGAAGGTTTTTATGCTATCCGTTTTCCTCTAACTTTTCACTAGGTGGCGCAGCAGAACGTCGAATTCTATTCCGTTTAGCCGTTTGCTATGCGAATATCGTCCAACCAATTTCGATGAAATTTGGTACACGCGAATATTAGAACACGGAGAATATTTTTCACTATCCATTTGCTGTAACTTACCGCTAAATAGCGCTGCAACGCATCAACTTCTATACCGTTCGACCGATCGGCATAAAATTTTTTATACTTACACATTTGAGAACGAAGAATATATTCTAACTGCGTTACTTTTGATGTTACTCACCACTAGATGGCACTGCAATGCATTATTATTTTAACTCGCCACTAGATGACGCTGCAGCAGGCCAAATTTTTGACCATTCAAACGGTGGCTATGAAGATCAGTATGCATAGCTATTTGAACAATGAGAATATTTTGGCGTTATCCATTTTGCTATAACTCGCCACTAGATGACGCTGCAGCAGGCCAAATTTTTGACCATTCAAACGGTGGCTATGAAAATCAGTATGCATAGCTATTTGAACAATGAGAATATTTTGGCGTTATCCATTTTGCTATAACTCGCCACATGACGGCGCTGTAGCAAATCATTACTTTAATTAACCACTAGATGGCCCTGCAGTGTATCACTTCTTGACTGTGCGAATGATCGCTATGAAAATAGGTATACATAGATATTTGAACACGGGGAAGAGTTTGGCACGATCCATTTTCCTATAACTTGACACTAGATGTCGCGTCAACACATGAACTTCAAGACTATTCAGCCGATCGTCATGAAAATTCGTATACATCGATATCTGAATGCGAAGAATATTTTTGCCGTATCCGTTTTGCTAAAACTCGCTACTAGATTGTGCTACGCCGCATCGCCTTCTGCACCGTAAAAACTATTGCCTTGAAATTCAGTATGCATGATTATTGAACACAATATAACGCGATATCCATTTTGCTATATCTCTTTATTACAATATATAGTAATCACAACAAATATTAATATCAAAAAGTTCATTCATTCCCGTGCGAAGAACGGGTACTTCAGCTAGTATTATTATACGCTTTCAATATATAGCACTTTAGTGAGTATTTAAAATATGAAACTGTTCCAGTTTTTTAATTGCGAATTTAACCTCTATTATCAAAAGAAAAATTACGTGTGCGAACAGCAAGGGCTGAATGGGATCCTTAATAAATAGCTGGTGCTATTGATAGTTCCAAGCACGTACCTGGAACACTGTTTACTTATTTTACTTGTATTTTTGCTAGTGGATACGGATGACAACAACATAGACACACGATCGCAAGAAATATTAATAGCTTACTTTCACGCGCACTGTTGCTGTTTGTCTCCTCTGCCGATTAAACACGCAGGTTTCACAATCATAACACGCAGGTTAAAATTAATAAAGTATGCAAATAATTTGCGTAAATAAAAAATACCGCGAATGCACATTTGACACAAAATATCTGTCCTTTGCTAACTAAAAATCCCAGTTGCCACACAGGCAGGAAAGTCTCAGAAAGAAGAAAAGTGGACGTGTTGTACCACCCGATATGCGTTCGTATCCAGGGCCCTTGCTAAAGGGGGAGGGGGTGGTGTATCCGGCAGATACTCGTATTGTATCTTTATTTATTTATTTATTTATGTGCGCTATTTATAAAGTTCTTTATTAATTTGAACGTAGGGTTATAGCAAAAGTTTGAACTACAGGGGAAAAATATTTAGCAAAAACACACAAATGACGAAAAAGAGTTTCATCAAAATGCTATGGAAAAAACTTTTAATCACCTTCCAGCAAATCAGCGGGTAGTAGATGAAAGCTGCGGTTTGTCCCCCCACAGGTTTTAGAAGATAGATTCCACAGATTGCCGAATAAAAACTCATTCTTTAATTGCAATTTTAGTAAAACGGAAAATAACTATCCTGCTTAATTTTTAAAAACGAAAAATGACAAACAAAACGGATAATGTGGGGTAATTTTCGCTGCCAGTCCTTTTAATTTACGGATATATATTAATAGGGAGATTGTGCGTAACGGCTTCACTCACGGTAACGGTAACGTTAAATGCCATTGGACAATACAGAGCATGCGCACGCACAAAATCCGAAACGTGGTTGGTCAAAATACTCCGGATAGCGTTCACGTTAACGTAGGAACGGTATGCTATGTTTTTCTCCACAGTGGAATATAAAAGAAATATCATAGACTTAGGTTCTATAGGCAATGATTGCTGGCTGTAACCTATTCTCTTCCATAGTTGCAAAATTTAAATGGTTATGCCTAAGGTCAACGCCATAGGACCTATTCCAAGAAGTAACAATAAGCACAGACGGAGAAACCGCCGTACTCTCTCATTTGCAATGATGGGCTCGAATAGGCTAATCATTCGTTTATAGGGAGTGCAATCTCGATCCCGCAAATTTCATACTTTACATAAATATGAAAAATTTTTATATTTATGTAAAGCATTGTATTAATTATCAAATAAGATAAACTCTAATAGCACCGTTACCTAAATGTGCAGTCACTGCGACGTGAAAGACCGTCATAGGATGTCGCGAATGAGTCACAAATAAGTCGCCTTAACTGTCTAATATCCCTCTGCGGCAACGTCACAACGTGGCGTCACCATGAAGTCACACTGTGACTTGAGCACGAGATTGTGACTTCAATGTGACGTTACAGCGCCGTCATATTCACAGCACTGTGACTTAAATGTTCCACTCATTTAAACTGAGGAAAACCTTTTTTTTTTTTTTTTTGAGAAATTCGCAAAATTATTTAAAATTCACAAAATCATAAAAAAAATAGCAAGAAAGTAGCAATACCGTGAAGTCATAAAATTGAGTCACATGTTGATTTCAAAAGTAGCAAACATTGCGAAAAGTCGCAAGATCTGGCAAGACGTGTCAAACGATTCGCCACGTTGACGTCACAAAGAAGTCACACAAGCTATTGTCACTGGCAAGTCACACTGTAACTTCCAGTTGACATCACTTATGGCCACCAGTGTGACTGCGTGATGACCTATGTGACTCACAGGGACATCACGGCGACCTCATTGTGACGTTCCGTGCTAATAGGGAAGTATTAAACTTGATAGTGCTTACAACGTTAATGTTTCCTACTATTCTCTATCAAAATTAATTTATATTTGGATGAAATGTCAATCCCGCGGGATTGCGGATACCGCAGGATCAACAAATCTGAATCCTGAAATTCCGCGAAACGAAAAACAGTGCGGGATTGCATTCTCTGGGTATTGGAAGACATACAGCTACTGCATCTAATTCTATAAATGGAAAATATTTTATTTGGGGGGGGGGGGGGGTAAATAGTAGTGGACGCTACAATAGACGCAATCCCGGGAAACGAAAGACAGTGCGGGATTGCATTTCCTATTCGTTTACCAGTTGCGTGGGCGGCAGTAAATCTCTCTTAGTAAAAAAAAAAAAAAAAAAAAAAAATCTGATGTGTCCAACACATGACTTCCTTGCACGTCTATTAGATCAAAAATATTTTCGACGCACTTCCTCTAAACTTATTTGTTTGAAAGAGATAAAATATCAATAATAGTAAGATTTAGCGATTTCTAGCCAAATATTTCGATATCTCCAAGCTGAGTTCAATTTGAAAGATTTCCTTCTGACACTTTATTTGGCGATATTTCACCAAAAGCCGACAAACTTGAGATAGTTTGCGAGATTTTTGGGGATAGCCAAAGTAGTCATTGACCACAGACTTTCAATGAATTGAAATGCATCCATACACCTCAATGTATTTAAAGTCATTTGGCTCACCCTGTAAATAAATTCCCAGTCGATTGTTGTCGAAAAAAATATTGAAAACAGTTAGATATTACAATAGTTCTAAATGCAAAAGTTTTAAGAGTTATACAAAATACGAAATAATTTTTGGCGCCAAATTTGGTGATATTTCGGCGAAACACGTCAATGTCGACGACATTTGGCGAGATTTTAAGCATGAACCAAACAATGACAGATTATCGCCAAATATGGCGATATTTCCCAAAACTCGCCAAGAACGATGACAAATGGCGATACTTTGGGCATGGACCAAATAACTGAATATCGCCAAATTTGGCGATATTTCGCCTAAACTCGCCAAGGCCGAGGACAGACGGCGAGATTTTGGACATGTACCAAACAATGACCGTCTACAGTTGTATTATATTGAAGATGTCCATAGACATTAATGAACTGAAATTCTTTTCGGTGGTTCTGTAAATAAACTCTCCAGTAGATTGGAACCAAAAATCGAGATGCACAACTAGATGTTACAACAATCTTATATATGAAATTTCATAATAGTTTTTGAGATTTGAGAGTTAAATTCGACACACGTACAACAAAAGTCGCCGAGCTTGGCGACTTTTGGCATAGTTCTTGAGGGAGTCACGTGACCGTGGTCGGACCATTACCTAACTTATGTGGTAGGACGGCATTGTGCTTGAAATGGATGAATGCCCCTAAAATTGCCATTGACCGCAATGTATTGGAAATCTTTTGAGTGTTCCTGTAGCTGAACTATAAAGGATAAAGACACTTTTTTTAATGGAGAAATTCATTTTCTAACTCTTTACTGCATATATCACTTCTGAGTCGTTTGAAATAGCCCAATACCTCTAAAAAACGCTTTGATGAATTTCGGCCCATAGAGCGTAATGTATTTCGAATCTTTTGGGCGGTTCTGTAGATAAACTATCCAGTCGAATGGAACCAAAAGGGGAGGTGCACAACTAGATGTTACAACTATCCAAAATATGAAGTTTCGACATTCTACGCCTAATAGCTTTTGAGTTAGGCGAGTTTAATGAATTTCAGCCCATAGAGCGTAATGTATTTCGAATCCTTTGAGCGGTCCTGTACATGAACTATCCATTCGATTGTCACCAAAAGGGGAGGTGCACAACTAGATCATACAACAATCCTAAATATCAAATCTCAACATTCTACGACCCATAGTTTTTGAGATATGCGAGTTACATACATACGTACGTACAGACGGCATGGAAAAAGTGGCCACAATAGACTCGCCGCTGGTCAAAATGAGTTGCAGACGCAGTAATATGATCGTGCATGATAGCCTACGATGAGATGCATCGAAAAAAATTTTAAAATTCAATTTAGAGGTAGTCAAAATCGGTTTTTTTGTCGAAATTTGGCCCCCAAAATTTTTCGGGATCACATTACTTCCTTATACTACGTACAAGGAAGTAAAAAGAAAAGAAAAGAAAATCTGAAATTCTTCCAGATTTTATTTAGTACCCGGCTGGAAGATTTTCATTTTTTTTTAAACTATTCAATTATTTCTGCTTTATAGAGGAAAGTGATAAGTGTAAGTGCTCATATAGACTCCTGTTCGCATAATTTTGTTGCTGAAAATTGCCCCCATTGTTGTTTGGCCCCTAGTGGTGAAATGTTTTGGATGAGTGCGTATTGGAAAATCTAAAGTATCCATTTCAGTTATGAAATCGGATCCTTGATCGGAATTGAATTCCATGTTACAATCTCCTACTAAAACAGTCTTACAATCATCCTCCTTCAGCAACATTTCGAATACAGCGTCTCATTTATCTTCATAAGAAATTCGAGGACTAGCGTATGTAACTGCAAATCTCACTTTAATATACGCAATGACCATTTGAACACCATTGATCTGGCTCGTGTAGGCACGGGTCAAGTGTTTCATGTTCTTTTTATAAAGTGATTTTTATAAAGTTTTCCTCTATAAAAATCATAACTCCAGATGGCTTTCTGTTCTGTAAACCACTGTCTATCCGTTCGACCAAAGTGAATCCTGGGATTTGAAAATCATCTGAAGGGATAGTCCATTTTCCGTTAGCAATATCCAATCACTCTGCAGAAAACATGAATCAAACGGAAAAGTGACCACGGCGCGCCGCGTAGACAAAAATTCCGTGCTTGAAAGAAATAGCACCAGAGTACTAAAAAAAAAAAAATCTGATGTGTCCAACACATGACTTCCTTGCACGTCCATTAGATCAAAAATATTTTCGACGCACTTCCTCTAAATTTATTTGTTTGAAAGAGATAAAATATCAATAATAGTAAGGTTTAGCGATTTCTAGCCAAATATTTCGATATCGCCAAGCTGAGTTCAATTTGAAGGATTTCCTTCTGACACTTTATTTGGCGATATTTCACCAAAAGCCGACAAACTTGAGATAGTCAGCGAGATTTTGGGGATAGCCAAAGTAGTCATTGACCACAGACTTTCAATGAATTGAATGCATCTATACACCTCAATGTATTCAAAGTCATTTGGCTCACCATGTAAATAAATTCTCAGTCGATTGCTGTCAAAAAAGATATTGAAAACAGTTAGATATTAAAATAGTTCTAAATACAAAGTTAAAAAATCTACGGGTTAAAGTTTTAGAGTTATACAAAATAGGAAATAATTTTTGGCGACAAATCTGGCGATATTTCGGCGAAACTCGTCAATGTCGACGACATTTGGCGAGATTTTAAGCATGAACCAAACAATGACAGATTATCGCCAAATTTAGCGATATTTCGCCAAAACTCGCCAAGAACGATAACAAATGGCGATACTTTGGGCATGGACCAAATGACTGACTATCGCCAAATTTGGCGATATTTCGCCAAACCTCGCCAAGGTCGAGGACAGACGGCGAGATTTTGGGCATGTACCAAACAATGACTGTCTACAGTTGTATTATATTGAAGATGTCCATAGACATTAAGGTACTGAAATTCTTTTCGGTGGTCCTGTAAATAAACTCTCCAGTAGATTGGAACCAAAAATCGAGATGCACAACTAGATGTTACAACATTCTTATATATGAAATTTCATAATAGTTTTTGAGATTTGAGAGTTAAATATGCACACACATACACCAAAAGTCGCCAAGCTTGGCGACTTTTGGCATAGTTCTTGAGGGAGGCACGTGACCGTGGTCGGACCATTACCTAACTTATGTGGTAGGACGGTACTGTGCTTGAAATGGATGAATGCCCCTAAAATTGCTATTGACCGTAATGTATTGGAAATCTTTTGAGTGTTCCTGTAGCAGAACTATAAATGATAAAGACACTTTTTTTAATGGAGAAATTCATTTTCTAACTCTTTACAGCATATATCACTTCTGAGTCGTTTGAAATAGCCCAATACCTCTAAAAAACGCTTTGATGAATTTCGGCCCATAGAGCGTAATGTATTTCGAATCTTTTGGGCGGTCCTGTAGATAAACTATTCAGTCGAATGGAACCGAAAGGGGAGGTGCACAACTAGATGTTACAACAATCCTAAATATAAAGTTTCAACATTCAACGCCTAACAGTTTTTGAGATATGCGAGTTTAATGAATTTCGGCCCATTGAGTGTAATGTATTTCGAATGTTTTGGCAGTCCTGTAGATAAACTATCCAGTCGAATGGAACCAAAAGGGGAGGTGCACAACTAGATGTTACAACTATCCAAAATATGAAGTTTCGACATTCTACGCCTAATAGCTTTTGAGTTAGGCGAGTTTAATGAATTTCGGCCCATAGAGCGTAATGTATTTCGAATCTTTTGGGCGGTCCTGTACATAAACTATCCATTCGATTGCCACCAAA
The DNA here is from genome assembly GCA_038373885.1 of Cheiracanthium punctorium. Lineage (NCBI taxonomy): Eukaryota > Metazoa > Arthropoda > Arachnida > Araneae > Cheiracanthiidae > Cheiracanthium > Cheiracanthium punctorium. The sequence continues at coordinate 667,016 of JAWZYV010019781.1, read as the reverse complement.
AGGGGAGGTGCACAACTAGATCATACAACAATCCTAAATATCCAATCTCAACATTCTACGACCAATAGTTTTTGAGATATGCGAGTTACATACGTACGTACAGACGGCATGGAAAAACTGGCCACAGTAGACTCGCCACTGGTCAAAATGAGTTGCAGACGCGTTAATATGATCGTGCATGCTAGCCTACGATGAGATGCATCGAAAAAATTTTTTTAAATTCAATTTAGAGGTAGTCAAAATCGGTTTTTATGTCGAAATTTGGCCCCCAAAATTTTTCGGGATCACATTACTTCCTTATACTACGTACAAGGAAGTAATAATAATAATAATTTTCCAATAGGTCTGCGGGCCTAAGGGCCCCGAAATTTTTATTTTAATATGAAAATTTCCCAATTTTTGTTTCTGTTTGTTTGTATTTCACTTTTTTAATAGCATTTAACTTATTATGTTATATTGCTTTTAATTATTTGATAAGGATCTTCGCTAATGCTTCAGAAAACCAATTATAGGTAAAACGGTACTTTGAGAGTAATTTGTGACTCGTTTGTTTCAATTTTGAATATCCCATGCCCAAGGAGGCTCTTATCTTGAGTTGAGCGTGTAGTCAAGAATTCTTCTAAATAGGGTCCTGGATGGAAATCCCATTATTATTTATGATTTATTATTCATGTTACATCTTAAAATGGAGAAGACGCTGTATTCCGCTTTGCCTTTGGCTGCGTAATTGACCTTTCAAACACCTCTCGCGATTCAACCTCGCTTGAATGCTTTGGCGCCCGCGTTTAACACTTATCGATCGCTTTCAGTCTTTACATTTGTCACACAGTGCATATGTGCGCAAAATTTACCACTGAATAAGATTACGGAACAGCAAAAAAGCATGCACTTTTTATAAATTCAAATACATGCAGGATATCCCCAAAAGGTCTTAACAAGCTATAATTCTTTATCTATTGAAATTGAAAAAAAACATTCAAAATAAGGTAAGAAAAAATTTCTCTCGTTAATTTTCAAAAAGTAACACTTTTTAAACTTTTATACGATATCTGTACAAAAAAAATCAAAAATCAAACGTAGTAAAATGTGTTTTATGCGCTCAGGAGGTGATTTACAAAATTTGAAAATTATATCCGAAGAAGTTTCAGAGATATGAAGATAAATATATGCTGACTTAAACCACTTTTCAATGGATCTCGAAGGGAAAAAAAATTCAAGTCGAATGATCGCGTTTCAGGGGTCATACATAAATTACGAAAGAATTTTTTTTTTTTTTCTCTATAATAAACTTTTACTTTCAAATTCATTTCATCCGACCATATTTGTTTAAAAATACCACTGAAACGTTTTATTATGAAAAGCTGAAATTTCGTACATCACCTCATCAGCGTATGGGGCACATTTTACTAATTGGGATATTTTGTACTGGGGTCGTATAAAAATTTAAAGACTAACTTTTTGAAAAATAACGAGAGGAACTGTTTCTTAATGTAGTCTTTTTTCCTTCCTTGTTTCGAACATTTTTTTTTCTATCCGCATCGTCCACTTATCTCTAATAAGATAAAGAATTCAAGTTTGTTACCACCTTTTCGGGACACCCTGTATATTACAATATGTAACACACTTTCTGATGAATACTAAAGCACATTTGTTTTCTTTAACCTTTTGAGGCGCAACCCTTTCCCAATGCTGAAAAAAGGGCAGCCGTTGTCATCGCTCGACTTAACTACCAGCAAGATGGCGAGACGATCGAAACGTTCATCTCGTGCCACAGATCTAGAGACCCTTTTCTAACGACAGCTGGCTGGCACAGCCACGAAAAGTTCATCGCGTGCCACAGATCTAGAGACCCTTTTTTGACGACAGGTGGCTGTGCTAGCCAGCTGTCGTCAAGAAAGGGTCTGCTAGATCTGTGGCACGCGATGAACGTTTCGATCGTCCGCCATCTTGCTGGTAGTTAAGTCGAGCGATGGCAACGGCTGCCCTTTTTTCACAGCTGGATCACAGCTGGCGGACGATCGAAACGTTCACCGCGAGCCACAGATCTAGCAGATCCTTTCTTGACGACAGCTGGCTGTGCCAGCCAAAAGGGGTCTCTAGATCTGTGGCACGCGATGCCACAAGGGTCCAAAAGGGGGTCTCTAGATCTGTGGCACGCCAAAAAGGGTCTCTAGATTTGTGGCACGCGATGAATGTTTCGTGGCTGTGCCAGCCAGCTGTCGTTAAAAATGGGTCTCTAGATCTGTGGCACGAGATGAACGTTTCGATCGTCTCACCATCTTGCTGGTCGTTAAGTCGAGCGATGGCAACGGCTGCCCTTTTTTCAGCATTGGCCAATCTATCCAGCTGTTCTCGCATTCTTCCATTTTTCAGCAGATGTCAGTGCTGTTAAAAAGAATCGTGACCATTTTTTTTACGGGAAAGGACGTGCTAAAAAAGTAAAGGATTCTCGTGGAGCTCTGTCACCCGCAACTATTTTTATAGAAATCCAATGTATTCTTCGTGACTGGCAACAGTCAAAACTTCAGAGTTGGGTGTTCCGAGAGCGGGAAAACTGCGCGTTAAAGGGTTAAGCCCGATTCAAAATTTCAGTTCATTTACAAAATGGCGTTCGCCGCTTCTCCAAAATGATTTTTATTGCCCAGTGCTTCTGTCACACACTTGTTCCGACGAGATTTCATCAACATGTCCATCGATTTAGTATTTTTCTGCCAGCTGTGAAATACCCCTCGCCTCTTACTAAAAAAGAGAAAAAAAAAAAACTAAACTCGGCTATTATGCTATAAAAGTATTACTTCTGCAAATATCCAATAAAGATACGTAAGCCCGGGTTTGCGTGATCCGCCGCTGTATATTTTCAAATATATTTCATGTTTTTATTGCAAGTAAATAAATGTGTTTTATCTTTTTCCACATACTTTGTTGAATGAACGGGCGAGACTGCTTCACCGCTTTCAAGCGCAACCATTGTCTAATGTCGGGGGAAAAAATGCAGCCGTTGCCATCGTACGATTTAACTACCAGCAAGATGGCGGTCGATCGAATCGCCCTCTGCGTGCCGCAGAGCTCGAGAACGTTTTCGACACAGAAGGCTGTGTCAACTACCAGCAAGAGGGCGATTGGATCGACACCCATTTTGCTGGTAGTTAAACCGTGCGATGGCAACGGCTGCTTTTTCGACGCTGGGCAGTCTACCTAGATGTCCTTCTTGAGAATTTAATTGTGTGGTGTGTTGTGGGATTAAGGCCAATTATCTGCACGACGGATCTAGGCTTGTGGGTGGGGTGCCTTCCTTGCTGGTCTTTCTAAGGGCTCCTAACCCGTATGTAAGCTAAGTTTCGGAGGAAACCACAGAAGCACATAATATTTAATTGAAAGCAATTAATTGAAGCATTTAACCCCTTAACGCGCACTGTGCTTGCTCTGGGAACACCCAACTCTGACGTTTTGACTGTTGCTAGTCACGAAGAATAGATTCGATTTCTATAAAAATAGTTGCGGGTGACATAGCTCCACGAGAATCCTTTACTTTTTAGCACGATCATTTCCCGTAAAAAAATGGTCACGATTCTTTTTAACAGCACTGACATCTGCTGAAAAATGGAAGAATGCGAGAACAGCTGGATAGATTGCCCAATGCTGAAAAAAGGGCAGCCGTTGCCATCGCTCGACTTAACTACCAGCAAGATGGCGGACGATCGAAACGTTCATCGCGTGCCACAGTTCTAGACACCCCTTTTTGACGCAGCTGGCACAGCCAGTTGTCGAAAGCCAGTTGAGAAATGTTCGAAGGCTTTTAATGGTTATGTCTGTCTGTCCTCGCGATCACGCAGTTGCACTTGGTTAATTTGTCTTGGATGACATTTTTAACTGGTTTCGAAAATAATTAGCGCAAGCTATTATAAAAACATAAACGGCGGCACAGCCAGCTGTCGTCAAAAGAGGGTCTCTAGATCTGTGGCACGCGATGAACGTTTCGATCGTCTGCCATCTTGATGGTCGTTAAGTCGAGCGATGACAACGGCTGCCCTTTTTTCAGCATTGGGCAATCCATCCAGCTGTTCTCGCATTCTTTCATTTTTCAGCAGATGCCAGTGCTGTTCAAAATAATCGTGACCATTTTTCTACGGGGAAACGAAATCCAATCGTATAGAAATCCAATCTAATCGTGAGTGGCAACAGTCAAAACGTCAGAGTTTGGTGTTCCCAGAGCGGGAACACTGCGCATTAAAGAGTTAATTTGCCGAGCTTTTCTAATTGGAAGTATGTTTTGATCACTTACGGTTTAAAAAATAATCGCCTTGACATCTATTTTGAATCACCCGGTAATATTAATTTTGCATTATTTGAAGCATATAAACCTCTCTGAAACACGTTTTGAACAAGAACTGTCCATAGATCAAACACTTGAAAGCATTCTTTTGTAAACTTCAGTATAGTATATATTAATCTTGAATTATTTGAATATCTCTGAAATACACTTCAAGCAAATATAAATGCAGTAATGCCAGATAGAGGGGTTCCCCCCCCCCTCAGATTAAGAGGGATTTTTCACCTTCATTTGTTATTTTAGCGGGAAATTAAAACCAGTGGGTTGCATTTTAATTAAAATATTACGGTGTTATATGTTTTAATTTAAAATACGTGTTTTTTTAACCGCGTAATTGAATCACCCTTTTAAGATACTTCAGTCATTCAAAATAGAAATTATATAAAAGACAATTTATTAGGCGTCACAAAGTACACAATTTTCATTTTTTTTAAATCAATTTATTATATAACGTGTCCCGAAATGGTGGTTACACGGTTTATTTCTGTATCTATTAAAGATAAATGGGTAATGAAAATTGAAAAAATGTTAAAAATAAGATGTCTACTTTAAGAAAAAATTCCTCTCGTTAATTATAAAAAAAGTGGCCCCTATCAAATTTGTATAGGACTCCCTTACAAAAAAATTTCCGTTTAGTAAATATGCCTCATGCACTGATGAGGTGATGGGCAAAATTTCTCCCTTCCATCATAAAACGTGTCAGAAATATTTTGAAACAAAGATGGTCCGGAGCTATGCATGAATTCGAAAGTAAAAGTTTTTTACTAGAGTGAAAAAAAAAAAATCGTAATTTACGTATTATCCCTGAAACGTAATCATTCGACGCGATTTTTTTCCCCTTCGAGTGCCATTGAAAAGTGGTTTAAGTCAGCATATATAAATATTTATATATCTGAGACGCTTTAGGATGTAATTCTCAAATTTTGTACATAAGCTCATACGTGTATGAAACATATTTTACTAATTGGGAATTTTTTAATACGGGGGTCGTATAAAAATTTAAAAAGTGTTACTTACTAAAAATTAACGATTGGAATTTTTTTCTTGTCGTAGTCTATTTTCCTACCTTAAACACTTTTTTCAGTTTACGTCGCCCACTTATCGCTAATAGATTAAAAGGCGTTATCACCTTTTTGGGACACCCTGTCTATATTGATTTTTTTAATCATTTGGGAAGGAAATCATTTTGGAGCAAATCACGTTGGGGAAATGTCTCTGATAGTCTGGCAACATTGAACAGCTGCCCGTAGATCCTAACTATTGAAATTCGTTAGTGTACACTATTAAAAGAACTGTGAATGATGGATACGAAATTTTCAGCAGAGTGTGCGGTATACCTATAGTATATCAACGGCATGCACAAAATCGATGTGCATATATTGCTACGAATTTTCGGAACAACCCGCTTTTCTGAAGGTTAAACTAGTTTAAAATAATTAAATTTTGCATTTTGTTCTATCAAAATCGGTTAACTAGAAATCGAGATATGGAGTTTTGGATTTCCCCATTGCTTAATTTAGTGCTTTCTAAATATCTCGAGAAATATTGATGTTAGTGCTTCGTTGACCTCCCTTTTGGGGACTTATTTTTATCGCCAAACTTGTCGGTATTTCGCCAAAAAGTTGCCATGCTTGGCGACATTACGGTCATTTGGCGCGATTTCTCCAATGGGGCCTGTAAAGTACGTTTTCCTGCAGTAGCATTACATAATGACCTAATATTACTCTATTACTCTTCTATTATGCAATCAAAATCTAGTTTGTTCTAGAGATGAGTTCGGGCTCATATTTTGAAGCCCGAGCCCGCCCGAGCCCGAAGACTTTTAATCCGAGCCCGCCCGAGCCCGAGCAATATTATTAAAGTTGGAGCCCGAGCCCGCCCGAGCCCGAAATGTCAGCTAAAGACAAATAAAATGAACTACTTCATTAATAGGATACAATAATTTTTGGAGCTTCACACATCTTCTAGTCCCCCGTGCCGCTATTTTTTGAAATAAGTGCGTCTATTTATCCCATAAATCACTTTTTAAAATTCGTTTCAAGGAGTACGTTCAACAAAGGAGAAATTTTTTTCACGAGCCCGAACGCAATCGTGAATTACAGAGCCCGAGCCCGAGTCGGGCCCGGGCTCGGGCTCGGGCTTTCGGGCTCGGGCTGAGCCCGTCTCATCTCTAGTTTGTTCTAGTACATTTCAGGGATAGTTTTCTCTAGAAACTTCCGGGGATAGTTCAGTCTATAAATATAAAATAAGTCTATAGATATAATATAAAAGTCCCCATGCTTGGCGGCATTTCGGTCATTAGGCGCGATTTTTCCAATGGGGCCTGTAAAGTACGTTTTCCTGCAATAGCTTTAAATTAGCCTCATATTACTCTATTACTCTTCTATTATGCAATCAAAATCTAGTTTGTTCTACTACATTCCGAGGATAGTTTGCTCTAGAAGCTTCCGTAGTGTTCGGCGTACTCTATAAAGCCAGTCGGTGTTGCCCAGAAGAGTCAGTCCGCTGTCATCTCTTATGTGCGAGAGTACGAGACGACCATGAAAACTTAAGGTTTTGTATTGGCGCTTAGAAAAGCTATGATTAGCCTGTTTTAGAAGCTTTGTTTTTAAGTGCTGTGTGTAAATTCTTCGTTGCTGAATCTTGAGGAACTGTTTGCGATTTCCCTCGTAAGTTTCCACTGAATTTATGTCTGTGGAAGTGTTTTATTTTGTGTGAGAAATACGGCATTTGTGAAAGCTTCAGTACTGAGCGGACTGTTATAGGCACGTTACTGGCTGATTGTGCTTGAGAATTTTGTGCTGCTGATTCTTTGACGAAGTTCTAGAACCAATAAAGTTCGTGTTCCATCCTGACTAGTGGACTTTTCACTAGAACTTTCTACACCTACCGGGCTTTAGAACGACGAACTCAGGAAACAAGCAGAGTTCTCTGCAACAATATGCTCTTAGAGTAGTCACAAGTAAACAGATTTAGAACAAGCCGATATCATGAATACTTTTCAACAATGTGGTAAAATATTTCAAAACCAAATACATCAGAATCCATTCATGTGGATTATGATTACATAATCTATGCGCACATGTAAAGCACAATGTTCAAATGAAAAAACACTCAAAATACTAGTGTTAAACGATAAAGTAATTAAAAAACTTTGTAAAAAACACACATAAGAAGTAAAAGGAAAGAGGATACGCGTTTCGTTCAAAAATTGTTTTGAACTTCTTCAGTCCAAGCCCTTCGACGTAAAGAACACAGGGAACTGAAAAGTTCCTGCCCCTTTAAGCGCGTTAAAGGGTTCAGGGGCTCTCTCCTTTTACTTCTTATGTGTGTTTTTTACAAAGTTTTTTAATTACAATGTTCAAATGTTGTGTTTCTTCCTTAAGCTAAAACACAACTGAACTGATTTAAACACACGTTTCTTTTTTTTTTTTTTTTTTTTTTGCAAAATGATCTCCGCTGTTAGGAAAAGGTTTGGAGCTATTGAAATCCTAAATCTGACCATTAGGCAGAAAGTCAAAACCTAAAACTTTTCTTTTTTCACATTCGAGAATTGTGTTCTCCGCGGAGAGCAATGATGCTGTTTTTTTTTTTTTTTTTTTTTTTTTTTTTTGGTTGTTGTTTGTTTGTTTTTTTTTTCCTATAATATCTGAAGAAAATGGAGAAATTTTTTATCTGATGATTGTTCGGTGCATAGCGTGAGACGATTAGTCTTAGCCCTACTAAATTTAGTATGGGGATTTCCTAGGAAAGGTTCTGACACATCTTATAGCTATTTTTTCGTAATTCGAATTAAAGCATTTTTTATTTGATATTTCGAGTCATTACTATAAATATTTTAAGATTTTTTTTTTTAATACGTAACAGTGAAATTTTTTTCTCTTTGTCCGATGTACAAATCCATATCATTTTCGAAATTCGAATTAAAAAATTTCTTATTTGATTTTTTATACCATTATTATAAATATTTTAAAATGTTTATTTAATATATAACTGCGAAAGTTTATTTCTTTACCGGTGTACATATTTACACCATTCGGTTGATCGGCTTGGAATTTTCCACACATGAAGTAAATTTCACATAGCAGTACAGAAAAAAACTCTTATAGTATATTAAAAAACATCTTAAAATATTTATATTAATGCTATGAAACATCAAATAAAAAATGTTTTAATTCGAATTTCGAAAAAATCGCTTCAAGATGTATTTAAAACAATATAGACTACGTAGAAACTACAACAATATAGTTCTAAAAAAACAAAGTGAAGTTTTCTCCTTTTTTTTAACCTTTAGGTTAGCTATTGTGATGGAAATTTTACATTATGGGTGCAGCAAATTAATTTATTTTCTGAAATATGTTCTAATTGCAGATTGTGCCGTTATGAGAGTTTGAAAAAAGGCAACTTTCTGCATACGAAGAACGGATACTCATTTTGTCATAATTAACATAAATTTTAAAAAAAGAACTAAATTTAAAAGAAAGTTAAAGCCAATTGTTTATCGGGTTTATTTCTATTTGATTTCTATCTGTGACCTCTGCTGTGTGCCGTTATGAGTGTTAGAAAAAAGGCAACTTTCTGCATACGAAGAACGGATACTCATTTTGTCATAATTAACATAAATTTTTAAAAAAGAACTAAATTTAAAAGAAAGTTAAAGCCAATTGTTTATCGGGTTTATTTCTGTTTGATTTCTATCTGTGACCTCTGCTGTGCGCCGTTATGAGTGTTAGAAAAAAGGCAACTTTCTGCATACGAAGAACGGATACTCATTTTGTCATAATTAACATAAATTTTTAAAAAAGAACTAAATTTAAAAGAAAGTTAAAGCCAATTGTTTATCGGGTTTATTTCTGTTTGATTTCTATCTGTGACCTCTGCTGTGCGCCGTTATGAGTGTTAGAAAAAAGGCAACTTTCTGCATACGAAGAACGGATACTCATTTTGTCATAATTAACATAAATTTTTAAAAAAGAACTAAATTTAAAAGAAAGTTAAAGCCAATTGTTTATCGGGTTTATTTCTGTTTGATTTCTATCTGTGACCTCTGCTGTGCGCCGTTATGAGTGTTAGAAAAAAGGCAACTTTCTGCATACGAAGAACGGATACTCATTTTGTCATAATTAACATAAATTTTTAAAAAAGAACTAAATTTAAAAGAAAGTTAAAGCCAATTGTTTATCGGGTTTATTTCTGTTTGATTTCTATCTGTGACCTCTGCTGTGCGCCGTTATGAGTGTTAGAAAAAAGGCAACTTTCTGCATACGAAGAACGGATACTCATTTTGTCATAATTAACATAAATTTTTAAAAAAGAACTAAATTTAAAAGAAAGTTAAAGCCAATTGTTTATCGGGTTTATTTCTGTTTGATTTCTATCTGTGACCTCTGCTGTGCGCCGTTATGAGTGTTAGAAAAAAGGCAACTTTCTGCATACGAAGAACGGATACTCATTTTGTCATAATTAACATAAATTTTTAAAAAAGAACTAAATTTAAAAGAAAGTTAAAGCCAATTGTTTATCGGGTTTATTTCTGTTTGATTTCTATCTGTGACCTCTGCTGTGCGCCGTTATGAGTGTTAGAAAAAAGGCAACTTTCTGCATACGAAGAACGGATACTCATTTTGTCATAATTAACATAAATTTTTAAAAAAGAACTAAATTTAAAAGAAAGTTAAAGCCAATTGTTTATCGGGTTTATTTCTGTTTGATTTCTATCTGTGACCTCTGCTGTGCGCCGTTATGAGTGTTAGAAAAAAGGCAACTTTCTGCATACGAAGAACGGATACTCATTTTGTCATAATTAACATAAATTTTTAAAAAAGAACTAAATTTAAAAGAAAGTTAAAGCCAATTGTTTATCGGGTTTATTTCTGTTTGATTTCTATCTGTGACCTCTGCTGTGCGCCGTTATGAGTGTTAGAAAAAAGGCAACTTTCTGCATACGAAGAACGGATACTCATTTTGTCATAATTAACATAAATTTTTAAAAAAGAACTAAATTTAAAAGAAAGTTAAAGCCAATTGTTTATCGGGTTTATTTCTATTTGATTTCTATCTGTGACCTCTGCTGTGCGCCGTTATGAGTGTTAGAAAAAAGGCAACTTTCTGCATACGAAGAACGGATACTCATTTTGTCATAATTAACATAAATTTTTAAAAAAGAACTAAATTTAAAAGAAAGTTAAAGCCAATTGCTTATCGGGTTTATTTCTATTTGATTTCTATCTGTGACCATTGCTGTTAGTGAAATTTTTGAAAATAGTGTAGTCTCTTAAATGCAATAAAACATTTTGATACACACCCAAGGTAATTTATAAATAGGTTTTATAAAGCCACTCTGGTATTCTGATGCTTTAACTTTAAAATCTTTTTATTCATGTAGCGTAACTTTCAACAACTGCGTTAATCAACTGAAAAATTGACTAAAAGCAGTGGCGTAGCCAAGGGGATAAGGGGTCACAATCTCCCCATGAGGAATTTTTTGCCATGCAAACTGTATATTCTTCACTCCATTATCACGCTCACGTATACATATATGTGAGTTGCAGTAGACGGCAACCCCCCCCCATGAAAAATTTCTGGCTACGCCACTGACTACAAGTAATTAAATATTTAATGAACTAGAAGTCAAAGCCTGTTGTGGTGGCAATTACATAGGGCGGTAGAAAAAACATTTGATGAAAATATGTCTACACTCAAGATATTAAATTTCGTCCACCCCAAACTAAATAAGTTCATATTCAATTTTTATTATATACCCAAATAGAAATTCAACACACATAGACACAGAATATGTGTATTGAAATTCTGGAAACGCGCGGAAACTTCTGGCATTCGAAATATTTCATTTTGTGTACACAGCCTGCAGCGGATTTATTTGTGCAAAAAAAAAATTTGGAATCGCACTTTCCTTTCAAAGCATGATGACCATAATGAATATGACGTTATATTGACTGCAACAGCTCATGTTGGCACGCAATTGATTCACTTTTTTTACACTCGGAAATGAAATGGAGCTGAAAATAGCAAAAAAATCGCTTAAAAATGAGGGAACCGGTGGATTTCCAGATTTTTAAAGTAGCGCAGATTGTTTTTAATATTTTTATACACCATTATGAAGAATTTCAAACGGATCGTGTAAACGGTGCAGATGGTATTACACCTCTTCTGCTTTTTGATCTTCTTGGATTGGTGGCGGTAAAATATTTATATTGAAATGGTTGCCCGGGATGTTTGCAGTGTGAGTCAGGGATCAGCGTAACTATATAGTAAGACTAGCCGCCTCCGGCGACCACTTGGTCTGCCATCATAATAGGTCTTCTTCGGAGAGACTCCTGTTCCTCACAGGCTTCCTTGGCACTGAAATCTCCGATACTGAATGGAATTTAAAATTAAGATGGTTACAAACAGGAGCGGTCCTAGGGTAAGCGAACCCCCTGCTAGCGTAAAAAAGACGCCCCCTTTTATGCTCTACTTAGTTTTTGAGTACGGCGACATGACGCCCCTTCGAAGCCGGCGCCCCGATGCGATGCTTACCGTGTCGGGCCGTCCCTGGTCACAAAAATAAGATGGTTAAATGATAAAAACCTACAAAAAGGCGCAAATTATTTTCCTCCTATATTAATTCTGAAGAGCTTGTGGATGCATTTGGCCGTTATCAAAAACCGGAAAGGGAAAATCTCAAACACTTTCAGATTTTAAATGCTCACTAAAGTGCTATATATTAAAAGCGTGTTATAATCCAAGGGTCTTCCCTATTTTCTTTCCTTATTCCATTAGGTTGGAAAGTGTATCAGTATTCATGAGTGTGATTAAAGAAAATTAAAATTCATATTTAAAACATCCTTTTCTGGATATAATACATAGAAATAGATGGGGAAAAGCTGGGCAGAAAAATGCACTATTTGAACTGAATGAAAGTTTCAAAAACTTATTCAGGTGTATTCATAATCCAAGTAGCAGACGATAAAATCGCGATCAAATGCGCCAAGCGTTAGAATCGCATCTTCTCAAACGTGCACCAGCTCCCTTTAGCGTACAGGGTCCCACAGCAATCCACTCGAGAGAGATTGTTACCCTCCCAAGCTCCGACCATGAGCCAACGCTGCTTCGCTTTCGGTATTCTTTTACGAACCGAGCTTCCACTCACTCGCCAACTGCTTGAACACATAATAACAGATATTTGCAGTTCGAGACAAACGCCCCTCCCTCATTAGTACGTAGTAATATCGCGAGAGGGGACAAAAACGTCTCGATTACTTTTGCAAGAGGAGAGATCCCTTATTTCTAGCCTGGCAACCATCTCTAAATAGTACTAAAAGTAACAATAGCTTGTCTAGCAGTTACTAACGAAGCCCAAGAGTCGTTTTCCGGTACTGCCGTGGCAATATGTGGATGAGCATGACAATGACATGTTACGTTATTTTGGGGAATTGGAAAAAGATCATGATCTGATTACGAAGAGGGCAAACATTATGTGTGAGAAATGGCAAGAATTAACCGATTTCAAATATCTCTCCAATTTAATTATTTACCCGGAATCAAAGATTTCATTATGTAGTTGCACCCTTAGCAATGAGGTTAATGTTAGCACGTAAAAATTCCTTTGCTACGCCCTGTTTCAATTTATTCTTACTCTATCAATTTTAGGTGTGTGTTTTGCAGTTTTGAAGGGTGTTGCCAAACTTTGTCAAAGGCGTTAGGTCCATTTACCTCCGGGTTATTGACCCTGGGGTGGAGTAGTAGGATTGCGGGGAGAAATACATGTTTGGAATCTTATAAATTCAGTGATCTTCATAATTTTTGCCAGCAATTTCAAGCTATCATGGGCATTTTGAAGTAATCGTGTGCAAATAGATCGAATTAAAACATTAATAAGAACCCTGATGTAATGACCTTTCTGTGTTTAGTTCATCGTCATCAACATCTACATCAAGGATATCACCCTGCAAACACACACAGGTTCTCTGAACGTCTATTAACGTTCAGAAGACGTCTTCTGAACGTTAATAGACGTTCAGAGAAACTGTGTGTGTTTGCTGGGATAGTCTGTTCCGGCTCCATTGGTCAATCCATTGGAGTACAGGCCTCCTTCGATTTCGATATCTTCTAGGTTTGTATTCTAACAGTTTTTTTTCGCAATCGATCTTTGTCCATGCCCTCTACGTGATTTTTCCATTTATTTTGGCCTTGTATTATTTTATGGTTAATGTTACATATTTTTAAATCGGAACTTATGGAATCGTTAGTTGGATGGTCCATTCTATGTGCATCCCTTTACAGTTCTTAAAAATTTCATTTCAGAAGCCTGTATTTTGGATCGTTCACACTGGTGTGAATATTCCAAGTCTCTGATCCATATAAGAACGTTGGTGTTGCCATTAGGGGAGAGGGGGCACAGTGGGACAATTTTCGCTTGTTTTGCAATAATTTTTTCCCTTTTAATTAAAAATAAAAATTAAATACAGAAAAATATTTTGACAACTTTTAGCTTTCATTACAATTTTCTTTTTCCATAATTTATCCTTACTTCATTCTGTGGGGGGAAAAAAAATCAAAAGGTACTCAAGTTGTCCCAGTGTGCCCTTTTTCGGGGCACAGTGGGACGGTGAATAAGGAATGTAAAAAATCAGCTATATTATGGTAACACATTATAATTATAATTAAATTCATTTTAAGATATTCAACACTGAATACATAAAAGCAGTTTTCAAATGACAAGACATAAAATAGTTATCATAATGAAACACATTTTTAAGAGTCGCAAAATTCTTTGCTGAATAATGTTTGATGAATTAAAAATAATAAAGTAACATCAAATTAAACTGATTTTTCCAACAGTGTTAGTAGAAACAAAAATGGCTGCAACTTCCCTGCAAAATGAATTGTGACGGTGACTAGTTTCCAGTGTTCCAATGGTGGCTTACTAAATCGTGGAAGTCTTTCTAATTTTTCAGCTTTTGAATCATGGAAACATATTTATCGTCCAACTGTGCCCCTCACGCCTACCTTATAGAATTTAAGTTGGGTTTCTGTGCGTGTTTTGTTTTTCCAAATTCTATTTAAGGATCCACAAATGTTATTTTTGCAGTTTACTATTCAGGTCTTTATTTTTATAATATAAAGTATCACGTTCCAAGTAGTTAAGGCGAGACTTGTTGAATTGTTTTATTACTTAAGACAGTTTCAGGTCTTAGCTACACTGTAAAAAAAATCAGAAACGTTACATACTTATAGCAGAAAGGTTTCCGAAAGTATAGCGTAACCTACCGATGCTCTACTCGAACTCACGATTTCGGAAACATAACCTACATTTCGGCGTAAAATATTTACGGGGAAAGGAAATCTTCATTTGGGTCTTCGCATGCGCTAAGTGCCAAGAGACAGAGGGAAAAGAGTGAACTCGTCTTCCCTAATAGCACAGATGGTCACAAAAGAGTCGCTGTGACGTCACAGAGGGTCACAATTGTCACAGGACTGTCACATACTAGTCACATCGTGACTTGTGAGTGATGTGACTCCACTGTGTGGTCACTGTGAAGTTTCTTTGTGACCAGTCACCAGGTGGCGTCGCCGGATGAATACTTAAATAAAACAGCACATTATCTCCTGAAAATAATTTATGTGGAAAAAAAAAGATTTAAGATTTTTAATTTATATTTATTAATTATGGTATTTTCCCTCCATTTATAAAATACTCCAAAAATATTTTAAGTTTCCAAAACAAGCCAAGCCAGAACTAAGTAGCAGTCAGTTTACTTTTAAAGCAATCAGAGCAAGACGATCGCAGCGCTGAAGTTAATTTGCTGGCCTATGAACGAGTGCGTCGAGGGTTCGATACTGCTACTGAGCGCTCCTTCCGTGAGAGTTTGGTGCTTCCATCTAGTGCATGTTACTCGTTAATTCGGAAACCTTTCTGAAACAAACGGAGAGGTTTCTGAAAAGCACAGAAGCATTACTCGTTAATCGGAAGCTTTTGTGAAATAAACCGAAAAGTTACTCAATATTTTACCAAAATACTATAAAGAAACGTTACACATCTTTTCCAGAAACCTTACCTAAAAAGCAGAAATTTGCAGAAACGTTTCTAAATACTTTACCCGCATGGTTCGGAAACGTTTCTGCAATTTTAAACTACAAGAGCTGCCCCATATTTTGGAGTAACGTTTCCGATTTTTTTTTTTTTTTTTTTTACCTTGAATAAAACAATTGAACAAGTCTCACCTTAAATACTTGGAATGTGATACTTTTTTTAGTTCTTTTATGAGTCTATGTTTAGTTTATTTTATAAATTGTAGTTCTCTTAAGGATTCTCAGTGTTGATAGAACCATATATACTACCATTCTTTAAACGCTGTTTTTTAGGGGAGAAAATGTTTCAAAATGCAATTTTTATGTTATAAAACCATTGATTGTGCATTTAATTAATATTAGTACAGCATGAATGGATGAAAAATATTTTAAAAGCAACTTGGATGAAGTCAACAAAGAAAACATATTTCCAATAAAAAAATTTTCTACCATTTTAATAATAATTAATATGAAGAAAATACTAATAATTGTCATTTATACAAAGAAAATATATGCTTTTTCAACAGATACAAAATAATTTCTTAAATTTCATTTTTAATGCTTAGAAGATAAAATCATTGTGCTTCCATTGTAAAAAGATATAAAAAATAACTTTTCTCACAATTTTTTTATTATATTTACGTTATTTGACTTAAAAGAATACCATTTAGACGAAAAAATATTTTTTTTGCTGGGAAATTTCTAATAGTGGACCTTAGAGGGTTAAAGAACTATACTGCAACCAGATGTGCAAAGATCCTACAACCTTTACTGGAAGAGATATTTCTAAAAACATCACTATGTTTCAATAAGTAAATCTTACTAATTTATTCAACAGTTTTTCTTTCTTTCTTTTACTATAAGCTATCAAGAAGTAGCCACACTTCATTCGACTTTACTTTTTACGAATATGTTGCAATGCGAATACTAGATATACTTCGTGTAATTTCACAATTATCGAACTTTAAATTAATCACATACTCTCCTTCATTGACCAAGTAACAGTAGTTCATGGTAGTTTTCGCAGCGATTAACACGTTTCTTTTAAACAAGAAAAACGAATTTCCCCTACTCCTTTGAAAAGAAAAAATTGCGTAACAACCCTTAGCACAAAACTGATTTTTCCAGTAGTTCGGCATTACCATATTATTAATACATCCAATTTTTAACCTCTGCTTTTTTATCATGATCCATCAGCCCTTGGTCACTTCCTGAATACAAATTAAGAGGCGGTCAGTTCGGTTGGCAAGCCGTCGATATATTGGTCAAGCGAGGTAACGGAATACCTCACTTTCATCATTCGTTTGGATGTCTCGAGATGAGCGGTGTATTGTGGAGTAGTTAATCACCGTAACCATCTTTTACTGTCAGGTTAATGATTATTAATTAAAAATAGAAATGGGGGAATGAGGGAAGATCATTAGAATTTGAATTTTAGATTTTAACGATGATACGGCAGAGGTCAGTTGGTGTTTGTTCGAGTATTTGCCGAAGTTCTGTGTGTTTTGCATGGAAATAGTTTTTAATGATTTCCAATAAAGTTGAGAAATGTTCGAATGCTTTTAATGGTTATGTCTGCCTGTCCTCACTATCACGCAGTTGCACTTGGTTAATTTGTCTTGGATGACAGTTTTAACTGGTTTCGAAAATAATTAGCACAAGGTATTATAAACTGCACTCAAAAAATCTCCCTTTTCAAAAGGCCATTAACCAATTGAGGCGCAACCCTTTCCCAATGCTGAAAAACGGGCAGCCTTTGCCATCGCTCGACTTATTTACCAGCAAGATGGCGGACGATCGAAACGTTCATCGCGTGCCACAGATCTAGACCCTTTTTTTGATGCAGCTGGCTGTGCAACACAGCCAGCTGGGGTCGCTGGGTCTCTAGATCTGTCTCTAGATCCCTTTTTCCAGCATTGGGCAGTCTATCCAGCTGTTCTCGCATTCTTCCATTTTTCCACAGATGTCAGTGCTGTTATAAATATTCGTAACAATCTTTTGACGGGAAATGACGCGCTGCAAAGTAAAGGATTCTCGTGGAGCTATGTCATTCGCAACTATTTTTATAGAAATCCAATCTATTCTTCGTGACTGGCAACAGTTAAAACGTCAGAGTTTGATGTTCCCAGAGCGGGAACACTGCGCGTTAAAGGGTTAATTAATCCTTTGAAATGCAAGCATTTTCGCAGAAGACAAACTGGATAGACTGCCCAACTCTGAAAAAAGTGTGGCCGTTGCCAACGATCCATTAAACTACCAATAACATTGCGGTTGCTCGAATAACCCATCTGGCACCTACTGTCAGTAGCATCACCGCAGCCAGCTGACAGGAAACTTCTTTAGCTCTGAGGTACCAGACGATCTATTCGATCGACTGCATGTTTTTGGTAGTTAAATAAATCGATGGCAACGGCCACACTTTTTTCAGCTTTGGGACCATTAAAACTTTTTTTTTTGGCAAGCAGTGAAAGCGCTGAAATAAAGTGGTTTTTCATGACGCAACCACCGTGCGTGGAAGGGTTAAAGCCATGAACAAGAAACAGCTAATCCCAATAATTTTTCATATGCCTAGACTAGTGATGACACGCACATGGCACATCTGTCATAAATGGCACGCGAATCCAATTTGGTTGACATGAATCGCACGTTTACAAAGCCGTCCACGGAAAAGCCCAAAACTGCAAAAATCAAACATATTTGTCGGGCAATTGTTAAATTCTACACTGCGAATTCTTTTAAAATGCTGAAAACCGTAATCTGTTATACGTACTAATCTAAACTTGCATAAACCAATCGTCATATTATTTTAACACAGTCACTTCGAAACTATCTATCTATTTTTTTAGTACCCATGTGTTTTAGCGTGCTGCATGATAATCATTGTTTTTATTTATTTTTTCTTTAAACGTAAATTATAAAGAAAATAAATATCGCATATATAACTTTTTTTTAGAAAGGGAGCTGTCCAAATTTTGACACCACGCAATCCAAAAGTTTGCTTTTCATTGGTATACACTTACAAAGTCAAGGAAAAAGTTGTTAAAAATTCTGCACTTCAGGGGTATTGGGATATATGTGTATAAGTTACTGTGAATTACCGAAATTGGAGAATACGAAATACGTCGGTGAAAGACTAAATATTTGCTTATATTACTGTATTTCGGACTATCACCGCTGTATGTCGACAAATAAATTATTGTTTCTGTCATGTTTTATGACTTTTCAAATAAAAATGCATAAACTACATCAAAATTTTGCAATTTTTGTTAAAGTCCCCCGTACGTAGTAGAGATGAGACGGGCTCAGCCCGAGCCCGGGCTCAGGTTCTGTAATTCACAACTGCGTGCGGGCTCGGGCTCGTGAAAAATTTCTCCTTTATTAAACATACTCCTTGAAACAGATTTTAAAAAGCGATTCATGAGGAAATAGAATCAACTCCGGTTATAGTGAACTTCTGGGGACCATCCAATTTCGTCCACTATATCCGAAGTTCACTAAAACCCAAGTGTCTTCCAGATGGATAGAGATACTGTATGTGAATCGGAACTAATGGTTTGCATTCACTATAGCCGATGGTTCACTATAACCGGAGTTGACTGTACTTATAAAAAAAAAAATAGTGGCACTGTCGCCTAGAAGGTGCGTGAAGCTGTTTGGATATTTCAGAACGGCGGCTTATATTGATTAGTTAGTCATGAGATCCTACATTATTTGATAAACGTGGATATATAAAGAATTAGAAAGTGCATTGAGAGTTTGCAACTATATTTGTCTTTAATTTACACAAACGGCAAAATTCATTGTATTCTATCAATGAAGTAATTGGATTCTTTTTTTATCTTATTTAACTGAAATTGCGGGCTCGGGCTCCGACTTAAATAATACTGCTCGGGCTCGGGCGGGCTCGGGCTTCAAAAAATGAGCCCGAACTAATCTCTAGTACGTAGGCAGATACCTTAAAAAAGTCTTTCCTGCAGAAGTAATGTTCGATTCCTACGAAGAGTGCCCCTTCGGTGTTCCGAGTAGAGAGAAAAAGGCTATCAAGCACCTGTTCCGAAACACAGGTAAATTGGCAGTGTCTAGACTAACATACTTATGCTTATATGCTGGGGTGGGGGAGGGGTCATAATTTTTTTCTTTGCTGTAATGCATTTTAATCTTTAAAAGCATTCACTAACAAAACAAGGTTACTTTTGAAAGTGAACCAAAAGCGAAAAATTCCCTCTTCACCTCAGACGATTTCATTTTATATTTACAATGCAATATCACACGTTAAAAGCGACAGTACATTTTGCCAACTGAATGGAATGTACATTATTTCCATAAATGGGATTAATTGTGTTTGCTTTACTTCAAAAATATTTCTATAGCCATAAATACGATCCATTATGTTTGATTTAATTAATAAACATTCAGTATTTGTATAAAATACTATTTTCTAGTTTAGGTATTGAGTTTCAATGTTCAATGTAGGGAAACATAGGTTTTAGTAAACTTCGGATATAGTGAACGAAATTTGTCGATCCTACAGACAAGGCCGGATTAAAGGGGGGGGGGGCGGAGGGGATGAAACGCCCCCCCCTTCCTGACATACTTGCATTCATCCGCCACTGCCTACAGATTCGCTGTAACCGGAGTTAACTGTATATATATAGTTATGGAATATGAAATTATCAAACCAATCCTCTTTGTAATTGCCAAAATACATTCCAAAAATTTCGAAAGCGAAAGATAAAAGCTTGAGGAAAATGGAAGCATGGAGTTCATGAAATAATTATTTTAATGTTTACAAACGGAAAAGAGCAGAATTCCCGCTTTTGCAAACCAATGATTACTGATCCACTCCAAGCTAAGCTCTTTCCTGTTCATGTGTTGTTCTATGGTGTTTGTTCTCTAAAATATGCTGTGTAAGCGTGGAACCCTTAGCAGATTTTTGCATCGACGGCCGTTGCATAATCATCGCATTAAGGTATCATTTACCTTCTTACAAAGACATGGCCTTTCTTGAAGGCATGCTTCCGAGTTCACCAATGTTTGCGGAAGATGACTTTCCGGAAAATAAAATAAAATAAAATAAAGCCTAATTAGGAAAAAACAAATATCTACAGCGCGACAATCTCTGGGATTCAGTCGGTCATTGTAACAGTACTCAACAAGCTAGCATTTCGGACAATTCTTTGAAGCAATAATAATAAAAGAAAAAGTTGAAGTGAAAGTGGAGGAAGAATGGTAATTACGGTACTCTTAAAAGGTCTCATGACATTGAAGTAGGCCCACTCAACAACTAGTGGAAATGAAGCCACATTATGCTTGCTGCCTTCGTCATTCTAGCCTTGAGTGTTTTGACCGCATTTTATTGTTTTTTCCGTAAGTTATGGTAGTTATTTTATCGATAAATTAATCATACGCTAATATTATTTTCTTTATTTCGTTTCTTGGAATAGTTAAAAAGTATCAATTACTTTGATCTAGTTGTCTTCTCGTTTGCTTACAGTGTAACGGATTTCGTCAAAATAGGTGAGGAGGGGGTAGGGGAATAATTTTATTAAATTGAACACTGAACTTGTCTTTGCTATAGAAGTACATGAAAAAGTTTCTAAAAGCAATTATATGTTCAGAAAAGTTATGAATAAATAATTTCTCAGCACAAAGTAAAACTGTACTTTATTGTTACAGAAATAAAAGCTGATAATTTATATCAGTCTTACTCGAAATGGAAGATAACTAGACTTGCCAACTTTTATAAGCGGATTTACGGGACTTTTTAGATTAAAATTCGTGTCGTAGATTTTTTTGTTAAAAAGTGGGATCCAGCTTAATTTTTGCAGGAAGTCAAGCAACGCAGTTAAAACCAGATTTAATTTTTACACCTTAAATAATTTTAATATCTGTTTTGTTTTTGTTGTTTGTTTGTTTTTTGTAATGAAAACATATAGTACTATCATTTGCAACTAAATCAAATAAACTTTTCATTTGCTTTCATGAAAAAAAAAAAGTTTTACTTTGGCATTTAAAAAAATAATTAAAACAACCCATAAGTAAGTATCGATAATGAACCTTTATAAGAGAAACTTAAGGTCAAATCACATCATCTACTAACAATATCGTAATTTTTCATTAAAAAAAAAACTTACAGTTAAAATGGTTTAATATATTTTAATATTATTTATTTAGAAAAGAAATTTAAAATATACAATCACTGATGGAGATCATATTTATTTAGGAAAAATCTTGATGTTTAAAATTTAAGATCATTATAATTTATCAAATTAATAAATTACTTATTCTATACAAGAAACGGGCCAAAAGTGGGACATTCGGTGTCCTGCACATACCTTTCGCTGGACGTGTCCACCAAAGCCCTATGTTTCTAAGGTAGTCAGAATCAGTTAATAATAAACTTAAAATGCTGTTTTGTAGTCTGGGTAATCACATTTTAATAAGAAAAGAAGTTTCAACGGTATTTTTGTCATTTTGTGTTCAGGGCAATACCCAGAAAGAAAAAAAAACTAAAGGAAAAGAAAAGAAATTCAGGAAGGAGTCACAACGGTGAAAAAGCAGATTTTTTCACAAAAAGACTTCATCATTATCATTTTATTAATCAAAATCAAAATTTCAGGGTGGCTCCGGATACCTTCTAGATAAAGAAAGCCTAAATACTGTTAAGTAGAGATGGGCGGTTCGACTCATTTTACTGATTCGAATCTCGACTCACTCACTACTTCGATGATTCGAATCAGTGATTCGAATCTTGAATCAATAAAACAACTAAAGAAATTTTCCCTCTCTCTGCGCCGAAAGCCGTACTATTTAAACACCCTTCACCCATTCATCGGGTTTCTTCTCCGCTGAGTTCTCGGGCAGTTAGCATCTCTCTCTCCTTGCTCCAGTAAAACTAGTGTTTAAACTGCCCGAAATGAAAATACAGGGGAGCTTCGTATGACCCCCTGGGCCTGTAAGATTAAAAGGTTAAGTTTGGTGTCAAAGTATTCGAAATTTTATGTATCGATGGGGGTCCCAGAGGGGGGGTCGAGAATCAATAAAAACGCGCTCCGATGGATAGTTTCCGAGATATACGTTAATTAATTATGGTAATTAGACTAATTAACCATGATTGAGGCTTAAAAGGACTGCAAACATGTAGAAATTGGCTCTGGGATGGTTTCCAGACTTTGGAGTTGCCGCCGGAGGAGGCTAGTGTTTAAAATGCCCAAATTGAAAATATAGGGGAGCTTCGTATGACCCCCTGGGCCTGTAAGATTAAAAGGTTAAGTTTGGTGTCAAAGCATTCGAAATTTTAAGTATCGGTGGGGTGTTGAGTCTAGGGGGGGTCGAGAATCAATAAAAACGCGCTCCGGTGGATAGGTTCCGAGATATACGTTAATTAATTATGGTAATTAGACTAATAAACCATGGAGCTGTTTTTTCTGCGATGAGAGAAGAAGAAGCTTTCCGAGAGAAAGCAGTAGCAAAAGCATCACAAGCTGGTATTGATCTCAGGATTTTCTTATCGCCGGCCTCAGAGGCGTAGCCAAGGGGGGGGGGGTTAGGGGGGTCATAACCCCCCATGAGGAATTTTTTGCCATACAAAATGTATATTCTTCACTACATTATCATACACACGTATACATATATATGAGTTGCAGTAGTCATAACCCCCCCCCATAAAAAAATTCTGGCTACGCCCCTGGCCGGCCTGTATTTTTGCCCTTTATCGAATTCGAGATTTCACTGAAATGAAAATGGGAATATCGGATATTTGATGTTGAAATAAAACCGATATGTCGATTTTTGGCCCAGTCCTACTGAGGGGCTGCTGCCCCCCCCCAAAAAAAATGGGACCCTTTACTTAGCTTACAATTGAACTTTATCTTTAAATTTGATACCCAGCCCACCCCGAAATAAAATCCTGGCTACGCCACTGTCAATAACACTAACTACGCCACTGCTTTAGGCCCTATTTTGTATTTCTCTGAATTACGAAAGAAAATAAAATCATTCCCCTTAAACGAAAAACAAGGTAAAAAAAAAACAAGGAAATCTGCTGCAATAAAGCGAAATGTTATTTTGCTTACTACAAAGTCCTTTTGTGAGAGCGCTTAATACCGCCCCTGTATCCTTCATTAAAAGTGACAAGCACAATCCTAACTTTATTTCATTCTAGCCTTGAGTGTTTTGACCGCATTTTATTGTTTTTCCGTAAATTATGGTAGTTATTTTATCGATAAATTAATCATACGCTAATATTATTTTCTTTATTTCGTTTCTTGGAATAGTTAAAAAGTATCAATTACTTTGATCTAGTTGTCTTCTCGTTTGCTTACAGTGTAACGGATTTCGTCAAAATAGGTGAGGAGGGGGTAGGGGAATAATTTTATTAAATTGAACACTGAACTTGTCTTTGCTATAGAAGTACATGAAAAAGTTTCTAAAAGCAATTATATGTTCAGAAAAGTTATGAATAAATAATTTCTCAGCACAAAGTAAAACTGTACTTTATTGTTACAGAAATAAAAGCTGATAATTTATATCAGTCTTACTCGAAATGGAAGATAACTAGACTTGCCAACTTTTATAAGCGGATTTACGGGACTTTCTAGATTAAAATTCGTGTCGTAGATTTTTTTTTTTAAGTGGGATCCAGCTTAATTTTTGCAGGAAGTCAAGCAACGCAGTTAAAACCAGATTTAATTTTTACACCTTAAATAATTTTAATATCTGTTTTGTTTTTGTTGTTTGTTTGTTTTTTGTAATGAAAACATATAGTACTATCATTTGCAATTAAATCAAATAAACTTTTCATTTGCTTTCATGAAAAAAAAAAAAAAAAAAATTTTACTTTGGCATTTAAAAAAATAATTAAAACAACCCATAAGTAAGTATCGATAATGAACCTTTATAAGAGAAACTTAAAGTCAAATGACATCATCTACTAACATTATCGTAATTTTTCATTTAAAAAAAAAAAAAAAAAACCTTACAGTTAAAATGGTTTAATATATTTTAATATTATTTATTTAGAAAAGAAATTTAAAATATACAATCACTGATGCGGAGATCATATTTATTTAGGAAAAATCTTGATGTTTAAAATTTAAGATCATTATAATTTATCAAATTAATAAATTACTTTTTCTATACAAGAAACGGGCCAAAAGTGGGACATTCGGCGTCCTGCACATACCTTTCGCTGGACGTGTCCACCAAAGCCCTGTGTTTCTAAGGTAGTCGGAATCAGTTAATAATAAACTTAAAATGCTTTTTTGTAGTCTGGGTAATCACATTTTAATAAGAAGTTTCAACGGTATTTTTGTCATTTTGTGTTCAGGGCAATACCCAGAAAGATAAAAAACTAAAGGAAAAGAAAAGAAATTCAGGAAGGAGTCACAACGGTGAAAAGAGTAGATTTTTTCACAAAAAGACTTAATCATTAGCATTTTATTAATCAAAATCAAAATTTCAGGGTGGCTCCGGACACCTTCTAGATAAAGAAAGCCTAACTACTGTTAAGTCACCAAGCTTTGGCGTCATCATTTGGTTTACAATTAAAAGTTTAATTTTCATAAAATAAAACTATTAAAACTATCTGGTGAGTTTACTCATGCATAACAAAATTTCCATAATTTGAGATAAAATTTTAATTTTACGACAAATGGCAGTATTTAACCATCACTAATTAGATAATATGATACGGAAAAAGATTATGATGTATAACTTTGTATAAGAAAGGTATTGTAATTTTAATGTTTCATTTAAGATATTTTCTAATATTTGTAGAATTTACCAGAAATTTTAAATAGTTTTACTTTATGAAAATATAACTGTAATGCTGACTTTCTCGTAAGTCTGTTGATGACGTCAAAGCTTGAGTTGTTAGGCTTTCTATAAGTAGGAGGTAGTGCTCCGGACCCTGTGTACCATCCGGGTACGGAGCCGGTCCTAGGGTGGTGCGAACGCCAAAATACTTTCTTGTATAATACATATACATGTATATTTGATTATCCATATATTATTGAAATCCTTGTTTTATCCCTCTGAAAACTCTTCTAGTTGCATATGTAGGAGAGAGGGGGCTCATTTTTTGCACTACTTAGAAAAATACCTAGAACTGGCAATGCCCGAGGACAGTCTTGTATGTATCTGTCTGAACGTGCTGCAATTTAAGTACATCGTTGGCATTTTCTGTAGGAAGTTCCTAATTGGCGATTATGTAAACAGCCTTTATAGCTCTTTTACAAGAACGCACAAAAGAAGTTTGCAATATTACTCTGAACAGAGGGTTATAGGTAAAGTGTTTTAGGGACATTGTTGTATTAACAGTTAGTGCAGTTAAATTATTTGAAAATAAGATTTTTGCAAAGGAAAAGTTTAACCCTTTAACGCGCGGAGGTCCCACCGCGAATCCACCTCTTTACAACGCCTTCACCTGCTAGTCGCACAAAAATAGGGTTAAATGGTCCCAAAGCCGAAAAAGTACATCCGTTGCCATCTCTCGAGTTAACTACCAGCAACATGGCAGTCGATCGAATCGCACAGCCGGCTGTGTCAGAAAAAGACTTTTAATTCTGGGGATTCCATCGATCTCCATGTTGCTGGTAGTTAACTCGAGAAATGGCAGCGGTGAACTTTTCCATGTTGAGCACAATATGTAAGTTGCTCTTCTATATAGATGTGAAAATGGTTGCGCTTTAAAAAGCTAAATAATGTATGTGCCTGGCATGATTTACTTTCCTTTTTCCTCTTGAAATGCGAGGAAACAATTATTCTTTTTCGCGGAAGAAATAAAAGAAAATAAACGTAACGCCCACTTCAACTCTGTCAAGCACACGACGTCACGCAGTCTGTGGAAAAAAAAAAATCTGCAAATAGAGTCAATATGAGAAAGGCGACGGAATCTAAGCTGTCAATAAATGGCAGAGACGGACAATACGTACTCACTCACCCAGTTCTGTACTTTCTTTGACAAGGGACCTACAATGGGTGTCTCACGTATGAAAAAGATGTGCCAGGAAAAATAAGAGCGTAATAAAAAAATGTATTTATTTCAATATCATATATTTTATTTATGCTGTGGATATCTGTTAATTTGCTGGAAAACAGTGCCAATACGAGTAATTGATATTGGTGTATAGATCTCAGCTTTTTGCATTCCAGTATGACAGATGCAAATACTGTTGTATTAATGTACCGGAAAGTAATCTCAAGCATGTTGAAATCAGCTCAAAAAATTGGCCCAAATTAGTTAATAAATGTTCAAAAACTAATGAGTGAATGTTGAAATTTTTTGTATATTTCGAATGAACCATTTCCATCTTTAAACTTGCTGTTTCCTCATGCAAAGAGCCACCTAGTGGACATTTTTTGAACTATTTTTTTTTTCGAAATCCTTTCATGTCATCTCATGTACATGTATAGACCAGCGTTTCTCAACCTGTGGGGCGCGCTCCCTCAAGGGGGCGCAGAGTGTTTGCAGGAGGGGCGCGAGAAAAACCAAAGAGCAAGTAGTGATGCATGTTTTTTAAAAATCATCATTTATTCTCATTTTTACTTTAAAATATATCCATTTTCGCTTAAACTGTTCATTCGAACTGTACTGATAACATAATTTTATAAAAAATTCGACTAAATGCTCATTGTTAAAGATTAAAAAACTTAATATATGCTGAAAAATATGAGGGGGGCGGAGAGGGCGACCGCCCCCCCACCCGAGAAAAAAGAAATTAATGTAAAAGATCCTATTTTACTTCCATAAAATGGATGTATATGTCAATCTTCTAACTAACCGCTCCCAGGGGCCGTGGTAGCCCAGTGGTTAAGGCGTTGGACTCGTGACCGGAAGGTTGTGGGTTCGATACCGGCGTACCACTAAAGACCACCGTGTACATGCGGTGTACGTTCACGTTAAATCCGTGGTTCCGAAAGTCCTCTCGGCGGTCGCTAGCAGTTTCCGAGGGGTGCCAATATTCAGAAGTCCCCCAACTTCTGATGAGGTTCCAAATTGTGATGGGAAATTCCGGGAAGGACGTTTATGTAGCTCTAAGCAACAATCCAGTGACGCGAGCTGTCCTCTCCTGGCAAACAAACTAACCGCTCCCCCCGAGAAGCTAACCGCCCCCCCCGACAAACTTGCATTAATCCGCCACTGGGCACGACGTTAAAAGGTTGAGAACCGCTGGTATAGACTATATGCCAAATTTGGTTATAATCCGTTCACTCGTTTTAGCTGTAGGACCTTGTTCATAAGGGAAGTTTAATTATAACCGCCCAATACACACACACACACATATACACACACACACACGCAGATATATATACAGTCAATTCCGGATATAGTGAACTTTTCGGCTATAGTGAACGTATTTTATTAGTCTCGTTTCACATACCGAAAAATGCTGTGAACATTTCCACCGTATTAGTGAACCATGACTTCGGTTATAGTGAACTTAAAAAAAAAATTCTGGACGGCAGAGGTGATGTTGTTCGATTCCTACGAAGAGCGTCCTCTTTTGTGTTCGAGAAGAGAGAAAGAGATTACCAGTGAGTTACCAGTGTCTAGGCTAAAATACTTATGCTAATTTTTTTTTTCATTTCTGCAATGCATTCTAATGTTTAAAAGTCTTCTCTAACAAAAGCAGGTTATTTCTGAAAATGAACCAAAAGCAGAAATTTCTCTTTTGACTTTGGATGATTTTGTTTTTCCATTCCCAATGCGATTTTACAGATTAAAAGCAACAGCACCTTTTGCCTACTGAATGGAATGTATATTATGTATTACCATAAGTTAGATTAATTATATTTGCTTTACTTAATAAATATTGCTATAACCATGAATGCAATCATTTATGTTCGATTTACTTAATAAACATTCAGTATCTGTATTAAAGTATTATTTTCTAATTTTGTATTGAATTTTATTGGTCAAAATGGGGAGACATCGGTTTTAGTGAACTTCGGATATAGTGAACGAAATTTGCAGGACCCCAGAGATTCACTTTAACTAGAGTTGACTGTATATATATATTAATTCGTATATTATAATTTTCTTTCAAGAAAGATTATCACCTTTCTCTCTTTTTCACGTCCCTCCCAATTGGAGGACGATATTCAAAATGTCCTGAAATTTATTTTTAGATATTCATGGAGGTTGTATTTTGAAGAAGGAATTCTATGGATATTTTTTTCTTTCAGATCGTGCGGATTATGTTAAAAGAACCTTTTGGGCCCTATCCCCTATAGTCCTACAAATTTTGTAAACTGCAGTCTAATCAGCCACCTATATTCGTTTCATTAGATTCAGTAGTTTTGATGAGAGATAATGACATGCGGAAAAAAAAATGATTTTTTTCCGTGAAATATTTAACGAATTTTATTGGTGACATAAATTATTAAGAGATAGCAAAAGATACATATTTTTAAAATATGGAAATTTCAGTACTGGTGTAAAAATGGGCGCCAATATTTTTGAGATTACCAAACCCATAGCTAGTCTTGACTCAAAAGCAGTCGTGTAGTCATCGTATGGGGGGGGGGCGTCCTGCTACTTTTATTTTCCAAGGAGATGCTCCAACTTCTTTTTAACCCTTTAACGAGTGGTGTCCTCGCCGTGAGGACACAAAACTCTGACGCTTTCACGAAGAATAAATTTGAGTTCACTAAATTTGAGTTCATATATTTCACTTTTCTTCTCCAAAACGTAGGACAGGGACGTATTCATATTTTACAGCTCTACCCTTGAAAGTAAAGAAGTAAAAAATGGTGCTTGAGTTGTATGGCCTATCTGAAGTCGTTTGTGAAAGTAATTGGCTCAATATATGCAAAAAAATAAAAGTTGACCATTCTTGCCATAGACCATGTAATTGATATCTTTATGAAAGCTTCACTTCTAACCCGCATTGTCAGTTCACTTGATTCTTCTCTGAAAATTCGTGATGTAAGCTTTAAGCTGAGGCGTAATCTTACTTTTCTAATGCTATACCGACTGGGGCAAACAAAGACCAATTCTAGTTCCAACTCTGGTTTCTTGGCAGTCTCTGAAATTTCGCAAATCGCTTGCGTTGAAAGCGGATCTGCATTCCTGTCAGGTGATAGCTCCTTTTAATTGTGTTATCAGTATAAATTAAAGCCTGTTTCTCTCCCCCCCCCTCATCGAAGGTCAGTCTGTTTGTACGAGTTCAATTGGGAGGAGACCTCCACTTATGAAATCTGGCTTGAATTTTGCTTCTTTATTTTCCTCTTCTTGTTCTGATTTCTCCGTGAAACTGGGGCAATAGGCTCGCACTCGATTGGCATCATCAAGTGAAAGGGAGGAATTCCGTTTAAAAATGCACTAAGAAATAGAATAGGAAAAAAAAACGCATGTTCTTTAATTAATCAATCGCGTCACATCTATTTGATTTAATAATTTGCTGCCTGCCAATCTTTGACTGGCATTGCGTGAAGCGATTTGGTCAGCTCAAAAGGGATGTCTTGTGTCTTGTCATCTCCTGAATTAGGAATTCTAAAATGCGATGTGTTAATAAGGAAAAGAATCTGTTACAGTTCGTAGTATCCTATATTCGTGATTTGCGTTTTTCAAAGGACACCGTGCCCTGGCTGCTTTCCTTTTGGTACCAAGCGAAAGAAATTATTTTAACGGCATTTTAGCTCAGTAAACTTCCTTAGGATGGACCAACCTCTGTTTTCCAGCAAACCCTTCAATCAGGTCAGTAGCCAAGGGGGTAGATATCGGGATATAGACCCTCTCTCCCGAAATTTTTGGATTAGTGATCTCAAGATTTATGTCAGTCAGAAATTCCGTCTATTTATACACACATAAATATTGGTACTTTATCTGTAAAGGACTTACAGACAAGTCAGATTTGCACTCTGTTGAAATGATCAGTTATAGGGGGGGTCTATTGTACTTTGAAGTATCATTCGTGAAATAAAACAAGACAAAATGAGCAAATTTTGTTTTTAACCAGGTTTTAAAAATCAGAATTGTGCTTATTTATTATTTAAAAAAAATTCTCAATACTTGTATAGTTTCCCTCTGCGCACAAACATTCGAAATTATTCATAATATCAAATTGAGGTTGAAAGCCTCAAAATATTGACAGAAAATCAGAGTGAAAGTACTGTACAGTGAATACAGAAACATAAAAGGTAGTCACACAAAAGCTTTGTGTAAACGTAAAAGTTAGCAGGAAGGCACGAAAGTAAAGTTCAAAGAACTTTTTCCAGGCATTCCGAATTAAACCATGTACTCGTGTGGGGAAGAGATACGTAACGTCATTAAAAGGAAATTGAACTGGTGAACGAACACGTTTAACCCTGGAAAAGACGTAGTAATACATACAGTAAGATACAATATCACGTAATACACGGAATCGCAAGATAGCACTTTACTTTGAAAGAACTCCACAATTATCTGAAATGAAATAATTTTGAGTTGAACTATACGCCAACCTTAACGAGTTTAGGAGAAGCTATTCCACCACAAATTTTTAATAAGTAAATTGATATAAAAATTAGTCCTAACTTTAATTGTTTGAAAAATTGTGGTGGTTAATCTTCCGATAAAAGTGCAAAAGTTAGTAGCTATGTATATGTTACATGCCTTGTAGAAACACTGCCTGACAGATTGGGAAGAATTCAATGTGAGAGGTGAAACGCTAGGTGGCGCTACTTACGTACAATATTTACTCAAGGTATAAATTAATATTTTTCATTACAAGAACTCTGAAAAAATACTGGTGTTAGAATGCAAAATTGATAAAAACTTTGTATAATAACACACATTGTTAATAAATACCATTTATGGATGTTTCATATGTTTTCCTCTTCTAGATCGTTTTAAAAATAATATATAAAAAAACAAATGACTCTATTTTGAAAATAGTTTTTTTTTTCAATTCAAGCCTTCTAATATATATAGATTTAGTTGCAGAACTTTAAGTCTTTATAAATTTAAATTAGAAAACAAAGCTACAAAATTTACCTAAAACTCATTATAATTTAACAGGTGACTATGAATACATCAGGTTATTTGATAGGCTTACCATAAAAATATGGGCATTAACATTTCCAATATATTTTATTGAAAAAGAAAGCATCATTTTAAGTTTTTCATGCACCCTTATCATGAGTTCTAAATTTAGTAGATTTCGATTTTCATTTGAAAAGTGTTTTTATACAAAGTTTTTATCAATTTCACATTACAACACCAGTATTTGTTAAGAGTTCTTGTAATAAAAATCATTAATTTAAACCTTGGATGAATACGGTACGTATGTGGTGCCACCTAGCGTTTCACCTCTTTCATTGAATTCTTCCCAATATGACAGGCAGTGTTTGTAGAATGTTAAATGATACGCACAATCAATATTTCAGTAAGTAAAGTACTTATGCATGCAAAATGTTGCATAGAAATTAAAGATTTATTTAGATTTCCCATTCATGAATGAATAATTATTGAAATTATATAGAAAATCATATCATAACCATAGCATGTTTTCTACGCTGAACGGTTTTGTTGATTCAACAAAAATTTTGTTGGCGCTATTTCAACCAAATAAATCCGTTGATTCAACAAAATTTTTGTTGATTAACAAAAGTTTTGTTAAACCCAACAAAATTATTCGGTTGAAATATGCCGACCAAATTCTTGTTGAATTCAACAAAACATTTTTTCTGTGTACGAGGTATTTATCACGCCAAAACAAAGCAGAAAAAAAGCTAGTTAAACTCTTAATGTATTCAGTTTTTTAAAAAGTTAAGATCAGAAGTGGACAACCTTTAGCATATTATGTGCTAATTTTTTCACTGCCGACTTAAGATGTGCTGTAGAGCTCGAGCACCATTTCCATTTCCTTAAGTTCATGCGGAGAGATCGAAAATGTGAATATTGGTAGGCTTTAGTGGGGGGGAAGAAAAGTAATAAGGTGTGAACTTCAATTGTTGTTCTGAGGAAGAGAATTCTAGGATTAATTTTTCGAATATTTCGTAGGGAATGAGAGAAAACTCTACTTTTTATTACATATTTTGTGGAGTGTACAAATGCTTCCTTTTCACATAATATCACAAATTATAAGAAATAAAATATTACCGAGCACAAAATTACGTAAAAGTCTTCAATCTGCTTTTAAACAGTAAGTACCCACAAGGATGGAATGTGCCACTTGAAATCATCCAATGCGCTAAGTTTGGCTCATGCTCTACGATTTGGTCGCCCCTGTCTTGGATTTATGGGATCATAAAACCTGTTCATTCATAAGCGTAGCGTCGGGCGGGGCCGAAAAAATGAATTAAAGAAATAAAGAAAAAATGAATTAAAGAAAAGAAAGGATGAAAATTTTAAACTCGATGCTTGCAGATGGAAAAACACATTAGAAAAGGTTTTTTAATTTGGCTTAGGTCCGTAGATGAACCTAAAATTTCTTAAGAACTTTCAAATGTACCATGGGGATATCAAGTCCTGCTCCTCCATCTGGTGAACTTTCAAATTTATACACAAATACGTAATTTTCTCCATATCCTACTCTTTCTCATTTCGGGGGTGGCTGCAGTCCTATCAGCCACCCCCTGGCTACGCCCCTGTAGGATAGGGCAAACACAGTTCTCATCATAAGCAGTTCTCATCGTACACTATTCACATGTAAACTTTTCATCATCCTCGTCAACACCAGTGTACTACACAAGAATTGTTACATGCTCGGCTCTTGATCCACCCTCCTCTTTGTGCTGATCTTGCATATATATCGCTACAGTACAAGCATGTAACATGTACATCATCTGGATCAGTATCTGACGATACGTCGTCTGTCTATAGAGTAGTAGCAAGACGTTTTTTAGCTTATGAACTGTCCAACATCCGACGTTTTTGCCCTTTTTACTTCGTCATAGTCCCAGACGTGGAATTCGCATTAGTTTTCTAGAACTCCATTTTGCCGCATCTCGAGATACCCCGTTTTGCCACACAAGCAGCCATTCAAAATAACTAGGCCTAACAAATCGCATTGAATGTACCTTTTTTTTTTTTTTCATTTTACTTGAAAACCATCACTTTTAGCAAGTATAAACTGTCATGTTAGTATCTGCATGCGAATCTAAGAAAAAGAAAATATCCTAACATTGTACTTACCTTAGATCAGGACAATGAAAAAAGTAATAAATCTTAAGACCGTATCTGCCTGTGGCTCTGCAAGCAATATCCCACGTGTAAATGAAAAGTAGACACGTTACGGACAACCTATAGGAATGACATAGAGATGGCAGCAAGTGATCAAAAACCGCATTTTGCTGTACCACCCCATTTTGCGCACCCTATCCACTGCGGAGGGAGAAAACTTTCCCGTAGTTTAGCAAAGAGCGAGTGAATCCTAAATGGCGGTCGTCCAACACCCTTTAAAGTGCAGTGTCCTCGTCGT
Source organism: Cheiracanthium punctorium (assembly GCA_038373885.1). Classification (NCBI taxonomy): domain Eukaryota; kingdom Metazoa; phylum Arthropoda; class Arachnida; order Araneae; family Cheiracanthiidae; genus Cheiracanthium; species Cheiracanthium punctorium. The sequence continues at coordinate 633,206 of JAWZYV010019781.1, read as the reverse complement.
GAGAACACAAAACTCTGACGTTTGACTGTTGTCAGTCACGAAGCATAAATTTGATGTCTACAAAAATACTGGAGGATGACATAGTTGCACGAGAATCCTTTACTTTTTTAGCACATCATTTCTCGTAAAAATGGTCGATTATTTGTAAAATTGTCAGGATTATTTTTAACAGCACTGGCATCTGCTGAAAACTACAGAATACGATGGAAATACTTTGATATAGAAGAACAACTGGATAGACGGCCCAATGCTGAAAAAGGGGCAGCCGCAGTCGTTGCCGCACAGCTAGTCTGTGCCAAAAAGGTCTCTAGATCTGTGGCACACGATGAATGAATGAATCGATCGACCGCCATGGTGCTGGTAGTTAAATCGAGCGATGGCAATGGCTGTCCTTTTTTTTTCATCATTCGGAAATGGTTGCATTTCAAAGGATTAACACATGAATCGAGTTCTTGACTTAGTTTTTATTTCTCTCTCTCTCTCCTGCAGCCTTCCACGTCAACCCGAAGCTCTCCTCCTACTGCCCGGAGAGCTGCATGCTCCTCATCGTCGGGGTGGTGCTCGGCCTGATTCTCTTCCACAGCGGCAGCCGGGTGGGGCCCCTCACCCCGGCGGTGTTCTTCATGTTCATGCTGCCCCCCATCGTGTTCGACGCCGGCTACTTCATGCCGAACCGCCTCTTCTTCGACAACCTCGCCTCCATCCTGATGTACGCAGTCGTGGGCACCGTCTTCAATTCCCTCGCGGTGGGCGTCACGCTGTGGGCGGTGGGCACCACGGGCTGCTTCAAGTACGAGGACCTGCCCCTCATGCACATGCTGCTGTTCAGCTCCATCGTGTCGGCCGTGGACCCCGTCGCCGTGCTCGCCGTCTTCGAGGAGATACACGTGAACGAGGTGCTCTACATCATCGTGTTCGGGGAGTCGCTGCTCAACGACGCCGTCACTGTGGTGAGTGCTCTTTGAACATTTTGAAAGGCGCCGGCGAATAGGCACAGGCTGGTAGTTATAATTGAAATTCCTCTATTAACAGCATTCTGCAACTGACACGGGTGAGCAGATTGTCCCCGGATTTGGAAACATGCACTGCCTACGAGATGCGCACAGAAGACATTTAAAAATTTACTTCAGGAAATGCCCACTAGGTGGCGCTTTGCATGATTTCAGCTCATAAAATTTCCCAATTTTGCTATTAAGTACTAAAAACCAAATGAATAAATGTTGAAATTGTTTGTGCATCTCGAATTAGCCATTTTTATTGTTAAATTTGCTATTTTCTCATGTAAAATGCCGCCTAGTGGTCATTTTCTGAGCCAAACTTTTTTGGGGGGAAATTTTGTGAGCGCATCACATGCACAATATATGTACTCCGCTCTCACGCAAAGGATCTCTAAGAAAATGACTAATCCTGACGATCCTAATCAGGATAATGGGATAAACTTATCAAATTATTGTACTGTCATCGGCCCTTGATAAGTCTCCAAAGATTAAATTAAATCTGATCGTTTAAAGTGGGTCACAATCGAGTTCAAAGGAGTCGGTTACAAACAAACATACAGGTGAAACTAATATATGGGTGTTAAAAACTTAAAAGAGACTAAGTTGTATGAAATTAAAACATCAAGAGCATAACAAAATCGTAAATATGCCCACAATAACAACTAAAAATGTGCAAAATGAGTTACTAAATCGCAATAGAATCAGCATGTGAACTTCAGCCATTACGCATATAAGACCTCTGCAGAGTGAAATTTTGCAGATGGCGCGTTTGCCTTTGCAGTCGTGGCGTGGCGTACAGTATACTAAAGCATGCTACGGCTTATGCGCGTAGCGGAATTAAAACTTTGAGTTAACGGCAGCGTTCATCATCAGAATTAATTTTTTTTAATATAAAATTTGACTGTTTTAAAATGTGTTTAGCTATCACAGTATTAAAAGTACCGTATAATTACGTCTTACTGGCATGTTCTTTTTCAACTTCCTCTGGCTAGGACGAAAGCAATATGGGCTCAACAAGTTGTAGAAACCGTCGAGGACTAATATTAATTAATTTTTGCGCGTTAGAAAAATTACAGCTATTAATTCTGTCAGACCTACGATGTTAGTCTTTTGGAGTTTGCTTCGCCGATGGCAAGTGTCGTTTGCGACACTTTGGAAATTTCTACGACACATGGCGACAGGATTATTTTGAGTACAAGTTTCTTTAGGATTTTAATTCAACGACATGGAGAGAAAATGTTAGACTTTATTGAATATTACTCATGCACAGTCAGTTGTTATTACGTTAGTTATCTATACCTCCAACAGCTGTGCCCCGTTAAATTACGCGAGTAAATTTTGGTTATACATGCCTGTTTCATACACATGGTGAGTACATAACCAATATATCACCACAATATATTACGTTATATGATAGATGGGTCGTAGCTTGATATTGTATAACCTCCCTCAATACACGGACTATCTTACGCAAAAAGAATTTTTCAAATCGGCATGGTAGTTCCGGAGATTAGGTGTTCAAACATGCATACAAACTCTTGAGCTTTATACATAAGAATAGATTAATATAAGCTTTTCAAGTGTAACTCTTCCTTTGAGAGCTTGACGCAATATAAATTGTGCGAATTTATGTCGTTTAGCTGTGAATAAAAAATTATCTATGTAAATTCCATAAAGAAAGCTGATAAAGTATCTTTTGTAGATGCATTTTTTGCTATAAATTTAAAGAATAACCATTGCCAAAAAGTTATCTTCTGCTGTCACAATTTTTAAGCATTCTTAGCTTCTCAAACCACCAACAAAACGAAACTGATATGAAAGCTTTTGTAGTGATTTTATTGCTCTCATAAAAACCATTCGGTTAAGTTGAATCACCCCTTCATGGAAATAAATGCTAGAATCGATTCCCTCTGAAGCCCGTTGCATTTGTCAGTCTAGTTAGTAGTTTCCACGAGAGATCCTGTATTTTTAGAATTGCAGACAGGCAGCGATGTTTGCGTGCCATTATTTTAGCCTTTTGCGTGCTTGACCGCGCCATTTGAACCCTGTTCGAAGCAATTGCCGTTTAGACTTCGCGTTATTTATTGATTATGATGATGCAGTAGTAAATCAGTTAAGAATTGTGCCATACCGGGGATTCAAAATAGTACAGTGATTAAACTGTGAGTGACATACAGTCTAAACATTTCAATTAGTATAGTTTAACAAAGAGTAGCTTTCATACATAGATACATCTGCCAACTTTTACATGTTTGTTTGTTTTTCTGTTTGTTTTCTCGAAGACTACTGCAACTTTGGGAAGCTTTGATTTGCATGTAATAATTGGATTTATTTTAAATTTTAAATTACTTAATTAAATTAGTGTTGGGTAATTTCCTAAAAAAAAAGCGTAAAAATTTGGCAGCTATGCATATGGTAATTGTTTTCCAACAGATATTAAAATACATAACTTAATTTTTATACGGTGCCTCCCTTCCTATCAATTATATTTAGAAAAATCCTGTGTCTCTGTGCATGAAGTAGAATAGATTCGGAGATATTTAAAAGTAAAACTGATGACTTACATCACTTTACCTGCTGTGCCGACGTCCGTTTCGTACCGAAAACTATTATATTTAGCAGACTAACTATGAGTTGATAAAAGTTAAATAATGATCCCTTTGATAGAAAATAGCAATTCAACGTATTCAAACTCGTGCAATTAGCACGTTTGGGTTTACCTGCACTGGTCTTTATACTGCATTCTAAAACTACCGATAACTTACATTAGTACTTTAAGTAGGATCCATTATTTACGTCACTTACCCAAAAAAGGGTTTTCAAAGTGTAACAAAAAATGATAGAGCAAATGGTGTTGATTAACTTTCTCTGGAGACTGCCAAACATACTTAACAAGAAGAAATCTAGATGAAATAGATTTCTAAAAGTTAAATGTAGCTTTCGTAGTAAAATGTAGCAGCTAAGGTAAATTCACGTTATTTGAAAAGTTGTTAAATTTTTCACACTTTTGAGAAACTCTCTTAGTTTTGGTGGTAAATGCTTATTTTTAACGAGTGGTTTCTCGGAAATTATTCCACTCAGAGTAACTAGCAGAGAAATCGTTCTTTTTTGTCGAATTAAATCAGAAAAATTACGATATATAGAGTGCCCCTAAAAGATAACACGCTTAAATTCTTTATCTATTTAGAGATAAGTGTGCAATATAAATAGAAAAAAAAAATGTAAAAAATAAGATGGGGGACGGTTGAACTACGTTAAGAATAAAAATTCTAATCGTTGATTTTTTTTTCAAAAAGTTACGCTTTTTAAACTTGTATATGGCCTCCATAGAAAAAAAAACTCCTAATTAATGAAATGTCCCCCATACACTAATGAGGAGATATACAAAATTTCCGCCTTTCATTCCTAAAACATCTCGGTGATATATTTAAACAATGATGGTCAGGGACTACACCTGAAATTGAATGTTAACTTACATTTCTATGAAGTGCAATTTTTTTTTTCTTTTCGAATTTCTGCACGAACCCTAAAACTCGATCATCTGACGTGACATTTTTTTCCCTTTTGAGAGTCATTGAAAAAGTGGTGATTTTGGTACATAATTACAAATAAACTAATTATGCCAGGCACTTTAAAATTTTGAAACTGTCTCTTTACAAGCTGTATTACATACTACGAAGACAGGCCAATCTGTATCCGTTTCAAAACTTTTAGAAAAAATTCTTAAAAATCGGAAATTTTCGCAAAGCGTGTCACTCTTCGAAAAATCTTGCAGCTCAGATCCATGTTTAAGAATTTTTTCTGAAAATTTCACGAAAGCCACAGCGTTTTCGCTTATCGTAGTGTGTAAAACAGCTTATGAAGGACCATCTGGAATTTTTTGGAGACCATGGTGCTATTAGTTTATTTCAATTTGTGTACCAAGACAAAAAACAGAGTTCCTTTTTTTTCGAAGAACAGCCTTAAGTAAACACCTCCTACACATACAATGCCCGAGACCAGAAACTTTTACGTCATCGCGTACAGGCGCGTAGCCAGGGGAGGGGGGGATTTCACGCAATCCACTTGTATGATATCACACATTTATTTTGATAAAGTAAAACTATTCATAGTTTGTGGTGAATTTACTCCCGTATGAAACATTTTAAGATAGAAAATTTAATTATACGATAAATAGGAAATTTTAACTATCATTAATCATATAATATGATATAGAAATCGATCATAATAAATTATTTTTTATCAGAAAGGTATTTTAATTTTTATCTTCAACTTTAGATATTTCTAAAATTTGTATCATTCACCAGAAATTTTAAACAGTTTTACTTTGTGAAATCAAAACTCTGATGCCATCATCTGAGAAGATCTAGCGATGACGTGAAAGCTCCTGTGCTCAGGTCTTCTCTATGTAGGAGGTGTCATTTAAGTCAGCATCTTCATATCTCTGACACATTTTAAAATATAATTCTCAAATTTTGTACATCACTTCATTATTACATGGGGGCACATTTTACGAACTGGGGAATATTTTGTAGGGGGGGGGGTCGTTTACAAATTTAAAAAAATGTCACTTTTTGAAAATTAACGAGAGGAATTTTTTGCTTACAACAGTCAATTTACATTGCTCACTTATTTCTAAAAATTCTATTAAATTCTGTTACCACCTTTTGTGGACACCTTGTGTAATAGCCCGAATAAATAAGCTGCCACCCAGGTGGTGTAGTGGCTTAAGAATCATTCTATCACGCTTTGGGCGTGGTTCGAATCCCGGCTTGGGCATGGATGTTAACTTGTCCGTCCTTTCATAGGGGGTAAAGCTGGCCGCCCACTGGGTGCTCCCATAATAAAATGGCGGAACTTAGTGGTGGCAAAGAGCTTGATGAGCATGTGTCTGCCCATTGAGGGGGGAAAAAAATAAGCTCTTTATTTCATGTGTCATTTTTTACCGAACTGCCTTAAAGGTACGTTGATAAATATCCTATCAAATGATTCCACTGAACTGTTTTATATATTTTTGCTACATTCCTTCCTCTAACCTTTTACAGGCCAGTGTTCCCAATTGGAAACATCAAATTATAAAAATTGTACCAAAATCATGTCTACACAAAAAGCAAGGTTGAAATTAATAGCACTCTGGTGCTAAAAATTTATTGAAAAATTAAATTTTATCAATGTTGACTTGAAAAAATTAGCAGGTATAGTTACAAGATAACTTGATTTTTTTTAAAATGAAAGTTGCATTTCTATCGCTAGTGGGAAAACTGGACAAAAAAGCTATTTTCATAAATTTTTACAGAGATATCTTTATACAACCCCCCTTTCCCTACAAACTTAATTCATTTATTTACTTACATTTAAAAACGAATCTTTCATTGATTTTTAATATTTCACTTATTATTTAAACTACACATCACTATATTCCGTTTTTGAAACCAATATAAAAGTATAGTTAGAAATGACCCATGTTCCAATTGGGAGCACAGTGAAAATTGTATACAAATTTTTTTTTCTCGATTAAATGGACAGAGTTGCCAACTGCTCCGGAATATAATTAACCACATTTTGTAAACAGTAATATCTTTTAAATGCTTTTGTAATGACAATTGGTTCCAAGGTCTTTGGCTTCATCATTATCACCAAACTTTTGACTTCGAAATTTTGAGATAATTTAACACAAAAATTAATCTTTGAAAAAGAGGGTAATTATATTTCGGAGCAAGTTGGCAATTCTGAATGACTTATATCCTGTAACTAACGCAGTAGGAAGACACAAAATAATATTAAAAAAAAAAAAAAATTTAAAATAAGCCTGGATCTGAATTTTGGTCTGTATAAGGTTAATCTTTTCCAGGTTCTGTACAAAATGTTTGAAGGCTACAACGAGATGGGCTTGAACAATATCCTTCCCATCGACTATTTTGCCGGTGTTGCCTCGTTCTTCGTGGTGTCTTGCGGGGGAGCCTTCATCGGTATCATTTTCGGAATCCTGACGTCATTTTTATCGAGGTACACCACCACAGTAGCGGTCATTGAGCCGATGTTCCCTTTCATCATGGGTTATCTTGCTTACCTTTTCGCGGAAATGTTCCACCTCTCAGGAATCTTATCGTAAGTAAACTTTTGATATCTATCTGGATTACAAGTTTCGTCCTAAGTAGCCATTTTTTATTCCAAGTGTAATGTTATACAGCAGGGGTTCCCAAACTGTGTGCCGCGGCACCCTAGGGTGCCCAAAGCGTATGCCAGGGGTGCCGTGGAGATAATCAAGAAAAGTGTTTTGGTGGAGTATAATTAAATAATTTCCTCTGAACCGATATACCACAAAAAAATTAGCCAAGCCGATGACCAAATGGTCTCAAACAAAAATATTACAGTTAAGTTCAAAAGAGTTGTGTCCAGTAGCCTCTCTTTTACAGGAACTCTCTGAAATGGGGAGAGGATGTCAAAATTCTATATCCCCTCCTTGGAGAGTACTTTCTTGATAGTTAGTCCTATAAACAAACAAAAAAAAGTAATGTAAAATGCATCCAAACTGCTTTATTCGAACTTCATATTCATACTGCTTTTAAGGAAACCTGCTTCGAAAGTTTTTAGCCTTAAAAGTGTGCCGTGAAATGTTTTTAACCTGACAAGGGTTCTACGGCGAAAAAAGTTTGGGAACCCCTGTTATATAGTTTAATTTAATAATCCTTTCACCTTACGTCGTGATGCCAGATTGGGGGAATTTCCTACCAGATTTAGGGAGATTTTTTTTGGGGGGGGGGTGTAGTTCAGGGGATCTTTTAAGGGAGGGGGAATGAAATCGGGAGTTTTTAGGAGAAATGTTTAATCTCTATATGCCGACGGAACGGCAATGACCAATATAATGATAACTGAAATTATAAAAATATAAATAAACTATAAAATATTAACCTGTTACATAAAATCTAGTACCTACAACTTACGAATTTCCCCCCATAATATTGCTCTCCAGCACTGACTGTTACGTACAGAATTATCCATGAATTGTTCTTCCTACTACCCTTCCCCCTTTCCCTCCAACCTAACCGCCGATGAAAATTGGTCAAAAGTTGGTTACATGTCAAAAGCAGCAAACCAGCAACAAAGTCATGTGATTAGAATTTCCTGTTGTAAACTTGTGATCAGAGCATAGTACATTTTAAACTTGACTGCGTGAGTCATTTGATGTAAGTTGTTCTGAAATTTCAACCTGTTGCTGTTCACGCACTAAAATTTAATTTTTGTTGTGAAATTCAAAACATTTTTCATGAATTTCAAGAAAAATTAGTAAAAAGACATATAAGCAGAAGTTTTCTCTTTTAATTAAAGTAATCAATTTACTATACCGAAATATATATATATATATATATATATATATATAATATGTATAAAGATTTTTAACATTTGGGCGGGGAGTTTTATATGTGGGGGTTGGGGGAATTCGATCACGTTTAAGGTGAAATGTCTCAGAAGGTCTGCCAACACTGCCTTACGTACTTCCTATCAAAACCACAGTAAAGAAGGTCTCATATCTGGAATTGGTTCAAAATTAGATTCCACTGATAAGGGTAGCATTGGCTTTCCGATAGGCGCCCCCATAAAGGCCGTTGCTAGTAAGTCAAGTCTTGCCGTCACTATAGGAGCTAAAGGGGCATTTTTCTAGAGAATTTTAAGACTTCTTAATGACCAGTCGGGATCCACCACAAAATATTAATGTGTTAAATCGCAAACTCCACTCCCCACACATAGTAGAGAGAGCAACGGAAGATCTTTTCTCGCTCAGTTTTCCGTCGGCCATTAAAATACATACAAAACCTTGTTTATCATCATGGACCGAAATGAAATGACCATCATCTCCGGCCCTGGTAGACAAGCATGTTGACCGCAGCTGACTCGACCATTCTGGGGGGGGGGGGACTTTTGAACCGTTTTTTATGAAATCGAATGATGCTAGAGACGAAAATTTGTAGAGCTTATCTTCATAGAATAAACAAACAAGCAGTTCAACCTACAAGGGTAAAATCATTAAGTATGTCACAAAAGTTTTACGAATTTTGTTATTTAAATAACGACATATCAAATTTAATGTATAAATCAAACAAAGATTCAAGATATCAATAAGTTAATAAAAAGTAATGATTTGTGCAGAATATTTTAAGGTTACATAAATAATCATAATAAGTTATATCAATTTGTGTCATACTTAGGGGAATTTCCTCGTATAAGTGTTGTGAAAAATGTGCGGCAGCAGATCGGTCTATTAAATTCGATTCTCATTAGGACACCGAAAGTGAAGTAGCACCGTCTTGGCCAGTACTTGGGAGGGCAAACTCCTCTCTCGAGCAAGTCTGCTGTGAACTGCGTACGCTAAAGGGAGCTGGTGCATGTAAAATCTGTCGTGGCTCCAATGTCCTTCATGTTCAAAAGATGCCTGTGTGTGTGGGGGGGGGGTACCAATCAGGGTGCTAGAACCTGGAATTGGGTCAAAATTACTAGACCACTCATAAGAGGGAAAATCGGTTTGCCTACTAGGCGCCGCCATAATGACCAGTATCTCCTCCCTCGTAGCGGTCAAGCCTACAAGTAGGCTGGTGACCTGGCATTAGCAAGAAAAAAAATTGTTGTGAAAGATTTCGGGGAAAAGTCTTAGACCTGAAACATTTTACTGAAATTCATCATATTAAAAACACAATTTACAGCAATGTTTGTGCTTAATAATTTTTTCTGAAGGTCTTATAAAACCAATAGGTTTACTTTCATAAAAGTGCATTACAATTTGCGAAGAAGCTGTAACAATTTTTTCGACAGTTTAACATCATTGGTTTGTCATTAAAGCTGTTCAGTAGGCCTGTGATGTGCGTGTAGTTTTTAAAAATAACAGTCTGAACATCTAATTTCTTTAGTGTCTTTTATTGAGATGTTAATGTTGATGGATTTTTAAAGTCGATTTTTAAAATCAATCATCCCTGGAATATATATATATATATATATATATATATATAAAATTAAACATCCTCTCAAAATTCAAAATTTCTATTTGCTTGCTTCAAAATTCTTCAGGGCGTAGTGACTTTCGTTTTAAACAAAGGTTTTGTATCAGGATCTAAATTTAAACGTAATTAATATATCTCCCCTCTTTACCACGGTCTGCTGTCGCCACACCTCGAAAGAATTTCCTAAGGCTAGCAGACCCGGGCAGTTTAACAACCAATAAATGCATCTCTTTTGGAACATGTTACACTGTATAGAACACGTGATCCGACGTTATATAATTTGAAACGCAGCTCGGAGCTGAGATTTTTCGTGACTTCACTTGCCATGTAAATTGTGTGAGAGAACTAAATAAAATTATGGCTTCGTAATCCCGGAGTATTTTTCCGTACAACAGCCCCAGCCCGAGTAAACCGTCCTACATCTGCGCCCGGCGGTCCTCCGACCGCGAGACCCCGGTGCTGAGCTTAACCCGACAATGAAACTACATTTCGTATTTCATTAAAACACAATAACTTTTAAACTGGTTACATGTAAAACAATCAATTTTTGAAAAGTTTTACTAGATTTTTTTTTTTTTTTGGCTATGCACTAAACATATGCCAAAGAATGTATGGTTATAACTTAAAAACCGTCACAACTGCATTATATTATTCGAAACTATTTAACTTTATTATGAAAATGCAAATTTCATATTTTAAGAGCTCATGCAACTACTTTCTTTTTTCTTCAAGGTATCGGTTTATCTGGTCCATCTGTATAAAGTTGTACCTTTGTATATTTGTAAATCTGTTTAAACTCTTAGTCACAAAGTTGTCTTTTAAGAAAACGCCAGAATAGCATGCAGTCCGTTTTCGCCAGAGGTTTGTTTAAATTTTCCTGAAGGGAATATTCAAGATCTGAATGCGCTTTGATTACTGAACAAAAGTGGAGCACAGAGCTTTTATTGCGAAGTCTCTACTTACAGTATTAAAAATAACTTGAAGTCACTCAAGTGTATGGGGGCTCGCTTTCGAACATTTCACACATCATATTCTGTTTTTTTAATTTCAGAGGACTTAACCACAGACTGAAAAAAAAAAAAACTTTTAGACGCAATGCTTCACATAATCAAGTTATCGCAAAATTATAATAAGAAGTTAATCCTACTTGCATAGCCTTAAATTTTATAAGGACTTTATAAGTGTATGAGAACTGAAAATGCAAATTCACTTCATTGTCAATCGCTATTTCATTTACTCATTCCCATTCTTTGTAAATGAGAATGACTCTTGCAATTTTTTATTCGATTTTCTAAACAGAAATTAATTATTCTTTTTCTACCCCCCCTCCCTCAGAAAATAAAATTATAGCATCAGAAACTTAACGAGTGTACAGCTAAATAATAATTACTTACGACAAATTATTGATAACTAACGATAGTTTATTCTACTACTAGCTTTGTTGAGTACTAGCTTAGTTGATTCAATTTCTCTATTTTCAAACAGTTTCTTCCTATTACAAATATTACAAAAACAGTAAATATTGTTTACCATTTTCTTTTCTAAAATATGTTTTCCTTTTTCAAAAGCGTAAATGGGTTCATCAAATGTTCTCGATTTTATGATTTCACAACGTATAAACCTGTTCCAATCTGCTTTCCATTAAGAGTCCTACGTTGTCAGCTTGCGGAGATTCAAGTCCCAATGCTTTGCTATGGAGAAAAGTGCCTTAACGCCTAATCATTTTTCTCAGAAAGTATTAGGTATTTTTAAATGAAATTTTGCTGTGTGAATCTTGAGAACTATTCGCAAGGATTGCGAGAATCAGATTTGAGTTAATTTAGCCGAAAGAGATTTTATTGCAGTCTGAAAAGTAACATAAATTCTAGACACATTTAAATGAAATTTTCCTGTGTCCAGAATTTATGTTACTTTTCAGACTGCAATAAAATCTCTTTCGGCTGTTCCAATCTATTTTCCATTAAGAGTCAGTCCTCTGTAGTCGGCTTGCGGAGATTCAAGTCCCAATGCTTTGTTATGGAGAAAAGTGCCTTAACGCCTAATCATTTTTCTCAGAAAGTATTAGGTATTTTTAAATGAAATTTTCCTAATACTTTCTGAGAAAAATGATTAAGATTAGGACACTTTACTCCATAGCAAAGCACTGGAACTTGAATCTCCGCAAGCCGACTACAGAGGACTCTTAACCCTTTCGCGACGGGAAGCGCAAACGCGCGCTTATCGCTGAGGCCGGCAGTCTCTTTCGCAAATGTCTGTCCAGGGCCGGAGAGTTTTTCGCGATTAAGCCTAAATCCATGAACAGAACAATCAGAATATATTATAGTGTCACTATCACTACTATCCGAATCTGCTTCAGAATCAATATCTCATAATTTCAAATAATTTGCGCCATTTCTGCTATTTCAAGCTCTAACACTTTCGAAGCTTCGACATTCTAACTGTAAAATGAGAAAAAAATCCACGTCTACAAGATCTAATTATCCACTAAAAACTGGACTGCTAACCGTGATACCCAACGCTGTAGCGAAAATAAAACTCCCTGCTTACTATAAAGAAATACCACGTACGAATTTATAGAGCCGTCATAAAGTATACCATTCAGAAACATTCCTTTCAACTTACGTTTATATTATCAAAAACCACGTGTATGTGAGTCATGCTACTCCCATTCTGAGTAGAAGGTCAAATCTACATGTATCTGTAACCGCATGGACATACAATGCCATCTTGTGCCAAAAGTTATAGTTTTTAAAACGTTCCAGGACACTGGCACAACTGTGTGACGGCCGGGGGTGAACGAAGAAACGCTCTGGCACGCCAGCGTGTCGGCCGGGAACTGAGTGCGTTTCTTACTGGCACGTATAAGTGACAGTCGGCGCGAAAAGGTTAATGGAAAACAGATTGGAACAGGTTTATATTGGTTATACGGGTTAATTCTCAAGATTCACACAGGAAAATTTCATTTAAAAATACCTAAAACTTTCTGAGAAAAATGATTAGGCGTTAAACCACTTTTCTCCATAGCAAAGTATTGGGACTTGAATCTTCGCAAGCCGACTACAGAGTAGAGATGGCCAATGATTTGATGAGTCGAATCAGTGATTCGAATCTTGGTACTGAGTGGCTCAGTCTTTACACTCACTCTCTACTGATTCGAATCTCAAGCCCTCAAGGGAAATACATTCCAAGTGCGAAGGGAAGAAAAACTTATTTTCCCTTTGCCGTTCCCAGGGATTTTCCCTTACTCTTTCAACTCTTTTCGACTCTTTACGACTCCTTTCGGCTCCTTTCGACTCTTTACGACTCTGAGTCGATAGATGATTTGAAACAGTAAATGAGTGGGTGTGGGTGAGTTGGTCACTGAGTTGGTGCAGCAACGAATCTTTACTGATTCAGTGTTTCGCTCTGTTTCGGTGATTGTATACTATCGTTGAGATTCGTTAGTTTTTCGAATCTTCTATCGACTCAGAGTCGAAAGGAGCCGAAAAGAGTTGAAAGGATGTTTCATTTAATTGGAGGGGTTTTTTCGAATCTTCTATCGACTCAGAGTCGAAAAGAGTTGAAAGGATGTTTCATTTAATTGAAGTTTTTTTTTCGAATCTTTGGTGTTTCATTTCTTGGTTGGTGGTCGGATTTTAAAGTTTTATCTGTCTGTGGGTGTGGAGTGGGTCGAACATCGTTTGCTTTTGGCGGGTGGCATAGGCGTTACTTCCTAAGGGCAAGAGGGGTCAATCTCCCCCCCGAAAAAAAAATTAAGAAAATCCCTCCTTCCAACTTGTCTGACTGATTTAATATTTGTTTAAAATTTAATGAAACATCCCTTTTCTACTTTTAACTTTAATATATGTCCCCCTGCCCCCACCCTCAAAAAAAAAAAAAAAAAAAAAAAAAAAAAAAAAAAAAAAAAAACGGAACGTTAAGTTTACATGGTGGCGGATTTTCATGTGAAGGGAAATAGAATGAAATAAAGTTAGGATTGTGCTTGTCACTTTTAATGAAGGATACAGGGGCGGTATTAAGCGCTCTCACAAAAGGACTTTGTAGTAAGCAAAATAACATTTCGCTTTATTGCAGCAGATTTCGTTTTTTTTTTTTACCTTGTTTTTCGTTTAAGGGGAATGATTTTATTTTCTTTCATAATTTAGAAAAATACAAAATAGGGCCTAAAGCAGTGGCGTAGTTAGTGTTATTGACAGTGGCGTAGCCAGGATTTTATTTCGGGGTGGGCTGGGTATCAAATTTAAAGATAAAGTTCAATTGTAAGCTAAGAAAAGGGTCCCATTTTTTTTGGGGGGGGGGCAGCAGCCCCTCAGTAGGACTGGGCCAAAAATCGACATATCGGTTTTATTTCAACATCAAATATCCGATATTCCCATTTTCATTTCAGTGAAATCTCGAATTCGATAAAGGGCAAAAATACAGGCCGGCCAGGGGCGTAGCCAGAATTTTTTTATGGGGAGGGGGGGTTATGACTACTGCAACTCATATATATGTATACGTGTGTATGATAATGTAGTGAAGAATATACATTTTGTATGGCAAAAAATTCCTCATGGGGGGTTATGACCCCCCTAACCCCCCCCCCTCCCTTGGCTACGCCTCTGAGGCCGGCGATAAGAAAATCCTGAGATCAATACCAGCTTGTGATGCTTTTGCTACTGCTTTCTCTCGGAAAGCTTCTTCTTCTCTCATCGCAGAAAAAACAGCTCCATGGTTTATTAGTCTAATTACCATAATTAATTAACGTATATCTCGGAACCTATCCACCGGAGCGCGTTTTTATTGATTCTCGACCCCCCCTAGACTCAACACCCCACCGATACTTAAAATTTCGAATGCTTTGACACCAAACTTAACCTTTTAATCTTACAGGCCCAGGGGGTCATACGAAGCTCCCCTATATTTTCAATTTGGGCATTTTAAACACTAGCCTCCTCCGGCGGCAACTCCAAAGTCTGGAAACCATCCCAGAGCCAATTTCTACATGTTTACAGTCCTTTTAAGCCTCAATCATGGTTAATTAGTCTAATTACCATAATTAATTAACGTATATCTCGGAAACTATCCATCGGAGCGCGTTTTTATTGATTCTCGACCCCCCCTAGACACAACACCCCACCGATACTTAAAATTTCGAATGCTTTGACACCAAACTTAACCTTTTAATCTTACAGGCCCAGGGGGTCATACGAAGCTCCCCTATATTTTCAATTTGGGCATTTTAAACACTAGCCTCCTCCGGCGGCAACTCCAAAGTCTGGAAACCATCCCAGAGCCAATTTCTACATGTTTGCAGTCCTTTTAAGCCTCAATCATGGTTAATTAGTCTAATTACCATAATTAATTAACGTATATCTCGGAAACTATCCATCGGAGCGCGTTTTTATTGATTCTCGACCCCCCCTCTGGGACCCCCATCGATACATAAAATTTCGAATACTTTGACACCAAACTTAACCTTTTAATCTTACAGGCCCAGGGGGTCATACGAAGCTCCCCTGTATTTTCATTTCGGGCAGTTTAAACACTAGTTTTACTGGAGCAAGGAGAGAGAGATGCTAACTGCCCGAGAAGTCAGCGGAGAAGAAACCCGATGAATGGGTGAAGGGTGTTTAAATAGTACGGCTTTCGGCGCAGAGAGAGGGAAAATTTCTTTAGTTGTTTTATTGATTCAAGATTCGAATCACTGATTCGAATCATCGAAGTAGTGAGTGAGTCGAGATTCGAATCAGTAAAATGAGTCGAACCGCCCATCTCTACTACAGAGGCTTCTTAATGCACAAGAGCAAAACTTTTACGCCTTTTTTGGGAAGATTGAACAGCCTTTTTCCAATTACTTTAAATTTTCATTAGTTAAAATAAAACTGTTTGAAACTTGTGGTGGGAAATTTCCCCCAAAAAAGTAAAAGTCGGTTGCTTTACATGCACATAGCGGTAAATCTAAAAGATGAAAATGTCCCGTTTATGCGAAAGCAAGAAAATACATTCGGACTCGTATTTAACGAGGAGCTCGGGACACAATAAAATACTTGTTAAATCAGGTCTCTGTCTACATTTAAATTCATGTAAAAAAAAAGTAAAATTTGATACAAAAAAAATTAGCAAATTGCTGCTTGATAATCTTTATTGAGAACTGAAAAAAAAATATTTATACAAAGCTGGGATTTTTTCCCATTAAGTATTGTATCCCATTAAGTTTTATATTTTCTACTACTTCGCTTTCGAATAAACAAAGTTGCCAACTGCTTTGGAAGATAATCAAACACTTTTTTAATGTTTCTATATCAAAATATGTTTATATTATATTATGTTAAGAAGTTGAATATATTGTTTGGCTATCATTTCAAAAAATTATTTAAATAAAATTACATTTTACAAAAAGTGGTTGGTTATATTCCAAAGCAGTTGGTAACTTTATTGCGATTTCTTATTTTCAGCATTTTAAACAAGCAGAAAAGAAAAAAAGTATTCTTGAAGAAAAGTGTGCGCTAAAAATGTATTTTTTTTGCACATAGCTCTCAAAATACTTGCGAGATTCAGCATTTCTATTATAAGTGCAATCCGGACGTACTACTTCGCTTACATTGCGAATTCGGGGGCATTCTTTCATTTTCTCCATGAAAAAGATACAAAAGACTGTTCTGCAATTCAGCTCGTTGCATTCGAACTCATGTTTAGTTGGAAAATTTTAAAGATTTTGTTTTCTTTGCCAGAGGAAAGGAAACAGTTGTAAAAATACTTTGCGGTTTTTTTAATAACTTATTTTTTAGCATTTTTGTAATTATTTCCCTCGTTAAATCCGAGGAGAGTAAAAACATATGCTCGGTAAAAGTGTATACTGCAATACATTTTTAACATTATACTAAACAAAAGACTGGATTTTCCTATAAACAATAATAGTTAAATTCGGAGTCTCGTTAAATGCGGGCTTATTATAAGTGACTTTCAGTACATTTGATTTTAAATCCTGTACTTTAATCCAACATCTAAAGCTTTTCTCCGCTGTCCTGGTTTTTAAATCTAGAAACGGAGAAGCTTATTCATAATCCTTTATTACAGAATCGTATTTATCTCTTCTTTTACACGATCTGCTTAAAAAAAAAAAAAAAAAAAAAAAAAAAAATGCATGACCTTACTCTCAAGAAGTTGAGTTCAGAAGTAACTTTTCCACTCTGTCAACTCCAGTAGCTTATTTTATCCAGTAGCCATATTTACATTTTCCCGCCTATTCTGCAGATTGGTGTTTTGTGGAATATCCATGAAAAACTACGTCGAAGAAAACATCTCAAGCAAAAGCCATGTTACGGTTAAATATGTCACCAAGATGTTGGCAACAGCCTCTGAGGCCATTATTTTCGTAGTGCTCGGAGTGTCGACTGTAAACGACAGCCACGAATGGGACACTTGGTTTGTCTTGTGCAGCATCCTCTTCTGCAGTGTTTATAGAGCAATCGGTGAGTTTATTTCCTTCCCATTTCTCATAAAAGAAAAATAAACCGTGCCGAATTAATAGATTCTTATAAAACATGTTTTAGCTTAGTTGCCTGATTTGGTGAATGGACAAGATGTACCGGAAAGTAATGTACTTTTTAGATTAATTTCGAGCACATAAATTATGAATGGGTTTTTAATTACAGACAAGCTTCATAGCTGCCGTCTCTCACTCTTTTTAAATATATTAAAGAATCTTTTTAATTCAGAAAAGTTACTTGTTTTTCACATTAACTTATCTGACAAAAAAAAAAAAAAAAAAAAAAAAAAATAGTGGTGGTATAACTTACCGCAAAAACCGCAAAAGTTAATGGTTATGAAGCTCTTCCTAAACGTGGTATTCATATCTGTTGCATTTTAAAGTAAAGTGACCAAATGTACCCAATATCAGGATTTTTTTTCAATTTGTTACCTAATGTAAAACAAGAATTGAAGACAAAATTTTAATTAAAATAATTACCTCTGCTCAATTTTAAAAAATCCATTCCATCAATCCCATTTCATAAATGTTTAATTATGTTTTGGTTGAATAAATGGAGACCTATTTTAAGAAGAACATTGAATTTCCCCAAACTTTGTTCCAGAATTGGGGACAATAGCCTGATTCTTTCCCAATTCTATGTTCAAAAATATAGTCACCTTAATTTCAAGGTAAGAATTTTTTAGTTTTTTCTTTTTTACCTTTCAAAGAGATGTGAAAAATGTGAGAGGATTGGCAGTCTACCTTCATCGGAGGAATTTCGAAATGTCCTTGTATTGATTTTTAGGTATTCGTGAGTGTTGCATTTGACAGTAAGAATTTTATGTACATCTTTTTTTCTCTGACACAGAGAGCAGATATTTTTTTCTTTGCAATTTTTCTTCCTCTTTTTTTCAAAAAAAAATTTTTAACCCCCAATCCCCTTGTGTTACTACTCCAACCCACTAGGTTTACTAAAATGAAATCATTACAGTTTTATTTTCAGAAAACAAAATTATTTAAAATTTCTTGTGAATGTTACAAATATTAAACAATATCTTAAAGATAAAAATTGAAATACCTTTCTGATACAAAATAATTCACAATGATCCTCCATAAACATTTACTATTTCTGAATCATATCATATAATTAATTAATGGTGGTTAAAAGTTGCCAATTGTAAAATTCTATCATAAATCATTAAAATGTTTTATGCGTGAGTAAAATGTACCACAAATTTTAAATAGTTTTACATTATGTAAATAAAACTGATGACGTAACTTCAGTAGATCGATGACTTCAAAGCTTCTGTTCTCAGGCTTTCTGTATATAGGAGGTGTTGTTTATAATCCGAACATGTTGGTAGGGTACTTTTTGTATCTTTAAAGCACTTGAGAATTGGAGAAAATTCGTCGACTGACCAGACCTTTTCTTACTTTTTCCAGGCGTCATCATACTTAGTGCTTTCCTCAACCAATTTCGACTTCATCAGATCAACGGTGTGGAGCAGTTTATCATGTCTTATGGAGGATTGCGGGGCGCAGTGGCATTCGCTCTTGCACTGATTATCGACAAGGAAGTCATACCTTCCAAGGACATGATGGTTACAACGATCATAGCAGTCGTTTACTTTACAGTATTTGTACAGGTATTTCTAAGTAAATCTAGTCCCAAAAAATACAGGCGGTAAATAACGAAATTATATTTAATTAAATAACGAAATTATAAATATTGTATTTCTTAATAAATAAGAAAGTTAGTGCTTACCTCGTAATAGATATGATAAAACCCAGTTTTTGAAGAATTATACTCAGACACGTAATACACCGATCGCTTAAATATCGCCATTGCTTCTTTTTGACTTGGCACAACTAGTTTATGCTGGACCGATAACCGACCAGCATAATGCTGGACCGACAACTAGTTTATGCAGGTTCCGATAGGTAGCGCGACCTGTATCTAACAAAACATATGTGGATGGTTTTGCCCGCTAGGATTATTTTGGGCCACCTTGCCCTATATTTTTCTCATTGTTATGTATTTTTATTATATAATTGAGAGTAAAAAAAAAAGATTTAGGTATCTTTAGCCGATTCATGCACGCACTGTGAGAAACACCATGTAGCATTAAAGATTGATAGATATCAGAAACCAAGAAAGCTACTTTGTAAAGTAGTTCTTTATAAAAGTTACCTGAAAGAAGTTGTTCGCTGAATTTTCCGCGGTGTAAAAGTGATCAGCTGATGCAGTAAAATACATCAGGCGCCTGTGCGTGTAGCAATACGTTGTAACTTTCAATCGCCAGCGCATACCACTTTTCCAGCACGGAAAACTCAGCTAATTATTTTTTTTTCCTAAAACTGGTAAAGTTAACTATCACTTCACCAAATTTCAGCTTTTTAATTATTTTACTTAAAGGATGTTCTTTACATATTGACGTATAATCCACCGCTATAAAGCCAGCTGACTATTTTTTTTTTTTTTTTTCATTTGTATAGAACGGGATAAACACATGTACAAAGTATCAAATTTTTTATTATAATTATTTAAAATGTTTGGGCGGCCGGGGCGGCTGCATCCACCTCAAATGCGCCAGATGACGTTCACTTCTGTTATATATATAACTAAATGAACAATAGGACGAGATTTCAGATTTTTTGTTATTGGTCATCAAAAATGCCAGCTGGCTCCCGGGCTAAAAGTACTTGCGGATGCATGTTAAATCGTGGTAAGGATGTGAATTAATTTTTTACACACTTTGATAAAGTACTTGTATGTACATTAAATTTAGTATCTATATAATTAAAATTAGACTTTTCATTACTTGGAATTTAAAATTTTTACAATTTCTATCCGTTTCAAGCACCTGGGAATCCAATACGACCGTCAAAAAAAAAAAAAAAAAAAAAAAAAAAAGTTGCTCTGTCTGTCGTTCTGCCCGTGACGCTTTTTTTGTTCGCGTATCACCTGAAAATGACTGAAGCGAATGAAATGAAATTTGGTGACATGATATGTGGTCACTCAACTTAAACTATAGGCGTCGAATTTTTCATAAATTTTAAATTGGATTTTGAGATTTTGCGAAATTGATTTAAAAATGCGTAAATATTCGTTCGCGCATCACGTAATAATGACTAAAGCGAATGCAATGAAATTAAGTGCATGATGGGTGGTCACTCAATTTAATTGTAGTTGTTCAAATTTTTAAAAAAAGTTTAATTAGATTCTGAGATTCTGCGAAAATCTTTTCAGAATGTGTAAAAGTTTGTTCCGCATCACGTATTAACGACTAAAACGTATGAAATGAAATTTGGTGACATGATAGGTGTTCACCCAATTCAAACTGTAGGTGTCGAATTTTCTAAAAATTTTGATTAGATTTTGAGATTTTACAAAAAAAAAATTATTTAAAATGTGAAAATATTTGTTGATTACGTATAAACCACTGAAGTGAATGAAATAAAATTTAGTATCGTCACAGGTGGTCTCTTAAACTATAGGCGTCAAAATATTTTAATTTTTTTTAATAGTGATTTTGTGAAAATTCAGTACATATTTATTCCATTCCCGAAAAATGGCAGTGGAATAGAATGAAATTTGTAATTACGTTAGATGCAAGTTAATTCAAACTCTAAGTGCCAAAACTGATTTAAATATTTCATAGATTTGGGGATTTTGAAAAAATCATATAGTTGTAGTTTGTACTCGAATCCCTTAAAAATGGATTAAGATAATGCAATGAAGTTTAGAAACATGATCAGCAACGACTAAAACAACAAATGTCAAAATTTTTTGAAAATTTTGAACTCTTTTTGAAATGTTTTTTTGCCTTTTTAAATTTTGTGAAAACCGTGTAAAACTTTTTTGAGGCATAATGTTAAAATATCTATAGTGAATCGGACAGAATTTAGTTACAGATTAGGAATGATCTCTTAACTTGAAAAGCTCATTTAACCAGAATAAAATTTTAGTTTTTAAAATAAAAAATCAAACTTTCACTTCAATCCCTAATAAAACACAGGGCACCTCAAGCTCCACGACGTGTAGCCTACGGCTGCAAACTTCGAACCACACGTCAATCCGAGGTACGAACAATGTATCCTTGAGCCTAACTGGAGGTTAGACTTTATAGTCAGGAACTCCCTTAAAACCCATTTTCAGTCCAGTTCAACTCCTAACAAAAGATCTTGTGACTGAATCCGTCTGAAGGGGAAAGGTGCTGAAGGCTACAAATCTTGGCCTGGTGGAGTTCTTAGCATTCTGTTCTTGGATTTCGATATCAAGTTCACGGTCTAGTCAACTGTTCATCTGGACTTATTTTATTTTATGGTTTCGGCCAAACTTCCTTAACATCTTTTAGATATCAAACTGTTCACGACTGATGTCGTTGAACTGGCCCATGGACCGATTGGAGCTGTGGCTTTTTTCGTCTGTGACGTGTCACCACGGTGGAGTGACTGTTGACCGACGGTTTGGAGATTGTTGGATGCTGACGAAGACCTTGATAAAGAAGTGCTACAGCCTGATGACGACTTCGTCGTAGCAGAGGACTTTGTTGGCGGATGATGATCGAAACTTAAAGGTTGTGGGACGACGTGTGGGCTCTTTCATTTTCTACCATGTCTCGGATGCAACTCGCCTGTCTCCGGTCTCTCCAACTATTGAAATGGACCTTTTTCTTCTTTTTTGAGGGTTCGTCCTTACTGCTTCTCATCTCCTTTGGAGTGTCACACTGCTTCTTGCTTTCCACCTATTGGTCGCAAACCGAGCAGTTGAGTGTGTTTTTCGTTCTTTTGAGTGTGTTTTTCGTTAAATTAAAACCTTATTCAAGTACTAATTATAATATTGGCATACCTAAATTTTATTTCTTTTTCTAAACTGTCGAAAGTATGGTTGCTGTGCTGTGTATGAAATTTGGTTTTCAGGAGATCGCAACGAATGCTGGATCAATAATATGTATTTCCTGATAAGAGGCAACACTCGATTTTACGAACCCGTAGGGAACACTCAAATTGTTCGTAAAACCAAGTCGTAAAAAAACCTTTTGAGTGTATTCGGGACTATTCGCTAGTTCTTAAAGTTGCAAGCGTTCGTTAAAAAAAAAGAGGTTCGCAAATGTGTGTGCATTGTGTTCAAGGGAACAAAGGTTACCTGCCTAAGACGGGAGATGCCTTAGGTGGGGGATTTTGTCAAGGTTTCTAATGCATATCCATGTTGCATCTGGAGAAAATCGCTCGAAGCTTCAGACCGTTTGATGGACAGCGGCACGGTACGCCAGAACGCGAGGTAATAAGAGCGAGCATCAACTGTATAATTAATAATAACACTTAACTAGAAAATATAAAAGTATTTAAATATATTTGTTAAGTGTGTTGTGTACGAAAGTGCATGCAAATAAATTCGTTTGAGAGCTTGCAATTGTTTCAACAAAAAGTAAATGCTTTTATAATTCGTATTTTAACGTTATTATAATGCATTTCTATTTTGATTTTACTTTAGAAATTTAAGCTACAAATTTCATGGCTTTACTATAGACGCAAGTTACATGAATATAGATAAATCTTTCTACTTTATAGAGATAACATAATACAGAAGTGTCTTTAAAGAATCTCCTAACGATAATTTAGAGTTTGGACAGGTTCTCCCCTCTCCTCACGCCTCCAAGAGAAATTTTATAAGGCGGAGCGAAAATCTTCCTGGCCCCTTTCGTAAAGCACAAAAGTTTCGAAAAAATAGGAGAGACGGGAGGAATTTTTTTTTTTTTTTTTTTTTTTGTAGAACTGCTCTTTTTATAATGATTTCCATATAAAATGCCAAAAGGGAAGAGAGTGGGAGGGAAGTTTTTCTGATGTGTAATGGTACTTTTTAATTCCTGTTAGAATGTTGAAAAAAATACTAATATTTAAATGGTAGAATTAACATTTCTGCCATCTAAATCATTGTAGAATTGTGTTATCAAAATTTAGTCTATTTAAAAAAAAAAAAAATTAATTACAAATCTATAAATGAAATTTGTAACACATTCTTAAACATTCACGGACGCACTTTAGCTGAACACGGGCCCAGGGGCGACGCCCCGTCTAACCAACCCACCCACCATCCTCTGATAGGGCCTGCCTCTCCCCCGTATGCAAATGCCCCTCGTGTACGCTTGCCACTACCCAAACAAAACCTCAAAATCTAAGGAAAAATGAATGTTTTTTTTTTCTTTCTTTTTTTTTTTTCACGACCTCATCCTTTCTTTACACACATCAACGAAGTACTCATTGAGTGTAAAATAAATTTAGTGTTTTTATTACATTAACAAATATGTATTTGAAGAAAGGAAAAGAATTCATAAAATAAAGCTCTATTCCTTTATTTCCTAAAATGAGTGACTGAACGACATAAAAATTTGGCAAGCACTGATTTTTTTTCAGTGATTTTGTAGTCACTATTACCTAATATAATGAACTTTAGCAGTTAACGAACGATTAAGCAGTAGGTTAATGGCGTTCGCTCCACCCACTTTATACTATCTTCGCCTTTACTGTTTTATATGGCAGTATTTTCATGACAATTGATATAATTCGAAATATTTTAATGAAATTTTACATTTTCCTTAGCGAGTGCAAAGACTATACATCCATTTAAGTTGGTTAAAATTTATATTAGATAAAGTGATTTTTTATTTCCTAAGAAAAATGAAATTATTGGAAAATCTATAATATAGCCATATTTCATGTTTTTAAATATAGAGAGTAGTGTAAAAGAGGTATTTCTTTTTCAAAATTATTCTTGCACGAGTCTGGGAATCAGCCATTTTAAAAACGAGCGGACTATTTAACACTAGTATAAAGTATTTTCTCTTTTTTTTTGAGGATACATTTTCTAAATTTTTGTTTTTAAATGTAATAAGTAAAAAAGAAATATGTAAAAAAAAACCTCTCAAACTGCTATAAAAAGGCTGATGTTACAGATGCCTGATTTAATTAAAAAAAAAAAGTTGCTGTGGCCAATTAAATGGATATCAGGCATGCAAATTTTAGCTACTTTTTTCTTCTTAGTTCAAATTCTACCGTGATGTTAAAAGTTGTGTTGATTTAACCCCCCCCCCTTTGTCTTGTTTAATTTTTGTTATATTGTCTTTTTAAAAAATAAATTTATTGCACAGAACAATATATATTTTAAGTACTAATCTGCAATGATCATGGGCGCCGACAGAATATTTCCCGGGGGGGGGGGCAAAGACTACTCCAGGGGGGCCAAAGACAACTTCAACGTATGCGTACCATGTTGGAAAGAACAAAAAAGCAAGGTAAAACTCTGCATACAAAAATCCAGGGGGCCATTGCCCCCCTTGCCCTATGCTGCCGGCGCCCATGGCAATGATGATACATACAAACATACACACGCACTCTCTTTAAGTTCTGGAAAGTTAACATTTCGAAATTTATGCTGTTGACTTGCCATAAAATGTGATCTTTAAACTTTCAGGGAATGACTATCAAATTTTTTGTGAGAATATTAAAAGTGCCTCGAAAGCGGGAGATAGAGATTTCAATGAACGAGCGACTTCACAGTACGGTGAGTACCTTTTTGATTTAATGCATGTGTTTAAGTTATTTTCACGAAAACGAAAGGTTCAGAAATTGGCTTAGTTTGCATAGTAACAGGAGAAAAAAAAACTATTTTTCATGTCAACTTTATGGGTTTTGAAAGTTATCCAATGACATGAAAAATAGTCTTTATGTATTTTATAAGTAGGCAGTGGATGTTAATGAATTAAAAGCTCACTTGGACTCGAGTAATTACAACATAATATGTATATGTACCATCGATCGGGCTTTACCTTCTCATTAAAAATTTTGTACCACCGGAAAAAGTTTAATGAACGAAATATTTATTTAGGAATTTCAAGCTTTCCTTGGCTGAAAGCACATCTCTGTAAATGCTGACTTGATCCCGCTTAATGCAATCTGAATTCTGCTACTTCATCAAACCCATTATTTCCCTGACATAGATAGCCTAAGTACCAAGATTTTAACGTCATCACAAGAACTGTTCATATGTGACTGACTGACTGACTGAAGTGGCGTATTTAGGGGAGCACCTTAGCTCGAAGCAATCATCTTTAGTATGAAGTTAGCAACTTGTAGTAAACGGCGCCTAAAACGTGACCGCGCACAAATTTTCAGTGCAGGTCAGTGACGATGACAAGTCAGGTAGTCGACAGGGCGCAGTTTACGTAGGACCGATCATGAGCGTTGAAGTACAAGAGTCCAAAATCAATATGAAACTATGCAGGTCGAACCACGAGTCGTGAGGGGCAGTATGCAGTGGAAAGAAAAAAGGCCCTTTCCATAATGTGATGTAAGGTCATTGTCAGCTTTGATGAGGAATTAATGTCTGACTGACTGACTGAAAATGTTTTATAGGAGTGCCTAACCAAGGAGCGGTTTACCTCCAATATAATCAAAAGAAGTTGTTGATCAACTTATTTATTAGCGTATTATAATGAGTTTTATTTTGATAAAGTAAATATATTTTAAATTTCTGGTGGATGCTACAAATACTAGAAAATATCTTAAGTCATGGATAAAAATTAAATACTTTTTTGATACAAAATGATTCATTTTTATATATTTCTATATCATATTATATAATTAGTCATGGTTATAAATTGCAATTTGTCGTAAATTAAATTTTCTATCTAAACCCTTTGAGGCGCAACCCTTTCCCAATGCTGAAAGAAGGGCAGCCGTTGCCATCGCTCGACTTAACTACCAGCAAGATGGTAGTTAAGTCGAGAGATGGCAACGGCTGCCCTTTTTTCAGCATTGGGCAATCTATCCAGCTGTTCACGCATTCTTCCATTTTTCAGCAGATGTCAGTGCTGTTAAAAATAATCGTGACAATTTTTTTACGGGAAATGACGGGCTAAAGAGTAAAGGATTCGCATGGAGCTATGTCACCCGCAACTATTTTGATAGAAATCAAATCTTTTCTTCGTGACTGGCAACAGTCAAAACGTCAGAGTTTGGTGCTACCAGAGCGGGAACACTGCGCGTTAAAGGGTTAAATCTTTAAAATGTTTTATATTAAATATTTCTGACATTCGTAGAAAATGCGAGAAAAAACTTAACATTTTAAAGGTTTGAACCAATACCTCTTGGGGGGCAGAGCAGGATGCTCTCATGCGGATCTACGGAGCCATCATCTTAGTTTTTTCATAAAATACCACCATGGACTGTGTTGCAGATTTCTTATCTACAACCTTTTGAAGGCTTTACTAAATCTAACACTGACCCTAAAGTGTATCAACAGTTATTTCTAGACCACAAAAACAAATATCAAAACTACGAAGACCTATATACAGATGGCTCAAAATCTCGCAATCACGTCGGTTTTGCATTTATAACTCGTAATCATGCCTGCAGCTATACTCTACCACTTTTTTGCTCTGTTTTTACAGCCGAACTCCTGGCCATCTATGAAAGCCTTCAATATATCTCCAGAACGAATAAAAAAAGATTTATCATCTACTCTGACTCTCTTAGTGTATTGGAGACTTTGAAATCAGGCACTGTAACACATAGCTATATAATTAAAGTTTTGCATACCTTCGAACAACTTATAAACCGTGGGTACAGCATACTCTTCTGTTGGGTACCCAGTCATATTGGGATCAGTGGCAATGAGAAATCCGACACACTAGCCAAGCAAGCTACACTCCCATACAACGGCATTCTTACTTAATAATGACATTAAGGCTAGCATCTCTGACATAATTAAAAGAATCTGGAATGATAAATGGGATTGCGAAACAGGGAACAAACTCCATTCAATCTGCCCAGCCCTCACTCATTGGTCCTCTCATCCCTATCGCAGACTTGATGTCATTCTGACACGTCTCCATATAGGTAACACTAGGCTTACCCATAAGCACTTACTCCTGGGTGAGCCTGCTCCGGAGTGCCCCCATTGTCATACTCATCTCACCATTCGTCATCTTTTAACCTCATGTACTGCTTTTAATAATTTTTACCACATATTTTTTAACTGCTCTCATCCCGGACTTGGCGAAATTTTGGGTGAAACCCCACACCGTAATTTGTTCGCTTTTCTCCGATGTACCAATATTTTTTATTCAGTGTGAAGTGTCCACCTTTGTCTGACTGGTATCTGGATGGGAGCCCCCATCCAGATGTCCTTTAGTTAACTTTATACACTTTTACCCTTCTACAGTTTGCTTTTATCATTTTTAGAATTCACAGTTTTTAGCTTTTCTTGTTTTATGCAACATCCTTTTACCTGAAAACATCGTTTTTACACTCTCTATACATAGTCTGGCGCAGTATGTCCTTTTTGGACCTTGTGCCAATAAACACAACCAACCAACCAACCTTAAAATGTTTTATGATTGATTAAATTTATCCCCAATTTTAAATACTTTTTACTTTGTAAAAATAAAACTGTGATGACGTCATTTTAGCAGAGCTATTGATGATATAAGACTTCCTTTCTCAGGCTGTCTTAAACCTACTATATATCGAGCTGGCTCATTACCGCTTTGTTTATTTCCCAGC
Source organism: Cheiracanthium punctorium (assembly GCA_038373885.1). NCBI lineage: Eukaryota > Metazoa > Arthropoda > Arachnida > Araneae > Cheiracanthiidae > Cheiracanthium > Cheiracanthium punctorium. The sequence continues at coordinate 605,196 of JAWZYV010019781.1, read as the reverse complement.
CTCTTGGTTTCAGCGAAACGAAACCATGAAGCGGTAAATACTTGGCTTGGTTATCACGCCCAGATCACTGAAACCACGTGGTTGGCAGGTACAAAGCAGTAGTGATTCAGGCTGTATTAAAGTCTGGGACACTATCTCTCTAGGCTAGGAGGTGTTGATCCAGCACTCTCTGACCATTCGACCACCAAGCAAGGCCTAGAACCACACTCTTAAAGAAACTTAGCCATGATACCCATACTTTATATTGGAGATACGCACTGCGCGCATTATGAAGCACATTTCATCTCGACCTGCCTGCAGATATTCTGTTGCTAACGCTTGTACAAGGGCAGAAAATTCACTGCTTGTTGCTGCTTCCCGACTTAAGTCTGGCAATACCCTACCACCGTCCGCCTACTACATAACTACTAACTTTTACGCTTCCTTTTTGGAAGATTTTCCACCACTCTCTCTATTTCAGGAATTTTATTTTAAGTAAATTCAAATTGTGGATGCAAAGTGCAGTACATAGTTCAAAATACGGAAACTGTCGGGCCTGAGCAATTCCGAATTTCAAATCATTTTGCAGTTTCTTTCCTCTGCGAAATTTTCTACGTGTATTTAAGTGCGTTTTTTTAGGTGTTACTGGATCCACATTTTGGCAATACTAAAAGAGCAAATAAAAACATGAATAAGATAATAAGTTATAAATAAAACTAATTCCCTATGCAAACAATATTTAGTTTTTCTCAGTGATACTTACACTAGTGTCCCTGATTTTTACGCTGTTTCATTAATTTTGATCTTCTTTATTTGGTAGAAAGTCATCAGTTCTTTTCCCGTACAAAAATTCCGTTGTTCAAGAGCTTTGATGACATCATCTAAAGAACAAAGGATTTTTTCTAGTGAAATCTTTTTATCACTCTTACAATCATCCTCATCACTGTTGCTGTCCGTTCAACTGAATTAGTTGAACGTTTTGCGTAAGCCAAGAGGTCGGGAATTTAGTTTTTGAGAGCACGGACTTTGAAATTACGGAATCCTTTACGTTCAAATTGGATACCCTTTTATCATCAGTGAACAAAGTCGTTGACCATAAATTGTGCTATATATGTTTTAAAAGTTTCGCTGTTATAATTTCCCATGCTCTTGCTAAACTCCAAATTGCATCTTTAACGTTGAATTCTCTCGTATAATTACGCACATCTCCACGGTCGTTCACAAAATTCAGCAGAAAATCTCTCTTATATTGACATTTCAACGAACGTAAAACACTCATATTCATTGGCTGCAAAAGAGAGGTACAATTTGGCGGTAAATATAAAACTCTCACATTCCATTTTTTAAAGCAGATCAATTGGGGATTGGCAGAAGAGTTATCTAAAAGAAGTAAAATCCTTGCATCTTCAAAAAGACTGATCGCTTTGCAACGGGCACGTGCTTATAATATTTTTTTTTTTTTTTTTTTTTTTTTAATGAGCAAAACGTCTGAATGTTGGAAAATTCCGGACTTTGGACGTACAGATTTGGGACTTCGTATTGTAATACTTCTTGAATTGTGATTGTGTGTGATTATGGCAACGCTACACTAGGGCGATCTGCCGGGGTAGGGGTGCCTTGGTAGGAGGACTTTCTAAGGGATTCTAACGCGTATTCACGTTACATCTGGAGAAAACCTACCAAAACTCCAGACCGTTAGATCGACAGCCGCGCGATGGGACCCGAACCCGGGACCTTCACACTTGGGCCATCTACCATTTCCTGTGGCATAACCACTGTGCCATGGTGAGGCAATAAATACTTCTTGAAAATTGTACTAGAAATTCTTCCGAGAAAAGCGTAAAAGTTGGCAGCTATGATACTAGTTGAAGCAAATACCGCTTAATTAAGGAATGATATCGAAAATGAATTATATAAACCGAACTGATTAAGAATTGCTTGTCTTATAAAGAGTAAGATATTTTGATTTCACTTTTTCAAAATAGACGTTTTCTATTATAAAAATGTGTTATCTAACTTTGTGTGGTCTTTTTTGGTGTTAATCATTATTAATATTTTTTTATATATAAAGGTTATAGATCACGTTATGGGTGGTATCGAAGAGGTAGCAGATCAGTTTTTCGGCAACCATAAAATAAGAGATAGGTAAGTATTGAAGTAATTACAGTTGTATTTAAGATTTGTAAATGTACACAAATTGATTAGCTGTATACGAAAAAAAAAAACTTGTCTTTCACAGTTATGCTCGATAATTTCCATTACAAAACTATTTCTTTCAAGGTTCAAGTACTACAACAATAAATACCTTCGGCCTTTCCTGACGAACCACGCGAATGTGAACGAGCCCAAGATATTCGCCACGCATTCCAGACTAAACCTGAAGGATGCTATGAATATGGTCAGCAGCGGCCCGAAAGTCACTCTGGAAGCCGACGTCCCTCTGTCCACAGTACTCCGGAACTATACTCAAGCGAATCTTACCAAGTAAGTGTACGTGTACACTGCATGGACGTGTCCGTGCAGGATGGGATGGAGGGATTGAAAGTGAGGTTACTCGCCAGAGGGAACTTCGGACTTAGAAAGGTTGCAGATAGGCCAACGCTGTGGACTTTCAGTGATGGAAATCACTTGGGCGACTGGGAATTCTGACTGTATTTTCACTGAAGATTGATCCTAAAGGGGTTATTCGATCAGCCGCCAACAAAACTTCAGAAAGTTCATTAGGATAATTTGAAATGCAATGGAGGTTAAAAGCCACTTGAAGGCACCAAAATTAAACATTTATCTTTTACAATTTTATGTTTCTTTTAAAAATATTTTTACTTAAACATTTCTATTTACTAAAAATACACAATCTTTCATATATGTCTGAATTATTCTGCGTAAACAGTAAAACAAGATTATGATTTTGTTAATAAAATAAAGAGCCCTCACACAATGAAAAATTCCTATGTCACTGTGTCATTAATACAGTTCAGATTACTATCTGTTTAACTTCCACAATGTCGAGAGGTGTCAACTTGGGAGTACGGCGCTGAGGCCGTAGCATCTTAAAAAGATAAAACACCAGGAAATACAGTCTATTTTAGAGTCCCTCGGAGGTCCGTGAAATAAAATTCAAAAAAAGCACATATCTTTTTGATGAAGTCGAAAGACGAATGTTCCAAATATCTAAAAAGAAAACGCAGAGACACAAAACGGAAATAAACGGATAGATCAACAAATTCATCAACATAACATATTCTTGCTTATTTTCTTCTAAAATGTGGGTATAATGGGGGATATTTTCACCCATAGTATTTATGGGGATTTAGAACAGAAATAGGTATGGGAACTCCGTACGGAAGTCACGTTAATTTTGGGTTGTCTGTGCAGTGGTCATCGCTTTCTGGTATTTCTAGACCTGTTCCATACCAGATTCCTAGGCCATAATTATTTAGCTTTTGTTTTTGCACATGGAAAGAAAAACTCGTACGAAATGCATACATACTCAGAAAAAGCCTGGAAACAATCATGCAAATTCAGAAGAGTCAAGAGACAAAGCCACCTCAAGGCTAAAGGTTTTTGAGCCTGCCATCAGGTTGGTTCGATATCTATGTGGATGAAAAACTTATACTGCGATCTCCCGATTGGTCATTGCACTACCTCAGACGGCCAGTCTTCCAGGAGAAGGTAATGGCGTCACATAAGCCCCACAATCCACCGCAGTATGTCATCGAGTGGATTATTTTTTATTCTTTTCTAAATGAAATTCAACTCTTTAGAATCTTACTTTTCCTCTTTCCACTTTGTAATAAAAAACAGAGGTTGAAAGCTGAAAAACTGTTTTATTACTTAAAGCAAGACTCAAGAACATAGATATTGTATGTTATCTACGTCTAATGTCAGAAGACGTCCTATAATTGAGAAGTGTTTTATTCCCCTCCTTCCATTTCCAAACAGAATTCTCAAATCTCCCTTTTGCGAATAACTGGATTTGAGCTTTATTTTATAAATCAGTCAACGCAATTTTTAATGTACTGTGTGCTACTGATAAAAATCGCATCGGTCTTAATTAAGGAATCCATTACCCGCATACAGAAGCTGTAAAGTATGGGCAAACCCAGAAAGTAACAGAAGATGGGGCATCTGCAAACAAATGTAGGTGCAGTAAGGTGAAGCAGTTGTCAGTGTGTGGAGTGCATAAAACAGTCCATCCAGTTAGAAAGGGGGCAATTGCTGCGCAGAGCTGAGGTAGATATTGCTTTTTCAGCACTAAACAACCAACGTTCACTACTGTTACCGATTGATACAACACCGTCTGTGTCCAACTATGCGGCGAAAACGTTCACATTTATTGCAAGACAATCTTCTTATATTGATGTATGGCAATATGCACGTTATCATGTTGCACGCAGTGTAACCAATATACTGAGACGGTGGCATTTGGGGGTCTTGGAACGCCCTCCGTACTTACCTGACATGAGCCCTTGTGACTTCGACTATTTTCCTAAAGGAAAGTGTACTAGGCATATGATTTCCCGAAATGGCATGCATACATCTAGCAGTAGGGCGGTTCGTCGTTGTCATAAACAAGATCTTGCCAATGGTAGCCAATAGCTCCCTGGCAAAATATACTAAAGTTTGCTGGTAATTATGCTGAAGGAGTTCAATATTATTTTAAAGTTTATTATAATCTTTTTAATTGCCACTACTTTATTTACAACCCTCATATTTAAAATTTTCAATAAACTAACATTTTCATGAATAGGGATGGAGGGGGGCAAAGTACTTTTGGCCAGCAATAGCCGACACACAGTTTTTTACGGTACGTGACTGGAACGAATCAATGTTCTAAAGCTTTGGTTTTAGCTGAAAGTAGTTTGTCGTTTACTTCGTACAATTTTTGGTGTCGATTTTAGCTGTACAATTCGCCGTAAAAATGTACTTATACTTTATATTTATCCCGCAGGCTTGCACCAGACGAAATGGAGTTATCGCCCAACATAGATCCCTTGTTGAACATCGACATGGGAGAACTGACGTACAACCCAAGCTTCAAAGACCTTGCAGATTCAGAGATCCACCACATTCTCGAAGATTCCATGTTCAAGCCTCCAAAACGGGTAAGTCAGCAAGATGAGATTCAAAACAACAAGAATTCTGTGTAATACACTAAAAAAAATTTCCATTCTATATTGAACCGTTTAATTGAGCAAACGTACTATCAATTGCTTTATTTGATTTTTCAAAACTATTGTGAATTGTAAAGTCCATTCATAGTTAAACTTTTCACCATCAGATGGCAGTATATTTTTTTCTTTCTAATGACCCCATCAGCTGCCTCTGTAGTTCTTGACTGGTACGAGAGTCATTTCAATATGGACGCGCTCTGTAGGCAGGGAAATGTTGCCCCTTATCATTGGTCACCTAATTTTGAACCAATTTCAAATGGGTGACCTAGTAGCTGGATCGACATTCAGAGAGATATCTCTTGAACATGGAGGATGTTGAAATCACAACAGATTTTACGTGTACCAGTTCGCTTTAGCGTATACACTGTCTGCAGCAGCTTAGGTTGAGAGAGGTGTTCACCCTCACAAGCACTTTCTAAAGCCGGTACTGCTTCACTTTCGGTACTCTTATGGTAACCAAATTTAACCTCCTGGGCCTCTGCTGGACCCATAGAGCAATGTTTCACAGACAATCAGGCTAATGGAAGCGAATAAGAGAATTTCTTCAGTATTAAAATTTGAAGCTTCGAAATATACGAGGAGTTGTTCGATTGGTCAACGGGTTCACTATCTTCTCCTCCAGTGACGGAAAATGTGACAAACTATGATGATTTGTCAAAAACTAAACAATTGCCAAAGTTTGAATTCTTAAAATTCCCATGTCACACTCAAGCTGATGAAAGGATTTTGAAACTGCTCAGCGAATCTGTAGGAAAGGTACTTTGGGAAGACACAAGAGATATATTTATAAGCATAATTTTATACTCGCGATCATTAATGCCAAAACTAGGTCCAACTTCAAACCTTAATCTGATGAAGTAAATAAAAAACTTTGTAAAAAACACACATAAGATGTTACAGGTAAGTAGAACTTACCTGTAAGTACTACTTACCTGTAACATCTTATGTGTGTTTTTTACAAAGTTTTTTATTTACTTTATCGTTTAACACTAGTATTTTGAGTGTCTTTTCTGTCCTTAATCGGATGATAGAAACTTTAAAATCATATAGCAACTTTATAGCTTGGCGATATCCTTTGTAGTATAGGCGTTAGAGATGGCCAATGATTCGATGAGTCGAATCAGTGATTCGAATCTTGGTACTGAGTGGCTCAGTCTTTACACTCACTCTCTACTGATTCGAATCTCAAGCCCTCAACTGTGGGGAAATACATTCCAAGTTCGAAGGGAAGGAAAACTTATTTTCCCTTTGCCGTTCCCAGAGATTTTCCCTTACTCTTTCAACTCTTTTCGACTCTGAGTCGATAAATGATTTGAAACAGCAAATGAGTGGGTGTGGGTGAGTTGGTCACTGAGTTGGTGCAGCAACCAATCTTTACTGATTCAGTGTTTCGCTCTGTTTCGGTGATTGTATACGATCGTTGAGATTTGTTAGTTTTTCGAATCTTCTATCGACTCAGAGTCGAAAGGAGTCGAAAAGAGTTGAAAGGATGTTTCATTTAATTGGAGGGTTTTTTTCGAATCTTCTATCTACTCAGAGTCGAAAGGAGTCGAAAAGAGTTGAAAGGATGTTTCATTTAATTGAAGTTTTTTTTTTTCGAATCTTTGGTGTTTCATTTCTTGGTTGGTGGTCGGATTTAAAGTTTCATCTGTCTGTGGGTGTGGAGTGGGTCGAACATCGTTTGCTTTTGGCGGGGGCATAGGCGTTACTTCCTAAGGGCAAGAGGGGTCAATCCCCCCCGAAAAAAAATTAAGAAAATTCAAGTATCAGAGCTATTTATAATAACGATATTTTCTACAATCGGAAACATTTTGTCACCCCATCCAAATATTACATGCCAATTTACGCCAATGCTCGTAGAAGAGCGGAGGGGGGGTGTCTCAAAGTTGTTTAAACCTTTTTCCCTCGGGGGTACTCCCTCCTTCCAACTTGTCTGGCTGGTTTAATATTTTTCTGAAACATCCCTTTTCTACTTTTAACTTCAATATATGTCCCCCTGCCCCCACCCTCAAAAAAAAAAAAAAAAAAAAAAAAAAAAAAAAAAAACGGAACGTTAAGTTTACATGGTGGCGGGTTTTCATGTGAAGGGAAATAGAATGAAATAAAGTTAGGATTGTGCTTGTCACTTTTAATGAAAGATACAGGGGCGGTATTAAGCGCTCTCACAAAAGGACTTTGTAGTAAGCAAAATAACATTTCGCTTTATTGCTGCAGATTTCGTTTAAGATATTTTTTTACCTTGTTTGTCGTTTAAGGGGAATTATTTTATTTTCTTTCGTAATTCAGAGAAATACAAAATAGGGTCTAAAGCAGTGGCGTAGTTAGTGTTATTGACAGTGGCGTAGCCAGGATTTTATTTCGGGGTGGGCTGGGTATCAAATTTAAAGATAAAGTTCAATTGTAAGCTAAGTAAAGGGTCCCATTTTTTTGGGGGGGGCAGCAGCCCCTCAGTAGGACTGGGCCAAAAATCGATAAATATCGACATATCGGTTTTATTTCAACATCAAATATCCGATATTCCCATTTTCATTTCAGTGAAATCTCGAATTCGATAAAGGTCAAAAATACAGGCCGGCCAGGGGCGTAGTCAGAAATTTTTCATGGGGGGGGGTTATGACTACTGCAACTCATATATATGTATACGTGTGTATGATAATGTAGTGAAGAATATACATTTTGTATGGCAAAAAATTCCTCATGGGGGGTTATGACCCCCCTAACCCCCCCCCCCTTGGCTACGCCTCTGAGGCGGGCGATAAGAAAATCCTGAGATCAATACCAGCTTGTGATGCCTTTGCTACTGCTTTCTCTCCGTTGATGACGATGCCGGATCGCGGAAAAAACAGCTCCATGGTTTATTAGTTTAATTACCATAATTAATTAACGTATATCTCTAACGTATATCTCTGTATTAACGTATATAACTAACGTAATATAATTAATTAACTATCCACCGGAGCGCGTTTTTATTGATTCTCGACCCCCCCCCTAGACTCAACACCCGATACTTAAAATTTCGAATGCTTTGACACCAAACTTAACCTTTTAATCTTACAGGCCCAGGGGGTCATACGAAGCTCCCCTATATTTTCAATTTGGGCATTTTAAACACTAGCCTCCTCCGGCGGCATCTCCAAGGTCTGGAAACCATCCCAGAGCCAATTTCTACATGTTTGCAGTCCTTTTAAGCCTCAATCATGGTTAATTAGTCTAATTACCATAATTAATTAACGTATATCTCGGAAACTATCCATCGGAGCACGTTTTTATTGATTCTCGACCACCCCTAGACGTACAGCCCCATCGATACATAAAATTTCGAATACTTTGACACCAAACTTAACCTTTTAATCTTACAGGTCCAGGGGGTCATACGAAGCTCCCCTGTATTTTCATTTCGGGCAGTTTAAACACTAGTTTTACTCGAGCAAGGAGAGAGAGATGCTAACTGCCCGAGAACTCAGCGGAGAAGAAACCCGATGAATGGGTGAAGGGTGTTTAAATAGTACGGCTTTCGGGACAGAGAGAGGGAAAATTTCTTTAGTTGTTTTATTGATTCAAGATTCGAATCATCGAAGTAGTGAGTGAGTCGAGATTCGAATCAGTAAAATGAGTCGAACCGCCCATCTCTAATAGGCGTGGTAGCAAATTTTAAACTGCTCTACGTTTAAAATTTGCTACTGCTTAAGCGAGTAACTTAACATAACATGAGTTTTAGGGGCTCTGTAGCCGTGGGAGATAGATGAAAAACTAAATTCTAGTAAAATTTAACTGTTGAAAGATTGCGGTGGTTTTCATTTTATTAATATGTGGTATTTATTTTGGTATTTACGTAGTATGCTGTCGACAACATCAAATGGATCTTAATCATTTTGCCAGTCAAATCACTTACGCTTTTGCTGTCGGCACGAACTCCAACACGCAGTCATTTTTTCCGTGTCAAAGCTTTATGCTATCTATCTTTTTGTTAATTTTCTAAAATGAACAAAACAAAACACATTCGAAAGATGACTGTTTAAATTTCAATCAGTTTTGGCTATAACCCAGGTAGCACATATAAGTTGTCAGAACGTGATTACCACGTCTTACATTATGCAAAACGCGTTCTGGTTCAAAATTTGTGCGTCGGCTAATTCAGCTTCACGTTTTACTGTAGTACTCTGAAGTATCTACTACGAAAGATTTTCTTTTTGAGACTGCTTAACGTACAGAGAACAGATTTTACAATCCGTTCTTTAATCCACGTACACTACCACATACTAAAGAGGTTCAATGTAGTATAAAACAATGACAAAAATACCCGCTTGAGGGCCACTACCGATATTAACCCCCATGGCTTAAATCAACGAGAAGAAGTTCAAAGACACCTCAAACAAATCAGTGCTGTTTGCCGCCAAAGACTTGTGGTTAAACATTTTGCTGTTATGTACCTTAACAAAGTAAGTGCAAGTTACACAAACAATGTTGTAATATATTTATAATTAAAAATATGATTTATAATTCGAAAATTTTAATAAGCAACATCAATCCTATGAATTAGCCGTCGATTCAATAAACATCGAAACTGATTCAAAAAAAGCTGTAGAATATCGGTTAATGACTTCGGCTAATGAATAGTACGTCCTGCATAATTAGCCATACAACGTTTTAAGTACGTGCGGAGAACACTGAGCTTGACCGACATTTTGACGAGCATTGTATGTGTTTTTTCCATTGTATGTGTTTTGTCCGGACATTCTGATGTAAGCGACACTGTAAATCTGTACGGGATGGTAATGTACTATCTGGACGTGTAAATTACGGTCTTTGAACAAGTTTGGGCTATCTGGGAATATGAACAGTAAGTAGATCTACACGCAACAGCCTGAATTATATCGTTGCTATCTATGTATAAATACTCTTAAAAACTGACAGATGTCTATACTAATGTTTTATTGACGTAGAGGAATAATTAAAGTGGTTGTTACACATATGGTACCAGGTGCCTTCTAGAGTTAAAATGAATAAAGCTTTTTCTAATAGATGGATATCGTATTTGTTAAGAGTACGATAATTCTGAATGAAATGAGATAATTTTTGCCTCTTAAATCCATAGATTTATATTTGAGGGTTGACAACGCTGAGTGACATCTTCATGTTTTCATTTTCTTTTCAGTCGAGGAGATACAGTCGCTCCCAGTTCTACGATTGCCAGCCGAAGCACCCACCGTTTCATCACCACATGCGCATGCAGATTCGACGCTTGGTGAGCGAAAACCGACGCCGTCGTAAAAAATACCGATCCAACTCCCCCAACGGCGTCCTCAAGAACGGAGGAGACGCAAAGAGCCAAGCTGTCAGTAAGATATACCTCGACTCAGGTGAGAAAAACATGTACAATTTAGATTGTGCAGAGAACATTGGCGTAACTGAGTAGGCTGTTTGGACATTGCAGGGCGGGTGGGCTCTAGCTAGGGTTGCCACTCAGCCTGCAACAGCTGGACCGGTTGGCAACCCTAGCTAAAGCCCGTTCCGTTTCTAGGGCTTTGGAGGACACGTCCCGCAAAGGGTGTGTGCGGGACGCCACATGTCCCGTTTTTTGTTCAGAATAAGTAATTTAATAATTTGGTAAATTAAAATGATCTCTGAAGAAATTTTAAACATTGAGTTTCTTTTCTAACTAAGTAATGTTTACAGTAAAAATTGTTGGATTAGTTTTTTCCAAAAGTTTTTTCCAAGTAAATAAGTATCACAATCTGAATAAAAGATGTGATTTAAGAAGTTTCTCTTAGAATGGTATATTATTGATGCCTACGCATAGGTTGTTTAAATTATTTCTTAAATGCTAAAGTAAAAAGGTTCCGTTTTTGTTTGTGAGAGGTATTAAAAAATTTATTTAATTCAATTGCAAATGATAGTATTATTTGTTCTGATTATAGAGATGGGGAACTCCATAATAGTTAATGTTACATTTTCATTAGTGGGCCTGATTGTTTCAACTTTTATTGACTCTGTTGCATGTATAATTATCAAGTCCGTACCGAGGGGTGTGGTCCAGGTTATTTGGACACCCCCGCACACTAGAGATGAGTTCGGGCTCAATTTTTGAAGCCCGAGCAATATTATTTAAGTCGGAACCCGAGCCCGAAATTTCAGCTAAAGATTAAAAAAAATCAAATTACTTCATTGATAGAATACAATGAATTTTGCCATTTGTGCAAATTAAAGACAAATATAGTTGCAAACTCTCAATGCACTTTCTAATTCTTTATATATCCATTTTTATCAAATAATGTCATTTCTCATGACTTAACTAAGCAATATAAGCTTCTTTCTGAAATATCCAAAGAGCTTCACGCACCTTCTAGGCGACCGTGGCGCTATTTTTTTTTATAAGTATACTTTTATTTTCCTCATGAATCACTTTTTAAAATCTATTTCAAGGAGTATGTTTAATAAAGGAGAAATTTTTCCCGAGCCCGAACGCAATTGTGAATTACAGAGCCCGAGCCCGTCTCATCTCTACCGCACACACACATACACACTCCTCCGAAATTTCAATTTTTATTAATAAAATAATAATGATAACATCTTTTTGTGAAAAATTCTGCCTTTTCTACCGTTTGGACCCTCCCCAAAATTTCTTTCCGGGTACGAACCTGATAATAATGCCAAAATAAAACGTAATATTCAATAAAACTATTTAAAATGTAAAATTTAAATCTGGTTTTGATTGTTTTTCTCGATTTCCTGTAATTAGTAAGCTAGGCCCCGCTTTTTTTAGTCACGTCCCGAGTTTTAAATATGAAAATCCTGCTAATCCGTGAATAAAAGTTGGCAAGCCTAGCTTGAGCCCCTACCACACCCCACTCCTAGAGAAATCCATCTCTGATTACGTAACTCGATGAGGGATAGAGCGGATTAAACCCGTCATAGAAATATTTTAGAATACTCTAGAAAAATTAGATTTTCTGTTGCAGGAAGAGTAGATGAGTAGCCTTCTATGGATGCTAAGGCCCAACCTACAAATACTTAAAAAGCCTACTCAATTACGACAGAGTAAATTTCATTTTCCTACAGTAAAAAGAAATCTAATTTGTCTAAAGTGTGCAATTATTTTTCTAGGGTGGGTTAAACCTAAGACCTTGGGCGGAGTACTTTGTAAGGTGTTCTACCGTGCATTCGCGTTACATCTGGAGAAAACCGCTTAAAACTCCAGATCGTAAGATCGACAGCTGTGGAACAGGTCCGAACCCAGGAGACTTTTACACTTCCGCCATCTACCATATTATGTCTTATTCACTCGGCTATGGTGGGGCCCGAAAACTTTTTAATAACTTTAAACTTTTAATAGATTGGGATAAAAAAATATAATGTTACAACAAATGGCAATATTTTGGTAACAGTAACTATAGAATCAAATAAACAGTAGGGTTTGAAGTTTTCTCTCCACACTTGTTTCAGATCTGGGGACTAGTTTTTTGGCACCAAATTTGGTGATAAATCGCCAAAATTGGCTAACCTTGACGAATTTTAACATTTTACTACCAGGCCGCTCTCTGGCAACTCCTAAATGTAATTCGCCGAGTAGATAAAAGTTCTTGTCTGAACTTAAGAGCACTCAAGTGCTTATAATAAACTAAAATTAATTGCGTTCTACAAAGCTTGCTTTTTTAATTCCAGGATTTAAGGGATATGCATTTTCGAGATTTTTATTTTAGTACTTACTTGTCATTATTTTTCTGGTGTTGTTTTATATCGTTCAAAGAAAATCGTTTAATATAAAATCCTTTTGTTTTATTAGGTCATAATCATCCTGGGGTAATGGTAACATCTCCAGGTGAAGAAAATGACGATGAAGGTATCATGTTTACCGCCAAGAGCTTTTCAATAGGTAAATTGAGACTTTAAAGTGGCCTAAATATATCTACACGAAAAGTTTGACTCTTTCATTTCACAATTGTCTCATCTGTTTTAATCGGCTTTCACTGTCAAAGATTATGTCAAACGCTAGTTAAAAAGCGTTCCCACATTAAAACAAGAATAGTGTGCGTGTGTGTTATGTACGAATAAATGTAACCTCTCTACCTGCTTGGAGACTTTAATTTCGTTGAGTAAACTAATGGATATTCTCCTGACAGCTTTTCTGTCACAACTTATTCAGACAAATCTGCACAAAAATTTGTGTTGCTTAACTTATATTACATGAAAAATCACTTTGATATAAAACTGACACATTCCTAAAAGAATCGTTTATATAGCATGAATAAACATCTGAACTTTACCTGCTGCTAGCTAATTTTATTAATAAAGTATCAAGTTTATTATTATTATTGTTCTAAAACTATACAGAATTATACGGTCTAGAAAATGTTGAAAAATACATACAGAAAAAAATGGAAAACAAACCATTTCGTAATAGAAGGCAAACTAAATATTTCTATCTTATTACGAAAATTTATAGATTCTACTTTCACAAAATCCTCTCCAAATCCATAAATGCTTATTAGTATATTCTGTTGGGAAAAATGCATTAAGTTTTAGCAATCACCATAGAAATGTAAGAAAGTCTTAATTCAGATGTCAGTTTTAGCTACTACTTTGCATTGTTGAGGATTGTTAAAGCTCACTTAGCTTATTATATACACCCAGTTGGTGTGATTTCAGGGTAGCTGACCAGATATACAGGTTACAGCGCTGACATTTTGGCCACACCCTTTCTACTCGAAGAGTCATGGGACAGAGGGGGGGGGGTGTCCATTTCAGTATTGCTATCTCGTACTAAGATGGTAACACCCACAAGAATTTCCTCGTTGTACTTAAAACATTTATCAACTTTTCTCTGTTGAATCTATTGGTCACAGGACTTTTCGAGGGCAAAGGGGTGTGACCAAAATGCCAGCACCGTAGCCTCAGCCACGGATTTCAGTCAGTGGCATTTCTACTTAAAGTGGCACCCATGCCGAACAAAACCATGCGCTCTTTCTCTTAATAAGAACGATACCGATCATTTCATTTGCACGGAAATTTCTTTAGAATAAGACCATTTTTGTTGGTTTCTGCAGTGAGAATTCATATGCAAATGAAAAAACTCACAGATTTAGGTTCTGAGGACAGGGATTCAACATAAACATCTTAGTGTCTTGTTGACTTTAACGTGTTCACATCCATCATTTCAACGATGCGACAGCAGCGATTCACCCTTCCGCAGTGGCGAAGCCAGGATTTCCTTTCGGGAGGGGGGGGGGGAGGGGGAGGCGTCCAAAATTTTTGCTTCGATATATATATATATATATATATATATATCAGTTAAAGAGAGAGAGAGAGAGTAAGAGAGAGATAAGATCCCTTTTCCCATGTCTATCTCATTTCGGGGGGTCTGACCCCCCTTGGCTATGCCACTTCCCTTTTGCACCAATCGTTACTTCCCCATGGCATTCAAAGATCTACGCTATGCAGTAACGGTGGGTACTGAACGGAAAATCGCTGTCGTCGTGTCCTTGCAACGGTGGAAGCGAACAGATTGAATGCTTCTTTCGTTGTGTCAATCTCTCAATGGAAACCTGTGCCCCTTTCAAGTGTCGCAAATGGTGCGTGCCCTACCTGCCATACCCTAGATACGCCACTGACTTCAGTACAATACGACAAAAATCTGGTGATTCAACTTATCACTTTTTAGTTTACTATCTAGTTCATGGTCTATCGTCGAAGAATTTCCTCGTTGTACTTAAAACACTTATCAACTTTTGTCTGTTGTACCTATTTCAGCAACTTTATGCATTGGCTTTTACTTTCATTTGCGGAAAGTAAATTAATTAGTTTCTAACTTCAAAAATGATTCGCGATTAAAAAATGGTCTATAGATGGCACTGTAGTTCCACCAATTTGCATCTATTGCTTTCTTTTTCAATAGCAAATAGCTCCACCTTCCATTCATGCCTACTTTGAAATCATGCTTGTATCAAAAGAAAAATAGTCAAAACTAGTCTTTGGAATAAGACTGCCCTCAATTGATACTGAAGAGCATAGGAATAACAGTTATCCATTTATTTCGTTTAGGAAAGTAATTACTAAAGTAAATTCTTTAATTTTATTAACCTTATACTATTATTTTACTCAATAAATAGTACGATTTTTAAAACAGCACGACATTTGTCGGGCAAGTTGCAGTTTGGCCGTTACATGGCGTATTCGAGTGCTTGAATCGCGAATACCTTTGCTAGCCCTCTTATGGATTTAAACTCTTTTGCTCTTTCAGATCTTCCTGAGCCTCCGCCTCCAACAATAGCAGAGTCAGTGTTGCCATGGAAGCGCGAAGACAACGCTTGCGAATGCGATCCTGCTAAACCCCAAGAAGAATTCCCAACTTGGGTGAACAATCGCGAATACTATCCCGGCTACTTGTCACCTACTCCTACGTTCCTCGAGAGCATCAGCGACAAACCCTACTTATCGGATGTTCATCCCATACAAGAATCCATTGACGAAGTCGAAGAGCCCGTGTTCGAAAATGTTCGACAAGAACAGTACCACAGCGAGCCGACGGTTGCTTTCAAGAGGCGAAGCTGGAGTGAAGGTAGCAGGGAGCAAAAAGCGTTCAGTTCCTCTCGAGATGATTTTTCCTTCAGCAGTTCGCCCTCGGACTCTGTCCGTGGGAACTCGGCAGACACTGTGAGCATCGAGTGTCCAGATGTCGCTGTTGATCTTGAACATGATTCCCCAGATACCAAACTTTAACCCGTTTGCGATTGTCAATAGAGATAAGTTTGGTGGATGGATTCCAGTCAGTCACAAGGATATTATAAATGTGAGTCGAGACTGAGATACATAGACCTAACTGAGATGTGGATTTCATGAAGACTAAATAATTTGTTCCGAGAAATGCGTAATACGAAATGAAATGAAGCGCTTGAAATTTATCTTGAAATGTATGCTTCAATTCCAGCGCTTGCGTGTCACTGGTGGTAGCTTACGAAAGGCCCGTAAAATAATCTAGTATTTCACCGACAGACCAATCAGAATAATCAATGTATCAATAGACTAAAACATAAAGTCATAAGTAAGAGAAAATCTCATACCCCCTCCATTCTGTTCCAAATTTTAATTCTACATGTTAGTGAAGGCATGGACGCCGGCAGCATAGGGCAAGGGGGGGGGGTCAATGCCCTCCCCTGGATTTTTGTATGAAGTGTTTTTCCTTGCTTTTTTGCTCTTTCCAACATGGTAACCATACGTTGAAGTAGTCTTTGCCCCCCCCTGGAAAATATTCTGCCGGCGCCCATGAACCTAAACACCATTTCACAATATAAAGTGTGTCCCAAAAGTCATGAGATGTAGATTCTTTAACATTTATTACAAGATTTAATGGCACAAAGGATTAATTTTCTTCAAAGTACTGTCCATGACCATCTACACATTGTTTTACCTAACTCTCCTATGCACAGTACCTCTGAAGCCTTGACAGGAATCTACTTTATTGCTGTTGTCACAGTCGCTTGGATAGCTTTATGCTCTCATCCTTTGACTACTTCCTTGATATCGGAACAAAAAGTCAGCTAGTGTGAGCATGGACGCCCATAGGGGGGGGCAAGGTAGGGCACTTGCCCCCCCCCCCTAGAGATTTAGGTTACTGTCTCATGATGTAAACAAATCGCAAAAACAGTACTAAATTTGTTAAAAGTTTGAAATTTGCCCCCCCCTAGAAATTTTTTTTGAAGTTTGCCCCCCCCCTAGAAAAATTCCTATGGGCGCCCATGAGTGTGAGGTCGAGATTGAAGGGTTGTTGTATCCAGCGGCACAACTAGCAATTGCATCACCCGAGTCAAACCTTAATTTTGGCACCCCCTCAGCACGGCGACGGGGCAAACCTCAATTTGGCACCCTCGTCTTTCATTTTGGCGCCTACGTCAGCACGTGACTCGTTTTCTACCCCCCCTTGTTGCGGGCCTAGCTGCAGCAGCCTTACCACGTTATGCTTCGCCAGGAACTCACGGATGTGCAAAGACGTGACTATGTGCATTGTCAAGACGCAGCAGCCAGGCAGCGGTGATGTCTTTTCGCATCTTTGCAGAACGTCTAAAGCAACACGGGATTATCACCGCCGCACGCCACAACTCGGTAATTGAAAATTGGACAAATGGGTATGTTTTGTCTTCGTCTGATAATGCCTGAATCTATCACGCTCAAATTCGAAACCAGCTTTCACAACACCCACATTCCTTTCACACCGTCACAGTAGACAGCGCTAACGGTCTGTTTCTGAGATGCAACATTGAAATTTAACAACTCACGCACACATTTCCGGGTGTTTCGCTTAATATTGGCCATCTAAAAGGAGGGGGGGGGTCATCGTTTACACCTTCCAGCCCCCCTTTAAACTTTCATCCACCTTTCAAAAATTGCAGATACGAAAAAGTAGACTAGACTCCCAGTAGTAAGCTTTTTTTAAGCAGTTTGTGTCCAGAACTTAATCACCTAACTTTGTTCGAAGGTATCGAAATTTACAGAAATAGTTCCAATGTTGGCTAGTAGGTGGCGCCACAAGTTTTAAATAGTACTCAGAAGTACAGAAAGTTCATTCGTCAGTCTGTTTCTTTGCTGACACGTATAAGGGGAAGTTCCTTGAGGAATATTTCAGCGTCTGAGTCAATGCTCTGAATTATTCCTGAGCGACAGGCATAGATTGACCTTGATATTCCGCGGATCTCAATCCATGTAACTTCTTGTGTGGCTAATTGAAAGACACTGTTTACTCTAAGAATCCTCTAATGTTGGAACAGCTTTGAAAATTAATCTCTGAGGCATGTGGATTCGTTTCAGCAGATACACTGATGTTGCTGTAATTGAGAGCTTTTCTTGAGGTTTTCGACTGCTATCTCGAAGATGCTCTTATACCCCTGAATATCCGTTTAACATTTATTTATTTCTAAATAACATTTATTAACAATCCCAGAAAAAAAGTACAAACACATAAGAAGGGGAAAGTGACAACCATGGCTTAATGGGATTCGAACCCAAGAACTCCCCGCTCGAAGGCGGATGGCAGAGATGGGTACACAAACCCACGAGATCCCCAGAGAGACTGCAACGAGTGACTTCGAACTTTTGGTTACACGACGCAAGCTTTTGGTTGCGTCATGTTATTGCTGTGAGAGGTGGCCATATTGAAATCATTGAAATGTGATTTGTGTTCATGAAGCACACTTTTATGCACTATTTAAGACACTGCTCTCTCACTGCAGCGCTCTCTGATGTCAAATCATGGAACTATTTCTGAAACCTGGGTCTGTCCAATATAACCACTTATTTCAACTTTGTCGTGTTTAGCTGTTATTTCATTTCAAAGTTGTGGAGTCCTTTCTGAAACACCCTATATCATGGCTTCGGGGACACACCTTATTGTATTTCTGAAATAAAAAGAATGTTGGTCACTTTTCCTCTGTAAAAGTTATATTTCTGTATATGTCCTTGGTGTAATATAATTCTGATGTGCCATAACGATTTATAAGCGCAAGGATTCAACCAATATGTTTTAA
Source organism: Cheiracanthium punctorium (assembly GCA_038373885.1). Classification (NCBI taxonomy): domain Eukaryota; kingdom Metazoa; phylum Arthropoda; class Arachnida; order Araneae; family Cheiracanthiidae; genus Cheiracanthium; species Cheiracanthium punctorium. Next base: position 586,529 of record JAWZYV010019781.1, on the reverse strand, counting down.
GAGATTTACCCCTTATAAAAAAACTGAATTTTTCTTTGATTAAAAATTGGCGTCAATCGTAAACTCGTAGCGATATATGCAAGAGCAGGAATTGAGTTGATATATTTAGAGAGATTGCGTTGCCACGCATGAACAACCAAGAATTATGCCTGGTGCTTGAAAATTTTTTAACAAACTTTAAAAACACTGCTAGTAAGATGTAGGAATACTGTTAGATTTACGAGACAGGGAGGGAAAAAAAAGTAATACTGCCAAACGTCAATCAAGAGCAAGCGCAAACTGGTAAGGATTTTTCTAATGATGTATGTAAAATGTGGTTTTAACATGATAAAGTATTTTTCCAGAACTTAATCAACTCTTGCCAAATGTAAAGAAGCTATCATCATACTATTGCTTCATCTATAACGCAGCCACGATGACAGGAAAAACATATTGCTTTTTCAACATGAAAAGGGAAATTTGAAAAGGAACTCTACAAGAAATCTTCATCTACAAGTATTCTTACATCTACAGTACAACATGCGTTAATGATGGGTTATGGAAGCATCTATCTCTTCGGCTGAGCTTCATGTACAATCAAAAGACTATTTTTGAAAAAGGAAATGTTTTAACGAAAGACTTCGTTTATTTATTTATAATGTTTTAATGTATATTTTTTATAATGTATTTTTAATAGAATAATCAATTGCAAAATAAATCGTCTGTCATATTTTTCAAAAACAGCTGTGGGAACTCTTCATTTTTCAGGTTACAAAATCATTCCACTTCACAGATTGTTGCACTTCTCATTTGTATACATGTACTGATGGTGGCAAACTTCAACAAACGTACAATAGATTAATGGCCTTATTCACCAAACACTTGACACACGAATTAATCCAAAGACGTGTGTTAAAGATATCTTACCGATGGCTTTAACACCTGTGTTTGGTTTAATCCCCGTGTCAAGTATCTGGTGAATTAGGCAGTAAGAGAATATTCACATCCAAAATTCGTTGAATTTATCCTATCGAAATAAATTATCTGTCAAACTAAACACTAAAAAATTTATACTAATCATTAATGTTTCTTATAGATACATGCACAGACTATCATTGGATATAGGACAATCATCGGCGTGAGCTAAATGAAATTCGCCTTAAGATGGCACTGTGTATCTGCGTTGTAATCATTAAGTTGTTCATATTGTGCACATGCATGCGTTGGTAGTAGACAGCATCATGATTCGTCGTTAGAAGGCGCTTATGTCGCTAATCATGAGAAGGGGGTCGAGTACTTTCATTTGAGAGGCTGGCGCTATTTCGCCTGTCTGCTGCCATTTTTCTTCAGACTCTGACCACTCTCCCTAAATCACATAAAAGATGCTTAACTTTTTTAAAAATTGAACACCTGATAACCAGTACTTTTATCAAAAAATGCATGCTCACCTATTCATAAATGCATAATCAGAGTTCGAAAAAACCCGGGCGCCCAAGCGGCTAAAAAGTATCCCTTGATGACCCCCCCCCCCCCCCAATTAATATGATTCAATACATATGTGGTTCCTAAAAATTTTTGCTTACTCCTAAGATTTTACAACTGTTGCCAATCCTTGAGCATAATCACCCTTTATTTTTCTAATACCATTAATAATTATCATTTACTTAATTCAAAATGAATACGGTATATTCATTTAATTTTTTCCCCTTTTCATTTAATTTTAATATTTTTATTAATTGCTTCTCAAAGAAAAAATAAATCAAATATACATGTGTTTGGCTTTACCACTCTGCCATGATTTGAAGTAGTGCACATTGTGTATAAATTTGTAAATATTTCAAAAACTAACTAGATGAAATTGTTCTGAGGAAGATTCTAGAATTAATTTTTTGTATATTTGCCAGGGGATCTAAGATGGTTCAATTTTTTATGACAATGTATTTTGGAATGTGTAAATTATTCTTTTTTTTTTCTTTTGACGTAGTGTTATAAATTATATAAAATATTTCCGGACATGAAATTACTTGAAAAACCTTCAAACTGTTATAAAAACAGTAAGTAGGCATAAAGGATGCAATGTGCCACTTGAAATCATCCAATGCGCCACAATTAAGCCACCCCTGCAGTAAGAAAAAAACCTATTTTTTGCTGTTATATTGCTGAAGAACCGGTCTTTTCCTGCTGTTTCGCTAAGCGGTAAGATTTAAAAAACAACCGGGAAGGAGAAGCTAACTTTCCTCTATGATAAAAGGATGAAATTTCGATCGTTTGTTTTAAGTGTGTAATATGCTTTCATCCTACTTATCACCTCTCCCTCAAAACTTTTTTGGACCTGCCACTCAAGAAGGGAACCCTACAATGACAGTAGTGCCAAACATAAGAGAGGGACATAGTGTGTCCAGACCTCTCCCGAAACAGTTATCCACTTTTCAAATTATAATGTAATTTTTGACCTTTTAACATGTCATAAACCTTTATTAAATTCTTATTTTCAGCAGTTCAGATAAATAAATAAAAAGATGCTAGTATATTAAAATGCCTTTATAAAAAGGAGATAAGAAAATTTTGTTCCATATTTCTCCAGACGGTTGGTGTCTCAGCTTTATGGGCTGAATCCCCTTTAAGAGAAAATCCTGGGTGCAGCACTGAAAATACAACAGTATCATACAAAAATTCAAAACAAAATGCAGACCACATAAGTATGAGAAAAAAGTATTTATTTATCTATTATTAACATTTTAATTTCACCATATATATAAGTCAAATATAAATACATGTACAATATAACTGTTGTCACATAATTTGGTAACATGTTGTGATGAGGGACATATATGTATATATATTTCGTTAATATTTAATGGCATCTAACTCTTTTCTGCTATTATTAAATAAAATTTTCTCAAAGAAGATACATTCATTTTAAGTCTTAGCATTTAAAAATATCAAATAAATTGTTTCTTAGTGGAATCTTTAAATGTTGTATAGCTTCTAAATGCTTCCTAATTCGCTACATGAAGTTCATGATAGTTTTTTTATACATCAATAGTATAAACACATCAGTGACTTTCTCATTTTTAAGCCTTTAACGCACTAATTCCAGCACTTTCACTGCTAGTTGCAAAAAAGTGTGGTTAAATGGAACCTAATGTTGGAAAAGTGAAGCTGTTGCCATCAATCAATTTAACTACCAGAGCTCTGACATGCGATTGGTGATTTTATCGACTGCCATGCTGCTGGTAGTTAAATCGATCAATAGCAATAGCTGCACCTTTTCAGCAGTGGGAAATGGTTGTGCTTCAAAGGGTTAAAAGATCTGAAGAGGTATATTTCAGCTATATGCATATGAAAAATGCATGCATTTGGCATAAAATGTTTCCACAGACAAAAATAATACTAATACATACTTCTATAAATCTATTAAAACAATAAATTAGTAGCTTCCATGTAATTTAGCAACAAAAAAAGAAAAATTATTCAATTAAAACAAAACTAATAATAAAATTAATAACAATGTAAATAACACACAGAATTTAAAAAATAGATTTTTTTTTAGATTTTTTATTAATACTAGTAATAGTAAATATTGCAAACTAATATACATGCATTAATATTACTGGAGAAAAAAAATACATAAAATAACAAGCAATGTTAAACAGCTATTCAATGACGAAACATGTGTAATAAATGGTTAATTGTTTAAAACCCAAGAAAGTAAGTGCATAAGTCTTTGTTCAATAATAAAAAAAAAAGTATGTCAAGCTTTATCAAAAGGGAGATCAGAATAAGGTTGAAATTTAAAAATTTCACTGCGTAAATTTTCTTCTGGTGAAACGTGGCATTGCTCTTTTTTTTTTTTTTTTTTTTTTTTTTTTTTTTTGTTTATTTGTTTATTTGTATTGGACAAAGCCTTCACAGGTACAATGTCATAGGTTTTAAACAATTAACCATACATATATACATATGTATATATTTTGCGCAGTTTTCAAAGGTTTTCACATTATAAAAATGTAATTAATTTTATTAAATCTAAAATATTTTAAATGAAACAATCAAGCATTCAATATATTTAAAAATGTACAGTTTCTACAAATTGAATTTAATGAATTGGACCACAACAATAAGTGTATAGTGCTGAAAGAATATATTAAGTCTCTTAGTCATCATTATAATGAAGTTTGATAGTAATTTCTTTTAAAATATTTATATTAAAACAAAGCTTTCTAATTCCTATCATTTCAAATAAATTTACTCAAGATATTTTTGATTTTCTTTAAAATTTTATATTAAGTTTTCTAGAATATTTAGGATTGATCGAAAATGAGTTTTACAAAATCTTAATTTAGAAAAGGGGACAAACAAAAAGAAAAACCTTTCTTTTTACACTATTATGGCATTCGTTATACTGAACACTGAATGTAAAATTGTGCTTTTAAAATTTGTGCATGAATGTTAATAATTGCTTTGGTTGAAAACCTGATAATTAATCAAATAACAACCATATTCTATATAAGAGTAGAATGCAGGTAAGGACATTTGGTCTTAACTGCTGGCACCGGGTTTAGTGTATTCAAAAACCAACTAACATGAATATTAGTAAGTAAATATTTTATTTCAATATGCAAATTTTTGAAAGCCCATATGGAGGAGGAAGAAAAACAGATAAAGGAAAAGAGAAAATTCAAAATAATTGCACATCATTCAGTATTTTTTGATAGATATAAACAAAGAGGTCAAATATTATAGACACTATTAATACCATACAAAGTACTAATAAAACAAAATAGCTGGACAAATCTGACAAATAAAATATCAGTGCTACAAATGAAGGAAATAAAATTTTATTGAGACAGAATTTCAAGGGGAAGAGACATTATTAAAGAGTTATCACGCACACACTTTAAATTGTAGATTTAAAACATGCAAATAAATAGTTCGTATCTTGTTTCCGATTCCTGGTGAAGATTAAATTGCAAAAATTTAAATTTATTTTTTTTTTGTTTGGGAGTTGCAAAAATACAAATTGCAGATAAAACAATAAGGGTAATCATGTAATCACAGTAAGTAATGTTAACTTTACATGTTTAGAAATCGACTATTTTCTGCACAATAATCAAGTAGTTTAGCTATTGCTAAAAGGTAACTTTTAAGAACATCGGAAATTATTTTAAAAATTGATCATTTTCTCAGATTTGTTTTTTGACACTCACCATCTAGCATTTAGCTCTGCACCCCTAGAAAAATTAAAATATTTCAACTTTTTTAAAGCTAAAGCTTTTGTAAAAGTAAAAAAGCTAGCAAATTTGAAATTCTTTAGTGGAAAATTTTAGCATAGGAAACAACAAGATTTTATTAAAAGAAATATTTTTTGATACTTGTTATTTGAAATATTGTTACTGTGAAAAAAAAAAAAAAAATTGTTAGAGTGACTCACAAGATAATATAGTATAGCATCCACAAGCTGATTAAGTACATAAATGTTAAAATTGAGGTCGACTTTTCTTTTTTAAATTGAATTTTATCTTTTATGAGGTACCCATATCATAGACCTTGTTACCTAGTTCGCAAAACTATATTACCCATATCATAGACCTTGTTACCTAGTTCGCAAAACTATATATTATAAAGACAAACATTTTAATAACTTGATTTCTTTTTCGACTCTCATACATAAAATAAACTTTTCTTTTTTTTTTTTTTTTGTAAATACCTTGAGTTATTCAAAATGATAACCTTTAAGCCTGCTTTATAATTCAGATATGCATACTTATACATACTATACTTTTTCTTTTCACTTCTAAATCTGACAAAATCATTATAAACATATATATAGTTTTGTTTTGATTACTATTTTAAAATATAGTTTAAAAAATGTGCATGCACAGAAAAGTATCCAGACATACTAGAAAATATACAAGAGACACAGACTAACAGATTATAATCTGGGTGGGGAGAGTGGTGAGGATAAACTTTCTACAGCAAGTTATGGAAATTAAAATGGCTAGAGCTTTTGAAGCTGATATGTAAATTGATAAAATAAATTCCCATGAAAATAGATTTTAACTAACAATATCAGAGCACAACTACATTACGTTATAATCACAAACATTTCATCGGGCAATGCTAAAAAAACTACAGTAGGCTCCCTCTTAACCTGCCTGCATTTAACCAGATCTCCACTTTAGCTAACCGTATTTGACTAACATTTAAAAAAAAAAGTTTAAAAAAATTAATTTCCGACAATGACTGACATTGACCTTTGTCGTATCACATACAAGTAGAGCAAAAACACTGGAAAAAGACTTTATGCTGTGCAGAACAAGCATAACTTCACGATGTCACTCCATCGATGTGATGCTTTGAAAGAAAATGACGAAACTGTGCAGTAAGTTGCCAAACTTTCAGTTTTCAGCAGAAAAAAAAAAAAAAAAAAAAAAAAAAAGACGTATGTTTTTAAAACTTTCCTTCTAATAGTATATAAAAATTTTATAATAAATTAAAGCATTTATTATACTGCAGTTCCATCAATTATATGTATGTATATATATATATATATATATATATATATATATATATATATACATTCTCCGCTTTAACAGGATTTTTGCTTAACCTGTTCACTCCCAGTCCCAATTACGCAGGTTAAGATGTAGTCTATTATATAAAGTAATGCATTGTCTTTAAACTTGTTTTTGCAAAAGTCCAAGTTTCAAAAATCACAGCACTTATGTCAGACAGTTGTGTTATAGCAAAAAAATTGCATACTAATCTTGATCTGCAAGCCATAGGTTATGAAAATTCACAGAAAGGTAAAGTTTTAAGATGCGCTGGAAATAAATATTTCTAGCTGCTAATCACAATATTTTCAATCAGAAATTTCAAACATATAGCAACATATTTCAATAACTGGCAATACATTAAACACATAGAAAATACTCTTTATAATGTTCTAGAGATCATAATCTTAGAGAGACAGCCATTGGGCAGCTTAATGAACTATCATTACTGTTATGGCTGATACGATTGCTTTTATTTACTTTTCTTTGCATGAATATGTATTAGCTCAACAATAAACTAATCAATATATATATATATATATATATCAACAGAGCTACGTCCTTATGTTTGGGGGGTTCCATACTGTTATTCAAAACTTGCATAAAACAGAAAATGTTGTTCTAGAATACTGAATATTTCTTTAATTCCAAAGTAATTTAAATCCATAATTAAGTTAAAGCATTGCAAATTCAGATCTTAGAATTATTGTATCTTCTTTTAAGTACAAAATGCAGCTATGCTACTACACAAAATTAAATTATATTTTGCATCCTAAGCATGCTGACAAGACAACACAAAACTGGATATCTGATTTGAGTATTCTTTGGATTATGACTAGATTCCGGTTTAAATTTTAAGTTCAAATATCCACGATATGCATGAGTGTTAAAAGTAAACTGTAGAAAACTAATAAAAAAAGAAATGCATTAGTGAAGCCAATTATCTTGGAAATAAGTAATATGTTATTAATTTTTGGCATAGTTTATCATACATCTAGCTTCAGTTTAAAAGAACACATTTATGTGAAATTTGCCTTTCAGTTATAATGCTTCATCTCTTTACAAACTACAAATTTAGAATGGGACTAAAGAATGAAGCTGTCTGGATACTTTGAAAAATTAAACTCAACTTTTTGACTTTTAGGGAGACAAGTAGTCTTCCTTATATAATAATAAGACTCTCAAACTAGACACATTAATATATGTTTCTGAAAGGTGTTACACTTCTCCCTGAAGTAAAATATAACAAAATAACAATAGATTCTTTGTTGCAACAAAACATAAATGCTCTAAAATGATAAGTACAATACTTTTTAAGTGTAATTAGTAATAATAAAAATATCTTTCCAACAATAATAACTTATTATAAGCTTATATAAGTGGATTAAACAAAATACAGTGTTGAACTATACATGTACTTTGAAAACTTTCAACTACTGTCAAATCAAATCAAATGGACATAAAATTAATTTTTTAAAAATAACATAGTTGAATTTCATTTTACTTAATGTTTGAAGAACAACTATATCACTTAAGATGAAAGTGCTTTTACATCAATTCTTTAGCAATACTTTAGTTAAATAGATCACTGAAACTTAAAAATTCTTAGGACGAAAAAGGTGACTAGTAATACTAAATGATAAATAATAACAAAGCTGATGATAACTTAACAACAGCAAAACTCTATAAAACATAAATTCTCAAAAAAATTGTGACTAGTAACTATAAGGCTAAAACAAATCATTAAATAAACTTCATAAACTCTTACAATGACATAACAAAACAAATTATAATTCAGCACAAGTATGCATTTTTGTACTGCAATGAAAGAAAAAAAAAGTTCTATCAAACCCTTTTTTTTTTTTTTTTTTTTTCTACATTAAGAACATCAAGAACATGCAAACAATGCTGCTATAACATACTCTGTTATAAAGAATGTGGATAAGGTAACTAAGAAAATGCAAAATGCATATGCACTTGCAATGTACAATTTTGTTAAAAATAAGTATTAATGCATAATACTTTAATATAATTATATTGTTTTTTTAATTTCGAAATGTAATTTTAAAGCAAGCCTCAATTTAGTATTTTCATTATTGGTACAAAACTAATTTGTAAGATAACATAATTTCAATATATTGCAGAATTGTATTTTCTACAGCATGATGCAAGATTTCCGCCCCCCCCCTTTTTTTTTTCTCAGTAAACTTGTTTGAAATAGCACATAGTAGCTTGGAGAAAATCTAATTGCATAAAAAAATGACTTAAAAAGTGACTGCAAAGAAAGAGTGTAAGAGAAAAAATAACTCAAATGGGATCTAAAACTATTAGAATAGATTAAAATAAATGATTTACACAATAACATAAGTACCAGAAATAAAATATAAAAACTTTAAGGGCCTTTTTTCTAGAATCACAAAGAATCCACAAAGAAACTGTGGAAATCCTGGCATAAAGGTGGTTAAAACATGTAACCCATACTAGTCTAAAAAGAAAATTAGCAACACTTACAGCCCATAAGGGCTGAGGTTTTCCATGCCTTCTTGAGCATTATGGGATCTGAAGTACAGAAACATATGACTTGGGCTGATGATCAAACATATGCTATAACACCTTTAATACTCTGTTGAAGATTGTTTTCTTTGTGCACAGCTGAACAGATTAAAATATTTCAAACAAAGCTCTTCGCTAAAATTTCTTTGTTTTCAATTATTAGAAAAAATACACTCATGCTAGCAGCATGAGAAACAATAAATGAGATTGGACCATAAGATCAAATATGACACTAATCTTATTATTATTTTCAAATATTTTTTACTTTGTGCACATCTATTTTGCATTTTCATATAATTCAAGAACATAAAATTAGTTATCAGACACTGTGTTACTTTCAATTACTTATAATCAAAAACACTGTTTTAGCTTCAGAAGTGGATCCACTGGGATAGGGCATGGCACTCCATACCCAGACAGATTAAAAACTTTTCTTAGCTCGTGCAGCTATCTATTTATATGCTGTAGCTGCACTTATATTAAAAGCATCACCTATACTACAAAAAACTAGATAATTGTCCTCCTTGTACATGATGTCAACAAAACATATAAATAAGCTCAAAAAATTTCACACCAACAAAATATAGTATAAACATTCAAATTTCAAATAACATAAGTTGCAATACTTAAACCATAAATATCAAATGCAGTTAAAGCTATAAAATAAACAACATTTATAAAATATAAACAAAAATAAAAAGTTAGCAGTAAATTTCTTCCAGGAATAAATTTACAAGCACGTGGCATAAGCTGTAAAGGGGGAAAAAAAACAAATTCAGAACATTCCCACTTTCAAGTTATTAAGAATCTCCATTTTGTAGTTCCCAATAAAAATGAAATATTACAAAGAATAATGGTTCATACTGAATGCTAAAGTTTTAGCAAGAGTACATTCTTCATGATAATTTTCTTACTTTTCACAAGCTGCACGGTGAAAAATTTTAGCCAGGACAATTCATAGGCCATACTATGGAAATATTTGAAATTGTTAACCAGCTAAATGTTTTCAAAATCATGTCAGTGACATAAAATTAAAGTCTTTTGGGATAATTTTTCTTATACAATACAGATGTTTCAATAAAATAAATCGAAATATAAAAATGACACTTTTTTTTTTAAGCAAACTACTACAAAACTTTCAAGATCAAAGTCCAAAATTTGATAAATTACCTTTGTAACAATGCTAAAGGACTTTTTGCTTTAGTATTACATCAAATGCAATTTTTTGAAAATAATATAGATAAAAAAGAGAGAAAAATGAGTTTGTGCAATTAAATACGAGGGATATTCAGAAACTAAGGTCCGAATCGTCGAAGCTAATCGAATGTCGCGCAAACATTGAAATGCGCATGCGTACCAACTCCCGGCATACCTTGCTCGTCAAACGACGCCATTTGCATTGGTATTGTTGCAGTGTGCTAAGTACAGTGCTACTTCAAAATGTTTAAAACAATCGATCAGCCCGCCGACTGGTTATCCTCACAGGCGGCAGACTTCTACGACTTAGGCATACAGAAGCTCGTAGAACGTAACGACAAATGTTTAAACAAATATGGAAACTATGTAGAAAAATAGAGACACATGTAAGGAATTTAAAATATAAAGTGTTTTGAAAAAATCTGTAATGTTTTATGTTTTATAAGTAAACGGACCTTAGTTTCCGAATATCCCTCGTATTATTCACAAAATTTTCAAGAAATCAAATATTTTTCTATTAAGTAAAAACATTATTCAATTTAAGAATGATTTAAAGGTTGAAAATATAAGTGAGTGAACCTTATATTTAATTATAGACTAGTTACCATTTTCAACCTTTAAAGATTATATAAATCTAAAGCAATTAATATGCATCTGTAAATGCAACCAGTTTCTTTTAAAATTAATGCAGTTTTCAAATCAGATAAATGTCTTCTCATAAAGCATTTTCTAAGTACAGTTCTAAGGGTATAGAAAGGGAATTTGCTCTGTATCTTCAAAAAGGGAATAAATGTTGGTGATAAAATTTCATACATAAACTGTAAATATTTTTAACATCAAATGTGAAATTTGTACATAAATTAAGATTAGTATGAATAAATACTGAATAATTTGCATTGAACTGCAAAATCTACACTTTAAAGGAGTATATTATAAAGGCAACTACTTAATCAAAATTTTTGTACAAATACCACTCCTCTTCATATCCCCCCCCCCCAATCCAGAAATAAGAATCCTCAGTAACTGATATATTTGCCCATCAAAACTGATTTCCTTTATTTGTACGAAAGCAATAAAATTAAAATTGATTAAAAGTAGTATAATAGTAGTATTTATAACTAGCAATACTCATGATTAAAGAGCTTAATACTACAATTGAATCACTGCAGTTTTCTTTTTCTTTTTTAACAAATGACATTTAAATAAAAATAAATAACTTTGTAAAAAATACGCATAAGAATAATAAAGACTGTACATAGATTTTAAGAGGTACGATGGCCCTCCCTTCAGCATCAGTAAAATAATTACCAATCTACATAAAGGTATAAAAGCAAATAAAACTAAGGAGAAAATAGTTGTTGCCATTACAAAGGTAGAAAGAAAATATTTAAGAGGCAGGATAAGAAAAGGAGTCAAAATAATGAGGAAAAAAACTAAAGAAATAAAAATTAAGTTTGAAGAAAGTAAAGGGTAATAGGTAAAAACGTAAATTAAAAGCAAGTAAACAGGCAATATAGAAAGAGAACAGTGAGACTAGTATATGAAAAAGACAAAAGTAATATAAAATAGTAATTTTCATTAATTATACATCATAAATTCGGTAATTATTATTATTTTGGTTAAGTACATATATATGCACAAATAAGTAAAAAATACTAATTTGAAATATTCTATATATACTATCACTAACGATCACAGGGTAAACCTCCTAGCTTATGGAAACATAGTATGGTACATATTGAATATTTACAACAGCTGGGTGACTTTTGTCAGGCATTACACACAGCATATTACAAATAAAACTATCAAAAATTAGCTGAATTTTTTTTGTACTATGAATTTCATACATATAAACAATAAAAATTATGCATTAAAAAACATTGTTTAACATAGTGATTTTTGTCTTATTTAATAACACATATTTTTAGCCACTCTATCTTTCCTTTTAATATATATATTGTGATTTTCAAGTTTTAAATCCTGCCTTCCATTCTTTTTGCAACTCTAATATATTTTCCTTTTTAAAAAATTCCAACATCTTGATTCTTCTGGGTTTTCTTTTATTTACTTTCTTACCTTTATGGAAGTTGGTGGGTTTTTAGCTGCTGATGAAAGGAGGATCATTGTGCCTCTGGTAAACAAGCAGAGATTACATATACATATCTTTTTATTACAAAGTTATTGATTTTTACTTGACTACAACACTGGCATTTTTGAGTGTTCCTCAAAACCAGAGTTAACTCATCATAATTTTGTTACATTCAAATTCATTAAAAATGCAAGTTTGTATTTCTTTAAAGGGCTTTTTTCCCCCCCAATTTATAATAAAATTTGAAGAAAAAATTCATAAAAATTAATTGAAGTAAACAACATGGAAACAATATAACATTTATCTAAGCTATCTAAATGCTTAACATCCAAGAATTGTGAAAAAAGTAACTTTCAGTAGATTCTCTTAAATAGAATAACAACAACATCATTGTTCAGAAATATAATCAATTTAAAATAACAATATAAACAGTTTAAACACAAACACACTGTGCTTTTCCAGTATTTCCAGTCAAACTTAGGACTGAAGAACTTTCAAATATATTTTATTTCTCAAAATTTATTTTAAACATATGATAAAATCTTTTGACATTAAAGCTTCTAGAGTTTATACAATGTAATTACTATTATTTTATGTACATAGAAAGTTATTCTTTATTTATTACAATTATTTCAAATAATAATTAAAAAAACTAACAGTTAAGACCGTAACGTACTTAAATTATTTCTAAATACATAGTTCTCACAGTTATTGAATTAAATAAAAGTGAAAAAATAGGACTTGTTTGCTTCTTAAATTGTGACCATGCCATAATTAATACACAAATTCAGGCTTATGTATAAACGAAAACTAAAAGCAAAGTGAAAAAAAAAAGTCTCAAACATAGTAAGAAAAAAATTTTCATAGATGAGAAACATAGCTGTTCCATCACAATAAATGTTACAGAAAACAGAAAATATTTTGAGAGAACATTAAGTTTCAGCATTATTTTAAAAAAACTATTTTTCATAGTTAAAAAAAAATCAAGCTTTCTATATGGAGAAAAAAATCAGGTCATATGAGAACCATGTGTAAAAAAGAAAAAGAAAAAAGAAATGGCTCGTTTAGGAAAAGCACTGCATACACATACATACACACACACAAAAAAAAAAAAAAATGTAAAATTATACACACACACACACATGTTCTCTTTTTATAAAATGACTACTATAGCAAATGACTAGTGCATTTATTTGGCAGATAATTGGATATATGTAAAAAATTGTTAAACAATAAAATTAGTAATTTACATCAAACATTTGTGACATTTGCATATGTGTACATGTATACAAGGTATCCAAGTACACACAATCCTTTGAGGAAAAGAAAAAATCATAAAAGAAGTATCTGCAGATGTGTGTTTAAACGTGTATATACAGATATAACTGACATTGCTTAATGTAATAAGCTACAAATTCTCTATTGAAACAATGCACTTTCAAAGAATTCTTATAACTAGCAGCAATAAGTCACAAATTATTACAAAAGTTTTTAAAAGGCTTCCATATTATGTAAGATATTACAAAACTAAAAACAGAAAATCCTTAGATATCGAACAAAATATTGCATATTTAACAGGATTTTCTGAATTTAGTATTTTAAGCCCTTTTCATTGGAAAAACTGTCCGTTTCTCTGCTGGATAAAATTCTTTACATCCCTCATAATTTACAGATGAGATACGACTTTCTTGGGAGACTCCTTGTCCTGCATAGAATGCATATTGAAACAAATGAGGCAATCAAATCGATGCAGGAATGAAAAATTATGTACTCTCTGCCTTGAACAGGTAGCAGTGCAACATCATTCCTCAGGGGCTGTTTTTTCACTTACGTTTGTTAAAACCGGTTCTGTGTTACGCCTCTTCATCTTACTTTTTCGTAGCATAGTGGCCTAAAAAACATAGAAATTAACATTACGATTATCAGTGATTGCATATACAGGGTGTCCACCACTGTCAGGAGGCTGAAATCACAGCATCAGTAACCTGACCAACATGAAAAAGTAGCCAAAAAAGTAAACTTTTCTTAATTTTAGTAGTCAAAATAAGAGCTCTTTTTTTTTTTTTTTAATTCAGTTCGAAAATTCATTATTGGCATCATAGCACTTTAAAAAAAAAAAAAGATGAAATAATTTGATTTTTTTCTTTTTTAACTTGCTCAGAATATTTATGCTCTTCCTAACATACATACTCACACTTCTCATACACCATCAACTGATTAAATACAGGTAACAATTATAAATTTTCAAGCGACATTAAGTGAAAACAAAAATGCACTAAATGGAATAATTAAAAGAAAAATCTCCTTAACATTATTCTTTTTCCAGTTCTCTTGCATATTTTTACTGAATACAAAATGTATCACGATAACCAAAACACAGCTTAGTACCCCTAAGACAGCATTTTGACATGCTAATAGACACCCCCAGGGAGGCTTCTGGAAATCAGCCTGATAGCCAATAGAGCTTAGAAAGCAGAGGAAAATAATAAAGAATACATAACTTGTCATTTTTTGATGGCCAAATTAGTTGCTTAGAGTAAAGGAAAAGTTGGCAAATATTTGAAAATACAGTCGACTCTGGTTACAGTCAACCTCTGGGGACCGGCAAATTTCACTCACTATATCCAAAGTTCACTATAAGCAAAATGTCTCCATATGAACAAGGAATGCATTATATACATAAGTAAAAAATAGTGTTTTTAGAAAGTGATTGTATCAACCTTTCAAGTATATTAGGCAAGTTGGAGTGTTTAGGCTGATTATTTTACCAACTATAGCCTAAACACTCCACCTTGCCTAATATACTTGAAAGGTTGATACAATCGCTTTCTAAAAATATGTATAACTTCCGTGGCGTAATGGAGTTGTCGCGAATTAATTGTTTCGTCTGTTCCATCTGTGGTTTGCAGAGGAAGATGATAAATGTCAATGGTTCTAAAGCGAGAAATTTCATCTGGGAATCGTCCCAGAGTAGCTCAGTGGTAGAGCACCCGCACGTTAAGCGGTAGTCCTGGGTTCGACCCCCAGCTCTGGAATTTTTCGCATAGTTGGTAAAATAATCAGCCTAAACACTCCAACTTGCCTAATAAAAAATAGTGTTTTATACCCGCACTGAATATTTGCATAAATCAATCATAATTAATAGTATTTATGTCTTATTACTCCTAAGTGCTACAATAATTTGGGAGATTCCATTCAATTGGCCAGAAAGGGCTATAGCCAATCAAGCAATAGCGAGTAGTGGTAATCCTTAACCTGTGCTATTGCACCGGGAATAGAAAATGCAATCGATCAAGGACAAGAGATATGTCTGTTCTTGTTCACTATGAAATGTACCCTACTTTTTGTTAAGTGCTTAGTAGCCAAAAAATGCCACTGATTCTAACCGAATAAGAATTTAATCCCCTTTTTCAGACGTCCCCGGATAGCAAGCGTGAATACAATTAGGAGGGGCACAGTTTGATGAATTGGATTGAAAGCTGTGGAAGATGAATTGGATTGGCTGGGGTTATTTGGGTTTTATTTTACATTTAACTATAAGCACAGGAAATATATGCGTTCATGATTTTTTGTGATGGTTTTATTTTTTAATTAAGTCTTTCTATAAATAAATAAATATATATATATATATATTATAAAAAACTTCAAATGTGTATTTAAAACATTTTATGAAATATTTTAGAAGTTTTGAGAGAATTTTGGCTTCTTTCCCCAAGATAAATATTAGGCCATAACTATGATCAGGCATCAAAGTCCGTCAGTCAGCCTATTTTCATAAAGCAAAATATTTTGGGTTCATTTTTTATTTCTATCAAGTATTTTCTTTCACTTTACTTTCTAATCATTGTAGACAGGGGGGGAGAAACACTACTAAAAGCAATTATAACAGCTACTGAACTGCACTAAAAATTCAGTACAGAATTGTGACTTTTCTTGACCTGTACTTTCTCTTTTTCCACTTACTCTTTCTGATTTTACTAGACTCTGTAAATTTATAGAATTATTTAGTTCAATATTTTTGCTCTATCTATTATTCCTAGGAAAAGAAATGGTGAAAAGCATTATTAATGGCACTAATTTCTGAAATATATATCAAGTATGAAATTTAAGTGTTAAATTTATTAATTTGGGATTATGCAAATTAATAATAATAGACGTATGACTGGTTAATATTTTAATCAGCATTATATTTGAATTTAAATACGTTTTATAGAATATTAATAATTACATGCACACAGAAGACTCTTCACTGGTTGGTGTTCGCATCCAACCATTAACCATTTTAAAACAATTTTTGTATTCTTCAAATTCAGGATTTCTAAAAAATTCAATCTTTCCTGATTTATATTTCTGTAAGAGGAAGGAAAACTCTTTATTTTGGGCAGATCAATGTGAAAGCATTATGGCAAAACAATTAAGTGAATGAAAATGCAAAAAAGTTCAAAGAAACTTACTTTTAATGCTGATCTGAGAACCACAACTTCACATGGACTTTGAATCCAAGGTTCACCATCCACTTGTATTGGAACTTCAGTATTCAAACGAATTCGTAGCTATAAGTGAGAAATTATACATTAAGTAAGAGCAATAATGTACAATACACACAAATGAAAATATTTATCAACTTTCACAGTAATGAAATATTGAAATCATAATATTTAGTATAAGAAACTGAATTATTATTTTTTTTAATTTTAAAAATCCAGCAGCTATCAATATTCTAAATCTATTTCATAGATGGATTGTAAAAAAAGATACTATAAGAGTTGGAAATTTCAAAATTTTCAAAGCTTGATAATATTTTTATGTTGCAACTTAAAAGCTATATTAGTTTTGAGCTTATACTATTATGTTATGAAACAAACACGATGTATCATTATTTTGGAAATGTACCACTTTCATGGGATATTAGGAATACATATATGGACAAATATATCATGAAATAATTAAAATTTAGTTTATGATATCAAGACAATCATGATTTTATCTTGTTTCATCTGTTGTCTGTAAAGCAACAACAACAACAAAAAAAAAATTTCATAGATACTGAAACATTCTAATGAATATTTCATGAAATTAAAACACAATGTTACCTCCAGGGATGTGCCAGCTAAAATTAAATTTTGGAGCAATTTGTGGAGCAAGAAAAAAGACATTTTTGGAGCAATTTCGAACAAGAGAAACAGATTTCTGGAACAATTTGGAGCAAGAAAAAGTCACTTTTGGAGAACAAGAATGTCAATTTTGAAATACAAAATTCTTTTTTAGAGATAAAGGGAAAAGTCATTAAAAGAATGCCAATCTAAAAAATGAAAATTAAGGAGGTTCTTAAACATTCTTAGCTAATAACAAAAATCAGCTTTCTTTTTGGGGAAGGGGGGGGGGGGGGAAGAGCGAGAAGCTTATGAAATAAATAAATTCAGTTATTTTATACATTGCTATACAAAATATCTAGTATTTTAAATCATAAATACAATATTTACTAAACTATATTAACCCATTTATGCCTAGTGTCCCTTTTTTGGGATGGTATTTCAGCTATCAGTCGAAAACGTTATTTGTTTTTCCTATCCTTTATTCGAGTATTTAACCTTAATTCAACAAACTATTTTAACGTGACCCAGTAGGATGTTGACATTTCAATTTTCAAACATAATGATTTTAAAAGAAATCATCCCTTGTTCAAGAAGTTGACATCAGAAATTTATCTATTATTGCTGGTACTAACAAAAATCGAAGAAAATTGAAAAAAATATCTGGGCACAAATGGGCTAACTACCATCAGCAACATATAAAAAAATTTGGCAACAGAAAAATTTATACAAAATTAAATTTAAAACAGAGGTCAAGTTTTACTCTTAAGGCATTGGAGATTTAAACAAAGGGATGCCAAAGGAAAAATGTTCGTTTTTAAGATGAACAGAGGAAGACTGAAATTAGAATGTTTAGAATGAGTGATGATTTTTGTAAAAATTCGGGAGATTTACAAACGTTTTCAATGTATATGGAAAAATTAAAAATGTAGCAGTTTTTCTGAATTTGGAGCAAAAATGTCCAAAAGCAATCTTTTTGTAGCAGATTGGCAAATCAGCATTGATTTGGCACAATTTGGAGCAATTGGAGCAACTGGCACATCCCTGCCTCCTTAACAGACACTCCTGAATAGCAGGCACTTCTAATTAGCAGACATTATTGCAAGTCCCAGTCTCTTAAGAAATAGGACATTCCACATTACTTACTCCAAGTAGCGGTCATCCAAATAATAGACAGTCTTTTTAACAGTACAATTTCTTTTTCCTATTCTTTCACCTTTTTTTTGTTTTGTTTTTTAATACTTGGTCATTTTTAATATTGAAGCCATGTTTTTAAAATGTTCACTCTCATCCTTCTTTGACAAATTTTGCTTCCCAGATGGTGCTTTGTAGGGCAGGGCATAATTGATGGGCTCTGGTGCAGCATTCAAAGAACCATTCTGGGAAGCAACGAACAATCAAAGAAGGAAAGATTTTTATATTGCGTCGGTTTAGATGATGAGAGCAACATGTTAAATAGGGATTCAATAGTAGGTATAGCATCCTCAGGGCAAGGGTGATTGCCTCACTGACCACCCCCTTTATATCCACCACTTCACTGGGGGGAGGGGGGGTTCTGAAAATTTTGGGGGAGGGGGTGTCCGGACCCCTGGAACCCCCCCCCCCTTAAATACGTCCTTGGCCCTGTTAAAGGAAAAATACCAAAATATCTCCCATGTAAAGAATGGATATTCAGAGACAAATATACTAGTGAATATTGTTAAGCTTTCATGGACAAAAAATATTCATAAGTACTATTCTGCATAAACTTACATGGCCTCCTTGAGCAATGCGAATTGCACTTCTTAATCCACTCTGTATTTGGCCCATATGTACAACACCAGTAACTCCAACCACTTCCAACATTCCATCGTAATGTGTCGGTTTGGAGAAGCTGTCTTCTTTTTCTGGACCCCAAGGATTAGCACCAGAGCCCCAGCTATGAACAAGACAAATTATTTTAAGTCATTTCATGAGTTTCACTTTAAAAAAAATACAACAAAAAATATACAAAAGATATACAGGGTGTCCCAAAAAGGTGGTAACAGGCTTTAATTCTGTATCTATTAGAGACAAGTGAACAATGTAAATTGGAAAAAAATGTTCAAAATAAGGTTGGAATACTCCGTTAAGAAAAAAATTCCTCTCCTTAATTTTCAAAAAATGGCCCTTTAAATTTTTATACAACCCTCGTACAAAAAATTCCCAATTAGTAAAATGTGCCCTACACACTTAAGCGGTGACATATACAATTTGAGAACTATACCTTAAAAAGTGCCAGAGATATGAAGATAAACCGAAAGCTGACTTAAACCACTTTTGTATGGCTCTCGAAGGAAAAAAATTAAGTCAAAATATCGCACTTCATGAGTCATACAAAAATTATGATAGAAAATCTTTTTTTTTACACTCTAGGAATAAACATTTACATAGAAAATCATGTATAGTCTCCGATGCTCTTTCTTCAAAGATATCCTCTGCGATTTTGCATGATGAAAGGCTCAAATTTGGTACATCACCTCAAGATAATATGGGGCACATTTCACTAATTGAGAATGTTTTTGTATTGGGGTGGTGTAAAAATTTAGAAAGTGTAACTTTTTGAAATTTTACGAGAGGAATATTTTCTTAAGAATTTAATTTCCGACTCTATTTTGAACATTTTTTAAAAATTGACAGTGCCCACTTATCTCTAATATAAAAAATTAAAGCCCGTTACCACCTTTTTGGGACACCCTGTATAATCAAAGAAACACTGATGAAAATGAAAGATGAAGGAAGTAATGAGAATTCATATCATTCTTAGGATAAAGTATTAATTCTATAAAAGGGTTCCTCTTTGGCCTTTCTCAAAGCACACTGTACTGTGATATCACAACCCCCCCTTTTTTTTCCTTAGTGCTGATGCACTCTGCAATCTATATACAGAAAAATAAACTTTCAATAAGCTTATGCTTCATCAAAAAAAAGCAATCATAATATTCTAAAAAATCCATCATTCTTAAGAAAAAGAATGTAGTTCTGTATTTTTTTTTTTTTTTTTTTTTTTTTTTTTTTGCATAGAGCACAGAAAAATACATAGTCGGTTGTAGTTCAAATCAAGTCGGTGACATGTAGTACAAAACACCAAGTTGAATTCATTAAAGATATGAAGAGGGAGAGAAAAGTATAGTATACTAAAAGGTTGAATGATGGCACCTGTTATGAATTCAGAATTAAATATCAACAGCAAAAACTGAAATTTTAAAGTTCAGTGTGTTTTCTTGCCATTTGATTTTCAAATCAATTCAGTACTGCACATTTACTAAGATCAACTTAATGACTATTTACACAAAATGTCTTCATCAAAATGCAAATCAAAAACTGTTGGAAGATGCAAGGGAAAATAAAGGAGCATTATCGGGAAAAATCATCCTTTTAAAGTCACAGAAAGTGCCCTTTGAAAAGAAAACTAGCTCTATAGAGGTAAAAAAAATTTAGTGAGATGCCAGGAAAAATGTTCTTTTTCAGAAATTCTCCTGTACCTTTTGGAAAGAAGGAAGTACTTAATTTTTATTACCAATGCAGCAGGTGAGAAGGAATACAGTTCTATCGCCAAAATTGGATACAAAGCACAAGAAAACAAAGTAACAAACACAAGCAGACAAATTAACAGAGCAATAAACAGGAAACAGAACTAAAATCAAGGTGTTAAACTGGATGAAAGTTCTCTGGCTGCATCTTCCAATAGTTTTTGATTTGCATTTTGATGAAGACATTTTGTGTAAATAGTCATTAAGTTGATCTTAGTAAATGTGCAGTACTGAATTGATTTTAAAAATCAAATGGCAAGAAAACACACTGAACTTTAAAATTTCAGTTTTTGCTGTTGATATTTAATTCTGAATTCATAACAGGTGCCATCATTCAACCTTTTGTAAACCCCCAGTAAATGGACTCTTCCTTCGAAGAGCTGGACAGGGAGGGAAGTGGTTTGTAGTCATCCCCAGGCTGCCAAGCACAGAAGGCAAGCACCATCATATTGCATTAACCATCTTAAGTCGATACAGATATGCATAAGACAGTCATGCATGTATGTCAAACAAAAGCAGCAACAGCTCTGTATCGGGATAATCCGGAAGGTTGTATTCCTAAGTTTCTCTCTCGTTCTTTCTTTCAAGTTGAAAGTGTGTAATGAAGGACTTAATAGAAAAAAAATACAGCTTTCTTTCAACAGTTAAATGTGATATTTTAATTTGACATAAATTATTAGATTTTCAATTAAGATTCTATGATTTTATGTTAAAGTAAATTTCAACAGCTTGTAATCCCAGTGGCAGAAAGTTTTGTAGCTGTCTGCGACAAGCTTTCAGAGTTTCATAATCAGTCTGCAAAATTTTGCGTGCAATTTTAGTGGATAATTCATAAATAAAACCAGCAATTTTTAACCACTGCTGTTAAATAGTGCTGGCTCTAGAGAAAAAAAAAGTTCGTCGGGGAAAAATTAAAAGAGGACAGCCTGTTTTCAAAAAGGGTACTTGAGTTCCCTGAAAAAGTATAGGTAGATAGCATATTACAGAAAACTGGTTTGAAACAATCTGAAAAGGACTAGGGCTTATTCCCAAAATTTGTAGGGTTGTAAAATGTGTGTTTTGACTTACAGTGCATAGTTAGTTCTTTTTTTTTCTTTTTACAGAGTCATATACAAACTTTGTATTGCATCCAACTGTTGGATGTACACCATTTAAAATCCAGTTACTGAGAGAAAGGAGTGAAAATGAACTGAAATATATTTGTTCTTCCTCTTACACACACATGGGCACCGGCAGCATAGGGCAAGGGGGGAGGCACTTGCCCCCCTGGATTATTGTATTCAGTGTTTTCCCTTGCTTTTTTGTTCTTTTCCACATGGTAACCAAAAGTTGAAGTAGTCTTCGCCCCCCCCCCCCCCCGGGAAATATTCTGGCGATGCCCATGTACACACACACTCTTCTAGTTTGATGATTGCTCATTCATGAAACGTGAATATAAGTTTTTAAAAAAGCACTATTCTTTTATTCTTAAAATATATCAATAAAAATTATTATTATAAATAAGATATTTAAGTTTTAGCATAAATATAAATCAAAAACATTTTAACTTATTTTAACTCACAGAATTTGCAAAAGGTAAGAAACAATATTTAAAATAATTTAAATAATTTAATTTTTTTTTGTGGCATGCTAACAAAATCCCTTTAAGGAAATAGTTTACCATTTCAGCATTTTTTTTAAACTATAGTACAAATGATAAACTGGATGCATTTCAATGTTCAACTAATAGTACATTTTGAAAAAATAAATTTCTTTAAACTGCACACTTAAGTAAAATTTTTAAAAAGTTTAAAAATCTGATTTTTAAAAATCTCTCTACTTAAAAAAAAATTAAGATTTTTGTCCAATTAAAAAAAAAAGGATTTTCAAAAATATATTACACAAGGCTGTGCATGGATTTTCAGATACATCTAATATAGTTTTTGTGCTGATATACGATACAGTGTAAAACAATAAAATTTAACATATCTTCATATAATTTCTGTAAAATACAAAAGAAAAAAAACTGAAGGCTAATTCCATGCACAGATTTATCAGATAAGAACTGTAATAAAGAACATGTACAAAAAATGTTTTAAATCTTCATCTCAAATTTAAAAAAAAAAAGCCTTAGCATGTTTAAAACATGTAATTGAAGAAAATATGAACATGGAGAAAAGGCCATCTAAAAAGTTTGTTTGCCAATGAAATTGCACTGAGTGTAGGAACTAAAGTTGCAGTATCTCGTGATATTATTGGCATATGATTAAAAATAAGGTGTCAAAATTTTTACAGTTTAGCAAGCAGAAAGAAAAACGATTCTTTGACCTTTCGTGTAAACTGTTCCCTTAAAAGCAATAAATCATCTTTCTTAAACGCAATTTCGTAATGTAAAAAAAAAGTATATTAAAATGTATGAATTACAAATTTTATTTTAAGCAGCAAGTTTTACAACTAGCTGATTAAAATAAATAACATTCTGTTACAGAAAGTATTTGAACAATTTCATAAGAAAAAAGAAAAAAACTTCCGGAATTATTTATAAAAAAATTGTTTTTTTTTTTAGTTTTTGAAAGCAAAATAAGCTTAAATTGATAATAGTTTATTCTAAGAATAACCTAACTGTTAGACTATGACAATTTGTTTTCTGAAGACTTACTTTCCCAGAATTACTTTACCTTTGCTTTAATTTTTTCAAAATTTCAGAAGATATATGATTTGTGATTTGTATATTTAGAATACCAAATCTTATCAATAGTCTGAATTACCTAATTCTGAAATTACTCCACTTTTTTTTATAAGCAAAAGAGCGGCATGATAATGTTAAATATTTTTTAATGGTCAATTTGCACGTGCATGCTTTGTAAAAGGGGGGGGGGGCAGTGCAGGGTCAAAAATTTATAGGCTTTTAATGACCAGTCGAAATTCGCCAACAAAGGATAACCTGTGAAACCACAAAAGCACGCCAAACATACAATGGGGACATTTTTCTCAGCAATCCGTCTTGGAGATACGAAAAAATACATTGAGTACCCATTCTAGCGTACGGAAACGCGCTGAAGTCTGCTCTGGCCTTTAGTAGAATGTGGCAGAAAACGGAAGGACTGCACCCGCAAATAACCCCAGCTACACCGATGAAGCAAAATGTCACTAATATGCTTAATTTTGGCAAAATATAATATATTTCAAGTGTTGTATTCGCAAAATGTCTCAAATCGCCCAATTTTCAGATCAATTTTTGTAAGTCCCACTTAATTTCAGAATCACACAACGTAGTTTTGCTAAGACACTTTTTATATCATTCGTAGTTATTTATGGTTAGTAAATATCTGTAATAATTAAGAATAATGCGTAATAAGAAAGCCGGTTAAATAGAGTAAAGCGTTCAGAAAAATAAGAGAGAAAAAACTTGCAAGTGTGCAAAACAATTAAAACAGAGAAGAGGAATAACTATACAGCTGGCGACGAACTCTAGAATATTGAATTTTTCAACTATATTTTCTTCGCTCTTCCCTCATTTCCTAAGCGAAATACGCACGGCGCCGATAGAGTTCTCACTTGAGTCAGCAAAAACAAAACATTGCAGAAGGAGCACTTTCAGGTTACTCAGCTCTTCAAAGATAATGAAAAATGCAATAATAATACCGATCTGAAAAAATAGAACATTTGTAAAAGGCATTTTAACGAGTAATATTTGTGAGAAAGGTCCGATTTAGAAGGTAATTTTGTAGAAGGGCCGTTTTCAATCAGTCATTCATATTTTTATGATGGGGTTATTGTATTGAATTGTATTTATCTGAAGGGGCCGTTTTAATAAATGCATTTTTGCGATAGGGCGCAAAACGAATCCAAAATGGTGCAGGGGAAATAAAAAATGATGATCATTGGCAAATAATAAAAATGTGAAAGCAGGAGGGCACAGAGGTGTGCAAAAGCTAGATTCGGCCGTTCCTTTTCGCGCGATTTTTACGTTAGTGACGTCATCGCAGAGCGGAGACAGCGTAACGACTGGTAACGAGTCGCAGCAAAATGTTCCCAAAAGTTATGGACAGTTAAAAATAATTTTTTTTTACGGCAGAAATTAAACATTTTTTTAAAAACATGCTGGCAAAAACTGACCGCAAGCAGATTTCTGTGTCCGCGACATTGTCGCCATGTCGCGGTGTTTCTGCTACGGGGCTTGTAATAGATTTTATGCATAGGCACAGTCCCTGAAAAAATTTCTTTTCCCAGAATTCTAAGCTCCGTCTGAATTTTAGCTCCATCTCCAACTCCAGATCAAACTACTACAAAAAAAGGGTCTGGCTTTTCATTCTTACTTTTGGAATAGCTTATGTCATTTTTAATACTTTGAGCAATAGGGATCTTATTGAATGATTTGGGTTTTTACTGCTTATTATAAAATAGGCAGTAAAAACTGATAGCAGGAAATGTGAGAAATTAAAAAATAGATTATCAATAGACTGTTCTAAAAGTACATAGTAATCATAGCAAAAATTCACAATTAGAAAACTAAGATACCTCAGAATATTGAGAATAATGATTCCTTCAACAGGAGGCAAATCTATCATTTTACCATCTACTTCTAACTTTACTTCTTTGTGCAAATCTTTCCATGTTTTCCTACTAACCATTTTTCTTAAACCCATTTTTACATAAACACCTTTATTGTGTAATCTGGAAAATAATTACACAAATATAACATATATATATATTACAAATAAAACAATTCAAGATTATGAAAAACATGTTTTAAAAAAATTATAAAATTAAATAAAACTTTGTGGAGGATAAGAAAGAAGGATTTTTATTAACTTTGCCATAAAATAGAATACCTTAAAACATGAATATTTTAAGAATTTCTCTTAAACGCAATTTTTATGAAAAATAATATGAGCAACATTCTTCATGAAGATCCAAACCATAATTATTCATTTAAATCTTAATTGCAGTTAAAAATTAAATATCAGATTTTCTTAGATTACAGAACAAATAAATTATAAGTTATTAATATAACCGTACAAATGTGTGCATGCCACCCCCCCCCCCCAAGAACAAAGTCACTGATATAACCTGAATAATTTTAAAACACAGTTATGTAAATTAAGGTTCCAAAATGTACCAAAATTTATGGCTTTTGAACAAGTATACCAATTTGGTAATAAAATTATCAAATAGCTTGAACTTTTTTACTATTCCTTATTAAACTCTAGAAATTACTTTTTATGCTCAAAAAGTTAAGATTAAATATAATATGGGAAAAAGAAAAAAAAAAAAAAAACAGAGTAAGAAATCAAAGAATTTTAAATTTTAACCAGTAGTGTACAATGGTAAAGCTCTTGATCCTTTTTTCAAACTTTCTAACGTTCAGCTGGAAATTTTCAAAAATTTGGTATCACAATTACTCTTACTTATTTAAATAAATAAATTCAGAATATTGTTATCCCCATTTTCCTACTACTGGTTTAGAATAATGATTTTCTATTAACAAATATGCTATTAAATTGTTAAATATTTAAGTGTTATGAAACTTTAATTTGAATAAATGAGTATAATTACCTGCTATTAAATTTATTGGGATTTTCTTCTCTAGCATTATGAAAATCTAAACACAAGTCAGCATCTATGCCAATTCCAAAATAATTATTCATGACAAAAATAGCAGTGTTGTCTTCAGATGTGGAACCAGAATTTGGTACTGGTGGAACACTTTTATCGTCAGGCTTATCATCAGTATGAAAGACAACTGTCCACCTGATAAACACAAATCATCACCTTTAATTAAAATAACTTGCACAAAAGCAACAGTTAATATCCATAATCCAACATTAAACACTTGAAATGCATGTGCTACTGTGAAAAACTGAAATCTGATAATGTCAAAACATACCGCATACATTAGTGAAAGATCTGAAATTTTATTATATAATTAGCTAATGGTCCAACAACAGTTATCAGTCATGTGTCTCTTTCAGAATTGCTCCAAAAGTCACTAAGATTGGTGACTTTTGGCAATATATCCCCAAATATGGTACCAGAAATTCTAAAACTGAAGTCAGCCAGGCAATATTTTCAATATTCAGCAAGAAATTTAAAAACCTAAAAACCCTATTGTGATAACATTATGGCTTGGCGATTTATATTTGGATATTTCAAGATTCGTAACTCGCACTCTAAGAGATTTAAATGCAACAAAACTGCAAGCTTTGATTTTTTAGTTCATGGAACATTAATTTGACACTGCTAAACCTCAGAAGAGCAAGCTGCTTGATATGGATACATTGTAACAGAGGAATATTTATATTTTTATTAATTGTTCAAATAATGCATGAAACACATTATTTATTATAACATTGAACAAAAGCATGATTTTAAATTACTGAGATTGCCATAAATTATAAAGGCAAAATTATGGAATTTCTTTACTGTTGTATAAATCTCAATGGTTTATACAGTATTTTTATTACTGCTGCTTTATATTTAAAGCACAGAAATAAACTTTACTTAACCAATACGTAACAATAATTCTATGTTGCATATATTTGCGACTCTGGACAGAGTGGTATGTGAGGGTTTATACAAAAAATTATCACTATTATTTTCTTTATTTAAGAAGACTTTTTTTTTTAAACACACTATTGCACAGAATGCATCCACCCTATAAAAAGAGAATCCTGTGTACAGAATGATTTCAAAACATAACAAAAATATTTTTATTCGGATGGTGAGCATCGACATTTGGTGATGTAAATGAGAAATAAGAATATTTAGCAAATGTTTCAGACATACACTAAGAGACTTTGTAAATGTTGACATACTCTAGACTTTAATCTTACACATAATATGTGGTTTAATAATTAGAATGCATCTGGTCCATGAAATAACCAAAAAACATTTTTAGAGGGATTATTAGACAATAACATAAGGAACATTTTAGACATGTTGCATATATTTGCGACATATATTGCAAGAGCAATGGCAAGATCTTATCCAGGGGGGTTGCAACAAGATATATACAAACATTTGTGTGTGCACACACATACATGTAATGAATGTATGTTAATTTTTTTTATTATTCTTTCAGGGTGGAACAAAGGCACCCCATAGGAAAGGCCCTGAAGCAGTAAGCTTCTGAAAGGCCCTTTTAAAATAAAACTAAGCCTTTATCCAGGGTCATAGCTACTGAAGGGAGAGCATGCAACGGAAGCCGGTTTTGAACCCATGAAATCTGCATCGTAGTTTGCGGCATTTTCCAGATGAGCCAAAAGGTACCCATTTGACTGGCCTTCAATTGTCAAGATGTTGTGTGAGCAGAGGCAATCTCATGCCGCTACACTACCACCAGGTATAAGAGACCTAAGCTTGGTGAAAAAGGGAGGGACATAAATAGGTAAAAACAACACATGACGGAAATAAAAGTGGTTAAATTTGGAAGAAACAGAAAAGTGGCCTTCTTAACATTTGTTGCCCCAGGGACATATGAATTTGTCTTCAGCCCAAATTCCTCCACTCTCACAATACAGGGTCTACAGTGCTGTTGTTAAGCTGTTTTAGGAATATTTA
Organism: Cheiracanthium punctorium; assembly: GCA_038373885.1. NCBI lineage: Eukaryota > Metazoa > Arthropoda > Arachnida > Araneae > Cheiracanthiidae > Cheiracanthium > Cheiracanthium punctorium. Next base: position 557,971 of record JAWZYV010019781.1, on the reverse strand, counting down.
AAACTAAAGAACTCTTGAATTCCCATCTGATTTCTTGAAAGGTCAGTGTCAGCACTTATGAACAACTGCACAAGTACAGTCCCTTTATTCTACTTCATATTTATAGTGGTAAACTATGATAGTTATGTTTTTTTTTTAAGAAAGATAGAAAGAAAAGTAATGGGTTGAAAAAAATCCACAAACCTATCTAATCGTATTTCATCTGCTTCAATAATATCCTTCAATAAATTGAGGGGATCTTCGCCACCTGTGTAACCAGGTCCCCATCGCAACACTCGCGCCAAATCATTCCCAGTTCCCAAAGGAACGACTGCACAAGGGGGTGACTGGCATTCGGAATCTTGGCCAACATTGTCTAAACACTGTAGAACCCATCCGACGGTACCGTCACCACCACAGACGAGGATCTTGTAATCTTTAACATGCCGAAACACATATAAGCTGAAATTAAAAAATAAAATAGCTGTGTAGACAGAAATACATTTAACATAATGATGTAACTGCACAAATAAAGATACAGTGCTCTTTCAGTACAGTAGAGTCCCAATTATGTGAATTAATGTGAACCAAGACTAACTCTTTAAAATCAATATGAACTTCAGGGAATCACTTCATGTTACCCTTTTTTAATTAAAAGCTTGTTATCTACTCCCATGGAAAAATAGAAAACAGTTTTGAAAATATAAAAGGGAAAAAACAAAGAACATTAACAATTTTATAGCAAAGTAAATTAAATTAATGAAATGCAATAAAGATATGAGTAACAAACACATAAATCATTAATAGAAATAATTTAAAATGCACTTTAATTAAATACAGTCTATGTAACCATAATTTTAAATTTGCAATAAATATAACAGTTGAAAGCAGGACTTACCCTGGTAAAGGACCACCATTTTCTAAGTCATATACTTGGTACGGATTTAAAAGTTTTCTAAATGAGCAAATCAATTCTAAGCCTTGACAACCTCCACTCTTAACATTAACAAAAACTAGGAGAGGCTGAAAAATATTATTATATATGTGATAAAGAATAAAAATCCCTTTCTGATTAAATTGTTACACCCCCCCCCCTCCAGACACACACTTTAAAATGAACAAAGCATTCAAATTCAATTTAAAATCAAAATACATCACTATAGTTTAGACTGGGTTCCTATTATAAGACCCATAAAAATATTTGCTTTAGTAGCCTTTAGAATATAAAATAGCACCCTTCAGATTACAAAATAGCAGCTTTTTGTGTTAAAAATGGTAGCCTCTCTAAAATTTTAACGACTAAACAAAGCTGAAAATTCAATTAAAAACCAACCTAATTATTAAACTAACAAAGAAGAGGTTTGAAAGATAATATTACCATTAAAATAACAGCATTTTTCAGTGAAGTTTAGAAATTATACATATACATTAATGTTTTCAAAATTTTGATGATGAATGAGACAAGAAAGTTATTAAATCTTCTGTAAATCTCTGTAACCTGTAATTTTTTGTTAGTCAAAAGTTAAATTAAAAATTACAAAAATTATGTTAATAGTTGTAATTTAATTCTTAACATAACTTCTCTCTAAGAAAAGGTTACATATCCCTTTATATAAGTCAACTCTCCCATACTCCCATGTGCAACTTCATTCACAAAGAGCAAGTGCTTTGCAGAACAGATTGGAAAATGTTTTTATAGTCTATTTAAATATCATAAGTATATTTTTTAAACAACTAACCTTTTATCTATGAAATTAAGAATTTCTAAGAATATCAACTCAAAACTGTTTTTTTTTTCCTAGTTTTAGTTAAACAATGGATGTTCAATATTAATTAGTGTATCATAAAAGAAAAAAATAATAATAATAATAAACTCTTGATATATTTAGATGATTGTTTTAACAAGCAATTAATGAGTTTCCATCAAAAGAATATAGCACAAACAAAACTGGTGGAAGTTAGGTAATGCTTTGAATAACAGATTTTTGGGAAATCTAATACCTTAATCATAAAACTAACATCTGAAAATTTACTAGTGCTCATATTTTCTTTCATTGGCTAGATATGATTTTAAAATGAGCAAAAAATTTTTCTCTGGAACAATCCTAGTTTAATAAAATATGCAATCATGATTTTAAGATGATTAATTATGTATTTGGTGTAATTTTGAAAGAAGCAATTACAGTGAATTAAGTATTTTTTTTAAACAATTTTATTTTATGGTACTTTAAGCACCATCAGTATAAAAAGGATAAAATAATTATGAATTATTTTTAAATAATAAATTGGAAGAATAGATAACTTACCCTGACACCCTCAGGAATCATTTCAGGAATAATATTGGGTAATAAAAGAACTAAAAGATTTTTGTCTTCATAACTTGTTTCTCGTAACATGTAAAATGCTTTAACAGCTATGTCGGCATTATCATAAGTTATAATCAGGGAACCATATTCATAGTAAATCGGTCCACACTGACGAAATTTGTAAGCTGAAATCAGAAATAAAGTAAAACATTAGTAATATAAAGTACAGAAAAACCTGAATACCAAACATTACACTCAGTATGCTGAAGTAGATAGATTCAAAGGACTTTATTTCAGTTAAAATTGGGTGACTTATTGTAATTTTCAGCAGATTATCTTTTAAAGAAAGATCCTTCCAGCAGACTATCTCTATTATTCTATCTTAACAACAGATTGTAAAATGCCACACATAAAAGGAACTTATCAAAGTTTTAATTATTTTACCTTTTAAACACCAGTTTCTTTAGGGTGTTTCGTGTTGATACTTTCTATTTTGTTCGTTGATTTCCAAACGAAGTGCTTGTTATTTCTTTTCTACAACATGATGCATTTATTTTTGTGAACAGATAGCATGCCTGTGTTCTTTTCATAATTAATGTTAAAAAACACGTCCGTAAAGTGGTTAAAAGACAAGTTTAAAAAAAAAAAAAAACTTACGTTTTCCTAATTTATCCACAAGAATTTTCTCATATTGTCGTTGAGCTAAATTTGGAGGTAAATTTCCCACAAACAGAGCAACATTTGAACTTGAAACATTTTCCTTCTTTTGGAGGTAAAACCGTGTCAATTCCTTCTGTCTAATCGATTCCTTAAAAATAATAATTGAAAAAAAAATGTTAAAAGTACTTCAGTAGAAGCAAACTATTCAGTAAATGTTGCAATTCATTTTAAAGTTTCATAATTTGGGAAGGTACTTTGGAAAGGCAAGGGTGAAGCTACTACAAATAAAAGTATTTTATTTGGATATCATCTTATAGATAGTGTATGAATAGAAAGAACTGTGACAGTACACTAAGTTTATTTCTAAAAAGAAAAAATATCAGCAAGTACTAATGATTTGGCTAGATTTAACAAATGCTACTCCATACTAAGCATAGTTGTTATCTGTAATTTTGAACAATCTAAATTATTTAACAACCAACAGCAAACCAATTACCTGACAGATAAAACTTCAAAAACTAGTATCAGGCACAACTTTGATGATATGTAAAACTCTACATATAAAATGTAATTTTCTATAAATCTCAAATGCCATTTAAAGCTATTTAGGGCTGTTTCTTTCAAAAAATGCATCTGTCACAAGGCTTTTAAACAATTTTAAAGACAAACCAACGATACTGCTTTTTGAAAATGTGTTATTACCTTTTATTAACAGAAAACCTATTGGTTTCACACAACTTTCAAGAAAATTTTTCAAGACAAGATTGCCTTGCAAATTAATTATGGGCCAAATTTGTACAGCTTTTATTACTCATACGGGTTAGCCATGTATGAAAGTTCTGAATATAACTTCAGAAGAGACATTCTAATCAGGAGCGAAGCCAGGGGAGAATATCGGGATATATCCCCCCCCCCCCCGAAATTTTTGGATTAGTGATGAAATTCCGTCTATTTATACACATATAAGTTCATATCCCCCCCAGAAAAATTTTCTTTCTTGGCTACGTGCCTGATTCTAATAATATGTATTTTTAGTCTTCAACATAACTGTGTTATTTATAAAGTTGTTCAAAAATTGCATTGTTACTTCGAAAAACAACCTTAAATGATTCATCAAAGGAATAGCTATATTTAAATTTGGGTTATTTCCAAGGTTAATTTGAACTTACAGAAAAGAAATGAAACTGCAGTGATGATTATCACCATTTATACAATACTAAACTACACAACTTTTTGTAAGCAAAAGTTAGAAAAATTGTTAATTAAGTTTTTCTAATTCTTCACTTGGTTTAACTCTTTTTCGGTCTTCATCAGTCAAAGCCCTTCCTGTTTGGTGAGATGAAGACTGATGAAGACCGAAAGAATTTTTGGTCGAAACGATCGTATCATGTTATAAGTAACATTTTATGTGCGTGTAAGTTTTTTTATTTTATCGTTTAACACCAGTATTTTGAGTGTTTTTTCTACAGTGATTATGAGTTAACTATTCGATAGTAAACTCCATTAAGTTCTCTAGAACAATGATCAAATCGAGTAATCTCTTTTAACTTTGTATTACAGTTTCCAAGTATTAATACAATATTTAAATCTTCAAATGCATTTCCTGAAAAATTGTTATTTTCAAGTTATGACAGCTAATGAGCAGTGCCCAAAGGCATCTAAAATCCTACTAAATAAATTCTCAATCAAACACTCTAAATACTTACTCTAGCAATATTTTTGAGTAAATCCCAGGGTCCTTCTTGATTGTCCATCGCTCGTTCATGCACAGCTAAAAAGAAAAAGAAGTGATTAATACAAAGTGTAAGAAAAATACTCAACTCAAAAGACAAACACAAGTGGGCTAGTCAATAGCTCAGTGCATTATTTAACACTGAACAAAAGAGACATCAAAATAAAAGTTTATTTTTAAAAAATTTCTTTATTCTAATTCTATAAATAAAGAACTTTAAAACTATAGATATACTACAGACATCTTAATTCCATAGTTTCTTAATTTAATCATAAAATATGCAATACTTACAGCCTTTGTCCAGAGTTACTTCACTTAACCTATATTTATTGATATCAGACGTGTCTAATCCAAATTCAGTTAATGTAGCTGCCATTACATCTTCAACACTGGTGTCACTGGTAACTGGAATGACTTTATGGCTGTCAGCAGATCTGAGGGAGTAAAAGATTAATGTAACAATGGGGAAATTATATCAGACTTCTAAACATTTGAATAGGTTCAATAACAAATGATAAATAAAACAAGTTAATAATAAACAGCAAGAGACAATCCAAAATAATAATAAACATACATCAAATGTCAAATATCGCAGATTCTCTCCAATTGCTACTGTCTTACGTATGATTCACTAATTTTAGAAAAGAAGCATGACCTAAAATGTAAATTTTACAGGAAGAAAAAAAAATCATTTATCATTATATATTAAAAGCGTATCATAGTTTATGCGTCGTCGCTATTTTTCTTCTTTAATCCATTAAGTCGGAGAGTGTATCATTATTCATGACTGTGCCATGTTTTTCTTCCTTGTTTCATAAAACCCATCCTTGGAATCGAAATCTATCTTAAAATCGCCTATTTAAACTATTTTAGAATTGTTACCAAGTATATTAAAACTATACTTCACCGTCTTAAATATTGTTTCGAATGCCCATCAGAATCCATGAGTGTGCCGCGTTTCTTTTTCTGGGTTGATTCCTACTTTAACGCCCTGACTCTGAAGGAGGCGATCATTAAACATATGGAGGTGCCACGACGATTTTTTGTATATATGTGGCAATCGTAATTTAGAATTAAAATAACAATTTGGCACAACATGTAAGTAAAGCATTCCGTTACATTTTTATTTATTTTGGGTTGCCAATTAATGTAGTTTTAATAATTAAGTGTCTTCAAATTCCTTAACAGGTGCGTTTATCGCTAATTTGTTCACTTTAGTTTTCATCTAGTTCTTTTGGGAGCGTTAAAACTTGTCCATAAGTCCTAGAGACCCATGACTGCAAAGCTCGCCAAAGTGCGTGATTTTTTAGGTTTCCGAGAGCGGGGGCGTTAAAATAGGAATCAACTCTTACTCGTACCATAAAACACATCTTTGGAATCAAAATCTATCTTAAAATCGACTACTGAAACTGTTTTACAATCTTCTCCAGGCATATTCCAACTATATCCCGTAGACATTTTAAATACTGTTTGAAATGGTCATCATAATCCATGAGTGTACCGTGTTTTCCTTCCTTGTTCCATAAAACATTTCTTCAGAATAGAAATCTACATTGAAATCGCCTACCAAAACTGTTTAACAATTTTCGCCAGGCATAGTCACACCATACTTCACCCTTATAAATACCATTTGGAAAGTGTATCAATCTATCAGTGTACCGTATTTGTCTTCTCTGTTCTATAAAACGCTTCTTCGGAATTAAAATCTATATTAAAATCGCCTACTAAAACTATTTTACAATATTCTCCTTGCATTTTCGAACTATACTCGGAATACATTTATAATAAATTGCCGCGTTTTGGCACTAAATTTAGCGATCAGTTATCAAAAATTGTAAACCTTGTGTGACATTCAACAGTTTATTAACGTCTCCCTCTCCACGTTATCTGGCAAACACATTTCAAAAGTGACTTGACGCAAAAATTGTACCAAAATCGTGTCTACACAAAAAGCAAGGTTGAAATTAATAGCACTCTGGTGCTAAAAAGTAATACATTCCTCAAACTTCAAGTAGTCATTATTTTAAAATGTCTAAACAGTTAAATATCAGAAAAGAAAAAGGATTTTAAAAGTTACTTTTTTTTCTATTTATGTTGACATGTGATGAGATAAGACATGTGTATAGGCTTATCTAATTATATGTTTCTAAATGCAACTAAAAAATATATTTAATGAGTATAAATGTTGTCAACAAATGCCTGAAATATAAGCTTCAAAAAAGGACATTTGAAAATGAACTATTTACATATTTTTTATTAAAAGGGATAAAAAGTTAAACATTGGTGCAATAGCCCCTCCACAGGGCCAAGGCCTGTACTGCCCAACTGCACCTTCATGACAATGGACTCTGGGGTGCAGATGCATATGCTACAGCCAGGTGGTCAGCCTGACACAAAGCCCCCAGTGTTTGACCCCAAGCAAGCTTGGTAAACATTTTATCAACCCACTCAAGGGATGAAAGGCTGAGTCGACCTTGCCCAGTCCGGACTCGAACCATGGACCTGTGGGGCGGCAGCACGGTGCGCTAACCATTACATCACTGGGTTTCAATAAAAGGGGATACCTACCTGTTTTACACCACTTTACTCAACAACAATTAAATGTCAGAATACAATGTTTGTCTAGAAACTGAGTCAAACAGACAAAGAGGTCATTATGTTTTTGAATTTGAGTAATTTGTAAATAATTTTACATAAAAAATAAAATCTGATAAATTGATTTTTTTCCCCTACTACTCATTTTACCCAGCCTTTATGGATACGGCATATAACTGCTAAATTTTATATTTTTGCATCTAAATTTTTTATTTTTAAATTTTATATTTTTGCATCTAAAACTAATATAACTAAGGTAAAAGTACTAGTAATGGACCACGAACCAATAATTGAGTACTTACTTATAATAATTTTTAAAAAAAGCTCACTAGTCACATCTAAAGTAAAAGATGTCTATTAAAGACAAAGAAAAAAAAAAGTCTTTTACTTGAGTTGTTTCTAGACATGAATTATGAGCTTGCCTTTTAATTTTTAAAAGTAAGTGGCCCATTACTGGTACTTTTGTCGAACATAAAATCTTTTCATGTGTGAAGGTGATGAATGCACCACATAAAGTAACACAAAAATTTGAATGTTTTCTAAACATTCAAATTAGAGAATTATTAAATTAGAGAATTAGAGAATTTCATAAATTTTTAGAAAATGAATTAAGGATTTTTTAAATGCCTGTTTTCACATCCATTTTAGGCCTACATTGCCTACTCTGCACATCAGTAATCAACATGAAACTAATGACTTCATTTTAGTTTCTTCTATTTATTATCTTGAAACATTAGTCTGTGTGTATTATTTTAATATTCTTTCACACATATCATAGTTTGCATGTGTCATTTTAATATTCAAACAAAGGGTGGCCAATTAACTATCATTTTGAAATTCTCTGATATTTCCGTCATTCCAGAATACAGTTCTAGTAAAATTAAAGTGCTAGTAAAAAGAAATGTAGTAATACCTATTTTGCATTAAATTTACCTGAATTTACCAGGATACACTTTTACACTCCCTGCATCTGAATTAGGCGGCCTATATCTAAGTAAAACAGCTGGTCGTTTCCCTTCTTTTCGAGTCAAATTTGCAACAGGATCATCATCGTCTACTTCATTCTCTGGAGTATCACCTGAAAATAATACTTTTAGTTCTGCAAATATAAATATTAGCATAATTCAGATGAAACTAATACAATAATCCTGCAATAAGCAACACCTACATTAGAATAACCACTAAACTAAAATTCTCTTGCTCAGCTTATATGTAAATTAAATCTTTTAAGCATAATGACGAATCATAAATCCTTTAGGCATAATGACAAATCATAGTTGTTAGATTAGAGTCTACAGTACTTAGCAGATCATTGCTGTTATACAATCAGACTGAGCGAGAAATCAGGTTCAGCACAATAGCACAATTTCCAATGTTTGAAGATAAAAATGTAGGAGCTATCTTTTGACCTTTTCCAAACGGGCAATGCATATATGCATTATCATCAGTGCGCGAATTTCATTGCAAAGGACAATGAACGTGAATATGTGGCATTATCATGCAGAAATTATGTAATATTGAATGCAATACAATTTTAGTGACTTTAATATAAATAAGCTTAGTGTTGAAAATCTGCTCTCTTTCAAAATAACTTCTGTAAAATTCAGCTGCTGTCAGGAAAGGGTTCAACTAGTTTCAAGTTTCTTGAAAGAAAACTTGAGAAATGCTTATTTTTAAAAATTACAAAAAAAAGAAAAAAGGAGTTTTTTTTTCAATTCCATTGTTAAATAATTTTTAATCTATTTAGTATTTTAAACATGTGCTAAGTTATTTTAATAGTTACAAATTAGCTATTAAAAAGTTAACTTGATTCATTAATTTTTTTAACTAAAATCCCCCACCCTCCAAAAAAAATTAAATTAAATAAGTAGACAGCAAAATATATTTTAAGAGTCATTTTTATAGGCTTTCTTGGTATAAATGAAGAGATTTTTGAAATTGAAAATAAAATTCAATATCTTGAAAGTTGTGAAAGTCTGAAAATCTAAAAATCTATGCACAAGTCAGTTTAAATTTTCAAGGGTTAAAATAACAGTTATGAATCTTTCTAATGTACACATTTTAACTTATTTAATTACCCACACTGCCTTAAAACTATCCTCTTCTACTTCAACAACAGAGATTTCAACAATCCACAGACTAGTTTCAGTAAGTGTGACTTGTTTGCAAGGTTTGTTTGTTTGTTAGGAGAAGACTGCTAGCACCATCAAATGCATTATTTAGAGCTATATGAATCCTTCCTGGAGTTTTCTAGCCACAATTTGGATTCTCAATAGAAGAGGAAGACTTCTGAATATTGGCACCTCTTTGATAACGCTAGTGGCAGACAAACAGACATTCAGAACCAAGGATTTAATGTGCCACACACCATGTACATGGTGGTCTTCAGTGGTATGACAGAATTAAAAACTTACAACCTTCCAATTACCAGTCCAATGCTTCAACCACTGGGCTACCATGGCTCAGTGGCCATAGTCTACAGGCAGTCAAGGATAGTGTCAATATTGAAGATATGAGTAGAACCACTTATTATCCTAAACAAAGATCAGCTGCATTTAGGCCATGCCATAATGGAACAGCTGCTCCCATGCAGTTAGGAATGTTACTCCATGCACTCTAACGAGTGTGTAACGAATTTACAGCATTTATTTAGGAGTAAGTCCATTGGGCTTATTCCTGAAGTTGAAAATAACCTATGGAAAGATGTCAGTTTTCATTTCTTGCTAACTTTTTTGCAGCTGTTGCTTGAGCTATTCCGGCAGATTAACTGAGATAGTATATGAGAAGGACTTAAAACTTTTAAAGTCATTGGGATTCTCATTGTGAAGAAGGGAGACTGAACTGAAGGCTTGCAAAGAAATATTTCCAAATAAATAAAAATTTAAGTTAAAAGAAAATGTGTACAATAAAACAACCAGACACTGACAAAAGTTATAAAATCTTAGGAACCATAAAATTTTTTTAACAACCGCATGTTTATGGAATTACTTTATATGTAAGTAGCATCCAACGAAAAGCTAGTCATCAAAGGATAGATTTAACCCTTTAACACGCAGTGTTGCCGCTCTGGCAACGCCAAACTCTGGCGTTTTGACTGTTGCCAGTCACGAAGAATAGATTTGATTTCTATAAAAATAGTTGCGGGTGACATAGCTCCACGAGAATCCTTTACTTTTTAGCACGCCATTTCCCGTCAAAAAATTGTCACGATTCTTTTTAACAGCACTGACATCTGCCGAAAAATGGAAGAACGCGAGAACAGCTTGATAGATTGCCCAATGCTGAAAAAAGGGAAGCCGTTGCCATTGCTCGACTCAACTACCAACAAGATGGCGGACGATCGAAACGTTCATCGCGTGCCACAGATCTAGAGACCCTTTTTTTGATGCAGCTGGCTGTGCCGGGCACAGCCAGCTGCATCAAAAAAGGGTCTCTAGATCTGTGGCACGCGATGAACGTTTCGATCGTCCGCCATCTTGTTGGTAGTTAAGTCGAGCAATGGCAACGGCTGTCCTTTTTTCAGCATTGGGAAAGGGTTGCGCCTCAAAGAGTTAATTGTAAACGGCAAAAGGTCTCTTTAATCATATTTTACTCATTCACGAACTTTCACAGCGGTTATTTTACCTCAGTCACACGGTAAGGCATTCAAAACAAAGCTTGTATGACACAGTCAAGGATATCAGCGGTCCTGCTTTTTCCAAAGTATCTACCCTTATAATTTTTTTTTTACTTTTTTTAGCAATCCTAATGTGTAAAATAATGCAAATATGTAATTTTAATATCTAAGGAAACATTCAAGAATTGTGCTAACATTATTGGATTTTACTTCAGTATAAAAGGTAGGAACTTGAAATTAATAGAACAGCTGCAAACCCTCACAGTATAACACTCACCATATACATCACTTAAATAATAATGCTTTGGGTCATCCGATATGTGAAAAGCTCTTAAAGCAGCATTCTGAAATAAACAGAAATTATCATTACAGATGAGAAAATTTTCAATGAATATATGATATAGCAAACAGCAGAGATCATTACTACAAAATTCAACCAAGACAAAAAAAAATAACTTTTTCATTATGAAGTAGAATTTCTATTAATGATCTAATAATGTTTTAAAAAATTAATTACAAAGAATATATATATATCAGGCCTGGGTTTCTTCTAGAAGAAACTGATTTGTTCCAGGACAGCTAGAAGAAATGGAAAAAACTGGAAGAAACCAACAGAAAACAAAACAGATGCCCACATTTAAAATATATTAACTATATAAAGCAATTAATTATATTTAATATAACTATATGAAATCTAAAATTTAAAAAAAAGTTAATACTAAAAAAAATATTTTTAAAAAATAAGTTATTTTGTAAAAATAAATTTCTGATTCAACAAATATTTACAAGTGACGGTTTTTATAACATAGAGGTATGTGGGTGTTGTAGGGGGAGGGGATTCATTGTTCATGTCATTTTTAGAAAGAAAGAAAATTCTTCAAAATTTTTATTTTTCATATAAAAATGTATTATTTTAAAGATTTTATTTCATTTATTTTAAGAAGTTACATTCTATAATCAGTAAAAGATTTAACAATACTATTTAAGGCTGTCATAGAAATTTAATTAACAAAAAATATGCTGGTATAAACTTGAAATTAATAACTTTTATTTGATTTTGAGTTTTTTGGATTTTTCCCCCCTTCTTACTTACTCAATAATTGAAAAGTTTTAAGAAAATGAGTGATCTTGGTTTAAAAAATGCATGTAATAATTAATTTACTTTATATTTTTTAATGTTTATATATCAAATTTAATTTTTTTAAGGTTTTCTATAAGAATTTTTTGAGCATTTATTGTATTTTCTCAAGTTGCAATTTATATGGTGAATTCTTAAAGAACAACAGTTTTTTCCATTTCTTCCACTTGGAAGAAACCTACTTTCGGCTGGTTTTTTCCACTTCAGAAGAAACTTGCCACGTCTGATATGTATATATGTATAAAGGAATCAGCATTCTTGATGCAAAAAATAACTTCTTTTGAACTGAATTAGAAATATACAAATCTGAAAACGAAGAAATAAGCACACACATGTGTATGAATAAGAATATATATTATACATACACTGATAGTAGTAATAAGTAAAAAAAAAAAAGTACATACTATCATCTGTTCTTTCGCTGCAGTTCGAGAGACTGTGATTGTCCTAAACATTCTTCTCTTCATTGATGCATTTCCATCATATACTTTTATTACTTCTGCAAAGGAGAAATAAATATAATAAAACAATTCACACATACTTATTATGAGATACAAAGAATCTGTGCATTATCATAGCAAGTAAAACTTAAACCCAGCAAATAATGACTATACAGAACAAGATTTCCAGCCAAAAGTTTTTTTATCCATAGACGATCAAAAAAGTTTTAAGGGAGGGCAAAATTAAGTAAGGCAAAACATTTTATCAGAGATGGGTCAGTCTCCCCCCACCGCCACTCACCCGTTCATTTTTAATCTCAAACCCATGTTTAACCTGATCACTGTCATGACTGAAAAACACAACAGAGAAGACTCTCCTTCTTTGACTTTAACCTGCACTGCTTCCTAACATGGGTCTTTAAATGCTCCCCTGTTGCATCCAGCATGCATTGGTGTTGTGTTATAGAAGAGCACTCACAGATAATCAGCACTGTTCAAAGAAGGAGAGTCTTCAGTTGGTGAGAGGTCATACAATATCAACAAATGTAGAAGTGTTATATATTTATGCAATCATTGTTTTCTTTCATAATTTGTGTACGACTCCTGAAATACAATCATTTGATATGATTTATTTCCTTGTGGGAGCCAAACAAAAAGTGGTTTAAGTCAGCATATATTTATTTTTCATATCTCCGATACTTTTTAAGATAACATGCTCAAGTTTTGTCCATCACCTTATTAATATTTGGGGCACATTTTAGTAACTGAAATTTTTTTTACATGGTAAATATGTACAAATTTGATTTTGTATTTATTTAGATTTAATTTCCTGTAAATTTTTATTGATATTATAAAAGTCTGTATCTTTGTAATTTACTGTATATGTCTATGATCAATATTTAAGAAATAAAAGCCTAAGTCAATGTTTTTGGGGCGACCCATACCTATTTATTCAAAATGTTGCCAAAAGATTGTTAATATATTTGTCAAATGTTTCAAAAGTATCGTCAAATTTTCAATACCTTTACATTTTGAGTCAATTTTCAGTCTGGCGTTTAAAAGATTTTCTTGGACTGGGTGTAAGTTTCATGAAAAATTTTGCTTGTTTCGAGAATCTGAATTTGATATTATTCAAAACTGCCTAAAGCAAGACTGGAAAGCAATTTTTAAGAACATTCATAAGCCTTGGTTTTTAAATTTTTGTTAAGCTATAATATTAAATTTACACAACAAAGGCATAAAACAGCTTTTCTATGTTTGTTTTATATTATTTTCCTACAGAGCTCTAAAATTTAGTTTTTATTTTTGTGTGTTGGAAATCTCATATTTATTTTTCAAATTAATAAATTGGTTTGGTGCAGTTGTATTTTTAAATATATGCATACATATAATTAAAAAAAAGAAGTTAAAAAAAAAGAAAGAAAGAAAAACTGAAATACTTTCAGTTTTTAAGCATGCACTAAAGTGCTATATATTAAAAGCATATCATAATCCATGCGTCTTCCCTATTTTCTTCCTTTATTCCATTAAGTTGGAAAGAGTATCATCATTCATGAGTGTGCCGTACTTTTCTCCCTTGTTCCATAAAACACATCTCTGGAATCAAAATCTATCATAATTGCCTAATAAAACTGTTTTACAATCTTCGTCAAGTATATTCCAACTGTACTTCACCATTTTAAATACTATTTGGAATGTGCATCATAATCCATGAGTGTGCCGCTTTTGTCTTTCCTGGGTTGATTTCTACTAAAACACCCCCACTTTTGCCAAGGTGGTGATAACTAAACATATGCAGTTACCACAACGATTTTTTTTGTATTTATGTGACAACCTTAATTTAGAATTAAAATGGCGATTTGGAACTGTAAGCATAGCATTTCATTACTTATTTACTTATTTTGGGTTGCCAATTACAGTAATTTTTAACAATTAAGTGTCTTCAAATTCCTTAACTAATGTGTTTATTACTAATTTGTTCACTTTAATAGGTTGATTCCTACTTATAACCCCCCACACACACACACGCACACATGCCAAGATGGCAATAACTACACATATTCACAGTTACAATGGTGACTTTTTGCATTTTATGCGGCAACTGTAATACAAACTAGCGGTTTGAAACAACATGTAAGTACATTATTACATATTTGTTTGTTTATTTGTGTGGCCAGTCAATGTAGTTTTAATAATTAAAAGTCTTCAAATTCCTTAACTGGTGCATTTATCACTAATATGTTCACTTTTATTTTCACCTTGTTCCTTTGGGAGCATTCTGAAACTTGTGCATAACTCCTAGAGACCCATGACTGCAAAGCTCACCAAAGTGTGGCGATTTTTTAGGTTGGTGAGAGTGGTGGTAGGGGGGGTCCGGGGGGCTAAAATAGAAATGAACTCTTTCTTGTTCCATAGAACACAACTTTGGAACCGAAATCTATCTTAAAATCTCCAACTGAAACTGTTTTACAATCTTCGCCAAGCATACTCCAACTATACTTTTCTAGTTTCTAGCCAAATTTGGAAAATATCGCCAGCTTTGTTCGGTCTTGGAGTTATTTTTTGACAACAGACTTGGCAATCAATTATCAAAAATGGCAAAACTTGCGCGACTTTCAAGATTTTAATTTCCTCCCCTACCCCCACCCTACTCCACATTTCTGGCAAACACATTAGAAAAGATCCTCACTGTGACAGTTCCTGTCTTCAAAACCTGTCTACAAAGTTGCGTAGACAAAAATCTGGGCATGAACGAAATAGCACCCTAATGTTAATAAATAAATAATCTTATATTATACTGCAAGACCATCAAAATACTATTGGGTATAGTTAATACACAATTTTTGTACCAATTCTCTATAAATCCGTGATTTTTTTCTATCTTTTAAAAATACCGGAATCTAACACGACTTACCATATTCAAGTATCCAGTTGATTACGAATAGAACTATCCTAATGTTTCCAAAATAACAGGAGCACTTGAAAAGTGCCCATTAATCTGTGGCATCTTGAACTACTAATAAACATCAATATGTTGGCTATTTTTTAAGCTTAGATACACAAATGGTGGCATCTAGTGTGATAAAACTGAAAGAAAGTGACACACAAAAGATAAAAATTAAATAAAATGAATTTAAAAGAAAATAAACTAAAAGAAATCATCAAATTAAACAAAAAATAAAATCAAAGAAAACTGAAAACTGGAGTAATGATATTACAAATTATATAAAATTAATTCTGATATTTTAAATGCTGTTTATGTCAGTTTAATAAAACAAAACTTAAGAGGTTAAGATTTTAATGAAGGTAAAAACACTTAAAGAAAAGTTCTTGTGAATGTTATTAAACTGTTATTTTTTTTAAATAAGAAGGTTATGCCTTTAAAAAAATGTTTTGCAAGAGGATAAAAACAAAATAATATAAAGAATATTTCAAGTTATTTTGCATCAATGAATGTCTGTATAATTAGCTTTTGGAAAGTAAGGCTCATTTTTTTTTTTTAATAAAAATTACATTTTATTTAAAAAGCTCAAAAACATTTATTTTTAATACCATAGAATAATTGAGAAAATATCAAATTAATTAAAAAGTACATAAATTTTGAACCAAAATTTATTTTTTAATTATAATTATATATAACAAAACTTATATTTCAAAATGTATTTATGTATATTACATATTTTTAGAAAAATGTTTTAAAGACAGTTGTTAATAAATTCATTTAATAAATGAATAAAGAAAATTCAAGAAATAAACTAAAATATGTAACAAATAAAATTTTTATTTAAAAGCAATTTTAAATATTTAAGGCGTTTAAAACAAACTTAATTGAAAAGCATCTGTTCTATACATATTATAAATATTTTCAGTCTGACACTTAAGAATAAAACTTAATACATGCTTTTAAAAATGTTTAATGCATTATAAGGAATAATACATTAACGGGAAAAAATATGTAACAAATAAAATTTTTATTTAAAAGCAATTTTAAATGTTTAAGGCGTTTAAAACAAACTTAATTGAAAAGCATCTGTTCTATACATATTGTTACGAATTTTCGGGGCAACCCGCTGCTCTGGGGCTTAAAATGATTTAAAATTCGTATTCTACGCTTCAAATAGATAAATTTTGCTTTTTGTTGCATCAAAATCGGCCAATTAGAACCGGAGATACGGAGGTTTCGCTTTCCCATATGTTTTTCTATGGGCTTCTAGAAATCTCGAGAAATATTAGTCCTAGAGCTTAGATCTCTTCACTTCTGAGGACTTATTTTTGGCGCCAAATTTGGCGATATTTCGCCAAAAGTCGCCAAGTTTGGCGACTTTTTGGTCATTTGGCGCGATTTTCCCAATGGGGCCTGGAAGTTGTTTTTCCTGCATTAAAAACGCATAATAACCTAACATTTCTCTTCTATGACGTAATCAAAATTCACGCTTTATGTAGAACCCTTGAGAAATTGACTTTTCTGGAAACCTCTTGTAGCTCCTGCGCCGGCTATTTATAGAAGAGCGCGTCGCCCCGACAGTCAGTGCGAGCTGAACGCTCGATGTGTGAATAGCTCTCGGTACGTTTGTGTGAATTGATAGTGCTATAGAAGCTGTGTTTTAGCTTGTTTTGTGAAGCTGTTTTCAAAGTGCTGTGTGTAAATTCTTCATTGCTGTGTCTTAAGGGATTGTGTACTATATCCCTTGAATATTTCTACGGAATTTTTGCCTGTGAAAGTGACTTATTTTGGTGTGAGAAATACAGCATTTGTGAGAGCTTCTGATCCAAGCGGATTGTTAAAAGCACGTTATTGCTAGATTGTGCTTGTGAATTGTGTACAGCTGATTGTACTACGAAGATCTAGAAGCAATAAAGTTTGTGTTCCATCCTGACCAGTGACTTTTTACTTGAACTTTTTACACCAACAGGACTTTAGAACGACGAACCCAAGGAGTAGCAGAGTAATTCCGCAACATTTGGTGTCAGAATCGGGGTTCTAAATAAAGACTTTAATTTTCCCGTTTATGGTTTTGACTAGACAAAAAAATGGAAGAACAACTTCAAAAGCTCATGAATATGATGCAAGAAATGAAAGCCGGACAAGACGAGATGAAAGCTGGACAAGAACAGATGAAGGCGGATTTAGAGAAGAAAATTGAAGCAGGACAGACCGATTTAGAAAAGAAAATTGAAGCCGGACAGACCGATTTAGAAAAGAAAATTGAAGCCGGACAAGAACAGATGAAAGCGGATTTAGAGAAGAAAATTGAAGCCGGACAAGAAGGAATGAAATTGGGATTGGAGAAAATGGAGACTGCTTTGGGAAAATTAGAGAAATTCGAAAAGAGTGTGCAGGAAAGTCAAGAGATAATGGAGAAAAGAATGTCGCTCATAGAAGAAACTCAAACGAAATATGAACAAAGAATTGAAGGAAAAATAGAAGAAAATGTTAAGGAATTGCAGCAAGATATTTGCAGAATGCGGGAAGAATTTAAGAATAAAATTGAGGAGAAACTAGACTGGAAAGAAAATATAGTTTCGAAAATACAGGAAGAATGTGAAGCTAAAATGGAAGAAAAATTGGACTCTCTCGTCAAGCTGGGAAAGTTACCGGAAAACATCAGACTGTCGTCACGCCGCCCAGCAGTGAAACTTACCACTTATGACGGAAAGACTCCCTGGGAAGCCTACAAGACCCAATTTTTAATCGTCGCCAAAGCCAATGGTTGGAGCGAGTCCGAGAAAGCGGACCAACTGGCCGCTTCCCTTAGCGGAGATGCAATTAACGTATTGCAAACTATTGGTGCGACGAAGATAGGAGATTTTGACGCCCTCGCAAGTGCCTTGGAGATGAAATTCGGAGAGAAGTGCCAGAAAGAATATAGTAGAATCCAACTTAAGTCAAGGATGCAGAGATCTGGCGAGACCCTCCAAGAGCTGTCTTCCGACATAGATAGGCTGTGTCATCTAGCCTATGGCAGTTATCCTGATAATGTTCGAGAAGAAGTTGCAGTACAACATTTTATTGAAGGCCTCGTGGACTCTGAAATTCAGAAAGCATTGATCTTGGCGGATTATAAAGATCTCAGGTCTGCCCTCGTATTCGCCATGAAGCTAGAGGCAGCTCAGCTGGCCGTAAGAAAAGAGCGGCATAATGTTAGAGCTGTGTCATTTCAGGAGCCTACGGATGGAGAAATGGAGAGATTAGAGAATAAATTAAAGACCCTGGAAAATCTGGTGGAACGACAAGAACAGTCAGAGCCAAGAAAAGTGAAATGTTGGAGGTGCAACAGCGAGGGGCATTTACGAAAATACTGCGACGCACAAAAGAACTCTCGTCGTAAAGATCGCAGTTATCAACGCACCAGAGAAGCCCATGAAGGAAGACAGAAAAGAGACGACTTTCAGGAACAGAGGCTGAGGGATATTCAAAAGCCCCGTTTGAAAGTCTTACAGATTTCATCAGTGAATGGCGGCAGTGATGGACTATTCGTACTGGGATACGTTAATGGTTCCCCATGCCACATGGTGATTGATACTGGAGCGAACGTAACCATCATAAGGACGGATCTGGCCAAGAAACTGAACTTGAAGATTATCTGGACTCCGCCCTCGCTGACCCTCCAGACTGTGACAGGTGACAAGATCGAAGTGGGCGGAAAAGCGCAAGTAGAAATCACGTTTGGAAATGCCAGATACGACCATGTGGTATATGTCGCCAATATTACAGACTCTTTTATTCTCGGACTCGACTTTTTAAAATCGCACAAATTTAACTTGGACTTTAAGAATAATGAGCTTCGTTCAGACTCAGAAGAAATAGCTGCGTTCGATATTAGAAACGAAACTGTTTTGCCTGTTCAGCAAATAATAGCCCAGACTGATATCACTCTACCTCCCAGAACTGATTCCATAATTTCTGGAACAGTAAAAGAAAGCAATAAATTCCGCTTTGGATTAATCGAACACCCAAGCAATAGTGATTCCGTCAGAGGAGTACTTGTGGGAGCAACACTTGTGGACTTGTCGAGAACGGAAATTCCAGTTAGAGTAGTAAATGTGACGGACAAGTCGAAGGTGATAAAGAAAAATGAAGTGTTGGCGACATGCACTCCTGTTACCTGCATTAATAAGAACACCAACCAAACGACAGCTAAATCTTCCGAGTGCCTGACGAAGGAATTATTACAAGACGTGGAGTTAACGGCAGAACAGAGAAGCGCTGCGGAGAAAGTAATAGCTGAATTTGAAGACCTCTTCTCTCGTACTTCCGGTGACTTTGGCCGTACGAGGTTAACGCAGCATAAAATAGACACAAGCAGCCATTCTCCCATCAAGCAACATCCTAGGCGGCTGCCGTTTGCTAAGCAAGAAGAGGTGAACCGACTTTTAGAGGAGATGCAGCGTGATGACGTCATCGAGCCATCGACTAGTCCGTGGGCCTCGCCGATTGTTTTGGTCCGAAAGAAAGATGGTTCCACCCGGTTCTGTGTTGACTATAGACGTCTGAATGACATTACCAAGAAAGACAGCTACCCTCTTCCCAGGATAGACGACACATTGGACACTTTATCGGGAAACGAATGGTTCTCCACTCTGGATCTCAAGAGTGGCTACTGGCAAGTAGAAATCCATCCCGATGACCGTGAAAAGACTGCGTTCACCACGGGACAAGGATTGTGGCAGTTCAAAGTTATGCCTTTTGGACTCTGCAACGCACCGGCTACATTCGAGCGTCTAATGGAGACAGTGTTGAGAGGACTTTCCTACGAAGCATGTCTCGTTTATTTGGACGATATCATCATCGTCGGAAGGACTTTCGAAGAGCATCTCGAGAACATTCGAAAGGTACTACAGAAATTAAAAGAGGCAAACTTGAAACTAAGTCCATCGAAGTGTAATTTGTTTCGTCGGGAAGTACGTTACCTCGGGCACATAATATCCGCCCACGGAGTCCGAACCGATCCCGAAAAGACGTCCGTAGTCCAGAACTGGAGTCGTCCCGAGAATATCCACGACTTAAGAAGTTTTCTCGGTCTGTGTACTTACTATCGAAAATTCGTGAAGGGCTTTTCTCAAATTGCGAGACCTCTTCACAAATTGACCGAGACTGGACAGAAATTTCTATGGACTGAGGAATGTGAGGACGCATTCAACGAACTGAAGACGGCTTTAACATCTTCGCCGATCTTGTCGTATCCTCACCCTGACAAGCCATTTATCCTGGACACAGACGCAAGTAAGGAGAGTGTCGGAGCAGTTTTGTCCCAGGAGATAGATGGCCAAGAACACGTCATTGCTTACTGGAGCAAATGCCTTTCAAAGGCAGAACGTAACTATTGTGTTACGAGAAAGGAACTCCTTGCTATCATTAAGGCCGTGGAGCACTTCCATCATTACCTGTACGGCCGAAAGTTCCTGCTCCGAACGGACCATGCCTCTTTAACCTGGCTTCTAA
Organism: Cheiracanthium punctorium; assembly: GCA_038373885.1. Taxonomy (NCBI): domain Eukaryota; kingdom Metazoa; phylum Arthropoda; class Arachnida; order Araneae; family Cheiracanthiidae; genus Cheiracanthium; species Cheiracanthium punctorium. Next base: position 537,062 of record JAWZYV010019781.1, on the reverse strand, counting down.
ATTTCAAGAATCCGGAGGGCCAAATAGCCAGGTGGATACAGCGACTACAAGAATATGACATCGAGATACGTCATCGGAAAGGGTCATCTCATGGAAATGCAGATGCTTTGTCGAGAAGGCCCTGCATAGACAGTTGTCGCTATTGCTCCAGGGCAGAGAAAAATTACCATCTGAAACATCCCGCTGTCCGCCAAGTTACATCATCGGCATCATCTCAAGATCCCTGGAGTGACGAAAATGTTCGGGCGGACCAATTAACAGACAGCGACATCAAACCTATTGTGGAATTTATGGAAAAATCCAGCGCTAAGCCCAGTTGGCAAGAAATATCATCTTACAGTCCGGCAACAAAACAGTACTGGGCTTTATGGGATTCGCTTCGCCTGAGAAATGGAGTCCTGTATCGTAAATGGGAGTCGGACGACGGCAAGATGCTCCGATGGCAGTTGGTACTCCCTCGCTCGAGGATTCCGAAGGTTCTAGAAGAACTTCATAATGGCTTAACTGGGGGCCATTTTGGCGTAATGAAGACCCTGCAGAAAGTTCGCGAGCGCTTCTACTGGGTTAGGGCTCGAGCCGACGTCGAAAAGTGGTGTCAAGCTTGTGACGCCTGTGCCTCCCGCAAAGGCCCGAAGAAACGAAGCCGTGGAAGACTACACCGTTATAATGTAGGAGCGCCTTTTGAGAGGATTGCCCTCGACATCCTGGGACCTCTTCCGCGAACTTCGGATGGCAACAAATACATCCTAGTTGTCATTGACTACTTCTCTAAATGGCCCGAAGCGTTTCCTATTCCCGATCAAGAAGCTACGACCGTAGCAGAGGTACTGGTGCAAGAATGGATTTCCAGATATGGAACCCCTCTGCAACTTCATTCCGACCAAGGAACGAACTTTACCTCTGCAGTCATTAAAGGACTATGCCAACTTCTCGGAATGGACAAAACCCAGACTACGCCTTTACACCCACAATCCGACGGCATGGTGGAGAGGTTCAATCGTACAATTTTGAACAACCTCTCGCTCCTGGTATCTAGGAATCAAGAGGACTGGGACAAGAAACTCCCCCTGTTCCTGCTGGCCTATAGGAGTGCCGTCCATGAGACTACCGGCTTCACACCTTCCCAGATGCTGTTCGGCAGAGATCTTCGTCTTCCCGCCGATCTAGTGTTCGGCCGCCCTCCAGATGCGCCTTCATCGCCAGAGGAGTACATGGAAAACCTTCGGGCACGGTTTGAAGATGTACATCATTTTGCTCGGGAGCGGATCAATCTGAACACGGAAAAGATGAAGACTCGCTACGACACGAAGGCTACGGGACACGAGTTCAACGCAGGTGACAAAGTTTGGCTATGGAATCCTACTCGACGGAAAGGCCTGTCTCCCAAGCTGCAATCGCCGTGGGACGGTCCTTACACAGTCCTAAACCGGCTGAATGACGTCATCGTACGGATTCGTAAGTCACCAAACTCGAAGCCAAGAGTTGTACATTACGATCGGCTAGCCATCTACCGCGGTTGTAATTAGCTCAGACTATGGTCACTATGGCGTACTTCCTCTTTTCTTTCATCTCTCATTCCTTTCCTGTCTTTCTCTTCTCTTCCTCTTTCTTCAACTCTTTTTTTTCTCTCACTACTTACGCCATGTTTAGTGTACATATTTGTAATATATTGGATTTTATTAATGTGTATTTGTTATTACATTGATTACTTATTACAGGGTAATTATTTATTTTGATGATTATTTATTTATTAATGTGTATTTGCTTATTGTGCTATTGATTACTTGCTTGAATTATGTTCTTAAGATCTTGTTAAGTGTTATACAGTGTAGGTACCTGTGTGACCTCCTAACTAGGGATTGTACTGCCCGGGACGTGCAGTCCTTGGGAAGGGGGCAATGTTACGAATTTTCGGGGCAACCCGCTGCTCTGGGGCTTAAAATGATTTAAAATTCGTATTCTACGCTTCAAATAGATAAATTTTGCTTTTTGTTGCATCAAAATCGGCCAATTAGAACCGGAGATACGGAGGTTTCGCTTTCCCATATGTGTTTCTATGGGCTTCTAGAAATCTCGAGAAATATTAGTCCTAGAGCTTAGATCTCTTCACTTCTGAGGACTTATTTTTGGCGCCAAATTTGGCGATATTTCGCCAAAAGTCGCCAAGTTTGGCAACTTTTTGGTCATTTGGCGCGATTTTCCCAATGGGGCCTGGAAGTTGTTTTTCCTGCATTAAAAACGCATAATAACCTAACATTTCTCTTCTATGACGTAATCAAAATTCACGCTTTATGTAGAACCCTCGAGAAATTGACTTTTCTGGAAACCTCTTGTAGCTCCTGCGCCGGCTATTTATAGAAGAGCGCGTCGCCCCGACAGTCAGTGCGAGCTGAACGCTCGATGTGTGAATAGCTCTCGGTACGTTTGTGTGAATTGATAGTGCTATAGAAGCTGTGTTTTAGCTTGTTTTGTGAAGCTGTTTTCAAAGTGCTGTGTGTAAATTCTTCATTGCTGTGTCTTAAGGGATTGTGTACTATATCCCTTGAATATTTCTACGGAATTTTTGCCTGTGAAAGTGACTTATTTTGGTGTGAGAAATACAGCATTTGTGAGAGCTTCTGATCCAAGCGGATTGTTAAAAGCACGTTATTGCTAGATTGTGCTTGTGAATTGTGTACAGCTGATTGTACTACGAAGATCTAGAAGCAATAAAGTTTGTGTTCCATCCTGACCAGTGACTTTTTACTTGAACTTTTTACACCAACAGGACTTTAGAACGACGAACCCAAGGAGTAGCAGAGTAATTCCGCAACAATATTATAAATATTTTCAGTCTGACACTTAAGAATAAAACTTATTACATGCTTTTAAAAAATGTTTAATGCATTATAAGAAATAATACATTAACGGGAAAAAATGTTTCACAAATTTAATAAAAAAATTATAATAAAAATGCTAATCTCATTTTAGCATTACCCTGAGACAATAAATTTAATAAACTAAAACATTATCAAAATAAAACTTTTTATTTTATTTCTTCTAATGCTCAACTATATTTTTATATAAAATGTAATACGCAAAAATTTTTTACTTTAATTTTACTACAAAAATTGTTTTGCCACAAAAAGCATTCAAATACTGTCATTCATTGAAATGGCTATCATAAACAAGTCAATTCTATTTTAAGAAGCGATGAGTATAAATATATATTGCAATAAAGAAAAAGGGGGTAAAAATCTGAATAGCAGTAGATAGGTTGGACTACAGGCCGTGGGGAATATGTTGGACAACCCTGGTATACATTAACATCTTTTATATATTATGAAAACACTGTTTTCTGCAGTTCCATGTTGAATATGTTTTTAGGCAGTTCTTACAACAAGGACAAAAGTATTTTAAAACGTGGATAAGAATACTTTTACTGTCATGAAGCATCATAATTTAAAGTCTTGTGGGTATTTACAAGCTGTCAGAATAATATTAATTATTATGTCAACACAAAAGTAACACACAGTTGTTAGTATATCTTTCTTAAACAGCAGTTAAACTTAAAGCAAGTATTATTAGCATTAATTGGTTCATTGTTAAAACACAAATAAAGGAGTAAAATGTGGCTTATTGTTAAAACACACTAACAAAGAAGTAAAATGCACCTCAGCTAAATTGGGTGAATCTATTTTTCCTATTTCATATCACTATGGGATCACAAAAAAAACACTGAATTTACTTACTTTCCTCAAAATTCACAGGATGGAAACTTAAACATAAAATACATGAGTGCATGAATCATGTTTTTGGCTTGTAACAGACAGATGTAAAGGGATTATAAACTTATTTAATTAATGACTTTTTTCAAACATGTAGAACACAGCATTTTACAACATAGATATGCTTTCTCAATGATCAACTGTCCAGAAATAAAACAAAACATGTTATTCATTACATCTAACAGGCACTCATGTTGTGTATCAAAGCTTAAAAAACAATTTTGGCCCATGACTCTTTATTTTTATATTTTGCCACTGAAAATTCACAGCTAAGACAGGAAACAATATAAACTAAAATGAAAAATAATTTTGCATTGTAACTCTTTCTAGCAGTTTTTTTTTTTTAACCAAATCATAAAAAAATAGCAGATTTGCTTGCATATCTTTCTGTTCAAAACAAATTACATCCTTCATTGCAGCAAAAAAGAAATAGCTTTGTTGCAACAGCACTTGATTATAAAATAATTCAATAAATACAGCATTCACATAGAATAGGCCATAAAAATTTGCTAACATTTGTAAATAAAGGGGAATGCAGTGAAATCTGAAATGAGTGATAATAAAACATAACAGTTTAACAGATATTATTAAAAATGCTTTAAATCACAAAAACAGTAAAGCATAACTAACATCAGCACAGAAATGAATTATAGCAATTTTTTTTAAACAATGTTTTTCTAAACAATGATGTTTAACTTAGCTACATTTATTAACTAAATTTATGAATTAATTATGCTACTTGCTTTCCATTCAGAAAACCCAACAGATTCAAGTTCTGATGTTAAAAAGTAACTATGCTTCCAAAAATAACAATTCGGGCTTTTATTCACTTTAGTTTTCATTTTCATCTTTTATTATAAAAATTAATCTGATACAACTATTTTTTTAAAAGAGAACTTCAAAGGAGAAAAATCACAACTCATTATTTAATGGAACTACAATAATCTATAAAAGTAAATTAAAGGTGCAGGAAAATTTAAAGAAGAAACAAATTGTTCAATTGTGTATGGTTAATAAGTAAATGTATATTACATTTAAGTAAAAAATAAGATCATGATAACATATAGTAGCAGAAGGGGGAAACTGAGAGCAATTGTGCCATACAATTTTGATGTATTTTATGCAGAAGTGTGCTGCACGAAAATATTTTATAAAGTTACCTTCATCCTTATCTTTTTCTTTCGGTGAAGGATAATCATCAAATTCTTTATTCTTATACTCTCCAGAAGACAGTTCTTCAGAAATACTTCTAGCTGCAGATATTAAAAAAATTGTGTGAAGGCACAGTACGAAAAATTGATACACAGATAAGTTAGCCAACAGAACTTTTATCAAGCAAAATACTTTAAACAAAAATATGTTCTGATAATGTGATCCTTGGTTTGTTGACCAATGACTTTAACTAATACCTTACTTTTGTAGAAATAATTTGGTGACTTGTTATTCTACTTGTTTTACACAGCATAATAACCAATAATAACAATCTTAAAACACAAAATTAAACAACTACAACATAATCAATCAATGAACTATTTCATAAGGATTTTCTTTATAAAGGAGGGATCCAAAATTTTCCCTCTTATATATATATATATATATATATATATATATATATATATATATATATATATATATATAGGGATCCCTTTTCCCATGCCTGCCTCTCTCATTTTGGAGAGTCTGACCACTAATCCCCCCCCCCCTTGACTACACCACTGATTCTAGAAATAGTCAAGAAAACTTAAAAGACACAGTACTTAAAGTGCCAATCCCTTAAGGACAGAAGCCATTTATCATACATTTTACTTTTTTGCTGTTTATTTCCCAGCCCCGTATGACATGCAGAGACTGATGAATTAAAGAACTTCTATGCAAAATACTGCAAACGTATCTTATTTCTGAGCTCGCCTATTATAATCAATCTCTAGAGCATTTCTTAAACTGTATTCTGTGGTAGAGATGAGACAGGCTCAGCCCGACACCCCGACCCCAGGCCTTAACCGGGTCCAAACTCTAGAGCATTAGAAGGTAGCACTATCTTGAATAGGATGAGTTACGAGATTTTTGTCTTGATTGTGATGGTAGCCTCTTTATTACGTGCTTTAAAGTCTACTACATATGCAGAAGAAAAATAATTAAAAAGATAATATATACAGTGTACGCTCGTTAATTCAGACTAATCCAAAAGCCCCAAAAAACTTGTATTGGAACTAATGTTAAAAATATCTCATTAATTCGAACTAAATTTTTATCCCTTTGGTTAATTCGAACTAAAAATTTCACAGAAAAACATTCTTTTTAGTGTCTAAGCCATCCCTATTTATTTTCTATGTAAAGAGGCACATGCCTGCATTCTTACACTATACCACTTCTGCAAACAGCAATTGTCCTACTGTGCACTTCTTATCAGAGCTATGGGGTGTAGTTCGAAGAACAAAAACTCCCTCAAGGTCTAGGTACACACAAATTAAAATAAACTATTTGTCCCAGGGACTCGAAAAAATTCAGGATAATTCTTTATAGGTTGTATTACCTACCGTAATAAACAGGCATCAAAATGCAAATCGGCAAAAAAAACTGAACTTTGCATGCGATACAACGATACAAAACAATCGAATTAACCCTTTAATGCGCAGTGTTCCCACTCTGGGAGCACCAAACTCTGATGTTTTGACTGTTGCCAGTCACGAAGAATAGATTTGATTTCTATAAAAATAGTTGCGGGTGACATAGCTCCACGAGAATCCTTTACTTTTTAGCATGTCATTTCCCAAAAAAAATTGTCACGATTATTTTTTAACAGCACTGACATCTGCTGAAAAATGGAAGAATGTGAGAACAGCTGGATAGATTGCTCAATGCTGAAAAAAAGGGCAGCCGTTGCCATCGCTTGACTTAACTACCAGCAAGATGGCGGACGATCGGAATGTTCATCGCGTGCCACAGATCTAGAGACCCTTTTTTGATGACAGCTGGCTGTGCGCGAGCACAGCCAGCTGCATCAAAAAAGGGTCTCTAGATCTGTTGCATGCAATGAACGTTTTGATCGTCCGCCATCTTGCTGGTAGTTAAGTCGAGCGGTGGCAACGACTGCCCTTTTTTCAGCATTGGGAAAGGGTTGTGCCTCAAAGGGTTAACATACAATTAATACAATACAGGTTGTTAATACCTTACATAACATATTCATTATTTAGCCATATATATTCATTATATTATCAGCCTGGATGGAGCTGAAAAAGTCTGAATTCCATCAAAAGACTGAAATCTTTCATGCCTGAATAAATGAAACAACGGTGACTTTTATAAAACTTTAACATAGAATTGCACAGTAAAAATTTTAGAAAAGTAACACATCCAACTAAATTTTCAATTTTTAAGAATTTTTTCTGAAAGTTTTGCAACTGATACAGGTTTATCACTTATTGCAGTGTATAGAACATCTTGAAAAGAGGCATTCTAAAAACTTTGAAGTGCATGACATAATTGGCTTATTTATATTTATGTACCAAAATTACATGATTCTTTTGAACTAAACCGCTAATGGACAAAGCTCCCTGGCCTTATTTGCTTCCTAGGATTCATAACCCTTTTATGAATGGGTTAAGGTATGCTATCTATTTCCTTAGAATTTCAGGAAAAAGGAGTTTTGTTATATTTTCTCTAAACATCGGATAATTCAATCTTTTTCTGAGAACCCTTGAGTTCGAATTAACAAGCGTCCGCTGTAAGATTAACACTCATTAAATATTCATGAAAGATTTTTATTAATATTATCTATAAATAGTATTCATAAAAAAAAATAAATGAGTAAGTAATATTTTCCAGTTATTTTTTGGGAAACTGATAAATTTCCAAATCAGTACAATGCCTGATTTTTCCCCCCCTTGTATATTTCAAAAATAGCTTAATTTTTGTGTAAAATTTTGAAATTATGCAAATGCTATATGTAAAACATTAAAAAAAAAATGGTTAATTCTTGCAATCAAAGAATGAATGACATTGACAGTTTTCTTCAAAATTAATATGTTGTTAGGGATTTATAAAAACAATGAACTGTTACAAAAATGAGAGGAGAAAATCAAACTTACATATGCAATGCAGTCTAGACTCCCTCTTTTTTATTTCAACACCAATTATTGTTTCTAATGGAACATCTGTTCGAGGAATACTGACAGAACTTGGTGGTAACATTATACTTTCCAGGCAGCCAAAATTACACTCTATTGGTAAATTCTTATAACATGTTGCATGTGCCTGGTGAAAACCAACATAGATATAAAAATTTATTCACAAAAAAGTAGTATCACAGATTCACAAAAGGGAAAAAAAAAAAAAAAAAAACTTACAGTCATGCCACACCACTCGCATCTCATACCAGCAAGGCACTCAGTTGACCAACATGTCTTTTTACAATGGTGACATTTAGAATTGCCAGGGAGATTTCCTTCTCTCCAATGATGATACTGAATTACTTTTGCCTTGAAGAATAAAAGCAATATACACAGTATATTAGATAAGCAATCAAGCTTTTTAGATATATCATAAAACACTTTATATTTGGAAGTTCATATTTCCATAAATAAATGTAAAACAGGGTTTCTACAGATTTCACAGCTTTTGCTTCTCTGACTTTTCCCTGACATATGTCACGCTTTTCCCTGACTTTATTTAGCATGCTTTCCCGAATTTTGAGTTTCTATTTTTAACATTACATCCTTTAATTAATAATTTTTTTATATATTTTGCCCCCTTTTTTACAAATAATAATAATAAAATTAATATACACGAGAATCTTATTTGACATCACTGGATTCTAACAAAAACCCTGTTTGATAATAATTTAGGATAAAATTAAGCATATTTCAACTGCACAAGATGTGCTCATAAAGAATGCATTTTAAAATTATTTATACGGTTGAATGAGAAAATGAAAATAAAACAATTTCTATACTTAGGTTCAAACATTTAATATTTTCTTGATTTTACTGCAAAATTCAATTTTTCTTGCATTTCCCTGACCTTTCTTCAATTTCTGCTAATTTCCCTGACTTTTTTTCCCAGGTCTGTAGAAACCCTGTAAAATATGTAAAATAGGTTCTACAGGAATCAATACAGGGGACCTATTCTGAGTTATGAGCAGCCAGGTGGTAGTTTGGTTATAACTTTTTTACACAGTTGTTAGTTACCGACTTCCTAATCCTTATTTTTAGCCGATTTCAGCTCATTTAACCAATCACACAAACCTCTTAATGGTCCTACTCAAGGCAAAGATAACAAAATGTATTGAATAAGAATGAGTCACCTGGTTAGGTGAACTAATGTATCATGATTCATGGTGCGACAACCCAGGGTGGGTCAAGGATTTCTGAACTAGAGATTGCCAACAATTTTTACTAGCAATCAAACTCCTTCAATTTACTATACCAAGGGTTGTTATGATTTTGCCCAACCCGAAAAAGCCCACTTGAAAAAACCCAACTGGGTTTTTTCAAAACTTCAACTTTAATTACGTAGATAATACATCGCTTAATATCAGTACACCACTTGTAAACTTTATAAACAGCTCCCTACACCACCACTACCAAAGGAAAAAAAATTAGACTTCATATAGGCATAAAAACTTTCTAGAGAAAATTTTTATGCCTATCTGTATTAAAATGAATAAGGATTTTCTAACCAACCATAAAAAATCATTAGTTTAAAAAGTTCTAATTAAGCACTAAGTATATCACTGTTAAAATTATTACTAATAGTCAATTTATAAACAAGCAAATCATGATTGGGGTTGTTATTGTTATTGATTTATACGTTTTCTCATGTATGATTCATATAATTTTAATTAGTTATTAATTTAACCATTTTTATTTATAATTGATTTTTGTAATCAATTAGTTGCTTTAAGTTGTATTTAGTAATAAGCAAATTGTTTTTCAAATATTCTGAAACCCCATCCCTTCCTTTGAAAAAACCCCAAAAACCATGAAAAAACCCAGTGGGTTGGGTTTTTTCTGAAAAAAAAACAGATTTTTAACAACCCTGCGACCTGACAAAATTTCTCTTTGTATGCTATTGTCCCTCATATTTATAACATGCCCAATCCACTGGAGGCGGCTTATTTTAATGTGATGAACAACATCTGACTGACTATTTGGTGTAAATTTTATGTTAAATCTTCTATATCAGATTCCATTTCTTGAATTCCTCCAAGGATACTTCTAAAGACCTTACATTCCGAAGTACCCAAAATCCTTTTTGTTCCATTCACGGACATAGTCTCCAAGCATATGGAGCAAGACAGGTCATATGGCAGACTTGACAGCAGAGCTAATGCATGCAAATACATATATATGTTATTGATGTTTTTCTTCTTAAATGTTGTTTAGCATCTGTGTCACGGCTTTATGTGTGTGAATAGCTGCAATATCTTGTGTTTTTACAACATAAGGGGGGAACATCCTGTCACTAAAAATTATTATCCGATTACCATGAAATATTTGGAGGGTGCATTTGGAAAGATTAAGATGTAGCTTCTTAATGCAAACTACCATTCAATAATTGACACAATTTATATTCTATTATTAAAATTAAAAGTTTGATTATTTATCAAACATAAATGAGAAGAAAAGGTATTAAGAAATAAGCAATAAAGCCATTATACTATTATAAATTATGCTATAATTCAAAGGCAAATCCAAAAGGGGAGGAGCAACGGGATGACCTAATCTCCCACCCCCCTCTACCTCCCTCCCAAGCACACTAGTGAACATGCTAAACATTGGTTCAAGATTTCAAAGTTAACAGAGAAGAATGTCTTGTATCTAACAAAATTATTTGCCATACTAATCAACTCTTCCTTAAAACTTTTCTGGATTAGCCACCATTATAGACACAAGTGTAGGTAGCTAAGTTTAAGATCTAAAAGCCTGGGATCGCTTTATGCTTATATTTTAACTATGAAATGCACCAATAACTACAGACATGTTCAGTGTGATTACTGTTTATTTTTCCACATATTATATGCTTGTATTTAAATCTGCATGAGCTAAGCACCCAGGAGCAGAATTATATCCTGTGTTCTGCAACATGACCTCACATGGTTGCAAATGTTCTGCAGGCATTTTGTCCAAATCTGGTAGATCACAGTAAAATGGAAAATACAGTTGAACCTCGATTTAACGAATTGATTGGGACTCACAAATCTGTTCATTAAATCGAATATCAATTTTTGTGAAGAGTATGGTATAAAAATATCAATGCAAAATACCCCTAGGTATAAATGTGAAAAAAAGAATGATTATTGTTTACTACGAGCTTAAAAATTATAACTTATACATTAGGGATCAACTTCAAACTAATCTAAATCCTTTAATGTTACTTGCTCTTAAAACTTAATTCATAATACAGATATAATTGTTGGCACTTTTGAAAGAAATCTTTGATAGTGCTTTGTTTTGACTTTCCAAAGTTCTTTGTCTATATTTTCTAACTTCATAAGAACATCATCAACCTCACGAGACAAAAAAAAAATTTTTTTTAAGCGTTCAAGCTGCAAACTGCTTCTTGGAATGTCACTTTTTAAAATTCAATTTACGTTTCTTCGTCATCTTCGCTGCTTTCAGAATCTTCATTCTCTTTCTGTTCACTATCGCAGGTACTTAGCTGTACATCACAAGACACATATTCTGTAAAATTTCCATTACTAGGAACATTTTCACATCCAGCCATTTGATCATGGTTATCCACAGCGTAACTGTAAATGACTGTTTCTGTATTGCTGTCTCCATAGGCACTTGCTTCGTTTGGAGAAATTAAAAAAAAAATTATTGTATTACGCACTTGGATTAGGGTGTGAAAGATTCAAAATTTTGTGTGCGAAAAATTCAAAGTTTTAGCTTTATGTGTGAATTTTATTTCAGCGATTGTTGTTCGTTAAATCAAAGCTAAAAATTCGTTAAATCAGAGCATTTTAGCACCCTTTTTGTCGGGACAAAAAATATCTGTTAAATCGGAGAATTCATTAAATCGAGGTTTGATTGTAGATATGAAAACGAAACAGATAAGAGATAGAATAAAAGGCATTTCGCTTTAATTGCTCAGCAGAGCTTATCCTTTTTTTCCCCCCACAAAGATGAAATATTCTGCAAAAACTGATTGTTCTGTGACGTACGTCCCACTTTTAAGCACTTTCTAATTCTGGGCATAAGCATTCCTTTTCTATGACTCATAAGAGTAAATGAATCAAAATAAATCTTTTAAAAAATAACCTATTTTTAGAATTTTTGCATTTTAAGAAAATACAACTTAATTTCAAATGCAATAAACTACGAGAAAATGCTCTGTTGTACTAACCTGATCTCGACTTGGAGCATATGTAGCGCATTCCTTGCAATCAGCTACACTAAAATCTTGGCACTCAGCATGAACACAGTATTCACAAACTAACATTAAAAAAGAAAAAAAAAAGGAAACATTACACGACCAAACATGTTTTGAAATTACACCTTTAATAATTCTTAAAAACTCCCTGGCAAAGTATTATGCTGGGTTCAAAGTTTAATAACAAGGTGTTAAGAAATAGTTAAAATTTTAAAAAAAACTGATTTAACTCTGAATTTGTTATAATTGCCTGCCTCTCCCCCTTTAAAAAAAATGCTATAGGCCAGGCATATTACAGAAAAATTAAATTATTAAAAAGGTTTCTTTATTAAATAACTACACCGATGCATGTGTGCATGAATGTATCCTTTCATAAAGTCATTCAAAGTAGATCCTGCATTGCAACTACTAAGAATACTAAAATAAATTAAAACTTTGTGAAAAAACACACATAAAATGTTACTGGTAACATGTTATGATCGTTTCGACCAAAAATTTTTTAGGTCTTCATCAGAGAAAGGGCTTTGTCTGACCGAAAGAATTTTTTGGTCGAAACGATCGTAACTTGTTATAAGTAACATTTTATGTGTGTTTTTTCACAAAGTTTTAATTTATTTTATCGTTTAACAGCAGTATTTTGAGTTTTTTTTTTACATACTATGAATGCTATCGAAACAGTAGCAGTAATTTTAAAAAGGGAGAATAGCTATTGAATTTTTACACACAGTAAAAAAAAAAAAAAAAAATCCTAGTATTTACTTATGTTGATCACTGACCCACTCTATGTCACAATTTCGGTTCAGCCACTCCAAGATAAAACATTTACAGCCATTACTCCAAAAATATTAAAAAGTAAGAACAAAAATGTAATAAAATCCCCACTGTTTGTATGATCAGCTTGAAATTTTTCATAATTATGTTGAAAAAATATAGAAAACAATATGTGCTACTTTAAAAATTTGAAAATTCACTCATTCCCAAAACTTTGTGCTATTTTAAGCTCCATTTTATTTTCAAGAATAAAAAAAATTAATCATTTGCATAACAAAATTAGGTATTACAAGTGATATTGACATCTCATATAGAAGTCATGGTCTTCAGGCTTTGAAGGAAAAATTGCAATTCCAATTCACTTAAAATAGTTTTTCTAGATTTTCCAGTTTAACTTTTTTTCACAAATAAAATGATTCCCTCTGCATGGAGCATTGATATGAGAAGGGCACAGTTCCCACAAAACAAAATTTTTCAAATGCGAAAAGTTCCTGCAAGCTTTCAGAAGAGATTGCAATTCTGATTTTGGTACATAAAAATTCAATATGAAGTTATTTTGAGCGGACAAAGATTGAATATATTGAGTGTACACATATTTTTGTCAATTTATTTTTTAAGCACTTGTTGTAATTGCCTACATAATGGGCTGTATCTTCTAGTAAATAAATTTTAAATAAATAAAACCTAGAATTTATTTAATTTTTTTACACATATTTTAAATTCATTAAATGTTATGCCCAAAATTTTGAGCAAGAAAAAATTACTTGTCCTTGAAAATTTCCACATCAAATACTATAAATTATATGTTTTAAGAGGCAAAAAAGCCAACTAATTTCTGCAGAGACCACCAAAAACCTGAAAGTGTTCATGTATAAAGTACCTACAAATGTTTGTCATTTTCCAAATAATTATAAAAAAAAGAAGGAAATTTAAAGATGACTGGAAAAACTTTCTCACACAACTGCAAAAGATGGCACTTTTTTTTCCCCCAAAAAAGCTAGTTACAAAATAAAATGAAAAATAGACAAAATTTATTTTACCTTCACACCTTACAGCGCAGCTATCCTCAATCCTCTTTCTACAAACACTGCAGAACTTCCTTTTAAGGTGACCTCGTTCGGACCAACAGTGGGGAACAGGTTTCTGAGACAAGACAAGCACCAGTTTTATGTAAAAGAATTAATCTATCAGATCATCAGCAAATTTTACATTTCAATTATTAACCCTTTAATATGCAGTGTCGTCCCCATGAGGACACAAATATGACATTTTGACTGTTTTCATACACGAAAAATAAATTTGATTTCAATAATATACTTAAAGAGGATAATCCCATGAGAATCCTTTTCTTTTAGCACGTAATTTCAGTAAAAATTATAGATTATTTGTAAAATTGATGTCAGAATTATATTTTTATCAGTACCAGAAACTGCCGAGAACTGAAAAATGTGATGAAAATATACATAGAAGAAAAACTAGATAGACTGCCCAATGCTGAAAACGTCAAGCGATGAAGACTAAAGCCATTAGTTATTGTAACAGTGTTCATACTCATTAGATGAAATTAACTTCCCTGAATTTTTTTAAGGTACTAGTCTATAAATTTCAAGGTTTATCAAAAGTAGATTAGAAAATAATTAATCAGTACTCTGACTCAGGAATGCACAAACTATGCCCACGGGCCAATTTTGGTCCACGACGTCTGTTTCATTGGCCTGCATCGGCATATGGTTGCGCTAAAAAAAGAATTCATGCATAATGTTATTCACAGAGGATATCCCCTTCATAGGGGGTAATGCTGGCTGCCCACTGAACACCCCCCTTATAAAATGGCCATACTACTTACAGTTATAGTGGACAATGTCTAATCAGCAAGTGTCTGCCCATTGAAAAAAAAAGTTGTCTAGAACTGTAATGAATTTTCTTATTTTAAAATTTGTTGTTTGTTAATCACTGACGGAGTGAATTTTGGCAAAAAGCTGAAAATGTTTATTGTGAAGAATATTTAATGTGCCAGTGTTAGGCTTAAGTTCTTCTGCTTATTTGAATACTCTTTGATGGATTTATTTTGTGAAAAAGGCATGTTGTTCATAAATAAAAATGGACATCAAGGCCATTAAATAAGGAATTAAATGAAAAATACTGTATTATTAGCTTTCTACTGTATACTGGTTAACAGTTGAGAATTTTTATTGTTCTATGATCCCGTATGAATATAATGGTTTTCGTATGTTGTGTTAGTGTATTGCTACAAGAATGAATTATGATGGAAAACTGGAAATTTTTAAGGTTTTAAGATTTATTTGATATATGGATTTGCTTATACTGATCTGCAGAATTCACGTAAATTTTTTAGGTTTAATATGACCATAGATGAGGATTTCTGAGTTGTTTGTGGTGAGTTTTGATTTTATTCCGATTTTACTTGAGCAGTTTTTATGTGTTTCGAAAATAATGAAATTCCATGAATCTAGTGGGGGAGGAGGTAATCGGATTATTCTAGTGTTTTTCTATTATTTTTAAACAGTGTTTTTAACATTTTAATTTAAATATTCCTGTATATTTTTCTGTGAAAATTAGTATTTTGCATCTTTTGGAGAATTATTTTTTTAACGCATGCATAGCCCAAAGCCAGTGTTTTGTTTATGCTCATTTTATTTTTTATTGCATTTGAAAATGTGCACAAATGTTTCAATAAGGTGTTTAGATAAATCTATTCTAGTTTTAGGTTTATTTTTTCTTATACAGGATGATTCAAAATTCATCATCATTATTTAGTAGGGAAGTAGGGAATAGGAAAAGAAGACAATTTCACATAGGAAAGCATTGGTGCAAACAAACGCATCATGATGTAGGGGGCGCTTTATGTTAACAACTCTCATTCACGTGCAGTACGATATTTGTTAAAATACCTACCGTAGAGTGCGTGAATGGATGTTGGGGACACAACGCGCGGCTTACACCACCATGCATTTGTTTGCACCCGTGATTTCCTAAGTGAAATAGTATTCTTTACCTATTCCCTACCTCCCTACCAAATATTGATGATGAATTTTGAATCACTCTGTATAACAATGTATGTTTATGCTATGTTTGGCGAGAATAAAAAATGGCCAAGGTTAGACATTGTCAAAAAAAAAAAATCACCGACTAAGTCAGACCCCGCTTCATGAATTTTTCCCAATTTAAAAAATATTGTGTTGCAGTGAATTAGTTTTACAGTTGAAGGGTCCACGGGAAGAATGATGAGAGTCCAATACAGCTAATTTTCCACAAAATCGAAAGGCGCACGGGACTTTCCCCATTCTTCCCCAGTAAACTGTATCTTTGGGCTATTTTTTTCAGTGTATTCTCATCGTTCTTTCCCCTTATGGGTTCAGATATTAATAGTGCCACTAATGAACAACAGAATGTAGTAGTAGAAACCTCAACATTGACAAAAAGTGGATTCTCATTGTTCTTCCACGTGGACCCTTCAGTTATTTTGTGCTTGGCATGAAATGTTTCAGTCATGGACTACGAAAAATTTACACTAGAGGAGAGGTATTATATTATTAAAACATCAATAGTTACCTTAATTACATGGGTGGCTATAGTTGAACAAGGTGATACTACAGTTTTTACACATCTATCATGAACAACAAAATTACAAACTGAAAAAGAATTTAGTAAGCAAAAATTAGTCAAAGATGAAGTATCAGGAAAGCATTAAAACACCATTTATGCAAAATATCAAACACAGTAACAGTTAATTTTAGAAAAAAAAAAATTGTATTAAAAAGGGCAAATTTAAAAGCAAAAAATTATAAATCAGATAATGAAGGGAAATCTAGAATGTCATTAATACTCAAGTTTGAATTCAATGTAATTAAAACTATTAAAGACAAATACAATTTCTCTAAGTTAGATGAGGTCAAATTTATATAGAATGAAATAGGATGTACTCAGTAAAGATGAATAAGTAACTGAGTAAAATCTGTCTTAAAATGAAACTGAAAATATTATATTATTTATCAAAATTTTAATAAATCTTTAATCTACAATTAGAAATATGTCTATATTATACTAGGGGGAAAAAAAACCACTGACGCTAAAAAAAATTTTTATACCATTAGTCATTTTCAACAGTAAGTTATTTATACATTTGTCCAACAAGTTCCCATACTCTAACATAAAAACTCTCTGTCCATGATATATCCATAGTTCTTTAATATTAAATTTCATTGTCTGCTTATCATTGCATCAATTATTCTGTTTCTATTGTTTGTTATTTTCATGCTGAAGTTTTCTGTGAATAAAGCTATATGTTATTTTGTTCTTAGTGAAATGAATTTATCATGCAATAAGAGACTTGCACTCATTGTGATGTGGAATATTTTCAAAAGTTGATGCAGGCAGTTTTTCTATAGTCTCATTTTTTAATGAAAACTATTTATTTTTGTCAATTTCAATATTCATTTCTGTGAATTTCAGCATGTATTTTTGTTAATTCTCATAATTTTAGCAAAAGTCACACTTTTTGTTAAAATAATTTACAAAAAAAATTAAAATATGGGGTAAAATGCCAAGGAAAATCTGTTGTTTTCAATTGTATTTCTGTGAAGAGGACAAACTTTTAACAAACTGTAATTTTGTGAAGGAGCTGCAAAATGGTCCCAAATTTTGTCTGCATCAATCCCTGATTTTGAACATAAATTGTATAAAATTTGCAAAGATGTTTAGCGAAATAAATATCCAAATAATATATCCATATGTTGTGAGTATCGGAACTTTTAGGGCACTCTGTATTAACTACCATTAACAATAGGTAATTTCCATCAGGCACTTAACCCTTTAAGGCGCAGTGTTCCCACTCTGGGAGCACCAAACTCTGATGTTTTGACTGTTGCCAGTCACGAAGAATAGATTTTTTTTCTATAAAAATAGTTGCAGGTGACATAGCTCCACGAGAATCCTTTACTTTTTAGCACGTCATTTCCCGTTTAAAAAAATGGTCACGATTATTTTTAACAGCACTGACATCTGCTGAAAAATGGAAGAATGCAAGAACAGCTGGATAGATTGCCCAATGCTGAAAAAAGGGTAGCCGTTGCCATCACTTGACTTAACTACCAGCAAGTTGGCGGACGATCGAAACGTTCATCGCATGCCACAGATCTAGAGACCCCTTTTTTGACGACAGCTGGCTGTGCCGGGCACACCCTTGCACGTTTATTAAATCAAAATTATTTTCAGCGCACTTCATCAACACTTACTTTTTTTGAAAGAGATAAAACGCTGCAATAATAATAAGGTTTAGCAATTTCTAGCCAAATATTTGAGATATCGCTAAGCTGGATCCAATTTGAAAGACTTGTTTTTGGCAGTTAATTGGGCAGTATTTCGCTAAAAGCCGACAAGCTTGTGATAGTTTTCGAGATTTTGGGGATAGCCTAAGTAGTAACTGACCACAGACTTTCAATGAATTGAATGCATTCATACACCTTAATGAATTTAAAGTCATTTGGGTGACCCTGTAAATAAATTACCCAGTTGATTGCAATCAAAAAAGAGATGTCCAGTTGGATGTTACAATAGTTCTAAATACAAATTTCAACATTCTACAGTTAAAAGTTTTAGAGCTATGCAAAATACAAAATTATTTTTGGAGTAAAATTTGGCAATATTTCGGCAAGGTCGCTGACAAATGGCAAGATTTTGTACATGGACCAAACAATGACTGACTACAGACGTAATATATTGAAGATGTCCATAGACATTAATGTACTGAAATTCTTTTGGGTGGTCCTGTAAATAAACTCTCCAGTAGATTGGAACCAAAAATCGAGATGCACAATTAGATGTTACAACAATCTTATATATATTATTTCAACATTCTACGACTAATAGTTTTTGAGATAAGAGACATGTACATCAAAAGTCACCAAGCTTGGCAACTTTTGGCATAATTTTTGAGGAAGGCACATGACCGTGGTCCAGGGATAAAGCTGTAGTAGCATTTTTTGCAGAATGCACTGAGTTGCTCACAAACGCGAAAAAAAAAAATTGCCTGTTGCAAAAATGTGACAGCCATTTTTAACTTCCGTTTTCTCTGTAAAAAGAATTCCTTGATTCCCGGAATATTCGTTACACACTAGCAATCTTGCTTTATTTTTTCTTTTTTCTCAAAATTCTTAAGAGCACCTGTTAGAAGACCCAATCCCCTTGAAGGTGGGGTTACCCCTTTCTCGTCCAACCTGCGCCTATCATTGCATTCAGAAATAGAAACCATATATGAAGTATTTTCCAAAAATTCTGAATTTTCATTAAATAAAATGTTGTCACAGTGGGCCATATTTATGCACTTAATGGCATTTAGATGCAAAAACATGAATCTAAGGGATTTAATAGAATTCAGGTCTGTAAATAAAATGTATGAACAATTTCCCTTAATGTCATCTATTGTTGAGTATGCACAGTTACTATTACCCTACGTACTGTGGACTGTGAACAAGGATTCAGTGTACTAAATTTAATGAAATCTAAATTCAGAAACAAGGCTTTCACTCAATAATGTTAATAATACAATAATGATTAGCACTGAAGGTCCTGAAAGAGGACAGTTTGATTTCCAGTAGGCATTTGACTGGTGAGCCAATAGGAAACAAAGAATTTCCAAAATTTAAAAAATACCGCAGAACCTCAAAGCACAGGAGCCCCATTCTAAGAAATAATTTTTACTAAATTGTTAATAATATTTTTCTTTGTTATTTTTGTTAGTGATCACTTTGCGTGTCATAAAAAGTTTTTTCAATATGTTAATATTTCTGAAATAATAAGTTTTTATTTGCATACGAAATGTAAGAACAAGCAATTTAAATATTAATTGGTGTTACATTAATTTATAAGCAGCTAATTTTCTGTAGAATTTTGGTACAGGTTTTTTCTACATTTTAGAACCTTTACTACAGCATTTTTTGCCCCAGCTCAAACCCTGACATGGTCGGACCATTACCTAACTATATGGATGGTATTGTGCTTGAAATGTATGAGTGTCTCTAAAACTGTCATAGAACATAATGTTTTGAAATTATTTTGAGTGTTCCTGTAGTAGAGCTATAAATGACACAGACACTATCTTCGATAGAGAGATTACTTTTGTCACCCTTAACAACCTATATCACTTCTAAGTCATTTGAAATAGCCGAATACCTCTAAAATACGATTTAATGAATTTCTGCCCATATAGTGTAATGTATTTAAAATCTTTTGGGTGGCCCTGTACATAAACCATCCAGTCGATTGGGACCAAAAGGGGAGGTGCACAACTAGATGTTACAAAAATCCTAAATATATGGTTTCAGCATTTTAAGACCAATTGTTTTTGAGATATGCGAGTTACATACATACGTATGTACAGACGTCAGGGAAAAACTGGTCAAAATGGACTTGCAGTTGGTCAAAATGGGTTGTACATGCATTTATATGAAAGTACATGAATGCGTACGATGAGATGCATTGCAAAAATTCTTAAAAGTAAATTTAGGGACACTCAAAATTGGTTTTTTCATTGAAATCTGGCTATTGAAAGTTTTTTGTGATCACATTACTTCCTTATACTTTGTACAAGGAAGTAAAAATATGAACAAGAGATGACTTCAGGCACTGTTTTTTTTTTTTTAATAGTCCAATGGCAAATTATCTTAATCTTTAAAAAACCCATTTTACCAAAAAAAATGGGGTTTTTTAAGGTAAAAAACCCATCCCGGTGGGGCAAAATGGGAAGCTAAGAGGTCAGCAAATCTGACAACCCTGATTTATACTCTTAAAAACCAATAGATATCTATGCTTGTATTTTATAGACATAGATGAATAATTAAAGTGGTCGTTCCACATATGGTACCAGATGCCTTGTAGGGTTTAAGAAGGCGTTATAGTGCATTTGGTGGGACTGTGATACATAATTCATTTCGAACTATTGAAACCGCTATTGAAAGTTATATCTGAATTGTACTGCCCACAATTGGATCGATTATGTAACAATTTGCTGGAAAAACAGCCAGTTCCGGTCATCAAAAAAGGGGTAATGTTGCAACACGATGCCAGACCGCATGTAGGAGGACTAATTCAAGAAAAAATAAGACAGCTAAACTCAGAGTTATTACCACATCCCCATATTCTCCAGACATAGTACCATCAGATATTCATTTATTTCGATCCATGGAAAATTCCCTAAGGAGTAAAATTTCAAAAATATCAATAATGTGTGAGCTCACATAGAATCCTATTTTTCTTTAAAGGAAACAAAATTTTATGAAGTGGGGAATGAAACTCTACCAGAAAGATAGTAGGTCTAAGATAACGACGAAGCTTACGTAATCTACTGAAGACAAAATTAAATGTAAATAAATTCTTTTTTTGTTTTTATCACTGAAATAATTGACACTTATGGGTACACCAGGGGTCTAAAAAATTTGTAAAATCTTAGGCGCCAGCAAAATCTTTATAGGAACCACATATATGTTGAATAATATTGATTTAAAAAAAGCTAGTCGTTAAGGGATAATTTTTAGTCATCTGGGCGACCTGGCACCCGGGTATTTTCGAGCCCTATCATGCACAATTAATTTGCATGTTGCTTAACTGGGTGATCAAGCAAATAATTCAAAGTAATGGCCCAAACAAAGCAGTCAAAATTTATCTTCTTTGTCTACAAGATGTTTAATGTAATCACAGAAGATTCACACTATAACTATCGATATGAGCATTGTTTACATTTTAGGAAATCCATAATGTATGTTTACATTAATGAAAATTTGTAATCTGCATAACACACGCGAAGAATATATTAATATAAATACGAAAATCCCTTGTATACTTACGGGCTAAAAGAAGAGTATAAAGTTATGAATTTTTTTTGCAATGCGCTAGATTAAAAAAAAAAAAAATCTTAAAACAAGAGAAGTAAAAGGTTACACATAAAGGCTCCGAACTTAAACGATATATTTAAAGCAATTATCTAATTTCCAGTCATGAATAACCTGCACTTTTTTTTTGTACCGCACACTGGCAATTAAAAAATTAATAATAATTACAAACAGTTACATTGTAACCAACCTTCACAAACGTAGCCTTGACCTATTAAACCCCAAAGCATATCTGTACAATGATGGCAGTAAGTGGGTTTATGGAACGTTTTTTTCGTAAAATAATGTCCATTCCCATGCTCAAAATCAGGCAATGTTTCTGCACTTGGACTGGCCAAATCGGCCGTCTTGTCAGTAGGATTAGGCCTACTGGCAGCAGCCATATTGTTCCGCCAGTGGAAAAAATTGGAAAAAGATTTGACTGCCAGACTACCACTCTTTTACGACGAATAATCCATCTCAGATTCAAAACAGACACAAGCCCAAGGGAATTACACACATAAACTATAGTAGGGTACTCATAGTTTCATTTTGCCTCATCCGTGGAACAGCAAGACCAGAACTGCTGCTGATTATTCTCCATTTTCGCGGGATGGTCTAGCGAAAGGAAATTACTCCAACTCAAAGCAGAACGCATGTGTAAACAAATCCTACTAAAACATTGGCTAGTTTATTTTTCTTTCCTGTTAGATTGCAGAATAACCCTCAGTTGCATTTGCGCATATGATATCTCATAAGTTTTGCTGTGTTTCTTCTACGTCATAAATGTTGCAAATCCATCCACTGGTGCGTTCTTTAATGAGTTTCCCTTTTAAAAAGCAGAAATACATGGAGTTAAAAGAAGAAGTGATGGGAGCATCTGGCATGATTTTTGTGTTGAGACTAAAATTCGTCTGCTGCTGGTTCATAGTTTTGGTTTTGTTTTCATTTCATGGAGTGGCCAAATAGCACATTTTTGCTACCTATAACCATGTCAAATTTGAACTAAATCAGTCAATCGGTCAAGTGAAGGAGAAGCTTTACATTGAAATGCCTGAGTATAGTCTAAGAGCTTCGCTCACTTCGCTAGGCCGGGGACATCTTGATTCTATCGGGGCTGCTTGTACACTCCGATGAGTCATCCAAAGAGGCCTATGTATGCAAACTTATTGGTTCCAGCACATGGATACGTCATCTAACAACCGAATCTAACCAATGAAGAAACGTCCGTAGTTCCGTAGGCCTCTTTGGGAGTGCACAAGCAAGCCCGCTAGAATCACGATGGCCCCAGCTCAGCTCAAAAATAACTTGACTAAGAACCTGGTTACGTTGCGGCCCGCCACTACACAGGTGTATGCAATTGCGGCCCGCGAACATTTGTAAATTGGAAATCTTTGATTTAACCCTGTAAAAATTTATATTCACTAAGCTACATCCTTAACGCCAATCCATATTTAGCAGTTTGTGATGGTACAATACATAGCAAATGTGCATATATACTATTACATACCTGCCAAATCTACTGGATTTTCCAGGAGAGTACTGGATTTTAATGATTTCTCCTGGTCTCCTGATCAGTTTTTGGCAAAACACAAAATTGGAAAGAAACATGAAAAGTCATTGTTATATATGACATGATTCACTTTTATGGAGAAGAACAGTATTTTATATATGAAACTGATATAGGAAATTTCACATGCTTTTTTGATTGGACGTACATTTACATACATATGGCAAACTTTATCGATTGAATGATTGTGAATTTTTAAATTGTTTTGTTTTGAAATATAAAAAAAAAAGAAAAAAATCTGAAATTCTTCCAGATTTTATTTACGCACTCAGCTGGAAGAATTACAGTTTTTTTTTTTTTTTTTTTTTTTTTTTTTAAATCTATTCAATCAGTTCTGCCATATAGTGGAAAATGATAACTGCAAGTGCTCATATAGACTCCTGTTCGCTTAATTTTGTTGCTGCAAATTGCATCAATTGTTGCTTGGCCCCTTATGGGGAAATATTTTGTATTAGTGCGTATTGGAAAATCTAAAGTATCCATTTCAGTTATGAAATCGGATCCTTGATCGGAATTTAATTCTATGTTAAAATCTCCTACTAAAATAGTCTTGCAATCGTCCTCCGTCAGCAACGTTTCGAATATAGCGTCTAATTTATCTTCATAAGAAATTCGAGGACTACCCTAGTAGCAATAACCCATCGGTCGATGAGAGGCGGGTGAGTTAAATCCGAGGAGAAGGAGCAATGGCCGATCACGGCTTTTCATCCAAAAAAGGGGAAATTTCATCGGGAACTGGTACAAAATGTCCGCTCGAGGAGCCATAAAGCCGATCATCGTTTCCCGATGACTCCGATGAAATAACGAAAAGAAACCGATAAACTGTGGAAAATATATTTGTTAATAAAAAATAAACGACTGGCAGCAAAATTTTCAAAAAATGTCCGTTCTGTTTATTATGTTTTCGTTTTTTGTATGCTAAATTTCCGTTTTTCTGAAAAAAAAAAAAAAATCCTTCCTCCCTCGGGCCCGTACCCTGAGCGTACAGATTACGAGATAAGGGCGCTACCTCTAGACCATCGAATCTTGTCATGTGAAAGGCAAAGTGTGAAGTCCAGGTTATTTTAGTCTCAGATTGGGACTTTGCGTGAAATTTTGACGAAGTTTTGTTCAGCTATTATTAATCATATTCAAATTATTCGATTGGAAAGAAATTAATTTCACTTTTTACCAATGTATGTAAGTAGCAACAAAATTCATAATTAATAATTAAAAAACAATATTGCCAATTGTATAGGAATTTTAGTGCGATTTTAACTTTCATATTTCTGGCATAACTTTTTTAAATTAACTGATTTCTCTTCTTGCTGTTTACATTAAAGAGGTTTCAAAAGAGTTGCTTATTGTAATGAAGTTTCCGTTTTTCTTATAATGCAGCTGACGCTCAAATAGATTTTCTTTTCTTTTTTTTAAACAGATTTTTTAAAAATTATTTAAATATTACAAACGATTTTTATATAATAAACACTTACATTTTTTTTATAAATATTTCTTTTCAAATTTAAATTTTGTGGGAGGGGGCAAGGGGGGGATAACCCCCCCCTGCCCCCTCCTAACCCGAAGACAAGAAATTTGAAGTAAATTATGCAATTAATTCAAGAATTGTTCGAAATTTTCCTTAGATTATGCAAAGGCACATCTAAATTACGCAAATATTTATAGGAATTTGGGTAAAGTGTAAACCACTGGGGACACCTGCAAGGCCCGATGACTATAGAGCTCGAGTTTCGGATAATGTATTGTTTTTCGGTTTCCCATCGGCGAAACTGCTCGTCTAGATCAGTGGCGGCTTTTCAGGTGAAGTAGGTGAAGTGCCTCTTCACCAAATATTGTAAGTAACAAAAAATTGTTTAACATAAGCAAGCAATAATCCTTTTTCAAATTTATTCTGTAAGAATACACTTAAAATTCCGAAGAAAGCCCAATTGCCATAAGACTATGTGCTAAAACATATTCTTACTAGCACTGAAGCCAAACTCCCTTCCCCACCCATTCCTTGTCACTGCCAAAGAAAGGGTTGCAGAAACTTGTGCCATGATTGGTCGATTGCTAGAGTCACGTGGTATGCGGGTTTTGAGAAAGTGAGTTGTGAAGTGCTAATGAAAAATTATCTCTTCTACTGCAGTTATTGGGGGGGTTGCCATGGTAACCTCAGACGCTCCATTCAGGTTTACAGCTTTACTTTCTATAAGGTGAAGAGATCCCTCAGAAAACGGTCTGCCTCTTCAAGTGAAAGAAAACCCAGCCCAGTGCATCTCAAGAACAAATTTGTGTAGGAAAATGAAACCACGTGATTTCTTTGAGATTTTGGCAAATGAGATTTTTACTGCTGTCTTTTGAAAATTTTAGAATTTCTTCTTGTGTTAATTTTGATGACAATAATAATCAGTTTCTTTTCTGTTTATTCACCTTCATTATGTTTCCTGTAAATGGTTTAGTCTGTAATGTATTACAAACACCGTTTAGTCAGTGGAAAGAGTTGTTCTTTCTCGTGGTCGACCAATGGAGGCATTAGGAATGAATGCGAAGAAATACCTCAAGAAGAGTAGTAAATCTTACACTGCTCGTTTCAAACATAGCTAGTTTACGAGTTACAAATGGCTGTACAGTTCTCCTATATTTTACAAAAGTTATTTTATTGGCCTTGCTTACTCTTTAGTAAAAAGCATTCTGTATGGAGCAAAAAAAATTTTTGAGACATTTTAAATATAACGCGATCTTTGAACATTATGGAGAGAGGGGGTGCACATCATTTCCAAAAGACATTTAAAAGTTTGTTATTGTTGTGGGATTAATGACAATTATTTGCATAAGGGATCTAGGCCTATGAGTGGGATGCCCTTCGTGGGGGGTCTTTCTACGGGGTCCTAATCCTAGTACTACGGGGGGTCTTTCTACGGGGTACTCTAAGTTTCCGAGGAAACCACGGAAAACTCCGAACGATTAGGTAGGCGGACGTGACCTGGTTTTGAACCAGGCACCTTCCGTCTTCAAAGCGCTATGCGGTAGGCCACTGGCCGGTCGACATTTTATAGGATCGCTGAAAAATTAAAAATTTCTTCAGAAAGGCTGTGCCATCGCCTAATTACCATGCTTAATGGCTGCATCAGGTGTTTTTCATAATGTTTCGGTATCAAGCTCTTCACCTATTTTTTTCATCACGAGCCGCCACTGGTCTAGATCACTTCTATACTAGAGATGAGACGGGCTCAGCCCGAGCCCGAAAGCCCGAGCCCGGGCCCGACTCGGGCTCGGGCTCAGTAATTCACGATTGCGTTCGGGCTCGGGCTCGTGAAAAATTTCTTCTTTGTTGAACATACTCCTTGAAACAGATTTTAAAAAGTGATTCATGGGATAAATAGACGTACTTATTTCAAAAAATAGCGGCACGGGGGACTAGAAGGTGTGTGAAGCTCCAAATTTTATTGTATCCTCTTAATGAAGTAGTTAATTTTATTTGTCTTTAGCTGAAATTTCGGGCTCGGGCGGGCTCGGATTAAAAGTCTTCGGGCTCGGGCTTCAAAAAATGAGCCCGAACTCATCTCTATTCTATACATGAATAAAAATTCATCTATTGCAGATAAACAAAAGTGCACTTGCCGATGACTGAATTCGACGAGTCGATGAGTTAACGATGAGTCGATGAACGACCGAGCAGAAAACAAGCAGTCATTGCTACTAGGGTAGCGTATGTAACTGCAAATCTCACTTTATCTTGAATATACGCAATGACCATTTGAACACCATTGATCTGGCTCGTGTAGGCACTAGAGATGAGACGGGCTCAGCCCGAGTCCGAAAGCCCGAGCCCGAGCCCGGGCCCGACCTCTGTAATTCACGATTGCGTTCGGGCTCGGGCGGGCTCGGGCTCGTGAAAAATTTCTCCTTTGTTGAACATACTCCTTGAAACAGATCTTAAAAAGTGATTCATGGGATAAATAGACGTACTTATTTCAAAAAATAGCGGCACGGGGGACTAGAAGGTGTGTGAAGCTCCAAAATTTATTGTATCCTCTTAATGAAGTAGTTAATTTTATTTGTATTTAGCTGAAATTTCGGGCTCGGGCGGGCTCGGGCTCCAACTTTAATAATATTGCTCGGGCTCGGGCTTCAAAAAATGAGCCCGAACTCATCTCTAGTAGGCACGGGTAAAGTGTTCCATATTCTTTTTATACAGTTTTCCTCTATAACAGGGGTTCCCAAACTTTTTTTACCCGCGGCACCCTTGTCAGGCTAAAAGCATTTCGCAGCACCCTTCTCAGGCTAAAAACATTTCGCGGCACCCTCTTCAGGCTAAAAACTTCCGCCGAAGATTTCCTTTAAAGCAACATGAATATGAAGGTTAGAGTGAAGCGGTTTGGATGCATTTTACGTTATTTTTTGTTTGTTTGTTTATAGGGCTAACTATCGAGAAAGTACTCTCTTGGGAAAGGGATATAGAATTTTGACAATACCCCAGGGAGTTCCTATAAAAGAGAGGCTACAGGACAGTCTTGAACTTGACTGAAATATTTTTGTTGAGCCCACTTAGTGCTCGGCTTGGCTCACTTTCTTGGGGATACCAGTTCAGAGGAAATTATTTGATTATACACCACCAAAACATTTTTCTTTATTATCTCCACGGCACCCCTGACATACGCTCGGGGCACCCTAGGGTGCCGCGGCACCCAGTTTGGGAACCTCTGCTCTATAAAAATCATAACTCCAGAATGGCTTTCTGTTTTGGAAGCAAAGTCTATCCGTTCGACCAAAGTGAATCCTGGTATTCGAAAATCATCTGAAGGGATAGCCCATGTTTCCGTTAGCAATATCAAATCACTCTGTCGAAAACGAATCAAACGGAAAAGTGACCACGGCGAGCCGCGTAGACAAAAATCCTGTGCTTGAAAGAAATAGCACCCGAGTGCTAATTAAATTAATACTTCATATAAAATTTAAGAAATCATATTATCCAATGTGGACAATTACTTGCGATTATAACTCCTTCCACTAGATGGCAGTATTAGTTAATCATAATCATGGTGTTATGATTCTCACTCGTTGCTCCAACTCCATGATAATATACGTCATTTAAACGTCACACATAACGTCACAAAATAAAGCATATGTAGTTTGAAATCTTTTAGTAAATAAAATTTGGCAACCTCTTCAAATAGTTTATATTTATGTCCCGCTTGATGTTGTTAATTTTGTTATGTAGCTAAATTCTGTCTGTATTTTTATATCTTTCATGTTTACATGTAAATAATTCATAAAAGATATCTTTGACTTAAAGAATAATTAAACTAATTTATGTTTTAGTATTTTTCGAATTGATTTAAGTATTACAAAAAGCTCTCAGCTTTTAAACACATGAAAATAGATCTTGACTGAATTAGTAAGTGCGACATTTTTAGCTTATTATGTTTTTGTATTTAAATTCAAATTATATTTGTATGCATAGTAATCATCATATTTGTTTAATATTTAAGTAAACAAGAAAATATTATTTCCATGGATGGTAATTGATTTGTATGTTTTAAATGCACCTACTTAAAAGAACCATAATTCTGTAGAGCTTTAGTAGATTTTATAAAAAAAATTTCGTGTTCCTTTTTATTTTTGATAACCAACACTAGAGTTGTGATAATTGTATGGGGCACGTTTTACTAATTGGGTATTTTATTCCAAAATGTGAAACTTAAGAGAAAAATGTGGAATTAAATTAAAATATGAAAGTAAATTAAACTTCCAAAATATGCAAATGATGAAAGAACTTAATACAGGAAATGACACTCTGTGATTCGCATTAGGTTCGTCAGCAGTTGGCGCGGGTTTCAATTATTTGGCGATTTTTCAGTTGCGCCGGGAAAACCGAAAAGTACACAAACCTTTAACAGTAAAAAAAAAAAAAAAAAAAAAAAAAAATTACTGGATAGTTATTGATTTCATTGTAATCGTGGCAAATTGTTTCATTCTAGCCATGATGATGTGTTTTTGTTTATCAGGTATTCAAGTAAGTATATCAGCATTAATTAAAGTAATCATCATTTTTAGGTGCTAAAATAACTGACTTCAGTGTGTTATTTGAGAGTATGTTTTAGGAAATATATCCATACACCTAATTAATATTGTTTTCATCTCCTATTAATTGCTGAGTATTTCAATAATATTTTCATCAAATTAGAGAATAATTTCATTTTTTGCAAAATTTGTTGAAATGCCAGGGTTTGCACTAGGAAAACAAATTGTGTGAGATTCTCCCACTGTAGCTCCAGAAAAGTGGATTGGTACTTACGTGTTACCCTGGCTGTCATTTCCGCCAAACTATTTTTTTGTCAAATGTGCTGGCAAAATGTTGCTAATCGCATTCAAAACCATTAATAACTTCATGTGTCCGGCATTTATCTTGGCAAAAAATCGCTCGTCTTGGCAGACCGCTGCAATAATACGCAAGTACCGTGGTATTTTTAAAAATCTGTGTGAAAACTTGAGAATTTTGTTTATTTATTTATTTATTTTTTTAAAGCACAATTCCCCCCCCCCCTGCATTTTACAAGCAAAATTAATATCATTACAAAAATACAGTGCAATTAAGTTGATAAATATTTAAATTAGAAGTATAATATACAAATGATTTTGATAACAATGCAATTTAATGATATCTTTGATTCTTTACCCCATTAAATATTTTAGCTGCTTCATGAAAATCGAACAACTCACCATGTGGAAAAAGTCCACGAGTGTTATTTCTTTGAGTGGATTTAGTGTGGCATTGCGAGAATCGCGCAATCCCACAGTTTAGTGTGAACCTGAATACTATAACCATATTATGCATAAATTTTATATTTCTCTACTCTTTCCATGTGAATTGTAATTAAATATGCCAAATCTCATACTCCTCCATTTGTGCAATGTGCTGTGAAAGGGATGCAAAGTTTTTTGATAATTTCGAATGAGACGGTGTGAGCTCCGTGTAAACATGGCCACAGTCGCTGGAGCTTGGCAGTTGTCAAGTCCCAGTGACTTTCGCCATCTTCAACCATTGGTCCATATTTAACCTAAGAAAACTTCATCAAATTCCACAACTCCCTGAACAGCTAAATTAAAATGAGCAAACAAATAGCTGTTTTTAACCTAAAAAAAAACTTCGGTGGATTAAGCAACCTAATATAAACTGGGTAAACACTGGTCTGTATTTAACTAGGGATGTAACGAATATTCGGCCACTATTCAGTATTTGGTTGTTTTGCCGAATACTGAACAGGTATTTGGCTGAATAGTTCTAGTCGAATATTTCTACATATTCAGATGAATAATTTCAAAACAAAGCTGAGAGAAAAATATTTTTTTAAATGCATATACAAATAATATTGCGTAGTTATACTTCAATATGTTAATCTCATATAATAAAATATCTTAAGTCACTCATACAATCATAGTTTTAAAAAGCTGCTAAATGCATTTTGCTATGAGGCTAGGCTGTAAAGTAGAGTGGATCGAAAAAAAAAAAAGAAATTCGAAATCTTTTTCTCCTGAGGTCTCAAAAGTTGTATATTGATATGAATAAGATGTGTGTAAAATTTGAATGTTCAATTACAACGTCTTGGGGTTGTACATCGAGCTTGAAATTTAGAAATTTTTGAATAATATGGTATGAAAATTTTTGAAATATATTTTTTAAAATATCGACCAAAAACATTTTCCAAATTATTAGGCTCCCGAGGTTTTAAGAGTTGTATATTGTTATGGATAACACGTATGCAACAACTGGAGCAGCTACAAAATTTCTAGGGATTGCACATTGAGTTTGAATTCTATAAATACCTGAAAATTATGTGTTTTTTGAAAAAATTAAGTAGAAAGCAAACTTTACGAATAATTTGTTACAATGCACACGTAATGCTATCATTTTGTCTTGGGCACAGTACTCAAGCTGTGCTCTATACAACTAGCACCGGTCTGTCGGCCGAGTGATGGAGATGCATTCAGTTACAATCAGGCACGAGATATTTCGTTTAAACGGCATTTAGTTTAACGTTTCAGATAGATGGCACTTTCTGTTTACTCTTAAAAAAGATAAAAGGTGGTTGCCTTGCACTGCTACGATTCTGAATAGAGTGAAACTGTCTGCAACAGGACATGGAACAAAATTGGTGTTATTAAAAGAGCTGGGAATATCGAAAGAATTACCTTGAACCAAGTTACCAACCAGAGAAGACATACTTGTACTTCTATATTACTATTTTGTACTTAAGAAAAATGTCTGAATAAAGGGCAGGATCCACCAGAAGGAGAAGTAACCTTAGTTGTGGTGATCAAAGTACAAGAATGTGGATGAAGTCCAGTATCCCTACTATGTCAATCTGAGGAATTCAAGAGATAGTTAGAAAAGGTCATGAGCAAGTTCAGCAGCTAAATATATCGTACGTTAGAGACAGGCATTAGGAATTGTTTATGAAGAAAGTGGGAAAAACTCTCCCTTACCGAGCTATTAAATATCGCACTTGCAAATGTCCCGACTTTTCCCGGAGCAGGTGTGGCTGAGAGCCTCACATATCTCATACAGAACGGGAGTCAGCAGACCAGAGGGGAGCAA
This sequence comes from Cheiracanthium punctorium, assembly GCA_038373885.1. Taxonomy (NCBI): domain Eukaryota; kingdom Metazoa; phylum Arthropoda; class Arachnida; order Araneae; family Cheiracanthiidae; genus Cheiracanthium; species Cheiracanthium punctorium. The sequence continues at coordinate 505,115 of JAWZYV010019781.1, read as the reverse complement.
GATATGTGACAATCGATAGAGTAGTAAAGAAGAGAAGTTTATGGAGAATGAGAGAAAAGTTGGAAAGAGAAATTTTGAGATTGGTGGAGAATGATGTGAAAGTTCCAATATCCAGTCTCCAAATTTAGTCATTGATTTAGAAAGTGAAAATAACGAAAGAGAAGTGTTCGGATGAAAATTTAGCTTGTGATAACGTAAAATGCAAGAAAAATGGCCAAAAACCTTACAAAACATAAAATAACTCAAAAACTATTAATCCGATTAATTTCATTTTTACGGTATTAGTTTTCTCTTGTCCTATTTAGTCAGTGTGCCAAATTTGGTCCAGATCCGTGTGGACGTGCAAAGTGAACAGACAGACAGACAGGCTTTCCTCTTTTATATATATATATATATATATATTTTAGTAATTAGTATAAATATTTCAACTATTAATTTCTAGTAAAAAGTGCAATTAAATGCATTAAATAAAAACACAAAGAAAATATATATAAATTTTGTTAAAATAACGTAGAATCAATAAAGATTACAAATAATCACAAAGCTATTTGTACTGTGTCATATAAATGTTTAAAGACCTTTTATTCAAAAAGTTACTAATTAAAATAATAACATAAATGGTATTAGCACTGTTCAGTTGCTTATAACTCAATAAAACTCAACATTTTCTTAAAAAGTCTTTACATTTCAAGCTCGTTTGTTATACGTATATTTGTAAGTAAATTTAATAAACACAATATATTTTCATGAACGTAGTATTTTGAAACAAATAGCATAATTTGATTGGACCATGTCTAATGAAAATACCGCGATTTTTAGCATTTTATTAACTGAACTTCCCATACGATTCGATACAAAACGGGGAAAATCCCATCCTTTACTTTGACGTCACGAAATCCACCACCCAAACACTTCATGAAGAAGCTTTCTTTCTCTCCCGGGGACCCCAGCCTGTCACTTACACCTAGTTGCTGTGGCAACATGATGATCTTGAGAATGAAAAACCACAGAGAAATGAGCATTTTCCCTCTTCATTCACGCTACGCTTCTGATAAGGAAAAAGTGGCTGAAAATTGTACAAAATATAAAATAACTCAAAAACTATTAATCCGATTAATTTCATTTTTACGACATTAGCTTTCTCTTGTCCTATTTAGTCAGTGTGCCAAATTGGGTCCAGATCCGTCGAACGGTCTGGATGCGTATAGCGAACAAGCAAACAGACTTTCCTCTTTTATATATATAGATTCATCTGCTGACAGCATTCTGCAAACACCATTTATCGTTCCGACCTTTTTGCCAGTTGGAGCACAATTTGTAAGCTAAAAGAATGCATCATACCATCTTCTCCATTTAGACTAGATTTTTCTTTACATATTTGTATAGAGTTTGTTCATCATTTTTTAATGGTCAACTTATAACTAACTAAACGATAAGTAATCCTATGTTGCCTGCCTGATCTATCCTACAGTAGTTTCAACAGAATAGACTACCAGAACATTAAAAAACAAAAAAAAATTATTTATTCTGTTTTGTCACAGGTGATTACGATCCTATTTTAGGAAAATATTCGCTTCTTCTTGTGCAAAGAGAGGGTACACAGCTAATACATATTAAAAAAATTAAAAGGGTGTTTCCTGTATAAGTTTCACTTTTTTTGAACAAATTGTGATTGAAAAGTTGAGTAAGACAGCTTCATTCTGATTTTTTTCCCTTTTCCTTGCCTAATGTTGGGTTAAGAGGTGGGGGGAAAAAATTGATTGCTAAAAATTAGTTACATATATTGTTGCTTTTTAGATGTTATCATCGTGAAGCCTTAGGCATTTCATATTGGTGGACTAACTTTTCTGTCCTCTTTGAGAAACATTGTATCCAGTTTTTTGAGACCGGACTGAATGCTATTTTGTTTTCATCGGTCTGAAAGTTTTAACCTCTTGGCCAGCTCTTCAACAAAAAAATAGAAACCTCTCAGTGCTAAATCAATAGAAGACAATATAGAGTGATGTGAGTACTTGCTGTTGTCTGTTGGTGATTGGCTTATCGCTGAGTGATTTTCATAAATTACCTATAATAAAAAGTTGGTTGTGAAGTCAAAACTTCCTGATTAGTGAAGGTTTGCAAAAAAAAAAAAAAATGTTCAGGCCACCTTACAAAGCTGGCGATAATATTTCTTAGAAAGGGTTTTAAAAAACGCATCTACCAATATAAGAAATGCTCCAAAAATACATTTAATATACAAAAGATTTTTCATATTTTTGTCATTTTGCAGATTTAAAATGCTGGTCGATTAGTTTGCAGATCATTTATGGCAGATACTCTGCCACGTTTAATTTTTTTTTTATATCAATGAATTTTGTTAAACATTCATCTTTAAAAGCTATTTGTAACATTTCAAATGCTTTTGTATGAAAAATTTCATTTTAGAAACGAAATTCACTGCATGTTTCTGGCTGATTCATCGTTTCAGAAATTCAGAGATGTTTTATCTCATTAAAAACAAATTTATATTTAGATAATTAACTTAAATAAATTCCTTACTTTTACATGGTTGCCAACTGCTCTGGAATATAATTAATCACTTTTTGTAAACAGTATGTTTATTAAATATTTTTTTAAACAGTAACCAGTTCATCTGCCAAACTAAAATATTTTGCTATATTTTAAGCTGAAAATTCCTGTTTAAATAAAGTGGTTAATTATAATCTGTAGTATTTAGCAGCTATGCTGTTGCAAGACATTTGCAAGGTCATATAAAATTCAGCAATAACCGCTAGCAATTGAACTGTCTCCAAGCATGGGCGCCAGCAGAATATTTCCCCGGGGGTGGGGCAAAGAATACTCAAGGGGGGGGTAAAGACTACTTCAATGTATGGTTACCATGTTGGAAAGAGCAAAAAAGCAAGGAAAAACACTGCATACAAAAATCCAGGGGAGGGGGCATTGTCCCCCCTTGCCCTATGCTGCTGGCGCCCATGTCTCCAAGCATGTTTTTTCTTTTTAAAATTTCAGATTTATTAAAAATATATTTTTTTTAGAGGTTCATTAAACATGCCTGGTGTAAAAAGCATGCATGACAGTGATGGGGAAGACATGGACCAAGAAACAGCTGAGAGTGATAAAAGCAGTAATGAAGATACTGAATCGACTTCAGGTTCTGGGTCTGAAGATGGTAGCTCTGGTACTGTTATCAGTTTTACTTTAATTTAAATATGATTCATAGGTAGTTCATGTCATAAGTAATGTGACCATCATTTAACCTTAAAATTATGACATTTATTGATTTTTTAAATACAGGGTTCGTGTTTACTCAGATTTTTGAGTAATTTACCCAAATTTTGTTGACTGTGATTCAAAAAAATATGCATGTAGTGAGTTTTATATATACAAAACCCCACATTTCTCAAGATAATGGGCCTTTCAGGGTTTTATTGGGGTTTCTTTGGATTTTATTAGGATTTTTTTATAGTATAACACTTTTTGGATTTAAATTTTATAGTTTTATTTCAAAACAGAATAATTTTAGTCTAAAAGAAAACTCATTACAAAATAATAATAAATTAACTAATTAAAATATAAAAATAACTTCAACTTTAATGCAGTACTATCTTTTTCTGCTGGCTTTTATAAAAGGATCCTAATTTGTTTTATGACCATAGATAAAAGTATATTATTATTGTTGTTCACTTAGAAAAATACGTTGTTTTCTATTACTTTTTAAATTTATGAACTTTTAATTTTTTTTTTACCTTTATGTTTTTTAAGTCATCGTATTAGTTATATTTTCTTGTTAGAATATAAGTCAGTAAACCCTTTTCAGGTCAACTTATTGCTGAACTACAATTTATTTAATAATTTTCTTTATAATTATTCATTTTTGCTTTAAATATACATTCCTTTTTATTTAAAAAAAATCTAGAATTAATATGTCTGATATTAAATCCCACATAAACAATGTATAATGAATTAGTTTTATATTTCTAAGTACTAAAGTAATGCAGCAACTAATACGATACAGGATGGTTTCCTGAACCTGAATTCATTCTTGAGATGCATGCTTCTAAGCTGTAAGAAAGAGAGACATCCCATTCTTCTCTTATCTGGGAAAGGAACTTTTTTTGTCATTATACTGATAATTACATATTTTATTCGTATTTGAAAACTTATTTATTAAAGGGATGAATTGCTAAGCAGTGGCGTAGCAAGAGGGGGGCAGAGGGGGTGGTCCGCCCCGGGTATCACCCTCAAAGGGGTGACACCCGATGGCTTGTACAGCAAAAATTCCAAAAATATCGCTTGTATGAGGTAAAAAATGCTCGTATGGGGGGTGACACCACTTATATCCGCCCCGGGTGTCATCCACTGTAGCTACGCTACTGTTGCTAAGTTATCCCTGCCTACATTCTACAACTGTTCCATTTCAAAACAAATATTGCAGATAGAATTAGCTCAAGGTATCATTATTTTTAAAAAGGTGTTGAAGTTGGGAAAATAATTATAATAAAATTAAACTGGTATATATATATATATATATATAACTAACAAGTAAAACACAAAACATACTACAAATAAGACATATCTCGCATAAAAGTAACAGCTATTATCAAGAATTAGAAACCAGATTTTGATATATATATATATTTATCTAATATGATGCATTAAGTTATGTAGGTAATATTATATGTATTTAATGTCAAATAACAAATGATTTAAATCAAAGAAAGGAAAAATTTTGATAATTTTTAATAAAACCCAGAAAGCCCATTTCTGCAAGTGATATTTTGGGTTTGTGGGCGGGTCCAAAACCCTGGGGCCTTTATACCCACTTTCATCAGACTTCAGCACGATCCCTTCATGCACATAAGTAGTTCTGGTACTGTTTTGCTTTTGTCTTTTGAATATTGTTCAGTTTGTTTGTGTCATTGGTAATGTGACCTGGGGCCGATCCAGGAATTTTTTCCAGGCTCTTGTTTTTGTGAAAATTGCTTATTTTTGTGAATTTCAACACCAATTTTTAATAAAAGTTAACTTTTTTTGATAAAATAGTTGATAAAACAGATTTCAATGTTGGGTAAAATGCCAATGAAAGGCTGTTTTAATCGATAGTATTTTTGTGAAGGGGCCGTTTTAGTCAACTGTAATTTTGTGAAGGGACCATTTTAATTGATTATAATTTTGTAAAGGGGCAGCAAAACGGACCCAATTTTCATCTGCATCAACCCCTGGTGACTGTTATGTTTTGTTTTTTTATCCCCTTTATGGTTTGTGTTTACTCAAATTTTTGAGTAATTTATCCAAATTTTGTTGATTTGATGCAAAATATGGAACATTCATATGCTAAACCCCATATTTTTCAAGAAAATGGACCTTTGTGACCCACTTTTATCAGACTTCAGCAGGATCCCTGCCCTTAAAATACAACATCTCTTAATTCTCAAATAATATCATATGTTGTCATCATAGTTTTTACTTATTAGTGAGAAGGGAAACAAAAGATGAAAATAAATAATTTGTGGTTGTCTTATATTTTTCTGAAGAACAAATTTGCTTTAGTGTATTTCACATTCATGAAACTTTTGACATAATTAACTTAATTTATTTTAATTAAAACAAGTCATTTTGTTGTCCTGAAGGTGTGCTTGGGGACAAAAAGACAGACAACTTTCAAATAGGAATTATGATCACTAGTCAATCAAGGATCAAAAATATCTTGAAATTGTGAAAGATTTAAACTTTGAAAAGAACATGTTCCAGTTTTTCATGATTTTTCAAAATGAATAAGAATATTTATATTGAAGTTTTAATAAATTATCTAAAGTTCTGAAATAACAAATAATTTGGAAGTAAAGTCTTAAAGTCGGAATTTTGACAACTTTGAGCTCTGGTTGTTGTCATTGCCTTATGATTATGTTAAGATATATAAGGAGCAAAGATCTGAGTCTTTTTAAAATTTAAAAATGTTGTTTCTTTTTTCTTAATAATTAAATAATTAGTAATTTAGAAATGAAAAGTTAATATACCTTTAAGTTAAGATAAAAATTTAGCTTCGTGTCTCCCATCCCTTTGCTGCTGAAATGTCTTTTGATTTGATAATATATCATAGGACCAAGCTGTGGTGCACCCAGGATTTTATCTTTTCCAGGATTTTATCCAGGATTAAAGGAGGGGTCTGAGATTACAAATATTGCTGAATCGGTTATAGTGAACCTCTATTATAGTTGTAACTCTCTTATAACGTTGAAATATTCTGTACCACTTGGCCATATAACACAAGCCTACTACCAACCAACTGAACTCGTTATAGAGTCATAAATGATTATCCAATCATTTAAAAACAGGTAAAAACACATTAAAATCCGTATGTAGCACTATCGGTGGCAGCCACCACCTTCTTCAGCACAGGTCTTGGCTCTAAATGGCCAGCTCTCTTCCTCAGCAGGGCGTTCCACCCAGGGTCGATCTGCGCATGCGTCATATCATTCACAGCGCCATCTGTGGTTATAATCTGTAGGGCTTCCATATTTAGGGCATAATGACTGTTTTTGTAATTGGCGAGTTTTTGGCTATTGTTAAAGTTGATTTCTATGGGGTGTTCCTGGGCTATTTTTGCGAGGGCAGTAGTGGTTTTATTGAATTTAATGTCAGTTTGATGTTCCTTTTTTCGGTCTTTGATTTTTCGTTTTGTCATGCCAATATAGCAGCCCTGTTTATTGGTACTATTGTCTGTAAAGCTTAGTTTATAAATACCGGCGGTTTCATCAGGATTGATATTATCTTTATCACTGCGAATGCATTTGAAAATATTTTGATTGGGTTTTATGGGGATTTTGATATTTTTCTTTGCGGCTTCATTTGTGATTTTTAGGGCAGCTCCCCTGCAGTATTATATTGGCATGACAAAACGAAAAATCAAAGACCGAAAAAAGGAACATCAAACTGACATTAAATTCAATAAAACCACTACTGCCTTCGCAAAAATAGCCCAGGAACACCTCATAGAAATCAACTTTAACAATAGCCAAAAACTCGCCAATTACAAAAACAGTCATTATGCCCTAAATATGGAAGCCCTACAGATTATAACCACAGATGGCGCTGTGAATGATATGATGCATGCGCAGATCAATCTTGGGTGGAACGCCCTGCTGAGGAAGAGAGCTGGCCATTTAGAACAAAGACCTGTGCTGAAGAAGGTGGTGGCTGCCACCGATAGTGCTACATACGGATTTTAATGTTTTTACCTGTTTTTAAATGATTTTAACTATCCGTCACTTTGCTTTTAAATTGATTATCCAATCTTTTCAGTGATGTTTTACCAGAGTTTAACTTTATTTCATACACTAACTGTAAATATTTATTTAAAAACCAATGTCCAGGGGGAAGTTTAAAAAAAATGTAAAAGTAATTTGAAGACTATTTTTTAAAGTAAAAATATTTTAATTCATTAGTGATAATTTTCAATTTTTAAAACTTTTCCCCATCTAACTCCTCCAGATTTAGGTGGGGCTTTAACCCCAATAGCCCCCTCTGTGGTTGTGCCTATGAGACCAAGTGTTTGTACACACAATTTGAATGTACATTTTTTTCAATGATTTCATGTAAACTGGCAGGGCAGCTTATAATACCATTTACAATAGTTTTTTTTTGTGCACATAACCATTTATAGTTATCAGCAAATTAGAAAAGGTTTTATTGAAATGTTGATTACCCTGCATTTTTAAAACACCTTCTTTTCTGTGGATTAGGAAATGTTTTAGACCAAGAGGGTAGTTTGCCCATGAAGAATCATGATTTAGTTTCTCCTAATGATTATTTTCAAAGGACCAATGCATATATATTTTTTTGAAGTTGAACTGCAAAATGCAAGAATATTTGGAGTTTCATGAGGAACTGGGACACTGAAGTAAAGTGTCACTACACAGAGGACAAAAGAGGATGAATAAAAGCACTAAAAATGTGATTTGACTTTTAGGTACCCACAAATTGCATAGATTGTTTAAGTAATCCCAGAGAGTTGCCTAGTTTACCTCTGCCCTACCTTAAGCCCAGCTTTTTGCCTATTATATTTTAATTTTTTTAATTTCAGAGTTGGATGATGATGAATGCGAAAAGAAGTTGAGTGAATGCTTAGCACAAATGGCTGAAATACAAACTCAGTTTTATCATGTTAAAGAGCAGTAAGTATTCTTTAATAATATATCATACACCAAGCGCCGAAAAGTTTTTGGTACTTGCGTATTTTCATGTAGGTTGTAACAAGTTGGCATTAATCATTCTAGCAAAATCATCAGTAGTTGTCATCAAAAACTCTTTTTATTCCTGGTGAGATTAAAATTGCTGACATCTTAACCCTTTGATGTACAACTGTTTTCATATTGGTATAAAAGAAAAATTAGACATACTGCCCAATACTGTAAAAGTACAGTCCTTGCCATCGCTCAATTAAACTACTAATAACATGGTGCATAGCCAGCTGTGTCAACAAATTCTTTAGCTCTGTGGTATGTCATAGGCAAATTGATGGTACTTTAATCAAGTTATGGCATTGGCTGTACTTTTTCAGCATATGGACCATTTGGTCAGTCTGTGTAATTGTTCTTATATATTGATGCATTTTCATGATATTTTCTAGTTTTCAGCAGATGCCTATACTGATAAAAATAATTGTGACACCAATTTTGCAAGTAACTGCACATTTTTTACTGAGAATTATATTCTAAAAAGTAAATGATTCTTGTGTAACTATGCCACCCTAAAGTATTTTATTGAAATCATATTTATTCATGAATGAGTTTCTTAGAAAACTGACTAATGCTTTAGTATTTTATCTGACCAACAGTCAAAAGTCAGAGTTTTGTGTCTTCACAGCAAGGACACCACACGTTATAGAAGTAAATGGTTGGTTATTATAAATATATAGGGTTAGAAAATTTTAGTAACTAGTTATTGTGTAACAGATTTTTGTGATTGGATATAAATTTTGCAGTTTGTTGAAAATGAATAAGTTAAAATGGTTAATGGATTAATATGATAAGGGCGAAAATTTTCATGTGTGTTATGAGCATATATAACTGTAGCATCTCAAGTATGTATTTTTCATTTCTGGTTTGTTCAGTTTTAATGTTCCTAACTTTATTCTCTGATGTTTTAATTTTGTCCATATCATGAAAGACAAAATTGTATTTTTTTTTTTTTTTTTTTAGTTATTTTCCTGCACTGTAACTTTCTTTTCTTTGAAAAATAAAATAAAAAAATCTATCTGATCTTAGTCTTTTTTTTTTTGAGCCGAGAATTAATTATAGTTTTGCATTTCTTTTAGGCAAAATATTGACATACTTAAAAATTACATTTGCTTTCCACCCTTCTAATAATTTACATTCTGTTTTTGTAACTACTTATTTATAAATTGTCTTTAACATTTTAAAATTAGTTAGAACTTATGAAAAAAGACATTCTCATAACATTTTAATGTTACCTATACCTAGACCTTATAAAGAAATAAATTATTATATTTTGAAATTGTTTAGACTCTATGTAGAAAGAAATTCTCAGGTAGAATTGCGCCTCGAAGAAGTAAAACTTGGTACTGCAGTTGAATATAATCAGCCTCTTGAAGAATTACGCCAAAATTTAAAAAATAGACTGGAAGTTGCTGGTAAGTTTCCATTATGTTATTTTATGTAGAGGTGTGATTTATTAAAATGTTAATCTTCAACTAATAAATTTATACCTTTTTTTAATGATAGAAATTTTACGAGATCTGAAGCTTGTCAACATTAAACATGTGTATGAAGCTGAGCAGCAAGCATCTTTACAAAATTTGGAAGTATGTGTTTTAAAATTATTTTGATTTTATTTCAGTGAAACATAAAATGCTTTGTGTTTCTTGTTTTGAAGTATTGTTTAGACAAATTATCTTTTTAATTCTGTAACTTTAATTGTGTATTTTATCAATAGTGTATAAAAAACTTTTTTATAAATTGCCTGTGTAATATATTCTACTCATGAAATATTTGATCTGTCTTTCTCGAGATGTAATGAATACCCATCAGAACCCCTTAAAAAGTCCTTCACCCAAAGCACCCACCATCTTAAGCAGATAGCCTTTGCATAGCTTTGCCTTAACGTAACAACAAAAGATTATTTTATTATTATGTATTCTTCCCTTAAGCATTATACTTGATGAGAAATGCTGTTTAAAAATATTTAAAGGCTTTTGTTTTAAAGATATAGGTACTATTATTTCACAAGCAAAATCCAAATAAAGGCATACAGTCAACTCCGGATATAGTTAACCCAGATATAATGAACTTTTGGCTATAGTCAACACATCTTATTCATCCAGATTCACATACGCTAGAAATGTACATAGCAATTTTTGGTTTTAGGTAACCATGACTTCAGTTATAGTGAACTTAATAATTTCTGGACAACCAAGGTGATGTCATATCTGCCAACTCTTCTGGTTGTGACAGAAGACTTCTGTTTTTTTAACCTATTGTCTGGTCTTCTGTCAGAAGATGAAATCTTCCGTCTTTTTTTAATTTTTAGTCGGTATATTAAATTGTATTACAAACTGTGCGAAAGAATTGTAAATTGATAATTGTATTTCAAAATAATTTATTAAGGTAATCATTTCAACAGCTAACAGCACAATGCTGTAGTATGAGTGAGGTCAAAGCATTTGTAAGCAAATCTTTCATTGATAGTTAACAGAACTTCATTTCATTCTTCCCTCAGTGATTCATCATTAGAAAATTTGTTAGTATTGAAAAATTAAAGCTTGAAAATAATTTTTCTGATGAACTATTAGTAAAAGCTAAAAAAAGCTACTTTGAATGAGATAAAAAAATCTTAATCTGTTTATTTTTCAACATACTTTGGTTAAAAATAAAGTCAAATTTACATTTATTAGTTTGTATTTTATTTTTGTGAAAATACGCCATCTTTTTTCATTTTATATAAAAAAAATTCAGGTAAGCTCTTTTCTATTGCTATTTAATTTTGTTTTTATTTCTATACAATACTAATATAAAAAAATAATAAGAAATGGTGATATACACTGGGGGAAACAGTCTTCTGTTCTTAAAATATTTTTAAAATATTTTTTTTATCTTCTGATTTTTTGTGAAATCTTCTGTTTTTTTCAACCCGAGTCTTCCTGTTTTTGGCTTAAGGAGGTTGGCAGGTATGTGATGTTCAATTCCTACAAAGAGTATCTCCTTTTTGTTTAAGTAGAGAAAGATTATCAAGCACATGTTCAGAAATGCAGGCGAATTGCCAGTGTCTAGGCTAACATACTTAACTAAACAAGGGGGAAGGGGCAAGAGGGGGGGGGCATAATTTTTTTCATTGCTGTAAAGCATTCTTATCTTTAAAATGCATTCATTAACAAAAGTAGGGTGCTTTTGAAAGTGAACCAAAAGCCGAAATTTCGCTCTTGACTGTGGAAGATTTAATTCTGTGCCTTAAGTACAAAAAAAATTTATTTTAAAATAAAGAAGCCTAGTTTACAGAAATTTACTTATCGTGAGTCAGGAATGGATTAACTGTGATAAATGAAGGACGACCGTAATAAACAAAAGAAGTAGATTTTTCAAAGTTTATTTTTAGATAGATTTGATGATTTTTAACATTTCTTAATAGAAATATCCAATACCTATGGATTAAAAATTAACCCTTATTTTACATTTTTATTTATTTTATAAATTGCTGTTTAAATGTTTTTATCATTTTTTGTAAATTGTAGTTAATTTTTAACAACAAATCTACCTAAAAGATCTGCATTATAAATGTGTCCATGAAATATTGTCTTATTTAAGCTACTATTAATTGCTTGAACTTTTAATGAGATTATTTATTGATTAGAAAAGTGTCTTCCTGTGCTATTCTGATTAACTGAAAAAAATCAAAATTATTTTTAATTGCTGAATATTGTATATTTTAATTGTCTATGAAATATTAATCTAGAGTGAAAAGGCTTTATTATGGGATTCTATTAAATGTGACTTAGAAGAGAAAATACGGCGATTGGAAGAAGATCGTAACAGTATTGATATAACGTCAGGTGAGTTAAACATTCTAACTAACTATGTATTATGCAAGTATTTTTTAAGGTAATTTAAAAATTCCTTATTTGCACAGCCAGCTGTATCAAAAAAGTTCTTGAACTTTGTGGCATGCAATTAGCAATTCAATCAGCTACTATGCTGCTTTAAGTTAAATTGAGTGGTGGCAATGGCTGCACTTTTACAGTGTTGGGGCCATTTGGGCTGTCTATTTTGATGCATTTCATCCCATTCTCCTGTTTTCAGCTGTTGCCAGTATTGATAAAAATAGACATCAGATTTACTAATAGTTAATAATTTTTACTGGAAATTATGTGCTTAAAAAAGTAAAGGATTCTCTTGTAACTATGTCACTTAAATATTAGGTTTTACTGCAAAGTAATGATATTTTTTTCGCATGTCAGTGTTTTGCCTTGCCGAAACTACTGAAGCTAATAATAGGAAATTTGACATCTATGCGAGTTTTTTATTATAGGTACTAGATTGGAGAGCATTTTCCAAAATTCATAACTTATAGGGAATAGGGCGCCAACACTTCTTTTCACACATCCTACATGATCTCAAAGAAGAAAAGAGATATCAGTAAAATTCTTGCTGTGAAATACAACACTTATGAATACCTAAAATTCAATTTAAGAACATTTTGAATATAATCCTCCAAGGAGGGTAGATGGATAAGAAGGTGGTGGGCGGTCATTTTTCTTGAAAGAAAAAGAAATATCTGACATTTCGCTTTAAAAATTTTCAAATATGAGTCCTATGCTTAGGCACAGCTTGATTGTAACTCAGTACTTGTTGAAAATTTATTTCCTTGAATTATGTAAAAAAAGAACATTAGTTTCCTGTTATACCCAATATTTTATTGAAATCAAATTTATTCTTCATGAATCAAAACTTGAAATGTTAACAAATGCTATAGAGTATTTTTGCTACCATTAGTGAAAATGTCTGTTCTATATCCTCACATCAAAAACATTTCAGCTTAAAGTTACAAAATGATGTATTTTTTTTTTTTTTCATGCATCTCTGGTCTGTTAATTATGTATTTATGCAACAAATCCCCTATTTTATTGAAAATATTTCATTTCTTTGCAGCTCCATTTAAGGTAGATTTTTTTTACTAAACACAGTGGTCAAATGACTCGTCACCTACCACCTTTTTATGATTCCCCCCCCCCCCTCTTTAAATTGGAATTATAGAAAACATTTACTAATAACTCTCAAAAAGTAAATGTTAAAGTAAACAACTTTAATATTCAAATTTAAACTTTGTAAAACTGGCTGTTTTTGTTCCTGTTTTGTTTCAGATGTCACCAACAAATTATTAGTGAGCTTAAAAGAGGTCAGATTTTGTCTGTGTGGCAAAATGGCATTAAAGTATCTGACATTTCAAATCAACTTAAATAGAAGCATAATAAGGTTATATGGAACATATTGAACTGAAGGTAGGACAAACACTTCATCATAAAGGGGGCATAGACTCCAAAAAAAGGACCAAATTTGATGAAAGAAAATTGAAGTGGATTGTAAAGAAAAATAGGGAAAGCGGACAGTTGACCATTCTACAAATTAGAAAATTTGAAATTGAACTCAGAAACAAAGATCTCTCACAGAACAAAGTGAAGAAAACTTAAATGTGTTTGATTTGAGTCAACATCCAACATGAAAACCCTATTTGTCAGTTGCAAATCAGAAAAATCATTATGCTTGGGGGAAAAATACAAAATCTGGGACTAGAAATGTAAAAAAATGTTGAATGAGATGTTATATAGTTTTTTACTAATGATGGGCAGGAAATAATTTTTTAGGAACAGAGCCCTTCATCCAGATTACATACCACCAGTTGTGCAGGCTTTAATCACCTGGGGAGCATTTCGTATTAGAATGTTCTTGATTCCCTTATTACTGTAGAAGGTAACAGAACTGGGAAAGAGTACCTATCTCTTCTAGAAATTGTTAAACCATTAGTAGAAAATTGGTTTACAGATGGTGATGGAATATAACAGAATAACATCACTTCTCCCCATCATGCCAAAACTGTTCAAACCTGGTTTAACCATAATCAGGGTTTATTTGATCTGAAATAGCTGTCAAAAAGTTCAGTTATGCATGTTATCAAAAATCTTCAGGATGAATTGGAAAGGCATTTGAAACTTTTGTGTGAATACTACTCTTTCAACAAATGTCAAAGAACTAGAAGTGTCACTTCATAAAGCATGGTCCGAAATGCTTCTGACATGTTTCTGCTCTGTCGAAACATGCCAGAAGCTTATTAAATGTGTTCCGGGATGAGTAAATGTTGTATACAAAGCAAAAGGTGGTAGCACCTAATATTAAAAAAATGAAGGGACAAGTCATTTGGCCATTATGTTTATATTAATGGAATGTAAAAAAATATAGTTGTTAGATATTATTTTGTGTTACTCCAAAAAATTATTTAAATTACACTGACATCTCATTTATCCACTTTATTTGATTGTTCTCTGTGTGGCTAAGCATAATTAATTTAACTGAAATTTTAAAAATAATATATTGCCAGGCGATCTTATAACAATTGCTGGGCGGTTCACCCATTTAAAATAGACTAAGGAAGGTCCTGTGTTATTTATACTACATTTTACTTTTTTTCTCTCTGTGTGTACTTTAATGTTATTTAATTTTTTCATTAATACTGAGAAATGAAATACCTTTTCTGGATAGGAAAAAAAAAAATTCTATGTTTCAAAATAGTCTTTGGTCTAGTTGTTTCAGAGAGGCCACACTTTTTTCTTTCTTTCTTTCTTTTCCCATTCCAAAACAAGCAAGCTGGCTATTATTAAAAATTCTAATTTTGTTTGTTACAATAATATACATGGTACATAAACTAATTAGATAAGAAAAAAATTTATCTTTTGAAATAGTATGTAGCAATGAAAAGTTACAATATTTGCTTTTTCTATGTGCCTGCCCCTTCCACCAATATTAATATGTTATTGTCTCACTTAGATTTGTGGAATGAACAAGTCAACACTAGAAAGAATAAAAGGAAAACAGATTCTGTGTATTTAGGAAAAAGAAAGAAGCCAGTTACAGTGACTGATATCCTTTTTCATATTTTGATTTGTACTTTCTTGCCAAATTTGTTCTTGTTTCATTCATGTATGAAGTTAATTTCTTAATTTAATACTTGAATTATACAATTTTTTCCAATATCACACAGTATGTTAAACAAGTATAATTTTTTTAAAAAGACAGAAAACGGACTTCAAATTACTTCAGCATAAAGGAAAATTATTCCCATTCTAAATTAGTAGGATTTGGCAAATTCTCGCCAAACATAGCACATAACCATAAAGCTGAATTCAGTTTTGCGAACTTAATTTTTGGCTTCAAATCTGTCAATCAAGGATGTATTTAGGGGGGGGGGGTTCCAGGGAGTCCAGACCAGAAGTCAGTAATGAAAGGTTAGTGAAATAAACAATTATAATAATAATTAAGAGTTAGGAATGTTCTTTTATAATTAAAAATAATGTTTATAAATGTTTAAATGATGGCAATATTAATAAAACAAAATGTAAGGAAAGCATGAAAGGAGATATGTGTTGCTTTTTATTTTATCATATTATTTTAATTTGAGCATTTTTATGTGTAGCCATGAAATGTGGATGACCTTTTGCATTTTTTAAACTTTTCTGTATTAGTAACATTTTAATGAAATGTAAAGCCTGCAAAAATGGTGTGTTTAACAAAACAGTTATGTGTGTTTAGCTTTAAAGAACATTTAAACTGTTCAAACCTTCATCACATTAACATTGGAAAACATGGAAACATTTTATATTATCTCTGCTGTGCTGTGTATTTACTACTGTTGAATTTTCTTACATATATACGTCCATATATTGTCTATATGCTTCATGAGAATGACATTTTGGAGGACTGGACAACAATTAGAAAAGTAATGATTTTAAAATTATATTATCTTTCTTTCAAAACTGACATTTCTATTTTACTATTGATTCAATTTACAGAATTCTAATACTTTTTTCTTTCTTTTTTTTTTGTAGGCATTAAAAGCATCTAAACAAAGTAGTGAATGTAAGTTGTAATAATTATTATTGAACTTTAAATCTTAACAAGTTGTGTTGAATTGTAAAATAATGTCTTCCAAAAGCTCACGTTCAATAATGTTATCTCAGGTTTCTATATTTATGAATGTGTTCATATGATACACTGATAATTACAGCCCTCTTTTTAAAACTATGACTCTACATGTTTATAAAATGTAATTAAAAACGATGCTAAATGGTAATTTGTTCAAAATATTGGTGTAATTTCTGTTTTAATTCAGAGTAGAAGTTCTTGTTGCAAATCTGTTTGAAAATACCTTTTTAATTTTTGTACTTTTTTCATTAAAATCATTAATTTAATAATGAATTACAGTTTTAAAGTAGTTCATTTTAAAAATTTAGTTTCTAATCAATATATTTCACTAAAACAACACAAAGTATGTATTTGCTAATTTGTATATTTGTTAAATTTTAATTGTGTAGTCTATCGTTAAAAAAATCACACAAATTTTTGCTGAATTTCTATGGATACTGTGGATGCATAATCTTCTAAGTTTGCTTTTGTGGTTTATCACTGCAGTACTAAGAAAAGTTTGTAAAAGTATCTATGACATTATGCATGAATTTAAATTAAATACCGTAGAATCTCCCTACAATGAACTCGCTCTCTGTCTGTTCTGTCTTGTTTTCATGGATTATGGGGGCTTTGGCACCTCTACTTTATAGCATTTTGTACCAACCCGAAAATCCAGATTAGATCGATAGTGGCAGTACCTGCCAAGTGTGTTCATTTCTACCGCAAACTCCCCAAAAGTTCATTTCTACCTCAAAGAGCTGATGGCAGCACTACTGAACATTAGGCGGTCTTTTGGTTGATCCCAGCATCGAATTCACTAGCTTTTGGCTGTGAGACTGATGCCTCTCCCAACTGGACTACTGCAGACCCAATGAACTCGCTTGGTTCCAGTTAAAAAATTCGCTGTAGAGAAAATTTCCTTGTACAGAGATTAGAGATTTTTTGCAGTTATCTCAGCAAATATTAGAAGCTCTTTAGTTGATTCAATGTTTAAAAACATTTAATTATGATTCTCAATTAAAATTATTTTACTTAAAAAATCTCATTATTTTACATTGCTTTGCATTCTGTGATTTTAAATTTTCATAAAAATCTTCATACTTTAAAAGTGCTCTGAAAATAGAGTCAGGCACATTTTCTTCCCTTCGTAAACCTCTTTTAATGGTTTCAAATGGCTGTAGCATTTCGGTATGATGTAGTTTTGGCTGTGATATGTTTTCATTTTCGGAATCAGTTTCACTTTCCTGGCCTTCGTTTGTGTATGTTACACTGTTCAAAATCTCTTCATCTATAGAATATGAAGCAGTTGAGTTCTGCATCCACTTCTAAAACATTGGAAAAATTGTCTGTTACTTTTCCATTAAGTGGTCTGTCCAAAAGTTAGAATTTTCTCCAAAACTCGCCAAAAAATCTCAAATCCCAAAAAATTCTCTATAGGGAGATAAGCTCTTTGTTATATGGAGAATATTTTTCATATTATTCAAGACTTGGAGTTACGTTCCGATTAAAAATTTTGTTATAGGGAGAATTTTGCTAATAAGAATTGTTTCTGTTGAGGTTTAATTTTTGAGGAATTGTTATGTAAGGTTGAAAATTTACTTAGTATTTATATGCAGTGAAACCTGTCTAATGTGACCACCCTCAGGAAGAGAAAAAATGGTTACCTTTCAAAAGGGGTGAAGTGTGGTGATTGGAAAGGGAACTTGCATGAAAGTGGTCACTATAGACAGGTGGTCTCTTTACTAAGTTGGTCACTTTAGCAGGTTCCTCTGTATTTTTGCAACTGACTGTTTGTACATGTACCACTCAAACTTTGTCTTGTAATTCAAAATATACAAAACTTTCCACTGGACCTAACTGATTTTTCAGATGAAAGTGCTAGCTATATTCCTCCATTAAAATATAAATAGTTCATGTTAATTTAAAAATTTTATTTCGCTTTTTAAATAGCCAATGTTTAAGAAATCATATCAAACTTTGTTTTGAGTTTAATTATTATTTTAAATTGAAAGGATGTTTTTTTTTTTTTTTTAATTCTGCAGTTTCGTCATTATAGTTCTAATATTGATTTATATTTTTGTTCATTAAATGGGAGACTTTTTAAATTGTAAAATTCAGACCTTCTTGTTTATAGAGCTTTATACAGTTTCAGTAGTAGATTTAAAGTGAGAAATAGTGTACATAATTGAAATTCGTATCATTAATATTTGTTTTATTTTCTCAACAGATGAATTCAGTACTCCTGAGCAAAGAGTTAGTGCTCGTTTTGCAGATGGTAAACTATTATTCAAAGGTGATTCTTTTCGGAAAGGTGAATCCGTATTTGTTGATGATAAGATTGAAAGTCCATGGGCGTAAGTCTAGCTATTTTTTACTTTAATAGTGTTTATACATTTATTTTGTATGTTGTATTAAAAATTTAACTTACGTTGTTAAGTTCATTAATTGATGTCTTAATTTATGAGTAAATAAGTTAAATTAAGTATGTCTTTATGTCTTAAGTCAAGTTAAATTAAGCATGAATGAACAGGGTAAATTTAATTAATATGATCTTACGAGAAAAATTTAGCTGAATACTTTCCTTTTACAGGGTGGATTGTTTCATGGGTTATTCAGAAAGTCATTTCATTTTTAAGAACATGAGGAACCTATAAATTGAGCCAGGGCTCACGCGTACACACATTTTACATGTTAATTGAAAGTTTTTGAAAAAATTGACTCTCATTTTTTGAAACTGCTAGTCAAAGTTTGACTCGCAAAATTTTGATGCATTTGTATTAATACAAAATTCATGAAAATCGTCATTTCACATTGTAACACTTGTCATTGCGCAACAATTCACAAAGATAACGCTCGCAAGTTGTACAGTGAAAGGTATGAAAAGTGCTGCTCCTGCAATATTTTATATGTTTTGACTTTCCCAGGGCTGGAAAGTCTGCAAAGCTATTTATTCTATATGTTCGATGCTCCTTGAAGTACCGATCTTCAGGATTCAAGTTTAAGATTTGTATGTTTCTAAACACAAGCACATGTGAATCTCCTCTTACCACCTTTGACCTTAATATTTAGGAGTAGAATCGTTGACTACATAAGGAAAAAATAAAGAAAATAACGTATTATTTTTAAATGCTATATTTTAAAAAATCCCTTTTTAAAAACTTTTTAAGTTTACTCGCATTTATCAAATATTGACTCTTAATTTTATTGATAGTGAGATAGCCTGACTCGCAGATATTTAATTCTAGCGCTAGCAGTGAATTGAGGTTTGAAGCATCTCAAATGATGAATGGTGGAATTCGATACTTTCCTTAATTAAATGTCACACGTGAATAAAATGTCAAAAGTCGCACAAGGTTTGCAATTTTTAATAAGTGATCGCTAAATTTGGTGCCAAAACGTGACAATTTATTATAAATATATTATGACTATAGTTAGAAAATGCCTGGCGAATATTGTAAAATAGCCTCAGTAGGCGATTTTAATATACATTTCAATTCCGAAGAAGTGTTTTATGGTACAGAGAAGACAAATGCAGTACACTCATATCTTATGATATACTTTCCAAATGATATTAATATAGGTGAAGTATAGTTTGACTGTGCCTGGCAGCAGTTGTTAAACATTTTTGGTAGGCGATTTTAGTATAGATTTCAATTCTGGAGATGTTTTATGGAACAAGGAAAGAAAACATGGCACACTCATGGATTATGATGCCCATTCCAAACAGTATTTAAAATGGTAGAGCATAGTTGGAGTATGCTTGGCGAAGGTTGAAAAACAGTTTTAGTAGGCAATCTTAAATAGATTTCAATTCCAAAGATGTGTTAAAGTAGGAATCAACCCAAGAAAGACAAACACGGCATACTCATGGATTATGATGCACATTCGAAACAATATTTAAAATGGTGAAGTATAGTTGGAGTATACTTGGCGAATATTGTAAAATAGTTTTTATAGGCAATTTTAAGATAGATTTTGATTCTAACAATGGGTTTTATGGAACAAGGAAGAAAAATACGGCACACTCATGAATAAATGATACACTTTCCAACTTAATGGAATAAGGAAGACAAATAGGGACACCGCGTAAGTTATGGTACGCTTTTAATATATAGCACTTTAGTGCATATTTAAAATCTGAAAGTGTTTCAGATTTTCTTACCTTTTTTTTTTTCCCCCCTTGCCCATGGATGTTCAACTAAATTTTGTTTTTAAATTAATGACTCAGAGAACCAATATTTTATGGATATTGTGCCTTTTTTTAAAAAACCCGTTGAATAAGCATGTTATGTAAGACTGATTCATACATGGAAGAATATCATATGCATATAAATAGTATAAAAATTTGGCATAGTCAAGGAAAGGAAATCGGAATCTTTTTTTCTTAATTTTTGTAGCCATTCTGTATCACAATTATGCCTTATTAAAATAATGTTCAAAAAAATCTTTTGTTACTTTTTTGCTTTCCTATTTTGAAATAAATATAAAATGTTCATTTCGTATTTACTGTGGATAAACTAATGTGTGAGGTATAGAAGTATTAATATTACAGTATATCTCGGTGTATATCATGCACTTACAACTTCAAAAAATTATTTCAATTTTTGGTGTTCATGTTATACACCAAATAGAAAATAGTAACTATATAAAAAAAATGTTATAAATATGCATTACATTAAAAAGATAATTATTTTCAACTATTTAATTGAATTTATCAGTATATTTAACATTATAAGCCACAACAACAACAAAAAACTTATAATACACATTTCTTTGTTGAATGGCATAGAAAGTTCTATTCATGCCTATTTATGTTTTAGGGAATGTCATCATCATCTTCATTGTCACTTTCTTCTAACCACATAAAGTGGTCCTCTCTTCCATATAATGCATTTGATGTTCCACATTGTGAATGAATTAACTGTTATTTCTGGTTATATTTAACCTCATGCTGTAATAATCCATTGATTCGAGTAGAAAAAATATGATGTGTGCTATGCAGCGGTAATTGCTTGAAAAAAGTAAGACATATCCTAAATTTACTCTGCGCATTATATGCCAGAGCATGCTACATGCCGGGATAATGGTATATCATAGCTGCCATGACTCCCGATTTTTCTGGGAGACTCCCAAATTTCAGAACAATCTCCCGAACTCCCGAAAAGTTTATAAATCTCCCGAATTTTTCCAAATTAATCCCATGTTTTATGTACTTATCAATTTTTGAAGAAATTTTACGGAACTTGTTAAATGCTAACGACAGTAATTGAAGGAACTTCGCTATTGGCCGAATCTGATATTTCGTAATGACGTCATAACATGTAGAACGTAGCAAGGTTTCTCCCCAATTCCCCACGAATTTCTGAAAGATGATATTTGGGATTATCGATACCGCTCCGCAGAATCAAATTGCAGAGCTTCCCCCCCACTCCACTCTGCACCTGCACGTGTGTGTTTATATTTAGCGAGCAAGTGTGCTAGATTGTGGTGTATGTAGTTGAGTGAGCAATTACTTCATTTCTATTTTCGTGTTTTTTTAAGTTTCCTTTGGTAAAATGTCTGGAAAGAAGTATTTAATGCAGTTCAAAGCTGAATATTCCAATGACTATTTTTATTAAGCCGTCAACAAAAGGTGCAAACTTTGCTTTTTGCGCATATTGCACCTGTGATATATCTATCGTGCACAGAGGGGGAAATGATATTGTGACTTACAATAAGTCAAAAAAGCATCAAACTAACACTAAAGCATGTGCTAGTAGCTCAAAAATTGACTCTCCTTTTACTTCTCCCTAATTTTTAGAAATCTCCCTATTTTTTTTAGAAAATCTCCCTAATTTTCATTTTCCAAGGTTGGCAGCTATGGTAGGGATAGAAATTAGAAATTTAGTCAGGGGTCCAAAGAACCAGTAGTGACTCTGACTTTTGGTCTGTAACATTTATCATTGGTTCATATACATCATTTTAAAAAAAAGATGCAAAATAAAAGAAATCATATGGCAAAATATATTGATTTCCATTACAAGCTGATTTAAAGAAATGTAAATACTGATTATAAAAATATTAGATAGATCAAATTAAATGACATATATTGGTAGAATTAGATCACATGTATTGTGGAGGAAATTGAGGAACGTTTGCAAGAGAAAACTTTAAATAAAACATTATTTTTTCAACAGACCAACAAATTTTGTGTTCTACTGGTCTGTTATATATTTAGTGGTCTCGGACCAGAGTGGACCACTGTTACTTTTGGCCCCCGTATATACCAGTCCTTTGGTTCAAATAAAACATTGAAAATGCTTGTTTAATACTTTGCACCAAGCTACCTGTCTATTTATTAACATTCATAATTTGTCCTATTTTTAAGTTAACGTATTTTTAATAAACTTTTTTGTATGTTTCAGTGCTCATGTGATATCTGTAAATACTAGTGAAGTTCTGTTACAAAAGCAAGATGGTAGCTGGAGTCGAATATGTATAAGTGATTTACAGTGCGGAAAGTACAGCATAAGGCATGCTGTCAGTTAGACTTGAAATTTTTTCTTTTAGTACTGACTGCTATTTATAGATTGTTAAGATGTATTTTAAGTGTAGTGGCAAGGTTGTCACGAATAGATGTATGTAATTCTGTGAATTGTGAGAAATTTTGGGCAAAAGAGCAAAAGAAGTTTAAAAAAACCTGCAAATACAAATGAAAACTGGAAAGAGTTTTATAATACTTAGGGTAGCACACTTTAACAATCAATGGAATTGTGTCTGTTTGCTACATAAGAGCAGCAGTTTTTCCAAAATAGTCAAACTAATGATGGCCAAAATAGTCCTTAACTTTTTATTTGGTGGTCATTTAAAATTTTTAGAGAAATAAAAAATTAAAAAGCTTGTGAATTTGAAAAGAAAATTATTAATATGCACATTTTTATTAATAAATTTTTTATACTAGAATTCAACCTCTTATCTCGGGAGCTTTTTTCCATTTATTGAATGCTAAGTCAAAGTAAACAGTTGTTACTTTTGAAAGTAGTAGCCAGTTTGTCCCTCCAATTTTTTATTCTGGTGGTCAAAAGTTGTGCCGCTGGTGACATTGATATGCCAATTTTGTCGTTTTAGAAACAAGAGCAGTCTTAAATGTCTGAAGGACTGTGGATGCTTTTGGCCGTGTAACCACCAGGTTAATTCTATTGCTGCAGCTGAATAGTCACAGTTTCAGGGTAGTTCTGTGAATACTGTTATTTATCTCTTAAGTCTGTGTGAAACATGTTTGTGTTGCTGATTTACCTTTTTATTTCAAAATTCATTCAGATCCTTTAAATGATTGGAAATATTTCGCAGATGCAGTTCATGCTAAATTGATTGTGAAATGTTATTTTCAAGTCAGAAAATTACAGTGTGATTTAAAAGGCTTTGATAAACCTTTCGTTTTTTTTTTAATGCTGATGAAAGTCAATTTTATTTTTATTTAAGTGACACCCCTAATTGAACAGTTGTCTGGTCTCTGTAATAAAGAATTATTTTCAATTATCTTTGTAGCTGATGTTGCATGCTTATTAATAAAAATTAAGGAGAAATATTAATATTAGATACCATAAATTTCCATGTCATTCAAATTAAAAAAAAGTTTCTGTCTTTCAATGTAATTAATTCAATATATTTTTAATACAAAATCACTTTTGTAAGACAAAGTATTAAATATTTGCATAATCATCATCATCGTCAAGGAGTAGGCAGTTTGCCTGTTCTGGCTTCATTGTCAATCCACTGCTTTCTTGAACGTCCTCGATCTCTATTGCCCTTCGAGGTATAATCAAGGTCAGCTCTGGGGAATCTTGTCACTGGCATGCATTTAGATGGTCTTTCCATTTAGTACGATAAACATTTACTCTATCACATAAGTTGAATACCTTTAATTCATTCCTCATGATCTTGTCGGTGATTGTGTAGCCCTTTATTGATCTTAGATGTCTCATTTCTGTTGCTTGGATTGTACTCAGATCGTGGCTCCTTAAGGTCCACGTCTCTGAGCCGTAGGGCAAGACAGGTGTAGCCATGACTTTATAAAGTTTAAGTTGAGTTTCTTTTCGTGTTCTCCTTTTGAGGGTTTTACTCAAGGTTCCGCAGATGTGTTGGAATTTGTGCACTTTCTTTTGTATCTTGTTTTCATATTCATAAGTAAGGCCACGTCCTAGGTAGTTGAAGTGTGATACTTGTTCTATGACTTCATTTTCAATGACAATTTTCGTGCGAATAGGTTCATTACATTTGAAAGCCACAGATTTAGTTTTTTTTTTAAATTGAGATTTTCATTTCATAATCTTAAGAAATTTTATGAAATCTATACATCGATCTCTCTAGATCATATTTGCATAGTATTTATCTAATTACATATATGAGCTGCAGCATTTTAAAGCCTGGTTTACAACTGTAACCATCCAGACAGCTTTTGACAACAGTTACCATCCAGAATAATATTAATACTTATAAAAGTTATGTATTTAGAACTAACTGAATAAACCAGAAACAAATTTACAATCTAAAATTTCCTTAAATTTTGTTTTTCTTTTAATCTTTCAATGCGTGAGCAAACACAAAGTTTGTAATTCATCTCCCAAATCTTTATGTATGTTATCTTTAATATTTTTGACAGTGATCATTCATTGTGTCCTATACAATTTTTAAACTAAAAGCAATTTTTTTGGCCATGAATACTATTTTGTTTATCAAACAAACAAACAAAATCTTTGCTTGCATTATACTAGCAACATAACAATGACTGTCAAATTCCCAGATCATTTATACAGCACTCAAAATTTAAGATTTTTAAAAAGTAGAACTGTATATGTATGTCATACCATAATAGAAAATATAAAAATCTGTGAACCATTTTGTAAGCTGTTATTATTAATAAACCCTGTTGTTAGGTAATTATAATTATGTTTGTGTGTCATTTCTAGCAAATAACTCAAAATTAACTGAGTTTTCATGTTAAAAGAAATAATATTATGCTAATGTACCAAAATCGTGTGTTTCTATTACGTAATAAAATCCCCTTTCCCCCTCCCTAACAAATATTATGCTATAAAGTAATTAAAAAACTTTGTAAAAAACACACATAAGAGGTGAAAGGAAAGAGGATACGCGTTTCGTTCAAAAACGAAACGTGTATCCTCTTTCCTTTTACCTCTTATGTATGTTTTTTACAAAATTTTTTAATTACTTTATCGTTTAACACCAGTATTCTGAGTGTTTTTTCAAATATTATGCTATTCTTTTGTTTTTGTAAATGTTTTCCCCCATGATGAATGCTGAAATATTTTTATTTGGTTTTAGTTATAAAAGCAATTTAGTACCAGTGAATATGTTGAAGCATACTGAAACTGTACTTTGTACATATTTATTAAGTTTGATTTTATAGTTTTTATTCTTGCAAGATATGACTCATAGATACACGATTAACTCATTTTTCAAAATGTCTGTTATAGATGCTTTTAACATCTTTGAACTCTGTTTATTATCTATGTGTTGTTACATTTTAACCTTGTATTTATTTTTATGTAAATGAATTAAAGTAACTTATTTTTTCTTCCTTGTACGAAGTACAAGGAAATCGCGATGTGATCGCGAAAAATTTTGGTATCTTGATTTTGACGAAAAAATCAATTTTGACTAACTCTAAATTTACTTTTAAGAGTTTTTGTGAGACATCTCATTGTATGCATGTATATATGTTGATATAAATGCATGTACAGTCCATTTTGACCGACTGCAAGTCCCTTTTGACCAGTTTTTCCCTGATGTCTGTACATATGTACGTATGTAACTTACGTATCTCAAAAAACTATTGGTCGTAGAATGTTGAAATTTTATATTTAGTATTGTTGTAACATCTAGTTGTGCACCTCCCTTTTTGGTTCAAATTGACTGGATAGTTTATTTACAGCGTAACCCAAAAGATTTTCCATACATTATGCTCTATGGGCAGAAATTCATTAAAGCTTATTTTAGCGATATTAAGTTATTTCAAACAAATCAAAAGTGACATATGTTGTTAAGGATTACAAAATAAATATCTTCATCAAAAATAGTGTCTTATCACTTATAGTTCTTCTACAGGAACACTCAAAACAATTCCAAAACATTATGGTTAAGGGCAGTTTTGTGTGGGCGAGACATTCATTCATTTCAAGCACAATACCATCCTACCATATAGTTAAATAATGGCCCAGCAGCAATCATGTGCCTCCCTCAAAATTTGCACCAAAAGTCACCAAGCCTGGCAACTTTTGGTCTATGTATGCATGTATGTAACTCGCATATCTCAAAAACTATTAGTCACAAGTTGTGGAAATTTTATATGTAAGATTGTTGTAGCATCTAGTTGTGCACCTCTCATTTTGGTTCCAATCATCTGGATAGTTTATTTACAGGACCAACCAAAATAATTTGAACACATTAATATCTATGGACATCTTCAGTATATTATGTTTGTAATCTGTCAGTGTTTGGTGCTTGCCAAAATCTCTCCATTTGTGAGTTTTGCCTAAATATTGCAAAATTTGGAGCCAAAAATAATTACATATTTCATATAAATCTAAAACTGCTTCCCGTAGAATGTTGAGACTTTGTATTTAGAACTAGCGTAACATACAATTGTGCATTTCTTTTTTGATTGCAATCGACTGAGTAATTTATTTACAGGGTCACACAAAAGGCTTTTAATACATTAAGATATGAGGATACCTTCAATTGATTAAGTCTGTGCCGAATTACTATTTCGGCTATGACCAGGATCTCATTAACTATCCAAAGCTTGTCAGCTTTTGGCGAAATATTGCCCAGTTAAGCACCAAAAACAAATCTTTCAAATTGACCGATTTCTAGCCAAATTGAAATATTTGGCTAGAAATTGCTAAACCTTAGTATTATTGCAGTATTTTAACTCTTTCAAGCAAAAATGTTTAGATGAAGTGCACTGAAAATATTTGACTTAACCGACGTATAAGGAAGTTATGCGGTGTCCACATCGGATTTTAATGCAAATGAATTGAGTATTTTTATTTATTTATTTTTAAAAAATCTAATCTTAACTTATAGTAACTTATTTATAAAGATCCAGTTAATTGATAACGCTCAGAAAAATAATTAAGCATACAATATTTTGCTAGATCGATCCTATTAACAAATAATGTAGATTTATCATTTGTGAGAGTGCATAATGTGCAAGACTGTGAAGAATATTTTTTAAAAAATTGTATTCTAATTTTTTTTTCTAAAATTTAATTTTAAAATCGTAACATTGTGTGTATGCCCCCTTTTAAAAAAAGTAATATGTGTATGATTTTTTTAATAATTTCTAAAAATGTAATTAATTAATAAAACAATTTTTAACACACACATACACACAAACTTTTTATTGACATATTTCTTTTTTAAAGTACTATTGTCTTCCTTTCATGGATATATTTCTAATAAATATAATAATATTTCTAATAAATTCAAATTTACTAGAAATCTGTAATTTCATAAGTTGTTTTGAATGAATAATTAATTACATTGAATTGAAATAAGGGGGAAAAAAAAGTTGCATTGACAGGTTGTAACTGCAGCCTTGCCATATTGATATATTAACAGAACTTAGCACAAAGTTGTTAAGAGAGATAGATCTCAAATGCAACACAGATACTTTACAGTCAAATTTATCCCCCTGAAACCAGAGTTCAACAAGTTAAAAAATCTGGAGTGACTCCACTCGACTTTCCGAACACTTACGATTAAGATCATTATCAAGCACTTAAATAAATTTTAATCGATGAATAATTCAAACATACATACCAAATTGAAACTCCATCGAATGCACCGTTTAAACTCTTGCGCACTTTCAAGAATTTCTCCCCATATGCCATTATGCCATAACATAAAAGAAAGTTTTGTCGTAGCCCTTTAGGAGAACTATAAGTCCTATACACACCAAAATCAATACCGGTCTTAGGATGGTGGTTTATAACATGTATACCGAATTTGAGCTCAATCGAATGTATCGTTTAAACGCTAGCGCACTTTCAAGAAATTCCCCCCATAGGCCATAATGTAAAAGAAATCTTTGTCGTAGCCCTGTAGAGAAACTGTAAGTCCTATACATACCAAAATCAATACCGGTCTTGCAACGGTGGTTTATAACATGTATACCCAATTTGAGCTCAATCGAATCTACTGTTTAAACGCTAGCGCGCTTTCAAGAAATTCCCCCCATAGGCCATAATGTAAAAGAAATCTTTGTCGTAGCCCTGTAGAAAAACTATAAGTCCTATACACACCAAAATCAATACCGGTCTTGCAACGTTGGTTTATAACATATATACCCAATTTGAGCTCAATCGAATCTACCGTTTAAACGCTAGCGCACTTTCAAGAAATTCCCCCCATAGGCCATAATGTAAAAGAAATCTTTGTCGTAGCCCTGTAGAAAAACTATAAGTCCTATACACATCAAAATCAATACCGGTCTTGCGACAGTGGTTTATGACATATATATCCAATTTGAGCTCAATCGAATGCTCTGTTCAGGAGCTATCGTGTTCACTCACATACACCCAAACACACATACACACACACACACACACATACATACATACATCTCGTAAAAATAGCATAAATGGATTCAGAAGCCCTCAAAACGTGTAAAAACACCAAAATCTCGAAGTCGAATTTTTTCATGATTACAATACTTTCCTCACATGGTACATGTTCGGAAAGTAAAAATGAAGAATACTCTCTCCCCCCCCCCCCCCTTTTTACCTTTTTTAAAGGAATGTATTTAACTTTGCTAGAGTGGCCCTTTTTGGAGCCTGAGCAATACAACATTTTGGGACTTTATTTAAATAGTCATAGTCAGTAATGCAGTTATATGCAATTCTGTTTTTCAATTTTATTCTTTTTTACACTAAAAACTAACAATTGCAACATTGTAATTGTGAGATGATTAAATAATATTGGGTATCTGTTTGTAGCTTACAGTACACAGTCCTCCATTTACTTGAATTTTATTTTCTGTTTCACAGTCAGATGCAAATCTTTTGCATTACTTCATTCATTCAATCCTGGAATTACTTGGAATAAAAATTAAAAAGTCAATAATTGTCGAACTAGGAAAAAGTGAACATTTCTGCAATTATTAATTTGTTTTTCTGTAAATGAACTTAATAAATTTGGGAATCTTAAATTTGCCTATAAACTTTTTTTTTTTTTCATCTATGTGGCTGTTTTGCATAATTTTAAAAATAGATCTTTGATAAATTTTTGTCTACATCTACAGAGTTGAACAACTTTTCTTGTTCTTTTTCACAGAACAATGTTTGAAACTCCTAAGTTTCACTTTTATCCACACAAATATATTCTATAAAACTATTAATTTTCAAATGATAAAATTTATGATTATATATAGTTGTGTGTGTGTGAGGAGGTATGTTTCAAAAATAAAATAAGCTTTTTTCCCCCTATTAAACTTCAGTTCCTTATGGTTTAGATTTTTGTTCTAAAGTTTCCAAGAATTACTGAAATGTTTGATGTTCAAGAATGAAAAATCCTCTGCTTTTTATTTATTTATTTTTTAATGTAAATGTTTTTGATATACTGTGTCAGAATTATTTGCTTGCTGTTTTTAATCGATATTATGATTATTAATTATTCTTTATCACATCATATATTCCATGATTAAAACCATCCCTTTCTCTCCCCAGAAAAAAAATCTTCACTGATCTTATCACAATTGATTTTCTGATATTAAATATTTGATTTGTACATAAGTGAAACTACAATCATACTCTGAATATGTACTTTATTAAAATTTATGTATTATTTCTCTGTTGTACAAATTTTCTAAATTTAGCATGCAATTATTTTCAGATTAAAACGTTAAATAATATGCTGAAAACTTTCAATTTACAGGACATTTTCAGAATCCAGTTTGCTGTGTAAACTGAAGGTCAAATGCATATTGCATTTTTTTGCAGTTGGGTTAATGTCTTGCTTCATTGTCTTAAGATATTATCTGCCTTGTAAATATAAAAGAGAATATTTTTATTCTATGTTCAATAGTGTAAATGCTTGTATATATGTATGTAATATTATGCATTTCTTTTTTGTAGAGCAAAAAAAAAAAAAAAAAAAAAAATACATTGTACATATGTTTTGTAAAACACATAATTGTAATTAAAATATTTTTACGCTTGTCATTGTGTATCTGTGTCATGTATTTTATAAACTAGAAATTTACGTAATTTATAAATATTCAAATTTATTTAAATTGGCATCATTATCTTTTTAACACTTTCCAACAAGGTTGAAAAGTGTTTATGATTTCGGTTTGTCTGTCCGTCCGTGCTCTAACTTCCGTAAATATGCATCGATTTCTACAAAATTGAAATATGTTATTCTTGTGTACTGTACCATGTACCCTATTGAAAATGGTATATGTAGCATTTATAGTTTTTCTACAGGAGCACTCAACATACTCCAAATATATTGCGTTCTATGGGAACATTTTCTCTAAAGCGTATCATCCTACTATACAGTTACGCTGATCCCTGACTTAGAGATAAAACTTTCTCTGCCATTACTGCAAAACGATTACAAAGTTAACACAGAAAACCTAATAACTTATTCACCGTTTGTATGATCCGCTTGAAATTTCTCATAATTATGTATAAAAATATAGAAAACAATCTGCGCTACTTTAAAAATTTGAAAATCCACCTGTTCCCTCACTTTTAAGCGAATTTTTGCTTTTTTCAGAACCATTTTATTTCCGAGAGTCAACAAAGCGAGTCATTTGCGTGACAAAATTACCTATTTCAAGTGAATATGACGCCATACAATTTGGATTCAAATTCTTTTAAAATAGTTTTTCCAGATTACGCAGTTTATTAATATTTTTTTCACAAATAAATCGTCTGCATGATTATGAGAATAGCTGTGTACACAAAATGAAATCTTTCAATTCCGCACGTTTCCAAATTCGATTTGGGTATATAATAAAAATTGAATATGAAATTATTTATTTTAGGTAGATGAAGATTAAATATATTGAGTGTAGACATACTTTCGTCAAATGTTTTTTCTAGAACCTGTTGTAATTACCTACACAACAGGCTTCTAGTTTGAGATATTCTGGTATTTGAAATGAAACAAAATTCATATATGTTATCAAGGATTACAAGATGAAGCTTTCCGTCAAAAATAATGTCTGTATAGTTTTTCTACAGAAGCACTCAAATAATTTAAATACAATGCAGTCAGTGGCAGTTTAGAGATAGGCACCTATTTAAAGCATGTAATACTATCCTAAAATATGATTAGCTAAAAATCTGACGATAATCGAGTGCCTTCCTCAAATGTTGCACCAAAAGGCACCAATATTGGCGACTTTTGTGATAAATTGCCAAATAGGATGCGAAAAAAATGCTTTGAAAAATTAACCGAACTTGGCGATCTTTTCATTATTCGGCAATAAATCGAGAGAGGTACTTACGTATTATCCCGGCGGTCATTAACATCAAACCATTTTTTCCTCAAATTTGCTGGCAAACTGTAGCCAATAATATTCCGAACCATAAATAATTTCATGTGTCCGGCATTTATCTTGGCGAAAAATTGCTCATCTTGGCGGGCCGCCGGGATAATGCGTAAGTACCCTTGAAAAATATCTAATCTGATTATATTAAGCTACTAGCCGCCTCCGGCGACCAGTTGACTCGCTTGTTGGCTTAATAAATCTTATTCAGAGAGAATCCTGTTTCTCACTGGCTTCTTTGGCACTAAAATCTCAGTGACACTTGGCACTGAAATCATTTGAGAGACACTAATACATTTCTAGCACAAGACAACGAGTATAAAATTTTTATATTCTTCAGTTAAACTTGGGAAAACAAATTAAAGATTTTTTACTGGGTCTCATAAAATTGCATTTATAGTGATAATACAACATTATCTTATCTCCAAAATCTCTCCAGTTTTAAGGAAAATAATCGCCAAATTTGTCGCAAAAACATTTTTGTGTTGGAAAGTGTTTTATAATCTATGCGTTTGGCATGATTTATCTTTCTTGTTTAATCCTTTGAAGGACATCTGTTTTTATCTCATTATCCAGTTTTTGTAGATGCTTGTAATGAAAAATATATTTCTAAAACTGATTTAATGATAAATTTCCTATGAAGAAGCTGAAGCAATCAAATTGTATTTTACATTCTTAAGTATTTTTTTGGAAAAATTGAATATTTTAATCATGAAAAGAAAGTAAGAAAATAGAATAATGCTTTAGTATTTTTGCAACTGACATGTTAAAATTAGGTGGGATAACATATATTTCATTTTAAACTTATTTTACAGTTTATTTTTTTACATTTTGCCATTAATTCAAACAATCCTATGAAATCATTTTTATGAAATTTTAAAAAATGCATGTGACATCTCACTCAATTTAAATCATTACCTTTTATTTGTGTGAAAACTTATAAAATTTATACTACATGTACACTGCTCAAAAATATTAGGGGAGCAAGCAAAGAAGTTAAGAAAACCGTGTGAGACAGCCACGTATTGGCATAAAATGGATAGTACACGCATATCAATGCGCAATAAACAAAAGAAGACGTAAAAAAAATTTGTCATTAAGCTTTAATTCTTGAAAATATGGAAAAAAACATGCTAGGATGATTTAGGGCAACAATTTGGTTACATGTAAACGATAAAAAAAGTATTGTTTAGAAATGATGCAAGATTTTTAATATGGCGTGTGGTCTCCTCGAACAGCTAAGATGGCTGCACACCTGTTTTCTATGGGTGCGATGATGTTATCGATAAGACTTTGGGGAATACTGTTCCACTCCTCAAGAAGTACAATCTCCAAGTCTCGGACAGTAAAAAGAGGCCTTGGTCTTGCAGCAATGCGTCGTCCGAGCATGTCCCAAACATGCTCGATTGGATTCAGGTCAGGAGAGCACACTGGCCATTCCATGCGCTGTATTGTTTCAGCTTCAAGCATGTTCTCCACAAGACAAGCTGTATGCAGTCTGGCATTATCATGCTGGAAAACAAAGGAATCTTGAATGGCTGCGGCATAAGGTATGACATGATGTCTCAGTATCTCGTCTACGTACCTTCGGGCCATCAAAGTAGCATTCCGAATGATATGCAGGTCCGTACGTCCCCCTATGCTGATTCCACCCCATACCATCCAACCAGCTCGTCTGTATTGTGATCTTTCACGAACGAATGAGGGGTTATTTTGAGTGTAACTTTCCCTCCGTACCAAAACACATTGGGTGTCACACTCCAGACTGAATCGGGACTCGTCTGTAAACAGCATTTGGCTCCAATCATGTTGTTCCCAATCTCGATGTTCAGCAGCCCATCTTCTTCGGGCCGCACGGTGGCGTGAGGTCAACGGAATGCAGACCATTGGCCTATGTGCATAGAGACCTTTCTGATGAAGCCTTTTACGTACTGTTTGGCTGAACACCCTTCGTCCTGTTGCCAAGAGCAACTGTCTTTGCAGCTGAGTGGCATTGTCTGTTCTGTTTCGACAAGCAGTTAACAGTAGTCATCAGTTGCTGTAGTGGCATGTGACCGACCTTGCCCTGGTCGACGTCTAACATTCCCTGTTTCTTGGAATGGATTCCGCAGCCTTGCAACGACACTTCTGGCGACTCCAACTGCTCCCGCGACACTACGTTGTTTTGTCCGGATTCCAGTCTGCCTATAATACGCTATACCTTGTATTCCGGTAAATCACGCTCTTGAGACATTTTCAAGTCACCTTTTCTCAAAAAAAAAAAAAAAAAAATGAGCAATCGAATTTCATAGTTAAGGAAGTGAAACAGACATTTCTGCAACATCCCGATTTCTGCCCTTATATTCTTTTTCTGGTTTTTGATGTCATGAACTTTGATTTGCATATGAAATTTTCTTCTGTTTCCTGCTAGGCTTTAAATTATGGATAATTTATTTTATGTTACTTAGTATTTGCATAATTTCGTTAAAACCATGTGCTCCCCTAATTGTTTTGAGCAGTGTATTTTGAAAGATTAAAATTCATCTATTTTATTTTTCAGCCAAAAAGTTATATTAAAGAATTTTAAAAGTTAATAGAGAACACAACCCACCCAAGTGAATTACATAATAGGATTTTTAAACCTCGTCTTCTTTAAAATAAGTTTTTTTTTAAACATATTTCAAAGAATAAAACAAAATAAAATAATAGCCTTCTTAATTTCAATTAATTACAACTGATAAAGCTTACAGTGCTACCATGACAAATGCTGATTTATGCTATAAATGATGAACAACTTTTTGTTGAATCCAAAGGAAATAGCTCTGAATTAATATAATACTTATTTAATTCATTACTGATTACTTATTTTTCCAATAAAACATTCCATTTTCAAAGAACTATGAAGAAAAGCTGCTTTTGAGCTTGCACTACTTGTAAACAAAACCTTGCTGTTGCTAACATACATTCTTCATTTTAAAAAAGAACCTTGATTATGACCACATAAGAATTTTATGTAAAGATTTAAAAATTGTAGCAATAACTCTTGTCTCAAATGTGATACTTACACAAATTCTTTCAGCTACAAACTCATAGATTGTTAAAACACACCAAAAATAAGAAAAGCCTTGTATTTTTACTATCAGTTTTATCTAGGAAAGAAAAGGGTAGTGTATCAAAGCAAGTTAAATTTCTTTTCCAAAGATAACCAGTTATTCAGACATAGAATGATTATTCATCTATGTGCCATCAATTGTGAGAACTGATATTCATTATGAATACAGTAAGTGCCTGTTTTTTAAAAAAGGGAGCAGTTATTGTAAGTTATTATTAATTTGTTATAGAGGAATGAAACCAAATGTTTAAAGATAAGAAATAATCAATTTTATTAAAATATTTCTGCAAATTTAGTGAATTGCTGTTTTTTAAACCAATTATGCTTGGTAGTAGTGTTCCTAAAGTTTGCATACAATATGAAATGATTCCTTTGGGAATTTCATTAAAAATTAACTATACTGAAATTTTTTTTATTATCTTATTGCTCATTTACTGAAACAACATTTGCTCATTTGATACCATTGGAACAAATTGCAATGATGTATTCTTTTAACTGACATTTCTGAGTTTTTAAAATTCACCCACAGAATGGCAGTAGTATTGGTCTGGTGAATATACTTTTCTTCACTTTCACGGGACTCGAAGCACTTTTTCTGAAAAATCATTATATTTGAGTTATGACATTGTTCCAGCAAATAGGCAGTGTATCCTACTATATAGTTATGCTGATCCCTGTAACAGTTCCATCATTCCAAGAACATTAAAGTTAAAAAAGATTAAAAGCAAAAAAGGCATACTAATATCTACACCGTATGTACAATCCGCTTGAAATTTTTCATAATCATGTATAAAAATATGGAAAACAATCTGTGCTACTTTAAAAATCTGCAAATCCACCCGTTCCCTTTTAAAGTGCATTTTTGCTCTTTTCAGCTACATTTTATTTCCAAGAGTAAAAAAAAGTTAGTCATTTGCTTGACAAAATTAGGCTCTGCAAGTGATAATGACGTCATATTAGAAGTCACGGTCATCAGGCTTTGAAGGGAAAGTTGCAGTTTCAGCTTGTTTTAAACAGCTTTTCCAAATAGCATAGTTTAATTTTTTTTTCATTAAAATGATCATCTGCTTGAAGAATTGATAGAAGAGTGGCTGTTCACACAAAACGAAATCGTTCGAATGTTGAATTTCCAGAAGAGCATGAAATTTGATTTGGGTATATAATAAAAATTAAATATGAAGTTACTTATTTTAGGTAGGCGAAGATTAAATATATTGAGTGTAGACATTTTCATCAAATGTTTATTCTAGTGTCTGTTGTAATTGCCTCCACAATGAGCTTTGGCTATTTACATGCACATATACATATACAGTCAACTCCAGTTGTAGTGTACCTCTCAGAGTTGGGCAAAACATCGAATATTCATTCAGACACATTGAACTACAAAATACTTTCTTAATTGGAAAATTACAAACTACTTTAAAGGATTGTTTAAAGCATTTTAATTGAGAACAATCTAAATTTTCCACTGAAGATCCCAGTTAATTTTATTCAAATATATTTTAACGTCAGGGATGTTAATTCTGCGCCGATTGCCGAGCTGTGCCGAAACACAAATTCTTGCGCCGAACTGCACTTTTAGCCAATTTTTGCGCCGGTCTGCGCCGAATACGTCATTTTGACTCTTTCAGGGTGTGCCGAAATACAAAAACTGCGCTTTTAGCCGATTTTTGCGCTGGTCTGCGCCGAATACGTCATTTTGACTCTTTGTTAAATTTTTGCCACGCTCATTTATCTTTTAAAGCGTGTATGGAAAGCTAGTTAGCAGTAAAGCAAGATTCAAACTGCGTACGAAAGCTGCATTCCAAAGCCATTCTACCCGCCCCGGATCGGACCAGTCGGGCTTTGTTAGTCACCTCAATCAGGGCCGGCCAGATAGGCAAACAAGTAATCATCGCAACGGGCACCGTTTTTTGTTTATGAAGGGGCACGATTTCCAACTTAAAATCATAAAAGCAATTTTGAAAAAAGTAAAAGGGACGTCTTTTTCTACGTTTGCAGGGTGGAGTGGGTGTCATGTACCGGAGGGCCGCCCCTGATCTAAACCAGACCGGTCCGTAAAGAAAACAGTATATTACGGTGACGTCCCAGCCCCTAAAAAATCACGGTTTATGACCCGACCCATAGCAAGAATGAAAATTGGAAGCATGACCGGTTTAGAAATCAGAATCTAGGCTGTCTGAATTAATAGAATATTTCATTTCAAAATAATCCGGAATTCCGCTGCCAGTGGTGTAGTCGCGGGGAGTAGAGATCTGTGCGGGCCCAGGCTTTTGCAGCACGATTCATTCAAGGCACGGGCTGACCTCAGCATTTTCTAGAATGGACCGGAACAAGCGTATACTCTTAAAGACGGTCCTCTGCGCTTGCAAAATCGAGCCTTTCCGGAAATTTTTGCTCCCCTAAAATTTGGACAAGACCAAACGATTGGCTTGTGATTCCTCCCCCCCCCTCCTTAAATCATGATTAATATACGAGTTGGACCGGGTCTGAATTTTTTATTTTGATTAAATGCCGGGCCGGGCTAGACATTTTTGGCCCGTGAAGATCATGAGCGGGGAGATGCCGTCTCACTACTTTTTCATTCGAGCTTATGTCAGCAAAAGTAAGCGTTCTTCACTTTTTATCATGGACGCATGATTTTTGAGTCTTCAGTTGCGAGTGTTCCTAAACCTTTTTTCTTAAAACTACACCACTGTTTTTCTTTTTGTGTGTGTGCAGGCTCTACGAGAGGGGGCAGACGGGGCGATGCCCCTGGGCCCGTGTTCAGCCAAAGTGCGTCCGCAAATTTTTCAGAATGTGTTACGAATTTCATTTATAGATCCATAATTAAAATCTTTATTTTAAAATAGACTAAATTTTGAATACATAATTCTAGAATGATATAAACGGCAGAAATGTTAATTCTACCATTTAAATATTAGTATTTTTACAACCTTCGAACATGCATTAAAAGTACCATTGCATATAAGAAATACTTCCCTCCCACTCTCTTTCCATTTAGCATTTATATGAAAACCATTAAAAAGAGCACTTTCACACACACACAAAAAAAATTCCTTCCGACCATGTAAATCCATGTATTGTTTTTACAAGGTTGCTGATAGCATAGCCTGTATACACCCTTTTTTTTTTCCAGAGCTTTCAAATAGTGTTTTGCTTTTAGCAAATGGTGTTTGCTTGCGAACTTTGCTTTTCTTGTATGCATTTATTGTGTTCCTAAATCTTCAATTTTATGCTCCAAAATCATGTTAATTCTGATCTCGAATCTTAGTTTTCCTCTCGGAAACTATTTTTTTGTGCTCCCGAGGTGCTCCCAAATGGAATTTTTCGGCTCCCAAATGGAATTTTTCGGCTCCCAAATAGAATTTTTCTGCTCCCAAATGGAATTTTTCTGCTCCCGAGGTACTCCCAATGAAATTTTTTCTGCTCCCGGGGTGCTCCCAAATCGAGTGTTGGAGTTAACATCCCTGTTTAACGTGAAAAACAATCATAATAGTTGTGTTAAAAGAAAACCTACTGTTAGCTTTTTTTTTTTTTTAAATGGTACCTTGCAAAATAAGATATGAAACAGATCATTTCTGAGAAATTGCATCAATACTCAACATAATTGAAACTATTATTTAGTGTAGATTAGATTAGAAAGACTGATTATTATTCTGTAACTTGGAAATGCAGTTTAAATTGCTTACAATTCCTTTAAAAAATTCTGATAAGATACTACTCAAACATGTTCTTACTTTACATTTAAATAGGCTTTAGGCTTCATTTACATTTAAATAGATGTTTGATCTAGCAGAAAAACTGCTAGATCAAACATCATTATACTGTTTTAAATAGGAGCATGAAAGACATTTTTTTTTTCTGTTTAGTTGAACTTAAAGGTTAAAAGGGACCCAGCTCATCTATTATATAAATGTAAAAGTTTGTTTGTTTGTCCGGGAACTCCTCACACACCGTTTGACCGATCAGCTTGAAATTTTGCACAGACATGTAGAACGGTACAAAACAGCGGAAAAAACACTCAAAATACTGGTGTTAAACGATAAAGTAAATAAAAAACTTTGTAAAAAACACACATAAGATGTAACAGGCAAGTTAATACGAACGTTTCGACCAAAAATTGTTTTGGTCGAAACGTTAGTATCAACTTACCTGTTACGTCTTATGTGTGTTTTTTACAAAGTTTTTTATTTAAGGTACACGACAGGTCGTAGGCTACTTTAAAATTGGAGATCCACCTGTTGCCTAGTTTTTAACGACTTTTTGCAGTTTTCAGGGTAAGAGAGCTACTCAAATGCCCGATATGAGCACATTAGTGAGCATAGTCGACAAAGTTAAATTTATTTATTTATTATCTTCAATAATTTAAGTGAGATTGACGTTGATTTTACGAGTGTAAAAATGCATTAGAAATCCTTAACAAGCTTTTATAAAAAATTACACCATGAGCGTAAATAATAAACTTCTACCAGATGCTGTAGAAAAGTAAAATAACACGAGGGGTTTTTTTCTTCTTTCAGTAATTTATGTTAGATATTGCAACTAAGAATGACACGATTTTGACGTCATGAGTTTAAAAATGAGTTAGAAATCTAATCAGGTTAAAAGGCTTTGACATAAAAATGTACTAAATACAAATCATTTTGTTTAATGCGCGGGCTACCCTTGGTGATTTTTGAGCACTATGATTTTTCAAGCAACCATAACAAAAATAAAAGCAACCAATAACGAAAGGAAATGCATTTTTTAAAATCGTCGGAAATTCAAAAGTTGTCAAGGTGGAAAATACTAATCGACATAACACATAATATTCGCTATCGGTTTGACTACGGTTGTCGTATTTTCAAAATCGCAGTAAATATCTCCAAGTTTTGATGACTTTTGGTGATATGTGCACTAGATATATATTTTTTTTTTTGCTGAATTCTAGCAACTTAACAATCTTTTGCAAAAAAGTTACCTTCATTAACAAAATAGCACCAAAAAATGTTCGAAATACCAATTAGCTAGGAATAACCCCTAGCATCTCAAATTAACTTTAATAAGCTCTGTTGCAAGTGATAGGAAAATGAGCAAAATAATTTTAAATATGTGCTATTCTAATTAGCTTGATTACAGAGACTGTTCTCTTCGATTAAAAGCAATTTTGATAGGTTGTTACCAGTCCAAATCGCGAGATTGTTATTTTTAAACGAATGAGCTAGAAATTTTACACATTCATGCTATAGGTGAAAATCTTAATTTTATTTACATATCCTCCAAAATAACATTTTAAAACTAACTTATACATGTGGCAACATCTAAATTTTTACTTTAAAATATAAAATTAACAGCAGCATGATATATTAACTAAACATTTTATTTCTCTCTTAGTTGTATGCAGTTCACTTTTGTTTTAACAGATAAAACTATACTTAAATGTAAGTTTTTCTCTGAATTTTTTAAATTAGAATTTCATTTTTTGTTTACTGAATCTTTTTTAAGACGCAAAATAAAAAGTAACCTAATATCCTGTTCTGAGAGTGTTTCAAATTCATCTTCGAAAAAGTACCGTGTACTGGCCTCCGATGAAAATTCCAAGTTACAAAGACAATTATACTGTCAGCTGGATATGAATAAGCATCCTGTTATGACACCACATTTCCAAAAAAGTCACAGCAAAGGAAATGCCTTTTAGCGACTAAAACAGATTAATTAGTTGGCAATTTTATGCAATACCGAATGAGTAATTCAAAGGGCCCAAAAATGACTGAAAAACTGCAATTAAAATTCCAGTTATTGTTTTTAAATACAAGGTTCTATTTTTTTTTTTTTTTTGTGGGAGTGGAGGAAGTTTGTCAGAGAAAATATATAATAATTTAACCCTTTCAGACCTGATTAAATAATTTCTCTTTTAATTAAATAATTTTGTTAAGTTTTCAAGAAAAATTGTGTTTTTTGTGTGCACAAATTATTAAATCTATTCTGTAAGACTGTATAAATAATTTGTGTTGTTTAATTTTGAATACAGGGTTTGTAAAAGGGGGGGGCTCAAAATGAGACTGCACTTCCCTAACTTCTGAAGTCAACAAGGCTTTAGGTAAAATTTTACTTTTAAGGCATGCATTTACTCTAATCATTTTAAGTATAAGATAATCACTTTACAATTAACATAGAATTTACCTTTTTAAATTTATGTATAAATACACATTGGTGTAGCCAGAAAATTTTCATGGGGAGTTACGACTACTGCAACTGATATGTATGTATACGTGTGCGATAAGGGAGTGAAAAATATGCCTTTCATATGGCAAAAAATTCCTCATGGGGGGAGTTGTGACATTATAGCACGATCTACTAAATCACTGGGGAGGGGTGGCAAGTGTACTGCTTTGCTCCCCCTTATGCGCACCCATGGATAAGAGGTAAAGGGGGGGTTCAGATTTTTAGAAATGGTTCATGCTAACTGGAAAAAAACAAATTAAAAATCCAAGCTATTTAAATACTTGAAAACATTTGTTTATTATGTTGTTTTAGTGTAAAATATATTGATATTTACTTCTCAATATGCAAAATGACAGAGCTATTTGATAAATAAAATTCTATGGAGAGTCGAAAATGTACTTTTTACTATCCAGCAATTTTAAATCTTGGGCATGATTATTTCTGTTAAACTAATAGCAACTAAACTTCTTGCATTAAAAATTTTCTAAACCAAAACTTCCCACAATTTAAAAGAAAAATCCCAACTAATTATGATCTAGTAAATATAAAACTTTGTAAAAAACACACATAAGAAGTTATAGGTAAGAAGATATGCACGTTTTGGTCAAAAATTGTTTTGACCTTCATCAGTCCAAGCCCTTCGTCGCAAGGAACACAGGGAACTTGCGACGAAGGGCTTGGACTGATGAAGGTCAAAACAATTTTTGACCGAAACGTGCATATCTTCTTACCTATAACTTCTTATGTGTGTTTTTTACAAAGTTTTTTTATTTACTTTATCGTTTAACACCAGTAATTTGAGTGTTTTTTACCGTAATTATGATCTATTTAACCATAGCTATTAAATTTCTGAATAATTTAAGCAGCTATTTTGATGTAGCAACAAGACAGTTCTGATAAAAACTGGATGCTTTCTGTCGGAGCCACAACTAGAGTTTATGTCACCACAGTCAGACCCAATTGTGAGACCTCTGCCCCCCCCCCCATTAGTAAGGTGTACAGGGCACATGCCTCATTTTGCAATCCCCACTTCTAGTTTGAGCTGTGCTTTCTGGAATAGTTGTTACGAATTGACATTATCTCGCACTGCATAGGGGAGGGGGGTTATTCATTTCGATTCTCCTATTGTATATCCAATTTTACTTTGCATTATAAACAGAAATTTAATTTTTAAAATATAGCAACTAAATTCATTTATGAAGCTTATATATAAAGAAATTTAGCTCTTTTACTATTAAAGTTATAACTTTAATAAATTTAATCTGATGCTGCTTTAAAAACAACAAAAAAATTTTCATGTGAGCAATAAAATATTTCGTTTTGCACATTCAACATCTTGATAATTTAACGAAATATTTCCTTATTACTTATTCATTTGAACTTGGTAAATTTTAAATAATTGCTCTTACCCCCAAATTAAAAACACCAAACATTAAATAATGATATCAAGGTTATATATTTTAAATAAGCATTTATTAAATAACATTTAAACTACAAAAACCATTTTAGTATTTACAAAAACAGCAGAACAATGGTTATTTACATAATGAATAGGAACAACAAATGTAAACTCACTTTGGTCCAGATGAGTGGATATATAACACTTGCATAAATTAATTTAAAGTCTTATCAATAAGTAACACAACAGTTCTAATCCACTTCTTCCACAGTGGGTCCAGTGTAAGCACCACTGTTACCTGCTGGGTTAGGATTGTAACCGGCACTACCTTGGTGCAATTTTGTCATGTATGGCGACAGTTCTGACTGCACTTCCTTCATCTTGTGCTCGATTTCATCTTTCTCTGCAAGGGTGTTGTTGTCCAGCCATTGTATGACTGCATCACACGACTCTTTCACCTTGGCCTTGTCCGAAGAAGATAGTTTGTCATCGGGTGCGGACTCGGCCGCTTGTTTCACAGAATACACGTAGGACTCGAGGGAATTCCTCGAGGCCACTCTCTCCCTCTGCTCTGCATCTTCTTTCTCGTATTGCTTAGCCTCATCGAGCATCTTTTCGATTTCTTCTTTGGAGAGGCGCCCCTTGTCATTGGTTATGCGGACGCTCTGAGATTTGCCTGTGCTCTTGTCCTCGGCCGATACTTGCAGGATGCCGTTTGCATCTAGATCGAATGTGACCTCGATCTGAGGCACGCCTCTCGGGGCCGGTGGAATACCCGACAGCTGGAACCTTCCCAAGAGATGGTTGTCCTTCGTCATGGCCCTCTCGCCTTCGAATACTTGGATGTCCACACTAGACTGGTTATCCGAGTATGTCGTGAACACTTTGGATGTTTTACAAGGAATGCGGGAGTTCCGCTCGATGATTTTGGTCATGACACCTCCAGCCGTCTCGATGCCCAGGGAGAGTGGGGCGACATCCACCAAGAGGACATCCCGTATCTTCTCGTCTTGGTTACCGGTCAACACGGCAGCTTGAACTGCAGCTCCGTAAGCCACCGCCTCGTCTGGGTTGATGGACATGCACAGGTCTTTACCGTTGAAGAAATCCCGCAGCAACTTTTGGATCTTTGGGATGCGGGTGCTCCCACCCACCAGGACAACATCGTGAATGCTGCTTTTGTCCAATTTGGCGTCTTTTAGAGCTCGTTCAACAGGTTCCAAGGTTGATCGGAACAAGTCCATGCACAATTCTTCGAACCGGGCTCTGCTCAATTTCGAGTAGAAATCAATGCCTTCAAATAGGGCATCGATCTCGATACTGGCTTCAGAGCTGCTGGAGAGAGTTCGCTTTGCCCTTTCGCAGGCAGTTCGCAGTCGTCTTAAAGCTCTAGGACTCGAGCGCAGATCTTTCCGGTGCTTCCTCTTGAACTCTTCCACAAAATGGGAAACCATTCGGTTGTCAAAGTCCTCGCCTCCAAGGTGCGTGTCACCAGCAGTGGACCTCACTTCGAACAGGGAACCCTCATCGATTGTCAGGATGGACACATCGAAAGTGCCGCCGCCCAAGTCAAAAATCAGAACATTCTTCTCACCTTTCAGGTTCTTGTCCAGGCCATAGGCTAGGGCTGCAGCGGTGGGCTCATTGAT
Organism: Cheiracanthium punctorium; assembly: GCA_038373885.1. NCBI lineage: Eukaryota > Metazoa > Arthropoda > Arachnida > Araneae > Cheiracanthiidae > Cheiracanthium > Cheiracanthium punctorium. The sequence continues at coordinate 461,020 of JAWZYV010019781.1, read as the reverse complement.
GATTCTCAGAACATTTAGGCCAGCAATTTTTCCAGCATCTTTGGTGGCTTGCCTCTGGGAGTCGTTGAAGTAAGCAGGAACAGTTATGACAGCATCGGTAACTTTCGAGCCCAAGTACATCTCTGCAGTCTCTTTCATTTTCGTCAACACCATGGCACTGATTTCTTCAGGATTGAACAGCTTCTTCTCGCCTTTGAATTCGACGCTGATCTTTGGTTTTCCACAGGAATCCACCACTTTGAAAGGCCAGTTTTTCAAATCCTGTTGGATTTTCGGATCGTCAAACTTCCGGCCGATCAGTCTCTTCGCGTCGAAGATTGTATTCTCAGGATTCAGGGCTACCTGGGATTTGGCGGCATCACCAATCAGTCTCTCGGTGTCCGTAAAGGCGACGTAGCTCGGAGTCGTCCGGTTTCCTTGGTCGTTGGCAATAATTTCGACGTTGCCATGCTGGAAGACGCCGACGCAAGAGTACGTCGTGCCCAAGTCAATACCAATTGCAGGAGCTTTACCGGTAGGCATTCTTTCCTCTCACTCGCACTTTACTCGTAGAAAATAAGCGTTTCAAGAAAGTCAGCAGTATCTGAAGAATTCACAAAGCAATCACAATAAAACGCACAGCTAGAACGCTGCAGAATATATCTCTCTAGTCAACTCACAACTGCTAGTTTCAAAACAAATCTAACGACAGCAGATTCGCCGCCTCTATTTATACTTTTACAGAATGAATCTAGAAAGATCCAGTAATTGGTCGAAAATTACGTCATAAAGCAGATGCTGCCATCTGGAATCGATGGATCGAGTTGTTTCTAGAATATTCTTTTATGTTCCAGAAGGTGGGAGAAAATTCGATTTTGCTAGTGCTGCCATCTCTTGGTTTAAAGTATAACAAGACTCGCCAATTGATTCCGCGTGTTTAATGGGAATATATATGTATATATATTTTTTTTTCTTTTTCAACGCAGTTTTAAAATTCTATGTTCTAAAATCATAATTAATTTTCTTTAAAGAAAAATAAGTTTTTTAATCGAAAAATATAATATTTTTACTGTAAAAAAGTAGACGAAGGTGAAATAATAATTTCCCAGAAAACTTTAGCAGTGCTCGCTTCAAAATCCATAAAAGTTTGCTTTCAAAGTCTGAAAATTTTGACTGATTTATTAAAAGTTGATTTTTTGTTTACGAGTATGGAAAATTTCTAAAGAATTGTTTATAATAAAAATATGTATGCTGTTTATAAGTATTATAAATTACTATTATATGTTAAATAAATGTATTTATTAAATGCATTTTCTGAAAAATCAACGCATAGAGGAACTCAGTTCAAGGGAGAAGGGGTAAGAATCCTGTTCTAAAAAGCATAAATTTTTTATCCCCCGAAGCAGTTGAAGATCCTTCCATTAACATTTTGGTAACATTTAACCATGGTCGATTGTATCTTCTTCGTTATCATCATCTATCAATATTAGAAGACTTTTGCTAAGAAAGGATTATCTGAGCTGGGGAGGTGGAAGTAATAGAAATTTTATAAATCCCGGAAATGTTCCTCGATATGACGGGGCTTTACCCATTAAAAGCGAGTTATACTGCCATTGACTTAACATTGTACCAGCCAAGTATTTCCGATTTCCTCGTTAAATCCGGGTCCTTCTTAAATAAGGGTCGTTATAAAAGATTAAGATTTACTTAAATATACTCTGAAAATTAGCTTGACGCTTGACCGGAGTGCCAGCTACCACCTTAGAGCCGGTCCTGAACATAATCATACCTTTCACTGAACGGGCTGCATGCGAAATCAACGTGAGGACCGCAACTAGAAGGAGGCGAACGGGGCACCCGCCACGGGCACCGTGTTACGGGGCAACAAAATCACAATGATTCCAAAGAGAAGGGGACCAAAATTAAGGTTTGCCCCAGGCGCAGTAAACACTATTTGCGGCATGGGTTATCAGATGCAGGGCCTGATTTACGGAAGAGCATTCAAGGCACGTGCCCTAGGCCCAGTGGCGGACCCCGAATTTTTTTTAATGGAGGGGGGGGGGGAGGCTACATTTTGAAAAAAAAAAAAGTTTATTTCGTCCAAACAAAATGTACAATAAAGCAAACTTTTAGTCTGAACCATTGTGGAAATTTTTGGGAGGTTAAGTTAGATCACTTTACCTATTTAAGTGTATAATAAACCAGAGTGTTACCCTTTAGCAATCTCTTTTTCAGGAGGAGGGGTTGAAATTCCCTAGCCCCTCCACCTCCTAGGCCCTACAATTTCTTACTATCGAAATGTCTACTAAAATTATATTTCAAACACTATAAAGGACTTATTTTTATTTCCATGTCACTCAAAAATGTTTAACTCTAAAATTATTCAAATATTGTACATAAATATCTGCAATTCATGTCCAAAATGTATAAATTTAATAGAACCTGCTAATAACATAAAAAGTTCATCAAAAAATTTTAACTTAAATTCTTGTCAAATTTCTTTCACAAATTTTTAAGTTTAAAAAGAGGGGGAGAGGAGGGTTTTTTTCGTCTGAAACATTAATCTCCTAACTCATTTTTTATTCTCGGTAACAGAATAATAATACAGTCCTCGACGGTCATAAAATATTGAATGTCCAAATCGATAGTCTCTTCTCATTTAAACATGAAAACACTAGCTACTGGTAAGGTTCAAATAAGAAACTTTACAACATTAAGAAAAAAATGTGGAACGCTTCACGATTTTGCGTGTCATCCTTGCGCAGGGGCCATGCTAATCTTCTCTGTATCGTTCCAATTTTAGTATATGTACTGCCGAAGCAAGTACACTTTATAAGTCCCAATCAAGGTATATATAGAAGGATTGAACTTGTAAAATTAAAATAGTGGTGAGTTGATTTCCTGTTCACTTCTACACATCTAAGCTTAACTGGTTTGAATACTTTATTAAATGGCTAGTTCCTTCTTGAATTTGAAATTGAGTCATCACACACAATTAGCATACTTGATGGAATTTCAATATATAATGCAATTTTCGGACTTTCTTCTTTATATTCAGTCCAATCAACTTAAGACACATTTTGTGGAACAGTTTCTAAATTCCGAAACAGCGACTTTTAGAAAATTCAGAATACGTTTCGGCGTTTTGTTTTCTTATTCTACTTTTAGCGTATTTTAATTTGAAGACATGGCCTTTTTTTCCCCCCAAGAACCTAAGAACTTAATTTGCTTTGCATCACGAATGAATGAACTACAAGTTTGGACTGCCATCTAAAAATGTAATGAGTTTTCGAATCCGTCTATTTACTTACAAAGGCAGGACTAAGTGAAACTGATTTCGTATCAACATAAACGCACAATTAGGTTTTCTAAAATAATAATAATAATAATAATAAATAAAATAAAAATTAAAAAACATTCACTAAAGTTTTTTTTTTTTTTAATATTATGCATATCATGCACTTTTTTGTCGCTCTAGTAAATCCCAAAACCACAAAAGTGGAACCTTCAAATGAACATTATTCAATAATATAGGATGTTTCTCAGAAAGAAGTTTACTTATAATGCTCCACCTATTGTGCACTTCTAGCTTTTATATCATTTCATTTTTCATTACAAATCATTTTAAATGTTTGAGTGCAGTTTAGAATTATTAAAAAAAAAATGCTACAATTCGACTATATTTGGTATGTGTAGCATGGTTTTCATGTCGCAATTATTTATTTTTTCCTTTTTTTCATCGTATTGTTCTGGATGGTGGCGTAGCTAAAGGTGGGAAAAGAATTTTTTCCCCCGCCCTCTAGTAAAGCTATTAAGGTATTCAGTGATTCACACAAACAAATATATAAATAATAAAACAGTTGATATCCGTTTAGATAATAAAATATTCGTTTAGAATCAGAAAATGTCTAAAAAATTTTATTCTCAAGAAAACCTTTGACTTTAGCGCAACGAAGGAGTGACTAAAGGCAAGTTGAAGAGATTTTGTTCCCTCCCTCAGAAGCTACTTGAATGACCATTGATCGAACGGAAGGGGAAGATTTGAATTTACAAAACAAATGAGTAGAAGGAAAAAAGTCTTTCAAGAAATTATTTAGACATCATCATTCTTATTTTCAACAAAACCTTTAAAACAAAATTTAATATATTTATCTTATTTTGTATCTTGCCTAAATATTTTTATCTAAATATTATATTGTTATCGGACTTATGTGAATTCTTTTCATCCTTTTGTTTTTCCCAAAGGCAGCATAACTGAATGTGCTGTCAAGGGGGTTTCCTTCCCGCCTCCGAAAACTAAAGGGCACATATGGGCAATCGCCGGCCGGATTTGGATGATCACGAATTTTGATCCGGCCCACGCAACATATGAAAATCCTGTATAAAACCCATATAAAGTATTCAAAATCCGATAGATATCCCAATTATACTGCCCGAGATTTCACTAACATCTTGATGTTATTTGGCCCGCGACTTCGCTAACATCCTGAAGTTCGGCCCGCAATTTTTTAAAGGTTGCCCTTACCTAGTATAAGACATACAGCTTTTCAATAATATAGGATGTTATTCGGAAAGGAGTTTACTTATAATGCCCCACCTATTGCGCACTTCTAGCTTTTATAGAATTTCAATTTTCATTACAAATCATTTTAAATGAATGAGTTTAGTTTAGAATTATTTAAAAAATGCTACAATTCGACTATAGAATTTCAATTTTCATTTCAAATCATTTTAAATGAATGAGTGTAGTTTAGAATTATTTAAAATGCTATAATTAGACTATATTTGGTATGTGTGAAATAATTTTCATGTCGCAATTATTATTATTTTCTTTTTTTCATCTCTTTGTATTTTTCAGGACGGTGGTGTAGCTGAAGGTGGGAAAAGAATTTTTCCCCCGCCCTTCAGTAGAGCTAATTAGCTATTCAGTGATTAACCGAAACAAATATATAAATAATAAAACAGTTAATATCCGTTTAGATAATAAAATATTCGTTTAGAATGAGAAAATGTCTAAAAAATTTTATTCTCAAGAAAAACCTTTGACTTTAGCACAGCGAAGGAGTGACTAAAGGCGGGTTGAAGAGATTTTGTTCCCTCCCTCAGAAGCTACGTAAATGGACATTGATTGAACGGGAGGGGAAGATTTGAATTTACAAAGCAAACGAGTAGAACGAAAAATGTCTGAGTATTTCCATCATTTAGACATTTTTTCTTCGAGAAATTATTTAGACATTTATTATCGGTCTTGTTTTCAACAAAACCTTAAAAACAAATTTTAATCTTTTTATGCTATTTTTTATCTTGCCTAAATATTTTTATCTAAATATCATAGAGTTATCTGACTATATCTGAATTTCTTTTTTTTTTTTTTTCATTCTTTTGTTTTTTCCAAAGGTGGCGTAGCTGAAAGTGCTATCAAGGGGGTTTCGTTCCCACCTCTGCAAACTATAGGACACAAAATTCAATCGCCGGCCGGATTCGACCGAACACGGCTTTTAATACGTCCACGGAACATATGAAAATCCTGTATAAAACCCATATAAACTATTCAAAATCCGATACATATCCCAATTATACTGCCCGAGATTTCACTAACATCCTGATGTTATTTGGCCCGCGACTTCGCTAACATCCTAAAGTTCGGCCCGCAAGTTTTCAAAGGTTGCCCTTACCTAGTATAAGACATCCAGCTTTTCAATAATATAGGATGTTATTCGGAAAGGAGTTTACTTATAATGCCCCACCTATTGCGCACTTCTAGCTTTTATAGAATTTCAATTTTCATTTCAAATCATTTTAAATGAATGAGTGTAGTTTAGAATTATTTAAAAAATGCTACAATTCGACTATATTTGGTATGTGTAAAATAATTTTCATGTCGCAATTATTATTTTTTTCTTTTTTTCATCTCTGTGTATTTTTCAGGACGGTGGCGTAGCTGAAGATGGGAAAAGAATTTTTCCCCCGCCCTCCAGTAGAGCTAATTAGCTATTCAGTGATTAACCCAAACAAATATATAAATAATAAAACAGTTAATATCCGTTTTGATAATAAAATATTCGTTTAGAATGAGAAAATGTCTAAAAAATTTTATTCTCAAGAAAAACCTTTGACTTTAGCACAGCGAAGGAGTGACTAAAGGCGGGTTGAAGAGATTTTGTTCCCTCCCTCAGAAGCTACGTAAATGGACATTGATTGAACGGGAGGGGAAGATTTGAATTTACAAAGCAAACGAGTAGAACGAAAAATGTCTCAGTATTTCCATCATTCAGACATTTTTTCTTCGAGAAATTATTTAGACATTTATTATCGGTCTTGTTTTCAACAAAACCTTTAAAACAAATTTTAATTTTTTATGTTATTTTTTATCTTGCCTAAATATTTTTATCTAAATATCATAGAGTTATCTGACTATATCTGAATTTCTTTTTTTTTTTTTTTTTTTTTTTTTCATTCTTTTGTTTTTTCCAAAGGTGGCGTAGCTGAAAGTGCTGTCAAGGGGGGTTCGTTCCCACCTCTGCAAACTATAGGACACAAAATTCAATCGCCGGCCGGATTCGGCCGAACACAGCTTTTAATACGTCCACGGAACATATGAAAATCCTGTATAAAACCCATATAAACTATTCAAAATCCGATATATATCCCATTTATACTGCCCATATTTCACTAACATCCTGATGTTATTCGGCCCGCGACTTCGCTAACATCCTGAAGTTCGGCCCGCAATTTTTCAAAGGTTGCCCTTACCTAGTATAAGACATCCAGCTTTTCAATAATATAGGATGTTATTCGGAAAGGAGTTTACTTATAATGCCCCACCTATTGCGCACTTCTAGCTTTTATAGAATTTCAATTTTCATTTTAAATCATTTTAAATGAATGAGTGTAGTTTAGAATTATTTAAAAATGCTACAATTGGAGGTACAGCTTTAGTATGGTCCCTTTGGCGCGCTTTATTTTTGGCGACTTTTTTTGGCGCGATAAAGGATGCCAATATGGTAACCCCGCCGTCGGATGTTCCGGAGCGGTAACCCTAACCTCGGGCTAAAAGTGGATTCTTCCGTGACGTCACGGATGCGCTCGTGTTCGTCCGGCAAATCGTGATCATTTGTTCCTTTCATGAACTTTTTGAGCCCTGTGTATTTCTTAGCGCGGGAGGTTCGTTCAAATGGTTGATCTGCCATGTGCTTTATGGTTTTATTTTAATGGCTTTATTTTACATTAAATTTTATTATTATTTAATTATTTTTGAAATTTAAAACGGCTGTTCAGGTTCATACTGACTGTTTACATACAGTTTTGTATGAATAAGCATTCTTTTGATAGTACGTTTCAGATTAATATTTGCGTTCTCCATTGTTTATTTGTTAAGGGTAGAAGCAACAAATAATTACGTTATTAATATTTTATACAGTGAAATAATTTGATTTTATTATTTCCATATTCATTGGAATAATTTAGAGATTTTAATCAAGGTATGTGATAAGCATTGTTTGTTTTTATTTGTTATTATTACCTTTGTTTATTTGTTAATGGTAGGAGCAACAAATAATTCCGTTATTAATATAATATTTGATATTTTGATTTTATTATTTCAATATTGAAACAATTTAGCGATTTTAATTAAGGTACTAGATAAGCATTGTTCGTTATGATTTGAATTAGTTCTTTATTTTGCTTACGTAGTCTTTTGTCAGAATGCTAAGATGTATTTTAATTTTTTTTTTGTTATTTTGTGAGGTATTGCCTTTAGAATATTATTTGTTTGCATTGTTTAATTTAATCAACTAAAAAGAGAAAGGGGGGGTTGAGGGGGGGCACAGCCCCCCCTCACACAAAAAGAAAAGTTATTAAATTTTATTAAACCGAATCTATATGTACATGTAAGCTTGTTATCTGTTTAATTTTTTTTCATAAAAATATTTAAAAGCCATTAAAATAAATCATAGCAAAATTAACGGCGACGATCAATTATCTCGGAACCAGCGCCATCCGATCCGCCATATTGTTTACAATTGGCATCGGCAAGGCAAACTTGGGTTGGCGACAAGATTTTGTCGCCAAATCAAAAAATCGCCAAAAAGGGACCATACTAAAGCTGTTCCCAATTGGACTATATTTGGAATGTGTAAAATAATTTTCATGTCGCAATTATTATTTTTTTTCTTTTTTTCATCTCTGTGTATTTTTCAGGACGGTGGCGTAGCTGAAGATGGGAAAAGAATTTTTCCCCCGCCCTCCAGTAGAGCTAATTAGCTATTCAGTGATTCACACAAACAAATATATAAATAATAAAACAGTTGATATCCGTTTAGATAATAAAATATTCGTTTAGAATCAGAAAATGTCTAAAAAATTTTATTCTCAAGAAAACCTTTGACTTTAGCGCAACGAAGGAGTGACTAAGGGCAAGTTGAAGAGATTTTGTTCCCTCCCTCAGAAGCTACTTGAATGACCATTGATCGAACGGAAGGGGAAGATTTGAATTTACAAAACAAATGAGTAGAAGGAAAAAAGTCTTTCAAGAAATTATTTAGACATCATCATTCTTATTTTCAACAAAACCTTTAAAACAAAATTTAATATATTTATCTTATTTTGTATCTTGCCTAAATATTTTTATCTAAATATTATATTGTTATCGGACTTATGTGAATTGTTTTCATCCTTTTGTTTTTCCCAAAGGCGGCATAACTGAATGTGCTGTCAAGGGGGTTTCGTTCACGCCTCCGAAAACTAAAGGGCACATATGGGCAATCGCCGGCCGGATTTGGATGATCACGAATTTTGATCCGGCCCACGCAACATATGAAAATCCTGTATAAAACCCATATAAAGTATTCAAAATCCGATAGATATCCCAATTATACTGCCCGAGATTTCACTAACATCTTGATGTTATTTGGCCCGCGAATTCGCTAACATCCTGAAGTTCGGCCCGCAATTTTTTAAAGGTTGCCCTTACCTAGTATAAGACATACAGCTTTTCAATAATATAGGATGTTATTCGGAAAGGAGTTTACTTATAATGCCCCACCTATTGCGCACTTCTAGCTTTTATAGAATTTCAATTTTCATTTCAAATCATTTTAAATGAATGAGTTTAGTTTAGAATTATTTAAAAAATGCTACAATTCGACTATATTTGGTATGTGTAAAATAATTTTCATGTCACAATTATTATTATTTTCTTTTTTCATCTCTGCGTATTTTTCAGGACGGTGGCGTAGCTGAAGGTGGGAAAAGAATTTTTCCCACGCCCTCCAGTAGAGCTAATTAGCTATTCAGTGATTAACCCAAACAAATATATAAATAATAAAACAGTTAATATCCGTTTTGATAATAAAATATTCGTTTAGAATGAGAAAATGTCTAAAAAATTTTATTCTCAAGAAAAACCTTTGACTTTAGCACAGCGAAGGAGTGACTAAAGGCGGGTTGAAGAGATTTTGTTCCCTCCCTCAGAAGCTACGTAAATGGACATTGATTGAACGGGAGGGGAAGATTTGAATTTACAAAGCAAACGAGTAGAACGAAAAATGTCTCAGTATTTCCATCATTTAGACATTTTTTCTTCGAGAAATTATTTAGACATTTATTATCGGTCTTGTTTTCAACAAAACCTTTAAAACAAATTTTAATTTTTTATGTTATTTTTTATCTTGCCTAAATATTTTTATCTAAATATCATAGAGTTATCTGACTATATCTGAATTTCTTTTTTTTTTTTCATTCTTTTGTTTTTTCCAAAGGTGGCGTAGCTGAAAGTGCTGTCAAGGGGATTCGTTCCCACCTCTGCAAACTATAGGACACAAAATTCAATCGCCGGCCGGATTCGACCGAACACGGCTTTTAATACGTCCACGGAACATATGAAAATCCTGTATAAAACCCATATAAACTATTCAAAATCCGATATATATCCCTTTTATACTGCCCAGATTTCACTAAATTCCTGATGTTATTTGGCCCGCGACTTCGCTAACATCCTGAAGTTCGACCCGCAATTTTTCAAAGGTTGCCCTTACCTAGTATAAGACATCCAGCTTTTCAATAATATAGGATGTTATTCGGAAAGGAGTTTACTTATAATGCCCCACCTATTGCGCACTTCTAGCTTTTATAGAATTTCAATTTTCATTTTAAATCATTTTAAATGAATGAGTGTAGTTTAGAATTATTTAAAAATGCTACAATTAGACTATATTTGGTATGTGTAAAATAATTTTCATGTCGCAATTATTATTATTTTCTTTTTTCATCTCTGCGTATTTTTCAGGACGGTGGTGTAGCTGAAGGTGGGAAAAGAATTTTTCCCCCGCCCTCCAGTAGAGCTAATTAGCTATTCAGTGATTAACCGAAACAAATATATAAATAATAAAACAGTTAATATCCGTTTAGATAATAAAATATTCGTTTAGAATGAGAAAATGTCTAAAAAATTTTATTCTCAAGAAAAACCTTTGACTTTCACACAGCGAAGGAGTGACTAAAGGCGGGTTGAAGAGATTTTGTTCCCTCCCTCAGAAGGTACGTAAATGGACATTGATTGAACGGGAGGGGAAGATTTGAATTTACAAAGCAAACCAGTAGAACGAAAAATGTCTCAGTATTTCCAGCATTTAGACATTTTTTCTTCGAGAAATTATTTAGACATTTATTATCGGTCTTGTTTTCAACAAAACCTTTAAAACAAAATTTAATTTTTTATGTTATTTTTTATCTTGCCTAAATATTTTTATCTAAATATCATAGAGTTATCTGACTATATCTGAATTTCTTTTTTTTTTTTCATTCTTTTGTTTTTTCCAAAGGTGGCGTAGCTGAAAGTGCTGTCAAGGGGATTCGTTCCCACCTCTGCAAACTATAGGACACAAAATTCAATCGCCGGCCGGATTCGACCGAACACGGCTTTTAATACGTCCACGGAACATATGAAAATCCTGTATAAAACCCATATAAACTATTCAAAATCCGATATATATCCCATTTATACTGCCCAGATTTCACTAACATCCTGATGTTATTTGGCCCGCGACTTCGCTAACATCCTGAAGTTCGACCCGCAATTTTTCAAAGGTTGCCCTTACCTAGTATAAGACATCCAGCTTTTCAATAATATAGGATGTTATTCGGAAAGGAGTTTACTTATAATGCCCCACCTATTGCGCACTTCTAGCTTTTATAGAATTTCAATATTCATTTTAAATCATTTTAAATGAATGAGTGTAGTTTAGAATTATTTAAAAATGCTACAATTAGACTATATTTGGTATGTGTAAAATAATTTTCATGTCGCAATTATTATTATTTTCTTTTTTTCATCTCTTTGTATTTTTCAGGACGGTGGTGTAGCTGAAGGTGGGAAAAGAATTTTTCCCCAGCCCTCCAGTAGAGCTAATTAGCTATTCAGTGATAAACCGAAACAAATATATAAATAATAAAACAGTTAATATCCGTTTAGATAATAAAATATTCGTTTAGAATGAGAAAATGTCTAAAAAATTTTATTCTCAAGAAAAACCTTTGACTTTAGCACAGCGAAGGAGTGACTAAAGGCGGGTTGAAGAGATTTTGTTCCCTCCCTCACAAGCTACGTAAATGGACATTGATTGAACGGGAGGGGAAGATTTGAATTTACAAAGCAAACGAGTAGAACGAAAAATGTCTCAGTATTTCCAGCATTTAGACATTTTTTCTTCCAGAAATTATTTAGACATTTATTATCGGTCTTGTTTTCAACAAAACCTTTAAAACAAATTTTAATTTTTTATGTTATTTTTTATCTTGCCTAAATATTTTTATCTAAATATCATAGAGTTATCTGACTATATCTGAATTTCTTTTTTTTTTTTTCATTCTTTTGTTTTTTCCAAAGGTGGCGTAGCTAAAAGTGCTGTCAAGGGGGTTTCGTTCCCACCTCTGCAAACTATAGGACACAAAATTCAATCGCCGGCCGGATTCGACCGAACACGGCTTTTAATAAGTCCACGGAACATATCAAAATCCTGTATAAAACCCATATAAACTATTCAAAATCCGATACATATCCCAATTATACTGCCCGAGATTTCACTAACATCCTGATGTTATTTGGCCCGCGACTTCGCTAACATCCTGAAGTTCGGCCCGCAATTTTTCAAAGGTTGCCCTTACCTAGTATAATACATCCAGCTTTTTAATAATATAGGATGTTATTCGGAAAGGAGTTTACTTATAATGCCCCACCTATTGCGCACTTCTAGCTTTTATAGAATTTCAATTTTCATTTCAAATCATTTTAAATGAATGAGTCTAGTTTAGAATTATTTAAAAAATGCTACAATTGGAGGTACAGCTTTAGTATAGTCCCTTTGGCGCGCTTTATTTTTGGCGACTTTTTTTGGCGCGATAAAGGATGCCAATATGTTAACCCCGCCGTCGGATGTTCCGGAGCGGCAACCCTAACCTCGGGCTAAAAGTGGATTCTTCCGTGACGTCACGGATGCGCTCGTGTTCGTCCGGCAAATCGTGATCATTTTTTCCTTTCATGAACTTTTTGAGCCCTGTGTATTTCTTAGCGCGGGAGTTTCGTTCAAATGGTTGATCTGCCATGTGCTTTATGGTTTTATTTTAATGGCTTTATTTTACATTAAATTTTATTATTATTTAATTATTTTTGAAATTTAAAACGGCTGTTCAGGTTCATACTGACTGTTTACATACAGTTTTGTATGAATAAGCATTCTTTTGATAGTACGTTTCAGATTAATATTTGCGTTCTCGTTCTCCATTGTTTATTTGTTAAGGGTAGAAGCAACAAATAATTACGTTATTAATATTTTATACAGTGAAATAATTTGATTTTATTATTTCCATATTCATTGGAATAATTTAGAGATTTTAATTAAGGTATGTGATAAGCATTGTTTGTTTTTATTTGTTATTATTACCTTTGTTTATTTGTTAATCGTAGGAGCAACAAATAATTCCGTTATTAATATAATATTTGATATTTTGATTTTATTATTTCAATATTGAAACTATTTAGCGATTTTAATTAAGGTACTAGATAAGCATTGTTCGTTATGATTTGAATTAGTTCTTTATTTTGCTTACGTAGTCTTTTGTCAGAATGCTAAGATGTATTTTAATTTTTTTTTTTGTTATTTTGTGAGGTATTGCCTTTAGAATATTATTTGTTTGCATTGTTTAATTTAATCAACTAAAAAGAGAAAGGGGGGGTTGAGGGGGGGCACAGCCCCCCCTCACACAAAAAGAAAAGTTATTAAATTTTATTAAACCGAATCTATATGTACATGTAAGCTTGTTATCTGTTTAATTTTTTTTCATAAAAATATTTAAAAGCCATTAAAATAAATCATAGCAAAATTAACGGCGACGATCAATTATCTCGGAACCAGCGCCATCCGATCCGCCATATTGTTTACAATTGGCATCGGCAAGGCAAACTTGGGTTGGCGACAAGATTTTGTCGCCAAATCAAAAAATCGCCAAAAAGGGACCATACTAAAGCTGTTCCCAATTGGACTATATTTGGAATGTGTAAAATAATTTTCATGTCGCAATTATTATTTTTTTTCTTTTTTTCATCTCTGTGTATTTTTCAGGACGGTGGCGTAGCTGAAGATGGGAAAAGAATTTTTCCCCCGCCCTCCAGTAGAGCTAATTAGCTATTCAGTGATTAACCCAAACAAATATATAAATAATAAAACAGTTAATATCCGTTTTGATAATAAAATATTCGTTTAGAATGAGAAAATGTCTAAAAAATTTTATTCTCAAGAAAAACCTTTGACTTTAGCACAGCGAAGGAGTGACTAAAGGCGGGTTGAAGAGATTTTGTTCCCTCCCTCAGAAGCTACGTAAATGGACATTGATTGAACGGGAGAGGAAGATTTGAATTTACAAAGCAAACGAGTAGAACGAAAAATGTCTCAGTATTTCCATCATTTAGACATTTTTTCTTCGAGAAATTATTTAGACATTTATTATCGGTCTTGTTTTCAACAAAACCTTTAAAACAAATTTTAATTTTTTATGTTATTTTTTATCTTGCCTAAATATTTTTATCTAAATATCATAGAGTTATCTGACTATATCTGAATTTCTTTTTTTTTTCATTCTTTTGTTTTTTCCAAAGGTGGCGTAGCTGAAAGTGCTGTCAAGGGGGTTTCGTTCCCACCTCTGCAAACTATAGGACACAAAATTCAATCGCCGGCCGGATTCGACCGAACACAGCTTTTAATACGTCCACGGAACATATGAAAATCCTGTATAAAACCCATATTAACTATTCAAAATCCGATATATATCCCATTTATACTGCCCAGATTTCACTAACATCCTGATGTTATTTGGCCCGCGACTTCGCTAACATCCTGAAGTTCGGCCCGCAATTTTTCAAAGGTTGCCCTTACCTAGTATAAGACATCCAGCTTTTCAATAATATAGGATGTTATTCGGAAAGGAGTTTACTTATAATGCCCCACCTATTGCGCACTTCTAGCTTTTATAGAATTTCAATTTTCATTTCAAATCATTTTAAATGAATGAGTGTAGTTTAGAATTATTTAAAAATGCTACAATTAGACTATATTTGGTATGTGTAAAATAATTTTCATGTCGCAATTATTATTATTTTCTTTTTTTCATCTCTTTGTATTTTTCAGGACGGTGGCGTAGCTGAAGGTGGGAAAAGAATTTTTCCCCCGCCCTCCAGTAGAGCTAATTAGCTATTCAGTGATTAACCGAAACAAATATATAAATAATAAAACAGTTAATATCCGTTTAGATAATAAAATATTCGTTTAGAATGAGAAAATGTCTAAAAAATTTTATTCTCAAGAAAAACCTTTGACTTTAGCACAGCGAAGGAGTGACTAAAGGTGGTGTGGAGTTTTGGACTCGCCACAAGTGCTAAATAGGAAAAACAAACAAAATTCAGGAGACTCGGGACAGGAGTTGACGTTTTTGTTAAACGTTCACATAATACACATTAGGTACACACTGGCTGCATTCTGCAGACTTAAAATACAAACACCAACTTCCGTTCTTGAATTCGGGAACTCTTGTCCCTCTGAGAGCCGATTTCTGTCCGACCTCCTCGAACCGTCTCCAAAACGACTCTGAGGCTCTCATGGACCTCGCCTCCGATCTTCCTCCATGTCCCTTTGCGTTCGCACTCGTCGAGTGGGGTCGGTCGGCAAAATCAAAGGACCCCCCTCTTTGCTCTTGGAATGTGCGCTGGTCAAGTGTGCTTTCCGCATCGTGGGAAACACATCGAGTCCTTGGTACATTTCTGGGGGGAGTAGTAACTTGTCACAACTCCCTCCCCCATGAAGACAAAAGTTTCGGCGATGAAGCGGAAACCTTTTGGCAAAACCAAATCCGTAAGTCCCTCTTGAGACAATTCCCCGAGAGGCACGTACAAATAAAAAAGAAAACGCCTTTTAGCAAGGCGGACAAAGCTTACATCTTAATTCACTATATACAATCACAAAAAAACTTTCTTTTAGGTTTTAAACCTGAAACAGCACTCAGTGTTAAAATCCAGGGTGCCTTCCCAAGTTCAAATACTATGATCTAATATTTACAATTCTTCTAGTAAAACAAAAACAAAACAAAAATACACACAAAAAAAAAACTATTCTGTAACCTAAAACTGAAAACCTTGCAAACAGAGTTTTTTTTTCCCTGGTGGGACATCTCCTAGGTTTCTTGATTTGTGAAAGACTTAAAACTCTGCATTTTCATGAAGTAACACTTGAAATCTATCAATGGAAGTTCTAATAATCACATGTTTTTCCTTTTTTCTGGATCCGAAATAATTATATAACAATAATTCAAAATGCATTCTCTTACAGATAAAATTTCCAAAAGGGGTTGCAAAAGCAGCGTATCGCGTGGCGCCTTTCCTCAAGGGTGATCCGTTACCGGTCTCTCCCAATTTGATCACCACAAAGCCCAAAAGTCTTTTAACTTCCTCCCTTGATACTTCGGTTTGCCTCGGTGATATGCGATAAGGTTTCGCTCTCATTGCTCGGAATGCGTTACCTCTATATCCCTTTCGATCAGTGGCGTGATTCCCGGTTCTGAGAGCACTTTGCTACGACCCTGCAACGTACGCCCAAAAACCTCTATTTGCCCCGCAGTCAACTGCTTCTCAAGCGCGCCTTCTTTAAATATCTCACGGAGATCAAATTGAATGGGGTTAGGTAAAGGGTATGGAATCTCGGCCTCTAGCTCCACCTCCTCCTCCCAGTTTTCATCCATTATAAAGTTAACGCACTCGGTTCGCTTATAGTAGGGTTTCATAAGGTTTACATGATAAATCATAGACTTATCTCCTTTCTCTGGCAGGTCTATGAGGTAATTAGTGTCCGAAATCTTGCTAGTCACCGTTCCTGGCCCTATCCAATTTACGGCCCTTTTGTTTTGTTTCGACGTGGCCAACACCTGATCTCCCACACCTTAAACACTCTTGACACTGCATTCTTGTCATACCACAATTCTCCTTTTCCGTGCTTTTCAGTCATTTCCTCTGCCGCCAACGCCTGCCATTTTTTTTAACCTATTTGTCAGGCTCAAAATATACTCTACAGCGCTTGTGTCTGATACAACTAGATCGAGACAATTTTCAACTACCGGAGTCTGCGGAGTGCGCAAGTCCCTTCCCTGGACCACATCTGCCGGACTAAACCCTTTACCTTCACGCGCCACTGTTGGAAGTGCAAACAAAGCCAGAGGTAAATTATGCTCCCCGTCCTCCACTGTCTCTAAACCTATACATTCCGAAATTATCTGAGCAAAAGAATGAACTTTCTCAACTGAATCACTCAGTGGGGGGCACAACGAACTGTGGATGATGCGCATCTTGAACCTGTTAGGAAATTCTGAATTCAAAATACTAGCAACAGACTTCCCCAAGTCCCTTTGGACTTCTTTAGGAAAGCCCTTCCGTAAGAACACGGTATTTAACTCATTCCCAACATTCACTGACGTAATTTCCTGAATAGCCGTAGCTTCAGGGTTACTGGTAAGACAAATATAGCTTAGGATATATTTGTTATGTTTTGTGCCCATCGGTAAGGGACCCACCGTATCAATCTCAGTTGTAGAGAAAATCTCTGAAATACTAGGAATTAATTTCATTGGGATTCTTTCCCGGTCGTTATTTTTATCGAACTTCTGATATTCTAAACAAGACCTTGAATATAATTTAATTTCCGGATAACATCGTGGCTCGAAAATTTGACGCAACCTATCCTTAGTTTTAGTAAATCCCAAGTGACCTAGCTCTTTAATTTTCTCCCGGTTCTTTTGGGAACCACGAAACCGAAATTGGGCCTCTCCCCACTTTACATCTATCACCCGCACTAGTTTCCCTGTCAAAACTTTCAATTCTGCACCCTTCTGGGCTTGATCCACTACAGGATTAAAACCTTCACAACTTTTTTTATCTACTCCAAACTCAGGAGAAGACACAATAGTTAGACTGCTTTCTTGCTTAGGCTCTGTGGGGGGGAATTTCACGCTCCTGTCCATCGATTCCTGAGGTAAACCTGTCACCGAAGAGGGATCCGCTCCCTCGGGACTAAGCTCCTTTCTTCTCTTAAGACTTTCCCGTTTCTCCTTGCTTCTCGTGACTGCAGTTATGAGATTTGGTTTATTGCCATTGTTGACTAACAGCTGAGCGGTTTTATTACCTAATAAATAATAACCTTGATCCAAATCATCAGTTTTACCGCGACTTCAACTATGACTTTGCCAAACTCGCCCTCTAGAGCGACCCTTGCTAGAGGCAAACACCTGCACTCCCTGTCTAAAGGTTGTCTGACCCAGACCACTTCTCCTGTAAAGTCCTCCGACTTAACCCAACTTTTAGCACACACATCGATTCCGCTCCCGCTATCACGTAAGCAGTCCCGTTCTATACCATTTACCTTAACCTTGCTCGTAACCGGCGTAAAACACTCGCTCAATACATTAAGGTTATTAACAACTTCACTTCGCCTTTTTGCCAACTGGGGACACACTGGCCTAATATGACCTTCTTCAGAACAATGAAAACATACTACCGGTTTTCTTTTGTCAAAACACTTATTCTCTGGTACAGTAGTTTCATTTTTCCGAAACTCTCTGTCCATAAGTCTTTCTTCCCCGACTCTTGAGTCCCTCTTTTCCTTACCGAACTTGCCCTTTCTTTCCCATGTTCTTTCGTCTTTCTTTCTATAGTTTCGCCGCACATTCTCAAAATGGTCAAGTTTCTCAGCCAAAACGGACGCTTTCTTAAACTCCACCCACTGATCTAAATACTGCTTGCTCTCTGGCCTCTACTGGAGCTCTCTTTTTTAGTTGTTCTAACAACATTAATTCCTTTAATGCGTCAAAATCCGTTACCCCGGCCGATTCTAACCAGCTATTCAAATACCCTTTTAATTCGTATACAAGATCTGACCACAAAGCCCGACATTTCTTCCGTGCTCTTCGAATTTCGTCTTAAGGGCTACCGAGCTAAGTCTGAATCTTTTTAGCAACAATTTTTTGATGTGAGAAAAGTCATCGCTGACCTCCGCCGGCTCCTTCACAATAATTTCCGCGACATCCGCAGGTAATAGGGGAATCAATTGGGATACCCACATGTTTTCGGGTACTTTTTCTTTACCCGCCTGACGCTCAAAAATCATAAAAAATAGGGCGATGTCCAACACCTTGGGATCGAATTTGGGGACTAAATCTTTCAAACTGACGAGCCTCGTAGTTTCCTCGCTAATCACAGTGCTTATTGAGCTTACACTCGCGCTCTCAGCTGAATTACAAATTTTCAGTTTTTCAAGTTCATATGCACGCTCTGCGGCTTTATCCATTCTCTCCTGCTCTGCTAATTTATCTAGCCGCGCTTGCTCTGCCTGCTTAGCTATGCTTTCTTGCTCCTCTAAAATTCTCTCTTAAAAGGCTTTAGCCGTATCCTCGTCATAATCCGAAGATCCTTCTATAGCCCGAATAATGTTTTTCACAATATCTGAGTCGGATACCTCCACTTCAAATTCTGCTGCTAAGAGTAGCAAAACGTGCTTTCTTTGTTTTTTCATAAACGCCATTCTCAAGTAAATATTATGCCAAAAAAAAGAAGTAGTAACAGTAACCAAAACAATACACTTTTTAGAAAACCCCTTAATTCAGTTAACACAGTGCCCGAAATACCTATTTCCCTGCACTGACAAGAATTAATTTTACACTGGATTCTAAAACTGAGTGGCCCTATCACTACATACACTTAGGTTATTACAACACTAGATTTGCACTTTAGCATAAAACTACTAGAGAATAAAAAAAACAAATAAAAGCTAAGAATTTTACCCTGAGAACAATTAAACATGAATTCAAATTTACAATTCCTACACACATAAGAAACAAATTTTCTAACTCTTTTTAATCCTTTAAAATACTCATAAACATTGTGCCTCTCGGAAAAAAAAATCTCAAAATAGACTTACCCCTTTGGTCGACGTTCTCTCCGAAGTACATCAGGGACCATCCACTGAAGAAACCACAGGAAGAATTTCACAAATCTCTATCCCGCAGGACTCCGTCAATGTTTCCCGGAACTATTCACTGTTCCGTACGCACAAGTTGAGTGTTCTAAGTCCGTTTTACCACATTTCAGTCACAGATATGGTTCCACATTTCCCAATTTTACGGTAAGTTCAAAGTCACAGATCTCGTTCCACTTTTTACAATTTTCAGGTAAGTTCAAAGTCACAGATCTAAATTATCATTTCTCGCTTCACGAAAATATGTCTCCAGTTATCTGTTCGATGGTTTATGAAGAAAAAAACCAACATCCAAACCGCTGCCACCAGAAATAATATTAGTCTATTTAGCTGTGGCGTTTTGGACTCGCCACAAGTGCTAAACAGGAAACACAAACCAAATTCAGGAGACTCGAGACAGGTGTTGACGTTTTTGTTTAACGTTCACATAATACACAATAATACACATTAGGTACACACTGGCTGCATTCTGCAGACTTAAAATACAAACACCAACTTCCGTTCTGGAATTCGGGAACTCTTGTCCCTCTGAGAGCCGATTTCTGTCCGACCTCCTCGAACCGTCTACAAAACGACTCTGAGGCTCTCAAGGACCTCGGTTTCCGATCTTCCTCCAAGCCCCTGTGCGTTCGCACTCGTCGTGTGGGGTCGGTCGGCAAAATCAAAAGACCCCCCCCTCGTTGCTCTTGGAATGTGTGCTTTCCGCATCGTGGGAAACACATCGAGTCCTTGGTACATTTCTGGGGGGAGTAGTAACTTGTCACAGTGGGTTGAAGAGATTTTGTTCCCTCCCTCAGAAGCTACGTAAATGGACATTGATTGAACGGGAGGGGAAGATTTGAATTTACAAAGCAAACGAGTAGAACGAAAAATGTCTCAGTATTTCCATCATTTAGACTTTTTTTCTTCCTCTTTCCATTTTTTCTTCCTATTTAGACATTTATTATCGGTCTTGTTTTCAGCAAAACCTTTAAAACAAATTTTAATCTTTTTATGCTATTTTGTATCTTGCCTAAATATTTTTATCTAAATATCATAGAGTTATCTGACTATATCTGAATTTCTTTTTTTTTCATCCTTTTTTTTTTTTTTTTTTTTTTTTCAAAGGAGGCGTAGCTGAATGTGCTGTCAAGGGGGTTTCGTTCCCGCCTCTGCAAACTATAGGACACAAAATTCAATCTGCGGCCGGATTTGGCCGAACACGGCTTTTGATCCGTCCACGGAACATATGAAAATCCTGTATAAAACCCATATAAACTATTCAAAGTCGGCTTTCAAAAATAAGCTTCCGAAAACAAACGATAGATCGCTTACAAAAGCACACAATCAGAGCCTTATGTTCTCTGCAGAATCAACGTCTGTTCGCAACAGCTGACTGAACTGCTCTGAACTCTGGAGTTATCCTACTCTTTGATACCTTACGTAGATGTAGCACGAACATTCCAGAGATTCCATCTCTAGAGAAATATCAATCAATAGCGAGCTTTTATTACGTAATAGAAATGCAACTAAGTTATACATAATGGATAATCCTATTACATAAAACTAAGGCAAGTAAGCAAACATTACAGGCACCATTAATAAAAGCACGCCAAATGTTGCCAAGCTTGGCGATTTTCGGCAAAAATTGCCGGCAAATTAGGTGCCGAAAATAAGATTCCTAAACTGAAGTCAACTACGCGATAGTGCCAATATTTCTCCCGAATTCACTAAAACCCTACGTTAACAATGGGTACACTCAAAACTGCCTATTTCATGTTCTAGTTAATCCATTTTCATGCAACAAAATGAAAAATTATTTGGCGCTTAGGGTACGAATTTTAGACTTGTTTAATCTCCAGACGAGCAGGTCACCCCAAAAACTCGTCACTCTCCATACATCTGCTAAAGAAATAGCAGAAGCTCAGAACTAAAGGTGTCCTCGTACAGTTAGCCACTAAGTTTGCAGATCTCATCTAGAAATTATAACCGAAGCAGAGTACTTTAGAATATCAATTATTTGGATAGATTAATAACACCGCTTGAGAAAACGTTCTATAGAGAAAACGAAGTTGGCTGCGACATATTTGCACTTTACCTCAACAACGATGAAAAAAAAAATTGTGTAAAAGAATTTATACAAAGAAAATGAGGCGTGTCTGAAGTTTCTATGGAGACTTGCACAATATTTTGTCTGAAACAGCAGAGGCAAGTCTCTCTCTCTCTCTTTTCCTCTATAACAAAAAGTAAAATTAATGGTTTGCTTAGCAACAAATTTTTTAAAATGACCATATTTCAGATTTTATATGTGTATTTATACTGTTGTGCGATTTCCTTACGTAAGGATGGGGATTTGCCCATCCTTGCGCATAGCTGGCGGCGCCCATGATGATCGCTTTACTGTTTATGCATATGGATGATAAAAGGCAAGGAATACGAATAAAAACGAATGAAAGTGATTATAAACCGTCACCTCTGATTAGGTATTCTAAAATTATACAGCTACGTTGATCCCTGACTCATTCTCTAACAAAGTTCAAAAAGATTAAAAAGCACAAAAGGGGTAATAACATCTACACCGTTTGTACGATCCGCTCGAAAATTTTCATAATTATGTAGAAAAGTATAGAAAACAATCTGCTACTCACCGAACTGCGCTACTTTAAAAATCTGAAAATTCACCCGTTTCCCCCATTTTTAAGCGATTTTTCGTTTTTTTTAGTTACAATTTATTTTCGAGAGTACGAAAAGTGAATCATTTACGTAGCAAAATTAACTGTTTCAAGTGACAATGAAGTCATATTAAAATCTCGGCTATCAGGTGTTGAAAGGAAAATTGTGATTCCAATTCTTTTACAATAGTTTTCCCAGATACCATAGTTTAATCCCCCCCCCCCCTTTAAAATGATCGTCTGCTTGAAAGGATTGTGTACACAAAACGAAATCGTTCGAATGCGAAAAGTTTCCGCGCGTTTCCAGAAGAGCACGAAATTCGAATTGGGTCTGTAATAAAAATTGAATATGAAGTTATTTATTTAGGTGGACGAAGATTAAATATATTGAGTGTAGACATATTTTCGGGAAATATGTTTTCTGGCGCCCGTTGTAATTGCCTCCACTACGGCCTTTCACTTCTAGCTAAGTATATTTCGTGAATTCAAATTGGATGAAATTCAAATCCCTAAAGGGGTAAAGAGCACGTGAAGAAAACAAAACCGTCGTGAAAAGCTCGAACGGAAGTTACTTGTATTCTAATTCATTTAATAAAAAAACCACTCAGAGAGAGCTCCTCCCTTCCCACTGTGTCGAAACGCAGCGGGCGCGATCATCAATGACCTCAGAAACCCGAAAGTTTCCGAAGCCGGCTTCACGCTCGGAGAGAAACCCCACTCCACATCATCGTGGTTGGGTTTTCTGCGAAGTTCGGTGAGAGAACTCGCTAATCATACTATAGAAATGATCCTATGAAGTATGATCTTGAACATAAAGAATCACGTAAAACGTCTAATCAAAGTAACAGTTAGTAAATTCTGGTGAGGTTTAAAATTGTAGCTTGAGAGATATTTTCAGTATTTTGCATCAAAACAAAAGCTCTCTGACAATATCACTTTGAATATACACAGGCTGCCTAGGGGTGCGTAGTATACAGACCCTTTTTAATTGAACAGTGGTGCAAAAAGTGCTGTTATGCAGTTTTACATTTCGAGAACACTTTCATCTTTGTGGAGGCACTTTGACGATTTAAGTTGCATACAGAACTAATAGTCATACAGTTTTTTGAGAAAGGAATTGATTTACATGTTTTTCAACGAATTTTACAAAAAAAAAAGTTGTTATTCCAGATTGATAGTACAGTCGAAGTGTTTTAAAGCTTTTTCCCAACACATTTTAATGCAGTTTTGCAATTGTATTAAAATATGACGAATTCATTTTGCAATAAAGCAGAGTAATGTAAAAATTTCACATACAAAGTTATTTTAAAATATTTTTTTTAAAAAGTAAATGGAACAATAATAATAATAATCTACAGTTTTATTTTTCTTTGCCAACAGGATTCAAAATATTGCATTCCATTCTGTTCTGAAAATGTATTTTGCAAAAAAAAAAAAAAAAAAAAAAAAAAACCTTTTAATCTATCATGGGAAAAATACTTTATATTCGAGTGAAAAGTTTTACATTTAAAGAGTTTCCAATCTAATAATGAGTGCGTGTACATATATTCCAATTTGAAGTCATTTACACGAAGTGACTCAATAAAGTTAAACATGGAGCGAATGAAAGAGACATAAATCATTCTAGTGTGTCGGTTCAGTGTTCTGGAGACTCGCGCGGCAGTCAATCTAATCGTCTGGCGTTTTGGTCGTTTTTCTCCAGACGTATCGTGAATATGTGTAAGACCCCTTAAAATGTCCACCGCCCAAGGTATCCTCCTTAGGCACATAATCCTTATGAGGCTTTGTCAGAAACAAAAGTAAATAATCCTATCAGAACTTTTTGATCTTGCAGATTTTTGTTCTATGTTCGAAAAGTTGAAAATAATCTTAAAAAGAAAAGAAAAAAAAAAGAAAAAAAAGAAATCTTTCATCTAGTGTAATTTCTGTATACTATATTCCCTTAATAAGCATAAGACTTGCTTTCTGTTTTTTTTTTGTTTTTTAAAGAATAACAATGTTTATAAAATATTTGAATGGCCTTTCTAATCTTCCTTTTGTCTGAAATGTAACGAAATAAAGAGAAGAGACAACAGGGAGGAGCTGAAATTCTAATGTGATATCCCTCTGCTGGTTATGATAACAAATATGAACGAAAGTCAGTTATCATCAGTCATGAATTTTTAACCAGTGACGGGTATCACCGATCACACCGGCCTGGGAAATGTATGTAAAATGTGGTCTACTTACATTTTATTATGAACACACTTACAAGTACACTAAGATATAAAATTGATCGGCCCGTTGGTAAATTTCCCAGCTTCCCGGTAGGCGTATCCGGGAATCCGGGCCTGATTTTTTACTAACATTCATTTGATATTTACTTCGAGAATAACAAGAGTGTATTTTTCTAACAAATTTATCTCTCGCAAGACATTGGTGTGCCCAGAAGGGGGGGGGGGGAGATAAAGCACTCCTCAAATCTTACACTTGAGGAAACTTTCATTCTCATCATAGAATTATTTTCATATTTTATTTTTAAATTTATTTAACATAAAACTGCAGTTAAAATAAAAATGATCATTATATTATAATCATAAGCTATTAGTATTAATGAGTTTTTATTTAATTTATCTACCTATTGATGTGATTACCCTGATTACTGTAAACGTTTTTCTTTAGCAATTTACACATTCTTATTTTATTATACAGTAAAAGAAGATGACAGTATACAATATGATCCTTGAAGAGCATTTATAAGCTGTATGTTCTCCACGAAATTCGAAAATATTTCATGTCATACTTCTTAGAAATAAAAGAGGTACAAGTACAGTTTGATATCTGTAAGAGGGTATTCGGTATTTTCTTCAACTAAATAGTTGAAACAGTTTATTGTTTTTGCCATTTAAAATTGCTTTTCATTCCTGCTTGTATGTTCTTGAAAGAAAGGGCGTGGCTCAAAGGAAGGGATATCAAAACATGCTTCTGTCGCTATCGAAAGTTTAGACATATTTTTTAAAAGTTAAAAAAGAAATAGAACTTCTAAGAGTGTTGAATTATTCAAATTGTATTTCAGTAAAAATTCTTATAGCTGATGATAATGGTGTTTAATTTATATATGTCATTTTAAATAGCAGAGGGATGTCACATCAGACTGTACCTTCTCTCAGTATATTATAAACTAACTGGGGTAAATTCTTGAAATTCTCTTCTTTAAAAACAGAAGGGGGGGGGGGGAGAGAATCCCTGAACACCCAGTGCATTCAGAATTTTGTATACCACATCTAAATTCCACGATCGTTAATTAGATTTATTTTTTAGGTGAATAACCAAATTTACACACTTATTTAATGTCCTTACTTGTCAACTCCTTTATTCGATAGTTTGTCTGAAATTTGAGCGTATGAGGAGGTTATTACTACATTCTGACGTCACATCCCTCTGCTATTTATAATAACAAGTATGAATGGAAAATAGTTATCATCAGTTGTAAGTTTTATTAAAGATCAATATGAATGTTTAAAACCCTAGCTTCTTAAAAAAATACATAAGACACAATATTTCTGAGTTTGTTTTAATGAATTTAGAAACTGTTACCTCTTTGACCAGTGAATACTAATGATTGTGAATACCTAGTGCTTTCAAAATTGTGTAATCTAAGTCTGAATTCACGATCGTTAATAAGATTAATTTTTTAAGGGATAAATAATATTTTCATACTTATTTTATACTATTGTCCTCTCGCTCATTCTATAGTTTGTCTGAAATTTGAACTTACG
Source organism: Cheiracanthium punctorium (assembly GCA_038373885.1). Classification (NCBI taxonomy): domain Eukaryota; kingdom Metazoa; phylum Arthropoda; class Arachnida; order Araneae; family Cheiracanthiidae; genus Cheiracanthium; species Cheiracanthium punctorium. The sequence goes on along the minus strand of JAWZYV010019781.1, from coordinate 435,070 downwards.
AGGAGGTAACGGGGAGGAGTTACATTCCGATGTCGTATCCCTTTGCTATTTATAATAACATATAAGAATGAAACATAATTATCATCAATTATAAGTTTTATTAAAGTTCAATTTGAATGTTAAAAACAGTTTCTTAAAAGAAATACATTATGCACTATACATTTCAGAGTTAAATATTTTTTAATGAATTTCGAGTCTCGAAAATGTTACCTCTTTGACCAGTGAACTCTAACGATAGAAAAAATTATTGTCATTAATGCAGCAAATTTTCTTTCTTTATTTCCTTCTCTTTCTTTGAAATACATTACAAACGTCTTCCGAATACACTAGTAAAAATTATAAAGCAATGTGAATTACTATTCTAATTTGGTTATTACAGATAGGCACCGCCCACAACGTCTAATGCTCATATGCATGTTGGAAAATTCAGAAGGGAGTCACATTTTGCCTGATTTGTTTCCAATATACTATGATAGAGCCTCTTAACCTACTGTTTGCGTTCAAAATGTCACTTTTATGATATCTAGAAATAAACCTTCGCAGTGATTTTTGTTTCTTTTTTTTATGGATATTGAAATGAATTGTGAATTGAACTTCAAACGCAAGGGCTTTTACAAAAACACTACGGTTAGCAATCATTTAAGATTTCCGATAATGAAGTCATAAAATCACAGAAAATTCCTATTAAAATTAAAAGATGATGTAAAGGGGTGAAAGGCACACTAATCAGAAACCTTCATTTTATCATCAATTTTATGAAATTGTGCCATTGATAAATAGTAACATTTACACAATGCCTGTTGTTGATTTTGGGTACTTTTAAAATGTTAAACTTCCTTTATAGAACTATAATAATTAAACAAAAATTAAAATGTAAGTACAGAAAATTCAACTAATCGTAAACTCCGTGATAACATTAACGATGTTATAACCCGCCCACTTTGGTTACAGTTCCTTCTCAGATATAAAACAAAAATGAAAACTTTTTATACTTGACTGAAATAGTTTAAATTGTCATTTCTCTGTTTCCTCTTTTATAGGGTCCTCCCAACAAGACACCCCCCAACCGTGTCAGATCGCCCTAGCGTATGCGTAGCGTTGTCCATAAACACACAAACATCAAACTCCTCTTTTTAGATAAATAAACTAAAAAAAGTTCTGTTTGAAATTTTGAAAGTCTGAATACCTTCCACTATGTTCTGCTAGTTTCCTAATATCTATAGGTTCATTTTTTCTAACAGTCCACAGTACAACTTGCAAAGAGACATTCTAAATTTTTCAAGTCTAAAGCAATGGATTTCCTTAAAAAGCTGTTTAAAACATTTTATGATTTTCTAAAAAAATAACCTTAATACACACCCATCCAATCATCAGTGCTGCAAAACCTGCTGCTTAATATTTTAACAGCTGTTTTGGAATACATTTTGATGCTTACAATGACTTTTAGTTATCCTGAATGCCTGGCATCGTTTATTCGCGTTCTTTCTTTCTTTCTCTCTCTCTCATTCCTTTGCTTTTTGATAACGGAGGCGCAGCTGAAGGCGGGGGAAAGGAGGATTTGTTTCCGCCTTTCACATGCTGACGTGAATGCTAATACTTACAAAGTTATGCTTCTTCGATATTCCTGACAATAAACTATTATTTAAGACTTTTTCCCCTCCATTATGCTTAATGCAGGAGATAAATAAAACGAGATCGGGTCATTAATGGTTTCCCTTTATATTTTATTCCTATCTATACTTGCGATTCCAAATTATGGATGTAATATATGAAAGGAATTTCGTAAGTGGAGGCTTATGACTTATGTCAGTGGTGGGGCCCAAAAAAAATATATACATATAGAGCAGAATATCCCCCGAGCTCACAGTGTAAGTACTTAAAATTTTTCAAACGGTATCAAAATTATTGTACAACTTTATTTTTTTACTTAATTATGTTGTAATAAAACCATAATTACGTTAAAATATTAAAAATTTTGTTTTATTACTAATCGAAAAGCCATTTTCTCTAATTCGTTTAATTTTTCTTTAGTATTCATGTTCTTACCTGATTGTTCATAATTTAAGAGATAACTTTACTGTAAAATCAATACTAACGTACGAAATACATTTAGGCGTCGCATTTCGTAAACCAAGAAAAGAAAATTCACTGCAAAAATATGAGATCGCGTTAATAATAAAATCTTTCTCACTGAGTGGAAAATTTCACTGATAGACAACCATTTGACGAGATTTCCCCTTTCAATAGTGAAGAACACCATGCTAGAAGATCTGTGCCCTAAAGATGCCCCAAACAAACCGTTTCGTAGCCAAGTTAACGACATGTCCATATGGATTTTATGTTTACAAGGGCGGATTAAAGGGGGGGCGGAGGGGGCGACCGCCCCCCCTGAAAAAAGAAATTAATGTAAAAGATCCTATTTTACTTCCGTAAAATGGATGTATGTGTAACCGCCTCCACCGACAAACTTGCATTAATCCGCCACTGTGTGTTTAGCTAAATATGCGAACCCGATAAACGGAGAAGATTGTCAAGTTCGAGTCACCATTTCCGCTGCCTGTAAATGCTTTAGCTAGCAGGGGCGGCCCGACACGGTAACCAATGTAAGCATCTCATCGGGGCGCCATTTTAAACTCAAAGGCTTGAAAAAAGTATAAAAGAGTCGCCTTTTTTACGTTTGCAGGGGGGGGGGGCTACGTTTCCTGGCGTAACGCGTTTTTTAAGTGTTCAAGTCAGGTAGGAACAACCTTTGGGAAATTAGGTATAAACTGTAAGATGTTAGCGAAGTCGCGGGCCGAATGGTTGGGATTTATGTGGGATGTTGAATGGCTTATATGGGCTTTTGAAATGTTCCGTCGGCCGCATCAAACACCGGGACAGGCCACATCCGGCACGGCCGGAGGTTGCCCATTTGTGATTTAAGTTCAAACATTGAAAGATAAATTAACAGTTAAGCAACATTTGAAAATATTTAACACAAGGCAATGCACACAATTTACATTGAAAATGTATGGTTTTTCCTGAATCAGAACCGCATAAAATTATAATTGCTGTAGTTATAGCTGTGCATCGGTATTTGGGAGATTTCTGAAAATCTGTATATTATATGATCGATTAGCTTAGAACATTTATTGTACGTCTATTCATGCGGGGCCTTCGCAATTAGTAACGGGCCTGCGCGTGTATTTTGATAAGTCATCCAAAGAGGCTCGGATGCTCAAGTTTTCACGTATACATCAGGCAATTCTTAAGCTTCCCAGTGCTTTCAAACGTTATTTAATGTAGTTTTAAGTAGTAATTGTGTTATTAATTCAAGTACGAACTTATTTGTTTGCTATGATACATATTGGCATTAAGAAAATAGATGCATATAATTTGAAGGAAAAACAAAGTAGCTCTTACTCTCATGATTCATGATTGCTTATTTTAGTTTCACAAGTGGATATTTAATATACTTTAAAATAACTAAATACAGATATGAGAAAGACATTTTATAATGAATATTTCATTAACGTAGTCGTATTTCCTACGTTATTTTAAACAATTTAACATTAATCTTTAACAAATGATGTATTAAAGCACATTTCAGTGTTTTCGGGATATCCTGTATATTGGAGAAAATTGATAAAATACGCTCTATAGCGCGATCCGTGAATTAATTATTCTTTAATAAAGACATTTCATGTGTTATATGTTATTCTTTTGTCGCTTTCTCAATCTGACTTTGGAATTGAGCAAGCATAATGAACGCTTGTAGGTATAAAATATTAACTACATTTGAAGTTTCTATATAAACGGGCAAAAATCAATAATTTATAATTTACCGTAACTCTGCACTATAACAAATGTAAGCCTGAATCACATAATCCAGGCATATATAACTGATAAATAACATTATCAACTGGCAAAATTAAATTGTCTAACTAGTATCACATTATACATGCTTATTTACAAGAATAAACTACACAAGTAATACGATTTCTGATTAAAATAATTTATTTATAAATAGCATATGAATAATTATTCACTAAACATGATTTACATACACATTTTTAGAATTTCTAAATAAATTATAAAAGTGTTCACTTACCATTACATTCAGAACAAAATGTTCGAATTTTATGATAAATTTTTATGAAATAAAACGGCGCAAGATTCACAAAACGAGTACCTACATCTAAAGTTCTTTAGTATGACAAAACTATAAAAAAAATGGTTTTAAAATAATATTATATTTAGAATACTTAGAATAATAAAATAGAACACTGCGAATGGCGAAAACAGGCCTCAACGATTAACTCGTTTTTAGCGCTAGCAACTCACGCGAAGGCCCGTTGTTTAGCGACGTCCCCGGTTCATGCCAGATATTCCTCGAACCCTTCAGGTGTATTCATACCTGAAAAATCACTCAAAATACTGGTGTTAAACGATAAAGTAATAAAAAAACTTTGTAAAAAACACACATAAGAAGTAATAGGTAAGAGGATACGCACGTTTCGTTCAAAAATTGATTTGAACTTCTTCAGTCCAACTAGTCAGTTGGACTGAAGAAGTTCAAATCAATTTTTGAACGAAACGTGCGTATCCTCTTACCTATTACTTCTTATGTGTGTTTTTTACAAAGTATTCATACCTGTCGCGCCGCACTGCAACCGTGCCGCATGCCGTACTGTTTCGCCATTTTGGCCCGTTGGCTGTCCACGCGGCGAGCTTGCGGTGCCGCAAGTAAATGCACTGTTATTGGCTGTAGCTCTGCTGTGTCTTCTATAATTGGTTGTAGCTTTGCGGTCGCTGCGGAATATCTGTTCTTGCCAGATATTGCGCAAACCCTCGGCCGCGCGGGGGCCGTGTTGCTCCGCCACGTGACGTCATTGCGGCCGCTTAAGCCGGATTCATACTGGCCGTACCGCACCGCTAAGACGCCGCAATGACGTCACGTGGCGGAGCAACACGGCGAGCGCAGAGGGTTTGCCCATTATCTGGCGAGAATAGATATTCCGCAGCGATCGCAAAGCTACAGCCAATTACAGAAGAGTATTTTTGTATTTACTTGCGGCACCGCAAGCTCGCCGCGCGGACAGCCAACGGTCCAAAACGGCGAAACAGTACGGCATGTTTGCGGTGCGGAGCGGCAGATATGAATCCACCTTTAGCGGTGCGTTACGGCCAATATGAATCCCGCTGAAGTCTGCTTAGCTTCGCCTAGACGCTAAAGGTGGATTCATATCTGCCGCGCCGCACCGCAACCATGCCGTACTGTTTCGCCGTTTTGGACCGTTGGCTGTCCGCGCGGCGAGCTTGCGGTGCCGCAAGTAAATACACAAATGCTCTTAAGTAATTGGCTGTAGCTGTAAAAGCTCTTATGTAATTGGCTGTAGCTTTGCGGTCGCTCCGGAATATCTGTTCTAGCCAAATAATGCGCAAGCTCGCCGCGCGGGCGCCGTGTCGCTCCGCCACGTGACGTCATTGCGGCATCTTAGCGGTGCGGTATGGCCAGTATGAATCCGGCTTAAGCAGACTTCGCCGTGGCTGACGCGCTGAGTGACGTCATCGCGTTGTTCCCTTCGTTTCGGCCAGAAATTGCTTAAAACAAAAAGATTGTGGCTAAAATAACTACTAGGAGCTGTTTTCGAAAATTTGTGGCTAGTTAGATTCTTGTAGGCCATATCTAGCCACAAAGTGGCTGAGTTTGCAACTTGAGCTGCGCTGCGACTAGTTCACTGCTATTGCTTTTTGGTTTGGCAACATCTTAGTATTTCTCATTTCTCCATGTGTTTATATTTACATTTTGAGCACGAGAACAAGAGATCCGTTGATATATTTGTAAAATATTACCCTCTGTTTTTCTCTGGTTTTTGAAAGTGTAGTCATTTTAAATCACAAAATGTAAAATATTCTTCTGATGGAGAAATTCTTCACGGGTACTTTCTGATTTATTTTTAGGTTATCACTTGTATCGGTAGACATTATTAAATTGGTCGACGATTGAAAACAAAACTGTCAACATTTAAAAATGGAGAGCCTCCATCTACCACAAAAGCGGTATTATCGGCAAAGAGCTCATTCAAACCCGATTGCTGACCACAATTTAGAGTAGTAAGTAATTAAATGTTTTTATTATGTTTGCGCCATTTATATCAGCCAGATAATCAGGATTAATACAAGGAATACTAGCCGTTACTAAGAAAAAAAACCCCTCAACCCCCCCCTCCCCTCCCTTTCTCTCTTTAGTAGATTAAATTAAATGATGCAAATAAATAATATTCTAAAGACAATACCTCACAAAAATAACAAATAAAAAAGACAAAAAATTAAAATATAAATTAAAATATTTTAGCATTCTGACAAAAGTTTAGGTAAGCAAAAGTAAAGAACTAGTTTAAATCATAACAAACAATGCTTATCTCATACCTTAATTAAAATCGCTGAATTATTGCAATATTGAAATAATAAAATCATAATATCAAATATTGTATTAATAACGAAATTATCTGTTGCTCCTACCCTTAACAAATAAAAAAAGGAAATCATAACAAATAAAAACAAACAATGCTTATCACATACCTTGATTAAAATCGCTAAATTATTGCAATATGGAAATAATAAAATCAAAATATCTAAAATTATTCCACTGTATAAAATATTAATAACGTAATTATTTGTTGCTTCTACCCTTAACAAATAAACAATCGAGAACGAAAATATTAACCAGAAACGTACTACCAAAAGAATGTTTATTCATACAAAACTGCATATAAACAGTCAGTATGAACCTGAACATCCATTTTAAATTTCAAAAATAATTAAATAATAAAATTTAATGTAAAATAAAACCATAAAGCACATTGTCATCAGCATTTTCCGGAAACAAACCGCCGGGTTTAGGTTTACCATATCTTAACTTCCGATCATCAAACGGCGGGGTTACCATACTGGTATCCTTTATTGGGCCAAGAAAAAGTCGCGAAATAAAAAGTGCGCCAAAGGAACTATACTAAAGCTGTACCTCAGGGGAAACCAACGTTTTGGAAAGTGTGTGTAAGTGGAGATTAAAAATAACTGAAGCACGATTTTATTTTTAAAAAAAATCTGCAAGTTGGCTAAAATTTACTGCAGTAAATTTAACAGGGATCGATACAGATGAAATTTGGATGTGTTTTATGGGCCCTTTCAGTGTTGTAGTCCTAAGAAAAAAAGTGGGGGGACGCTCATTTTGACGAAATTTTACCTAAACTTATCGAATTCATTAAATGTAATTATTCCTTAAAGAAAAAGAACCAATAAAACTAATTTAACTATCATTTGTTTATTAGTTAATTAAAATGAGCTTATTGTTAAATTATTGATTACTTGTTAATAATCTAAACTAAGTCTTTTTGATTAACCGTGTAAGCTACTTAATTTGTTGTTGCAAACACGTATATCGGATCTGTGTGCTTGGCTCGAAGCCCTCTTATAAATCCTCGTCAGAAGAACAGCACAAGGGGGGGGGATGCCCTCCGTGGTGGTCTTTCTAAGGGGTCCTAACCCGTATTCACGCTAAGTTTCGGAAAGAACCACGAAAAACTCCGAACTGTTACGGACGCGCGATGGGAGCTACTTAATTTTTTCTATTTACATTTATCAACAATCCATTGTTGTTGTTGTTATTGTGAACACGTATAGCGGATTTGTGTGCTTAGCTCAAAGCCCGCTTATAAATCCTCCTCAGAAAGACCACACAAGGGGGGGTGCCCTCCTTGGGGGTCTTTCTAAGGGGTCCTAACCCGCATTTACGCAGTTTCGGAGAGAATCACGGAAAACTCCGAAGGGTTAGGTCGACGGACGCGCAATGGGACCCGAACCCGGGACCTTCACACTTCGCCCATACCATTTACAGTAACATAAATACTGTGCTATGGTGAAGCAACAATCCATTGTCACTCAAAGTGACAAATTTTCTTTAGGATTGGTACATGACTATTCGCTATCCCGATTTTCGTCCATTCGGAAAGACATTTTTTACTAAGAGTGCGTTCGGGAAGATTTCTGTTCTATTCTTATGGATATGTTTTCACTACTAAAGTGTTTAAGAAACCCTTACAATCCCATTTGTAAAATCTAATCAAACAGTCAAAAGTTTCCTTTTGATTTTTATACTGATATACTTGCTCTCACGCGAACAAAACGAAAATTTTAATTTCTTCACAGATTTTTAAAAAAGACCTTGTAAATGAGCGTCCCCCCTGAGAATAAAAAGTGGGGGGACGTGTGGGCTGAAATGAAAAAGTAGGGGGACGCCGTCCCCCTTCGACTACACCACTGGGTCCTTTGCAAAATTACAATTGATTAAAACAGCCCCTTTACAAAAATACAGGTGAATAAAACGACCTTTCATTGGCATTTTACCATACATTATTACTTTAAGAATACAGGTGACTTTTACCAAACTTTTTATGAAAATTTACAAAACAAGATGATAAAATTAATGAAAATGAACAATTTTCGCAAAAATGGAACCCTGGAAAAAATTTCTGGATCAACCCCTGCTTAGTTACCCAATACAGATATTCTTTATGCAGTTCAACTATATTCTTTTATAGTTCATTCCAAATTAAAATTTTTGCGATGTACCTAGCTCATGAAAATTAGTCAGCAATATATGTGTTGGGTGTTTTTGAGTCATGTTCTTGCGCAAATACATTTTCACTCTTCTAAAAACACTGAAAAATCTTTTAGCTGAAGCTGCAGATGCTGGTACCTGCAACAGAGATCAGTTTCCAGGGTTAATACAGACCTGGAAAGTCAGGGAAATGAGTTTTGGTCAGGGATTTCAGAAAAAAGTCAGGAAAATTAGCAGAAATTGAAGAAAGGTCTGGGAAATGCGAGAAAAATTGAATTTTGCGGTAAAATCAATAAAATATTTGCTGCTTGAACCTAAGTATAAAAATTGTTTTATTTTCATTTTCTCATTCAACCTTATAAATAATTTTTAAATGTTTTCTTAATGAGCATATCTTGTGCAGTTGAAATATGCTTAATTTTATCCTAAATTATTATCAAACTTGGTTTTTGTTAGAATCCAGTGATGTCAAACAAGATTCTCGTATATATTAATTTTATCTTATATATAATAAAATCCGAGAGTAAACATTGTATGTAGCTAGGTTTGTGACCTCCGATCTTCTTGCGCGCGTCTCTCGATCACATTGCGCCGAGACGGTTGGTCGCAGACCTACCGAATTTTGCATACGGCTTCACTAGGACAGATACTAACACGCCTCGGAGCGATTTTTTCGAAATTCGAATTAGAAAATGTTTTATTTTATGTTTTGTCCGATTTTTAGCGATTTTTCTTGCATAATACGTAATAACGCCGGTCATTGCACTCGCAATAAAACGATATTTGCATCATCGGATAGAGGAGAAAAGTTTCTTTCGAAAACAGTTTGTTTTGACTATGTAACATATTTTACCGATTTTTGGGAATTTTTAAAAAGAATTTCTCTTTTGACGACGTTTGCGTAAAAGTAATTTTAAAACTGTTGCATCTTTCATTCTATCTGTCATAACTTTTTTATATTTCGGCGAAAGACGGAGCATATATTTCGCCCACTTTTAAAAGAAGAACGGAGGAAAAATATAAATTAGGAGATTTTTTACGAATTTTTATGTAAAGAAGGATTTTGAATTTAATAAAAGCTGTTTCAAGATTTCGGTATGATATCTTCCGCTATGGTTGTCTGGGAAACAGTAACAATGAATAAAATTGCCATTTGAAAAACATAAATAAAATGACTTTAAAATAACTGAGTTTCCACATGTTAGATCAAAATGACTTAGATTTCACGAGATTAAAACCCCTTTCGAAACTCAATCAAAATTACGGGCTCACAAACAAAACATACGCCACGCACGAAATTATTCCCTATTTTATAATACGTTGCCAGAAAAAGAATTGAATGCTGTTTTTTCAACGATGAATTATCCAGCATTATTTTCGATATAATTTTTAAACGGGACACGTTTTCGAATCGCAGGAAATATTTTACGTGCTAAATACGCCAATCTGACAAGAGTTATGCATAAGAATGTATGGAGAGCTGTTTTAATGGCAGCCAGAAAGTGAAATGATTATCGTTTATACTAATGCGTAAATTGCAAAGAATCACCAAAGAATAAAAAACTACATTAGTGGCAAATATCTAAACCGTTTCTTTAAATTAAACATTAAAGATGGAAAAACGAAAATATATTGGTATCAGTAAAGGATACTCTTAGTAATAGTTATTAGATATGCTAGGGCAATATTGATCAAAGCACAATATACCGCGTTAATAAATATTTCGTGAAACTATTCGTTTCTTTTCGTTTTTCAACAGCCATCTTACATCACAGCTAACTAAACATTAAATAATTCTACGTCGCGTTAATATATCCCGCGGTAATTTCAACAGAAAATTCTGTACCTGAACTTTTTTTTTCTTGGAGATTCTGTTTGTCACAAGTAGTTATGATAACATTTTAGGAAAATGTTCTCTTCTTGCCTTGCGAAGAGCGGGTACACACAACTATTTAATTATAAAAAAAAAACGGTTCTTCACATCATGTAGTATCTAAGGTATTAATGGCATAACTTAAATCTAAAAAAGAGTATGATGTAGAAATGAGACATTTTGAAAGTTAGAAATTTTTAGGAACCGTCACGCTTTTCTTTTTCTGATCGCCAATGACACCGACATAGTTTTTTGTTTCATAATATTAACAATGTTCTCAGATCAGTATTTATACTAACTTTACGAATAACTAATGAGTAACTTTACGCCAAGGACACCGACATAGTTTTTTGTTTCATAATATTAACAATGTTCTCAGATCAGTATTTATACTAACTTTACGAATAACTAATGAGTAACTTTACGCCAAGAGTCAAATCATGTTGTTTATTTTTAGATTCCACATTACTGGAATCAATTCGAATTATACATGCAAGAAAAAGTTTTGCTCCCTACCGTGCGGAGAACAGGTACGCAGCTAGTTATTATTATTATTATTTGTAAAAAAAGGTCCAAAATATATAAAAAATTATTAATTAAAGGATGTAATGTTAAAAATAGAAACACAAATGTTAAAAATAGAAACACAAAATTCGGGAAAGCACACTAGATAAAGTCAGGGAAGAGCGTGATAGATGTCAGGGAAAATCAGGGAAGCAAAAGCTGTGAAATCACAGGGATGAGAATCTTCCGCGGATCCGCAACTTGTGAAACTTGCGAAACCAGAGTTTTTACTGATTATCAGTAGAAACTCTGGTTTCACAAGTTTGAACACTTCATTCATAAGCTCATTAATCATAATTGACTTGAAGTTCTGGCAGATATCAAATGATGACCCAAACTTTAAGGTGTTAGAAAATAATGCTTTAAATATGCACCGTAGTTCTGTGACTGATTGACATCAGAATTTAGTTTTTTTTTGTCAGAATAGTTTTAATGTTACTTTAGAGCTGAGGTTAAAACTATAACACTGTTTTAGTTTCAAAATACAGAGCATAGGTGCCTGTAGGATTGTTTGTAGATCAGGCCTGACTGGCCAGGTCAGATAGTTGGTGATTGCTAAGGGACTCGGGTCCAAGGGGGCCCCAAAGCGGCTCCCCCAAAATGAATATACTACTTATTAGAGTAATTTGCTTATTTATTTCCCAGGAAAATTACACCTTTACACAGTGGGGTAGGGGATGACTCCACCGAGAGGGGGCCCCCTGAAGAGTCAGGGACCCCAACATCTTTAAAATAATTAAATGTGGTTTTTTGGCACATTACCTATTTTCAAATATTATATATTATAATATTATGTTCTCTCTAAATTTCCCAGTAAGGACACCTTTTCAGTCTAGCCAATGATCGTAGTCATGATTTCAGTCTAGCCGATGATAGATCCCTTGACTCTACAAAAGCTCCAGTCCAGACCTGCTGTAGAGGGGGCGGGGGACAAGTCAGGGGCCCTACCCCAGAAAGCTACAAGATTTTAGAGTGAATTTAACCACTTATACTTTATATGAGTATGTAAGTCATCATGGTAATATTTTTTTTTTCTGGAAGCTATACAGGGGCCATGGTCCCTACCTGCCCATAGGTGTGAATGCCCATGGTAGACAGAGATACATTGTTTGCCTTCTCACCTCATATACTGGGGGTCAACCTCCCTACCTGCCCTGTTGGTATCTGCCTGAGCTTAATACTGTGTTTTAATGACAATGCCATAGTAAAAAAAAACATTGTTCCATGTTTTTGGTGCTTTCATAATTTATGATAATCTCAGTATAAAATTATGTTTGCATTCAAAATAATAGGAAATAATGATATGCGCTTCATGCGGTATTTTATTTATAAATGTCAGTTTTTCCAGTAAAAAAAGGAAAAAACTTTTTTCCACTACTTTATTGTTATTTTTTTTAATTTTAAAGAGTATTAAAAATATTTATTCAGCATTATACTTACTTCTTTTTTAACATTATAAATATTAATCTACTTTAATTTTTTAATTAAAATTTATTTTTAGTTTTATAATTAGTTGTTATTTAGTTATATATTGCTTTTATTATTATTATCATTGTAATTACAGTCCCTTAACTCCAAGTATGATGAATTGGTCTTCCTATTATCCAGCATTTTTCAATGAGGCTGGTGATCCCTCGCAAGAAAAGCAGTACAAAGTCGAATTTGCTGATGTTGGATGTGGTTACGGTGGACTCCTGGGTAAGAATGCGCTTTGAAATTTAACCCTTTAACACGCAGTATTCCCGCTCTGGGAACACCAAACTCTGACGTTTTGACTGTTGCCAGTCACGGAGAATAGATTTGCTTTCTATAAAAATAGTGGTGGGTGACATAGCTCCACGAGGAACCTTTACTTTTTAGAACGTCATTTCCCGTAAAAAAAAATTGTCACGATTATTTTGAACAGCACTGACATCTGCTGAAAAATGGAAGAATGCGAGAACGGCTGGATAGATTGTCCAATGCTGAAAAAAGGGCAGCCGTTGCCATTGCTTGACTTAACTACCAGCAAGATGGCGGACGATCGAAACGTTCATCGCGTGCCACAGACCTAGAGTCCCTTTTATGACGACAGCTGGCTGTGTGCGAACAGGCAGCTGTCGTCAAAGTGTTAAACGTATGAATTATCCGTTGCATACCTGGAAAGTCAGGCTAAATATATTTCCGTCAGAAAAATTTCAAAGAATTGCAAAGAGGTCGGGGAAAATCCATGTATTGTAATATGGGGAAATGAAATAATAATGATAATATAAAATAGTGCAATATATGACTAGAAGTTTTGTCATATTGCATGAATGTAACTCAAACATCTAAAGAACAATTTCAGTACAGATTTGGTATTATCCTTTTTTGGTGTGGTTTTTGTTGGTGATTTCTTTTGGCATAGTTAATGACATGATATGACTAGCGATTGTTTGCCTTCTGTTTAGATGTGAAATTTAAATTTTCTTTTTAACCCTTGCATTTTATGACTGGGTAACCGGTTATCTTTTGGGGGTGGGGTCATGGTATTTTAATAATTTCGGATTAAGCCTACATAAAATTGCTTTTAACTCTTGTTATTTACACAAATCTGCACTAAACATATCATTTTAACCCTTTTTGAGAAAAATTATTGTTGGGTTTTTGTGTGTTACACTTTCCTATATCATTACTCATTATCCAAGGTACAAAGGTGTTTGTACAACATGTTTGTTAGTACCCCATAAAAAATATTTTTTATAAAAATCATTATACATTTTATAAAAATCGTTTCATCAATGGAAATTGCACCAATTATGTCTTTTCATACATTTTGTGGTGTTAGTTCTTGGCATGGCCACCACCAGCTGTTATGATGATACCCAAAATTTGTAGCAACCCTAATCTGACAAATACTGTTAAAATAAAGAAACACAATTTTCATTGAAATGAGTCCTGTAATTTGACAAACACTATACTAAGTGTAATGTATGGGGCAGCAAAGTTGGCCACCTTGGTGGCTAGTCAATTAAAAAATCACTTAAAAGAATGCTTGTTATGTTTCTATCCCCCCCCCCCCCTTATCCTTAAGTATACATGGGCAATCTCATTGCTGGCCCAAATTTGGCATTTTTTTCTCACGGATCAAGCTATCAAATTTGGCTATTTAGCTCTATGGCTATGTCAAAGCATGTTTGACTTAAATTCAGAGCAGATTATGTGATGCAGTCTTTGGTGTCAGCAAGAGAATGACATTCCTAGTTATAGGAGGACAGACATCTCCAGTGTCATAGTTATTGGTGGAATTAGCCTGCTCAGTAAGAAATCAATTTTGACCTATTTTATTGGGCCCCACCACTAAAATAGGTGATGAGAAGCCACTGGTAAATTGCTTGTAGATTACAATCTTGATAATCCAGCGGTTGGTTAATCCGACACGTTTGATAATCTGGCATTCTTGGGAAACATGTGTTTTGATTTCATTCTTCGCTCTCAATGGCAGTGCAAGTGATGATGTCCTAGTGTTTAAATGTTTACAAGTTTGTGTTTCAGATAAAATTTATAAATATAAGAAACCAAAAACTGTTAATGATTATTTTTCATAGCCAAATCCTATGTCTTATTTTTTCCTGAAAAAAAAAAAAAAAAAAAAAGTATTGTAAATTTTCTATACTCCCGATAATTTGGAATTTTTTGACTTATGTGGTGTCATATTTGTCAGATTGCCAAGGTTGTACCGTATTGTATGTTCAAAAATACCTTAAGTAAATTAGGCAAGTTGGAGTTTTTAGGCTAATTAATTTTTACCAACTATGCGAAAAACTCCAGAGCTGGGGATCGAACCCAGGACTGCCGCTTAACGTACGAGTGCTCTACCACTGAGCTACTCTGGGACGATTCCCAGATGAAATGTCTCGCTTTAGAACCGTTGGCATTTATCATCTTCATCTGCAAACCACAGATAGAACAGATGAAACAGTTAATTCGCGACAACTCCGTTACGCCGTGGAAATTATACATAATTTAGAAAGTGATTCTATCAACCTTTCAAGTATATTAGGCAAGTTGGAGTGTTTAGGCTGATTAATTTTTACCAACTATGCGAAAAACTCCAGAGCTGGGGATTGAACCCAGGACTGCCTATCTGCCTGGATCTGTTCTATTTGTGGTTTGCAGAAGAAGATGATAAATGCCAACGATTCTAATGCTAGAAATTTCATCTGGGAATCGTCCCAGAGTAGCTCAGTGGTAGAGCACCTGCACGTTAAGCGGCAGTCCTGGGTTCGATCCCCAGCTCTGGAGTTTTTCGCATAGTTGGTAAAAGTTAATCAGCCTAAACACTCCAACTTGCCTAATATACTTGAAAGGTTGATAGAATCACTTTCTAAATTATGTATACCTTAAGTAATTTTGCTTTGCCGAAATGCTTCAACTTTTTTAAATTCAATAATTATATTAAAACGTATAAAAGAATTGAGTTTTTTCTTTCATTTTAATACTCTTCCCAGAATACACAATAATGTGGAAGAGTTTGTTTTCAATGTGTGTTTCTTTTTTTAAACATTTGATTAAAGTCATTTGTTTTAATGGACTGATTTAAATCATTGACACTTTTAATATGCATTCTGTATCTTTCCCTTTTCAGTCGATTTGTCTCCATTGTTTCCAGAAAATTTAATGCTGGGTATTGAAATCAGAGTAAAAGTGTCTGAATATGTTCAAGACCGTATTAGAGTTTTACGTCTACAGAATCCTGGGAAATATGAAAATATAGCATGTATTCGTTCAAATGCTATGAAATACCTTCCTAATTTTTTCAGCAAAGGACAAGTAAGTATTATTGTTTATATTTGTAGGAATTCATCATTTAAAACTTAATTTGTAATTCAAATACCTTCATTTTCTTTCTACAAGGGTTGATCCAAGAATTTTTTCCAGGGTCCCATTTTTATGAAAACTGTTTATTTTTGTGAATTTCAGTATCTATTTTTGTAAAATTCAACATCTATTTTTGTGAAATTCAACATCTATTTTTGTGAAATTCAACATCTGTTTTTGTGAATTTTCATATCAATTTTTGTAAAAGTCACTTTTTTCCTTAAAATAATTTGCAGAACAAACCAAAATATAAGGTGAAATGCCAATGATGTATTGTTTTAATTAATTGTATTTCTGTGAAGGGAACATTTTAATTGATAGTAATTTTGTAAAGGGGCCATTTTAATTGATTGTAAAATTTTGAAGGGTCCATTAAACGGGCCCAAATTTCTTCTGCATTGATCCCAGTTCTATAAAACTTTCTGTATCTTAATAACTCAATGTTCATCTAATTAAGGTGTCAATAGTATAAAAATTAAATTGTGAAAATAAAGTTTCACTAAATACCCTTTTGAAGTTTTAAAAGAGAATCCATTCTCCTGTTGTCACAATGCCGTTCTGTTGTAGCAGCGATATGTATTTGGTAGTCATGAGCTTTCAGTTTTTGAACTAAAGCAACTTTTGTTGGCAAAAGTCTAGAAGTCCTGAAGTTTCTTGCAAAGTTTTGTTTTCTTTTTAGTACTAATTCAGCATGTGAATAATTTTTCTTGGTTAACAATTTTCATTTACAAATTCTCCTTGATTTGCTGTATTTCAATTTTCAACTCTTTACTATAGTGATTGCTGATTGGATGCTGCTTCAGCCAGTGGTTTCTATCGGCACATAAAAACTTCTCGATCTTTCGAATCTGTCCACATGCAGATTACTATTCAACCAGACAGTGTAAAGTTTTCACCACAGCTAAATTCTTTTATTTTAAACTACGATTTGCAGTTACTTTAAAGTTACTTAGGAAAATGTTTTACGAATTCAAATTTTGGCTGTTATATCAGCCTGTACATCTAGTAGAGTTGAGTTCAATAGCTTTCATTTAATCATGTTCAGAATGCAAATTTAAAAAAAAAGTTTTTTTTAAATTGTCTTAATTTTTTTAAAAATTGATTTAAATAATAAACTTGAACTAAATGCTAATTAATGTCTAACTTTAATAATTTTCAATATTGAGCTCATGAGATCGCATAAGTTTATGAATGTTAAATATTGTAAGTGTAATTTTTTTTAATCAAATAATGAAAGTAAAGGCATTTTAGTTAGCCAACTCTGACTTAGTTTTATTCCATAAATTAGCACAGGTATGCTGAAGGTGAACAGGTTTTGCGATTTTTGTTCTGTGAAAATGCAATATTATTAATTAACTGAAGTATGAGTTCTTTATACAGAAGGAAGCAGGCATTTATATGACACTAGTTGTTGAAGAAGTTTATTTGATCAGAGCAGCCGAGTTGTTTCACTCCGATTGTTAACATTTGCATCAGAATATCTAAACTAACTTATAAAGAATAGACTTTGTTTTCCTTTGTAGAACTTTATATTAGTTTGTTTCTTGAACTGCTTAGCTTAAAACTCTGCGCATGGATTAAAAAAAATAAGTAACATAATAGAATGAAGAAAATAGTCTCAATTAATCCGACATTAGAGAGTGCTTATTATTTTCTCTGCAAGGAATATTTATAATCTGCACCTGTAAAAAGAAATCTGGCAGTAAAATAATTCTTATTTGTATTAATGAAAACTGCACTCATTATATATTTAATCTTTCCACTTAAATAATTAATTCTATCTTCTGTTTAAAATGCTATAGTTACCATTTAGATTTGCTTGTTGCCACTCAAGTCTAACTGTGCAGTGAAATCCTTTCTAAAATTTTTAGACTCAAATTATAAAAATAATATATATATATATATATATATATGAAACAAATAGAAAATTAACTTACAAGCACTTTACAAGTATAGGAAAAGCTGGGCAAAGTGAGATGATTTTTACCTGTTTTATAATATTTACCTTTTTTTCAATTAAAACTAAAAATTAAATACAGGACAATCTTTTGAAAACTTTTAGCTTCCATTGTAATTTTTTTTTCAAAATTTATCCTTGTTTTATTCTTCGAAAAAAAGTTATTTTTCAAGACATACTCATGTTATCATATTTTGAACATTGCAGGGGACAATAGGACAGGGTTTGGGGTACATTGAGTAAGGTAGTTACAAAATTGGTTGTATTATGACAACATATTATTATTATAAATGATACGTTCACCACAGGATGCAGGGTTGAAGCTGAGCTCAAAAACTTTTTAGCAAAAAAGCTAAAATAAGAGAAAAAGCTTCAGCAAAATGCTAAAAGGATAATTCGATTTTTCTCTCCGGGAGATAGTGTCTGATCCCCCTTTCCTCTATTGTTTTTGCAATGGTCTTGAAAATTATAGATGTACAGGCCTTATATTTCAATTCAATGTTGAAAATCAAAGATTGTCTCCACAACTGTTCTATAACCATTCCATAACTGGAAGTTTTTACTTTCATCCCTGTTTCTCTTTCATATTTCAGTTCCAAATTTTCTCTGAATACTTTCGCAAAAAAGCGAAAGCCCATTAGTTTCATTAGCATTTTGACAAGTCTTTTTGCTTTATGCAAAAAATGCAACCGTATTTTATGGCAGGATGATATATTCAACACAAGAGATGAAAGCAGTTATCAAATGGCAAGACTTAAAAATAGATACAAATGGTTAAACACATTTAAGAGTTGCAAAATTCTTTTCTAAATAATGTTTGATGAATTGAAAATGATAAGGTACTGTCAAATTAAGCTGTAAATAACAACCTTATAAATAAAAGCTTAGGTTTAACAATTCCGGATTGTACCAATCTAAAACAAAACTTTTCGTATCATTGCTCCAAAAATATTAGAAAGTTATTTCCAAGAAACTTAATAAAACCCACAAAGTTGGTAAGATCAGATGGAAATTTTCCAAAATTGTAAAAAAAAAAAACATATATATATAGAAAATATCTGTGCTGTACCTTGAAAATCCAAAAAATCCACCCATTCCTTGATTTTTAGCAATTTTGTACTTTAGGAAATTGGTTTATTAGTGTTGAAAAGTTAAAAACTGTCACGTTCACATTAGTTTGATTTTCAAACTTACTGATTTGCAATTTTAGCGCATTTGAAATAGTTTCTCAAAATTATCCAAATTTTTGTTTGCATGGTCTGAATTTACAATTAATTTAAAAGCACTGCTTGGATATTCACTACCATGATGAGATGAAGTATTTCACATTGTTAAATATGCCAATCTGCCAAGCGTTATGTGTAAGACTATTTGGAGAATATTGTTTAAATGGCAACCATAATGAGATTATTATAAATAGGATTATAGGATTATCCACATGGGATAATTCTTTTTATTGTGCATCTGTAAATCTTCAATGAATTGGCAGAAAATGAAATGTTGCCATTGGTGGCAAATATCCAAGTTGTTCCTTATTTATTTTAAGTGGACAAAGATAAATATTTTGAGTGCAGAGTATGATTTTTTGTTAAATATTTTTTTCTAGGGCCCATTTTTATGAGGGCCATTGCTAAAAAAATTTTTACTGGAGGGTGATGTTCTTAAACTGCCAAGTCAATTATTGAGTTTTATAAACTTAATTTAAAAATGTTGCCAACTAGGTTTGTGTAATTTTGGCAAGTCTACCTGGAATAGACATGATATCATAATTTTTATTTTAAAATTTTTGCAACTTAGTTGTAATTTTGTCAAACCTGTTAATTTTTTATTGAAAGAAAAGAAAGATTTGTAACTTTTTCCAAGTAATTAAAACAAAACAAAAAAATTTCTAGTGTACCATAGTTAGAAAGTATAATGACCTGACCCCCTTAACATGCTTTTAGACAAAATTATAGCGATATATTTTTATTATTCAGGATATTTTAGTGAAAAATAAGTTGTGAGGAGGCTATTAAGCTGGAACATGTAGAAAATAAATTAAAAAAAGCAAGAAAAACTGATAATTTTTATTGATGTTTTTTAAAATGATGTTTTGATGTTTTTTAAAAATATTAGAAAGTTATTTCTAGTGTACCATAGTTAGAAAGTATAATGACCTGACCCCCTTAACATGCTTTTAGACAAAATTATAGCGAAGATTTGAGGAAGGGGGCAATTCCTCAAATCTTCCTCCCTCTTGCTATAAATGTTATTGTTTTAGAACCTTTCACTATTTAGCACCTGAGAAGACATTTATTGATTAAAACAATCCTTTCCTCAACACTCCAAATCTAATTTATGACCATAAAATTAGCAAAAACTGAAAAATTAGGGAGAGGGGCATCTCTAGAAAACAGTGGGTGATAAAGCAAAATGGAGGTCATATTCTAATTCAGGAGACCATTTTACATAAGAATTAGCCAAACTGGCATTAAAAAAAAAAAAAAAAGAAATTATTTATTTATTTGTATTTTTTTTTAGAGCAGTGTTATCAAATATGCACATGCACAAATTATCAAGAAATGAAAAAGTAGCCATGACACTTATTTGTTAGCAAACAGTAGAAAATATCCGAGCTGTTCTATTAATTTTAATTATATGACTGAAATTTATTTAAGCATGCATTTTATCACTTTTACTGAAATAAAGTGGCCATCAACCTGAAAAGTGCTTGCTAAATAAACTTCTACTACTGTCTCTGTCTACTAATAATTTTAATAATTTTATTTGAATCTTTGACATAAATATATGGTGAGTGACAGTGAGACAGACTTAGCCTGAACTTGAAAGCTTGAGTCCATGCTTCGTAATTTAGATTAGCTTTTGAGCCAGGCTAGTTTCTGTTTATCTGTATATTTGAAAATTGCACAAAGTGCCCTAATTAAAACTTTGAATGCAGGTTGAGACCCTTTGCCATGTAAAACTTCAGGCTTGATCTGGCTCAAATCATAGTTTCCTAATTAAGCTCAGAATAACTGTCTGCATTTTGACAATTCATATTATAATTTGGTTAAAACATTTGTATTACTATTAGTGACATCTAAATACATAGTATTGTAAATTAATGCCGCATTTTACTTTTGCAGCTCAGCAAAATGTTCTTTCTATTTCCTGATCCACATTTCAAAGCGAAAAAACACAAATGGAGAATCATCAGTCCACAACTACTATCTGAATATGCATATGTGCTCAGAATTGGTGTAAGTAAATTCTATTTTTGATAAAATATGTGACAGTAATAAAAATATAATGCATTGTATTTATGGTTGACCATTGTAAATTAAATGCCACAAATAAACAGATGCTGGAGCTCTACTGTGAATTGACAGTAATTTGAATAAGTTAGCTCAAGCTAAAGTCCTTCCAGCATTTGATTTAGCAAGTAAGTATTGGGATATTCTAATCCATCCAAAAAAAAAAAAAAAGCATTTGTCTCTTGACTTCTGTAAGTTGCTATCACCCATTTCATTTGAAAAATATACTGGAAATCTTGTACTGTAAAAATACTTTTAAATGAAAACATTGATTTTGCCTGTAGCTATTTCAACAACACAATAATGTTTCTCCAAGCATTGGAGGGGGGTACTTGTTTCATTTGTAACAAATATTTGATACTTGTTTCAAGTAAAATTCATAACTTACCATAATATATCGTTAATCTGCCCCTCCCGATTAAACACCCTCCCCCTTTTTTTAAACAAATTTTTTGAAAAATCTTCAGCATCCCCCCTTCCTCGAATAACCCTGTTCTGCTTGTGAAATTCAACGTTAACTATATTTTATCTCTGAGAAGAGAGCAGACAATATCGTTGTTTTGAAAAATCATGTGGAGGGTCTCCAAACACCCAACACCTTTGAAAGCAGATTTTCTGGCAACAGTATAGAGCAGTGGTTCACAGCCTTGTTCACCCTGTGAACCACTTCTAAAACTCCATCTTTTATTAAAGTGTAAGTGACCCCTCCAATTTTTTTTATGACTTTTCATCACGTTTGGGGTGGTTGGGTGGATTAACAGTATATTATGGTATATTGTCTAAGTTAATAGTAGAAGAAAAATCATTTTTTAGGATTATGTGGTTTTTAATGGGAATATTACTCCTGATGATTCTAATATCAAAGTAATTACAAATTTGCAATGCCCCAGCAAAGTAAAGGAATTTACAGTTAGTAGGATCTATTCATGCATATCATAAATCTATACCTGATTATGCTAAAGTAACATATTTCTTTAATTAAAAGAAAGGTGTACCCTACCTATGGAATTCTGAATGTGAAAATTCTTTTCAAATGTTAAATTCTTTGAAGCTCTTAACTACAATACCCTGGTAAATACTGGTGAATTAAGTACTACTGCTACTTACTTATGTATAAAAAAAGTATGAATAAATTGAGCTCTCTTAATTATTTTACATTTAAATAAGTAATATTTATTGAATTTTCTAAGTATCTTCACCATTGATCGTTGAATTTGTGTTGCAATGTGTGTTTGAACTTAAAACTTTCTTCGAAAATTATTTTAATCTTTTTACTCCACGTTTAAAATAAAAACTTTATTATTTTTTAAAACATTTATTATATTTAATCTTAATTCTTTTTAGCTTGAAAGTTATTCAACTAATAATGTTACCTACAATATTATAAAACTGATCACAGTTGATTATGCTGTTACCTTGATTTCAAATTTCCTATTTAAAACTGATATTTTGTCTGTTTTCTCAAATGCAAACAAATGCTACAAATTTGTTTTTTTACTTGTATATTAGGGCATTGTATATACTATAACTGATGTCAAGGATTTACATGAATGGATGGTAAAACATTTAGATGAGCATCCACTTTTTAAAAGAATTTCTGAGGAGCAGTTAGTAAGTATTTTTCTGGTGCACATTTAAAAAAAAATATTTTTGATAAATTGAATGTCATTTCAAAAATTCCACAAAGCATGATTTTTTTCCCCTTTTCTCTTTTTGGGCAAACATACCCTTATGGATAAACACAGAATTATGGGAAAAAAATCATGTAAATCACATCTTCTTCCCTCTGAAATGCGATGTCATGTAACCATTACCAATAAACAACCAAAGATAATAAATATGATTGTGTTCATAATATTACATAGCAGCCAGGTCTACTCAATTTTCTGGAAGATTTCTGAATTTTAGTCATTTCTACTAATTTTCCAGTTTACAACAAAAATCTTGATTTTTTGTTTTCAAAATTTTGAAAACAATCCCCAAAAATATTAAATTTGGGAAAATTTCTGTAAATTATGATACATGTATGAATTTTAGCCTACTTTACTCAGAAAAAGTGTAGCTTTCTATCAGTGAAAAAATCTTTAGAATCGGTTCTTCAATAGTTACAGAGATGTCCATTAGGGTGGTTTCAAATTTTTTTTTTTTTTAATGTTGAACTCTCACCCCCCACTTTGGTGAAATTATGTGAGTTAATGTGCCTGTTAAAATATTAGATCATTTAAAGGTTATTTAGAGGTAGCTCAAAGACTTTGAAGTTTGCTAATTTTAGTGTCAAACTTTGTATTATAACGATAGTCAATACAGTAAATAAATATCAGTAAATCAAAGGTAATAACTAAGCTTTTTAATGAATAGTAGTTTAGTTTTATTATATTTAATCATGAAACATTACCTATAAAAATACAACCAAGATAATGTCAAGTAAATTTGCCCATCTGTAAAACTAAAAAACTGAACAAATTAAAATGCACATTAGGATAGATTAGAAATTCATTGCTTTGGGTTCAGGAAGTACTGGTATTAGCAGTCTTCATGGTAGCACCCAACTTCATCAGTGTAGTCTTCTCAGAGGTTTTGAATTGCTTCCTATGGGTCTCAACCACTTGCGAAAGATATTGTTTCTGCTCTTCATTTTTGGTTAATTTGTCATTGAACTGAGTAAATAAGAGCGACACCTCTTTCAGCACAGTCATTAACTACTTTAGAGAAACAGTCATTAACTACTCTGGATTTCTTGTAAGAATCTTATCCCTTCCATTCTGAGGGATCTACTTCTAGAATTAAGTATCAAGTTGCATTGAATTGAAGAGTGTCAGAGACTTCACTGTCACAAAATCTTCTGAAGGTTTTAGGTGAATGTAATTTGTTTTGTCATCAAGTCGTTTCAATTGCTTTTGTGTCATTTCTTTTTTTAAACCTTGAACCATGCTCACTTTTGTTTCTGCAGACACATTGTTAGAAAACAAACTAAGCCCACCCAGTTCTTCTCCTAGGTACCAAAGATGTTGTTTTATTGTGGTTGTTGCCTTGCTTGCAATGTTTTTGTTGAATTCTGCATGTTCGTGAAGTTTTACCATAAACTGCAGATCATGAACAGAAGCTTCTGTTGCAATAGTAGCAGTAAACCAGTGCTTCATATATAAAAATGCTACAAACAGGTTAAACTCTATGAAAGCATTCTTCTGTCTTGGTGTTAGTTTAAACTGTTGATGAAATAGCCATATCTTCAAAGAGTAAATAATAATCTTTGCCATCCACCGTGCATGATGGAAGGCACCCGGAGCTCTGAAGTGAATACCTATGTAGGAGGAGTTTTGCCCAAAAAGATCAATACTAATTCAAGAAATTCTCTGTAGTCATCGTGGGGTTGCTCCTCATTTCGTAAAGTTGTAAAGGGAAATTCTATAGCATTTTTCTTCAGCGCTTGCAGTTCAGCAGCAACCATTCTTTGACCAATCTCATTAGTTTTATATGTTTCAAACTTTTCTTGATCAATGAAGTTCCAATATTCTTTAAACCTTTTAAAAAGAAGAACATTTGGTCCAGATGATGGCCCAAAACACAGAGTGAATACATCTGCAATAATAGTTTCATGTATGTGATGTCGGACATGCAAAGCATAGCAGGTTTCTTCCTATATGTTTTTCAATGAGAGTGCAAGCTCCAGAATTTATGCCAGTGTTGCTTGATGTAGTATGAAAGCATAATCCCTTGACATGCTCAGTTAATTTCCATTCTTCTAAGGTTTTCACTGTAACTGCTGCTATTGCTTCACCTGTGCCATTTGGGATTTTAGGAACTCCAAGTAATTTTTCTAATCCTCCTCCTGTAGTTAAGATTGAAAGTATATCTATTTTCTCTGTGCCACTGCAAGAAATCCCTGGAAGTAATTTCTCATCCCAGTGTACCACAAAATTTATATCAGGATTTGATGCACTAAAATCATCTTTAACATTTTCCGCCATTTCCTTTCGGTAAGATATTCTTGCTTTTCTTACACTGCTTCTTGATATATTGCAGTCATCAACTTTAAGGCCTAAACTATGTACAGTTGCTGCAATAACATTATTTTGAGTTGGAGTAGAAGTTATAATTATTTAGTTAGTTCGAGAAGTTGTTATGTGAGTTCCAGACAAGGACTAATCCTTGTCAGAAACTTAAATTATACTAAACTTGTTGTCACTAAAACAAATATCTGTTTTATAAACACATATTATTGCTATACCAATTGAAATGTAAATTCTTATACAGAAAACATGTTGTTTTCCATATACACTAAAGGCTGAAACTTTAAAGCCTTTGAGCTACCTCTAAATAACCTTTAAATGATCTAATATTTTAACAGGGGCATTAACTCGCCTAATGTCACCAAACTAGAGGGTGAGAGTTTAACTTTTCTAAAAAAAAATTTTTCTCCATAGGCAGCAAAACCACCCTAATGTCCATATAATGTAATTTATTAGAATTCGTTTGAGTGTCCCTGTAAAAGAACTATTTATGCTATATTAATGAAAGTTAGTCTATAATACTCAGGAATAGTATAGCTTTCTGTGAGTGAAAATTTTTTTGAATTGGTTTGATAGTTAGTAGTTACACAGATACCCATAGAGCGCTATGCATTAGAATTATTTTGAGTGTACCTGGAAAAGAACTATTTTGGCTTCATGCATGAAAAGGAGCCTATAATACTCAGTGTAGGAATTATGTTACAATAATTAAAAGGCCAGTTCGGGCCAGCCTCCGATAAATAACGAGAATTTGGCTTGTTGACTGAGATTTTCAATTGAGAATAACTTTATGATTCAGAGCCAGATCAACTAATGTTTTTATTGGGTTATGTTGACTGCTGCTTTTATTTTGACCATTACTTACTTCTGAAGCTATCTTTAGAAAAACTGCAGAAACAAAGTTCTACACTTAATATCATTTTCCATTTCAGGAAAAAATTCTCCAAAAATATTTTTACTTTTTAAAAATTTGCCGTAGTTTCTTTCAAGGATGCAGAAAATGGTCAGGGCAAAATATTTATCCAGAACACTTTTTTTTGTCCAAAATTTCTATTAAAACAGCATATTTTCATTTTAGTTTAAGTGGCTATTAGTATTACGATACTTGGATTAGATTATTAGAATTATGAAAAAATCCTCATATTTATTGGATGAAAAATCTATGATAAAAAAAAAAAGATTTCTAAATCAAACTTTTTATTCGAAGATAGACTCAAAGGTATAAAATTATTTTTTAGAATGCTTTCAAGCTGAAATGCTTATTGCAATGCACAAATTCAGAATAGTTTATCGCTCATCAGTGGAAGTATTTAAGAAATTCATTAACTATTACTTTAGTAAAATAATATATAATTTTTAAAAGTCAATAAAAACACCTTTTTCCAATGTTGTTTTTTCTAAGGGTTGAAAATTATTGAAAACCTAGTGGGACAGCTGTAATTTGAAAAGGCATGAGGTTTAACTTTATTAGCTGCCATTCTCAACAGGCAGCTAATTTTAATATCAACTACATTTCTACTTTTTAAAAAAAAGTATTTTTTTTAAAAACCTACTACGGGCCAAAGCCCCTAGACTCACTACGCTCGCTTTTCGTATGAATCATTCGCCCCCTGATAAGGTGTATTCGTAAAAAAGACATAATTTCAGCAGAAAAAAAAACAAAGATTGGATCAGATAGAATGTTACTGAGCTACACGTTGCTTGGTTCTTGCATGTTCATTGGTACATAAAAATTTAAACTTCACACTACAGTAGACCACTCCCCCATATCACGGTAGATATTTTGTTATAGAAATCCGTGTTCTACGGGTCCTGAGCTATACTCCACCTGGAGTGTGGACTCCACTTATAATCGCTGGAAAAATTATTTGCACCCCTCAGAAACACAATATTTAATGTTGCCATTCAAAAGTTATATTAATTAGGAGTTAAAGCATAATAAAATCAGAACATCTGTTTTAGCTGTATTTTTAATTATGTAATTTAAGTATCCTATTAGACACCTGGCATATTTGCCACCCATGGCGATTTTTCATTATTCGGCGACTTGTGTATTTGTATAGTTAATAATTAGCTCTACGAAAGCAGTACTTCACATGTTTTCTTTGATAAAAACTACGGAACAGCTAGGATAGCTTGCCACCCATGGCGACTTTTCATTATTTGGCGATTTACACATGCTCACAACCTATAATTACTGCTCATGCAAGGTTCCCGGAAAACCATTATCCATATTTTCATATACATAATCCTTTGCAGATTGGCATATTTAGCACCACGAATTATATCATCTCGCCAAGCAAATAGGCATAGTTAACGCCACCAAATATGTCTACTGATAGCAAATAATCCAGCTGGACTGAACCACCTTTA
This sequence comes from Cheiracanthium punctorium, assembly GCA_038373885.1. Classification (NCBI taxonomy): domain Eukaryota; kingdom Metazoa; phylum Arthropoda; class Arachnida; order Araneae; family Cheiracanthiidae; genus Cheiracanthium; species Cheiracanthium punctorium. The sequence goes on along the minus strand of JAWZYV010019781.1, from coordinate 407,559 downwards.
AAATAATCTGCACTTTAATTATTTTTCATTTTCAAGATACTGGGTTCCAGCATTCTGGAACTCGAAGCTTAGATTCACCTTGCTTGGAAAGATACTATTTTGCCAGATCATTCCTAATGCCAGGATGGTGCTTTTAAAATCAGTTACAATTAGTTATCCTGTTTTGGAAAAACGAATAGTCACTCATTCTAAACTCCTGTTGTCTAAGCAAATTTACTATTTGAAAATTGTCAACTTTGTGTAACACACTTTGAGTTATTTATTTCATATACTTTTTAATTTGGCATAAAATGAAATGGGTGTAATTGTACATCATGTTTGTGGATTTCACGGGATTCTACCTACTTGGAAACGCTTTGTTGCAAAGGAATGAATGATTTTATGCCAAATCTGGCAACCATTCTGTTTATTTTTTCAGTTTCTCATTAATATCTTCTCAAATAATTCGATTTTCGAAATTTAAGTCAGATTTTTAGGCTCCTCGGAATTTTTTGAATCTGTGGTCACCTTAGTCGAAACTCAAATGCCCATGGTTTAGGAGGAGATAGCCCAACAAGCTTTGACAGCAGCCTTTATTTTTTTTAGAATAGAGAGATAAACACTTGTAGCAAAAATTTCTCCATCGCTTCAGAATTTCCCCTGAACCTTGTTTGTGCTTTCGGACATATTCTGCACTCGTGGTTTGCTTTAAAATTGTAATCTAATCTTAGAAAGCTGTGGGTTTGCTCACTTGGTGTTGTAGTTTTATTTAAAGTAGTTTTGATGAAATTGATTCAAATTAGATGTATCCCATGTGTTAAGAGTTGGTTTTATTTAATTGTGTCAAAATAAACAATCTTAATGTATTTGCTTTCATATTTCAGGCTTCAGATCCAGTAATTGAGAAAATATATGATAGTTCAGAAGAGGCCAAGAAAGTTAGCCGAAATAAGGGTGATAAATTTCTTGCAGTGTATGAAAGAATTGAGGATCCCTTCTTCAGTAAAACAGAAGATTTTCAAAACAGCTGATAACTGTAAAAAATAAATAATATTTGTTTTCTTTATATTTGTTTGGTTCTTTTTTTCTATATTTATTCTTCAAAAATTTTTAAAGTGGAAATCTCTTAGATACTAGGTTAAAATAACCAAAATAATTTTAATAGCCTTAAAAATTTAAGGCTATTTAAAAGTTTTATTAAATTTCTCCTCTTTATACATTCGGTTACCCAAACTACATAGGACCACGAAAGGCCATTAAAAGTATTTAAAAAAAAAAAAAAAAAAAAATTGTTAGTGCTTTCCTTAACCTTCCAAGCAGCTGAGACATAAAACTATGTTTAATTAATTCCAGATTTCAATCCAGTGCACCTGCAATTTAGATTTTTAAATCATGCTATCACAAAATATGTTTTAATTTAAAATCTTATTTATTTTATTTATCAAACGCCTGTCATTTGGCTGCTAGGTCATTAATTTAAAATATTGTAAGCAATATTAAGAGCTTATTTTTTGTAACAGATCTACCTATCACAAAGTTTTTCATTTTTATAATTTTAAAGCTGCATGAGAAATCATGCAGCCTATTGCATAAGAATTCATACAATTAATAAATTAAAATTCTACTGTGTAAAAACTCTACATTCTTTACCTGTTTTCTTGATTCTGAAATTAAATATCTTGAAAGGGGCCAGCCTTTTTCTGCTGTCTGTAAATGCTCTTAAATAACTGGCACAGCTGTAAATGACTTGAGCTATTTACAGTTAATTTATAGTCCTAATGACAGTTTATTTTAAGCTATTTTCACACTTTAAATCTTTTACTAAGATTCTTTGAATTATTTTTTAATTCTGGTTAGATGATATTATTTACTTAAAGATATTTCTAGAACACAGAATGCTTTAAGATGCATATGGTGTTTTACTAAAAAGATAAATAATTTGATAGTAATTCTTTTCATTTCAAAATAAGATATTACAACGTTCGTATTTTTACAGAGTTATATAAACTATTTATTATAGTAGATAGTTTTACAATAAATATGTGAGGCTTGGTTTTTAATTTATCCAGATTCATTAATTTTATTCATGCATTCTTATCTTTTTTTTAAAGTTTTAAAATAATTTTATACAGTTTTAAAAGCTTTTCTAAAATTATGTATCTTTTATGTTGTATAGTAATTACATTACTATTTAACCATAATTTAAAAATCAATTTACATTGAAATTAAGAAATTTAACTAATATTTTTGTATTGGTAATTTAACATCTAATTAATTAATTAATTATTGGAATTCTTAATCAGTCCCATGCCTTTTATGTGTATCAGTAGTTTTTTTTTCTTTTTAGTATTTGGTTCATTGTAATCTTGCACATATATTCACACAAAAATTGATTAATATAGTTCTATTAGTAACATGTAAGGAGAGCAGGCATGCAACAAGAAAAGTATTGAGTCATATTTTCTCAAAAAAAAAAAAAAAAAAAAAGCCATCAGTATAATTTTGATAACAAAAATTGAAATTTTGTTGGAGGGACTTTGCTCCTTTGTCTTTGACAACACCCCTGAAAGTTTTTAGTCCATATTTTATTGTTTTACCCTCAAAGTTAATTGTAATGTGTTTATTAGGGAGTAGAGTAAAAATTTCAATTATTGAAACCAAGTTATTAAGATATATAACACGGATTTGTGAATCCTAACCTATCTGATTAATTACAAATTTTAATTAAATTGTATGCTTGAGAAAAATATGTAATAAAAAAAAGTTTTAACTTGTTTTTTAAAAAAAATTTACAAAGTTCAGGCATTAATGACTGTTTAAAAGCATTACATATAATCCTAATTTAATTTAATAATTAAAAAATGGCAAATATTGGTTTAATTGTTAATTTTTATTTATTTGACTGACTAGTATCTTGATTTAAATTTCTATAGAAATCACAGATATTCTTAGATTATAGTTACATGCCTTTTTAAATTAACATTGTTCTTTTTAAAAAAAAAAAGAAATCCATTAAAGCGGAATGTAAAATATATATAAAATTTTTTAACAACACTGCAAAATGGTTACAAAAATTCATTTAGAGAATGATTTAAACATATAGTTTATTGTTAGTTTGAGTGCAAAATTTGTGTTACAGTGACTGTATATTTATTTTTCTAGTCAGTCATGTAATGTTCTGTTGATTAAAATTAATATAGATTTTTTATTGTGATAAATGTAGAATTATAAAAGTCAAGTTCACTGTTAAAAAAAACAACACATTTTTTAAAAAGAATTTATTTGAGAAACACAGTTGAAAAAAAAAAATAGATCTCACACACATTTACAAAATAAAGTAAGGCACAATTTTTTTTAGGAAATCTTACAAAATTGTAAAATAATGTGCCTCATGATCTGTTCAACGTGTCACTGCAATTATGAGAACCCCATCCATGAGAAATACATGCTCATCACACTTGCATTTCGGAATCATGCTGTATATTTATACGATTCCAGTGGTGGATCTTGACTAATATTAATTAGTGAATTTTTTTTCAATTTAAAATGTAAGGCAGCTAAAAGTTTTAGTAACTAGGTAAAACCAAATAGATTAATGTTGGGTTTGGGAGCCTTTAATGCTGTAAGTGGTTTATGTATGTGGCTTCTAACTTTTTATATGTGATATAAAGGACCTGGGTGTCAAATTATTAGAGAAATTTTTTGTTAAGTTATTTTCAAACAGAAGTTTATTACACTGTCTCATTCTAAATTATTATATTTTAGTCAGTGTGGCTTTATGTTTGTTTTAGTATCTTGACTGTCGAAACATTTTCAATCTGGAAACATAGCCAAATAGTTTTAGTTGTTGGTAAAGTAACATCAGTGTAAATGTGCATTATAACTTAAAGTTTGTGCTGACTGATTATTTTGGATGGAAGTGAATGTTTTAAAATAATTTTTGTACTATAATTAATATTGTGTCCATTATTTATCATTTTTTTAATCATAAATATTTAAACGATGGAAAATATTCATTTTTCAGTTCAATTTCATTTAAATGATATATTTTTAATAAATGCTTTTTTTTTTTCACAGTTCTTAATTTATATATTAACAAAACATGAAGGAAGCAAATATATTTTTTAATAAAATTATTCATTAATGAGTTATGTATATTAAAAAATGTAGAGTTTACTATTGATCTAATAATTTGGTCAGGTACTGTTTATTATACTACCTAATTTTCATATTTTTGTTTCACAAGTAATATATTTTCTTTTTACAAAATACTAAAGGGCAGAGAATAATGTTTATATCATTTGTCTTCTTTGACGACGAATGCCTATTATGGAATTCATCGGTTCTTCTTAAAATAAATATCAGAAATAAACTGGATGATGCATTGAAAATAGTTGTCCTTCAAAGGGTTAGCAACAAAACTCGCCACATTTTGACTGCTATATTTTTAAGAATAATTACTTATAGTGGAAATTATGAACTGTGACAAAAAATTAAGCTTTGCTAATTCTTTGGTGATTGACATATACTTTTTTTTTACATCTGATTTTCCAAATGATCAGGGGTGTTTGTGGTGAATTCTGGGTAATTTTAGGAATCAGTAACCAGAATTCTGTTTTTTTTTTTTTTAAACAGAAAATTGCACTGAAAGTTATCTCAAGCATTCTAATATCAATCTTTTTCCATCCTTGTGAATTATATTTTCTTGGGCGTTCTTTTATTCAAATCAATTAAATTTAATTATTTATTTAGAGATTTAAGTTAGTTAAAGTTCACTTATGATCTTTTCTAAGTTGGATTTAATTTTAAAGGTCAAGTTTACCTAAAAGATCTGTATGTATATGTTTGGGAAATATTTATTGACAACAACTAATGAAAATTATATACTATTTCTGAGATTTAAAATGATACAATTTGTCAAAATCTAATATTGATTATAGTAAAAAGTACTTTAATTAAGACAAGAATCTGTACACAGACCTACTACCAGATTTTTGGCAAGTGTTAATTTCTGTATAACACGGAAAGACATTACAAAAGGAAGTACATATTTTTCTTTTAAATAAAATTTTTGCATGTTTGAATAAAGGTTATTATTGTTCATTGATTATTGCAAGCACAGCTAAAAAAAAAAAAATGGCACCACTTTCACAACACATTCAGAGTTTTTTAAGAAGTCCCACAATCACCTCTGCTAATGTTACACTGACAAAAAATTTCATTAAAAACATGAAGCTTTGATCGGTTGGTTACTAATGCCGTTTTGGTGTTTTTTAACTTTGCACATTCCAAAAAGTAATAGATCCACCATGAAAAAAGGATAAAAATAATGCTTAAAATATAAAGCACGGTTCTAAATATGCGAGTATCTAGTCTTACATGAGAGCAGTTATGCATGAAATAAATTATAAAAGATGAGTGAAGCATTTTTAAAACTACATCCCACACATAGCCATGTCATGAGCAAATAACTAAAACTTTCTATGACCCCCGAAGCTCACCAGTATGATTGAAACTTGTGAAAAAATAAATAACTTATATACATAGAGTTATGAAAACTCAGTAAGCTGCATAAAACATATAATGTGATAAATAAATATAAATAAATAAAAGTGAAGACATATAACTAATATCACATGAAAACATACAACGTAATAGATAGAATGGGACAGAAGTCAAATTATAGTGTAGTCAACCCATTTTTTGTCAAAAGACTTTTTAACATTGATTGCCTTCTGCGTACAAGAAAATGGCAAATAAATGGGTTTTGAATGAAAAAGAAAATATAAGACACATTTTCAGAGGTATTTGTATTTAAAAAACTGTATAAATTTATATATAATAAATACTTATTAAATTTTGTTTGGGACTAGATTAAAATAAATATTTAGAATATAGTTTTAGGATAAAAAAATAAAAAATTTGATTTTTTGACATTAGAAAAATAGTAGCATTTGAAAGGAGTGAAAATGAGGTGTAATAAATTAATTATTAATGTATTTTGCATTCTTTGGCAAATAAATAAATAGTGAAAATGAGCAATATTTGTTTCAAAGGCAAATTAAATAAATAAATAATAATTGTTATGAAATATATAAGTACTCAAAGCGGAATGAATATCTTTTCTTCTGGGTGAAACATGAACAAAACTATGAATAACATGTATTTAACATTATAAAGAGTGGCAAGTAACTAAATTTCATACATCTGACTAGTCACCCTTTTCTCGTGTAACACTTCACACTATCCACTCTCCAAAAGGTGAAAGCTACATAATTTCACCTCCAAAAATAAAAGACATTCATTCAGTTGCAGATTGCAAAAAGAAAGGTCACTCTAAAACTATATTGATGGCATTGCTGAATATCCCCCATAAAAACCTGGAAGAACTTCAGCAGCAATGGAATATTGAAGATGTGGAATTTTTTTTCAATGAGGCTGGAAAATCTACGATGGCAGTTTTTGTTTGACGTCGGATCCTCATTGAATCACAGCAAGGAACTGAGAAATCAGCAAATAGAATGCGCTTTAAACATCCGTTCGTTGTTCTGGAAAACATTTCTTCCTCAAGAGCCTATTTCCGTATTCCAAACCCATGGTGCACCTGCCATTTAATGCCTTCTGTTCATGAAGTACTGTGAGGCAAATGAGTTGGAACTGGCCGTGGAGTCGCTGTCGAGCTTGCTTCTTTTCCTCCTCTGCCACATGATGGCCCAAGCGAGGATCAGCAACAGTTGGGCAACGAGGAACAAGGAGGAAGCAACAATCAAGCCCACGAGGTTCACGCAGTTGTTCTCCCTCTTCAGTAGTTCTAAAAGAGAGGGAAATTAGTCAAATGAGCCTAACAAAAGGCGACAAACAAAACTGATTATGTGCTCATTTGAGGTAGCTCAAATGGGTTCAAGACCTAGGAAGCCAGGGTGCGAATTGACGGGGGGATGCCAGGGATTGTCCCTGGCTGCAGAACGTAATATCCCTGGCTAGAGAAATATTAATTGATCCCGGCCAGGGATAATATTTATCCCCTGCTGGAGGGCTTTCTCTTTGAAGAAATGTTAAAATTAGTCTCTGTCCTTACAAATTCAACAGTACGTAACGATTTTAAGTATTGAGAATAGAAATTCTTCTGTTTACGAGACAACCCTACTAGCAATTTTGTTCATGTTACTACCGGCCATGTAGCCGGCTGATGATGGCCCGAGCAAAATTGCTAGTAGGGAAAGGAGCAAGTCACAAACATACTTTTAAATAGATATGTACATGCCTGATGCCACTGCTCATTCTGCAACTGGAGTCAGTTTCAAATTAAGACTGGGAAATGAACGAACAAGCGCTGCTCCGCCGCGAGCCGAATTTGAGGGTAGACGTAGAATCGACATAGGCAGGAATATATGTGCATAGGAAATCGGGGGTCGACTTTTGTTTAAGTCCCTTCCCAGACATGTTGGCGACTGCATTGTCATGTAATACCTAATATATTATGTGAGTGGAGTATTTTACGCCTTCCCTCCATTTTTTTTTCTTTTCGAATGTCCCCTCCTGGAGAATGTTTTCTTTCAAATGTCCCCCCTGGAGAAAATGTTCAATTCGCACCCTGCTGGAAGCACCATGAAAGCCTCAGAGAATGGACTCGAGCCCATTCTCTGATATTTATTAGATAGAGTGGATGAAATGTATTGTCCAGCCATGGATTAGAGGTTAATGCGAACATCTGGTATCTGGTGAAAAAGGACATTCCCATCCAATCAGTAATCTACGGGTCGAAGCAGTCAGTCTGGTATATTTTTGAGATCCTTCCTTTTCAAACTGCCTGAAATCCCTCTCTTGTCAGTAGAGACAAAGAGAAAATTGAATGTTTTACACCCCCGCCCCTTTTTTTCTGAAGGCGTTGATCTTGGTACAGCCAAATTGCTCTTGAATACATGAAGACTTCCAGTTTTCACTGCAACACACTTACATTTCTGCTTATTAAAATATGTTTATCATAAGCCGTTTTTCAACTTTGAAGTTCGAAAGTAGTATTTAGAGATGATTTTTAATTCTGGAAATGTTTTTTCCAGATCTATTTTTTTTTTCATTACTAAAATGGCTTAAACTTAGTAGTGAAGCAGATTTTGTTTTTTCCATTAAACCATTAATCCAAGAGTATCGGCTGGATCTTATCTTGGGGTACACCAGTGTATAATATATTCATGCGCACACATATAGCATGATTATAAAATAATGTGAGCTGTTCAGAGCCCTCCAGCAACTAAAGTATAGGATTAAACATAACTGAATTTGATAGGTGTACATAAGGAATCGTGGAATTTCAATTTTTAAAGGAAAAAAAAATAGTACCAAAGTGCCGCCAAGGGAAATGCTTCCGCTGTTTATTGAATAAAAGGGATTAATTTGCATAATCATGTTCCTTGTTGCGATTAAGAGTATCAAAGGAAAGACGGGAGAAAAAGGGCTACTGTGATCTTTCCTTTTCCTTGTCATTCAGGTGTTTTTTCATAAGTAAATTAAAAGTTGTGCATATTTCCGTTTTAGCTGAGATTGAATGATTTTTTTAAAAAGAGATTGTCGTTTGTTTTGCTTGAGGAAAATCTTTCTTTAAAGCTTTATAGACATGGCATATAATAAATTAATTTATTCAATAACAATTTTTCGAAGTGTATACTATATTGCATGAAAGTTGGTTTTTCTGATCACTTACATTCAGAGATCTCTGAAAGACTGATTTTCTTTGGTTCTGAAGGTGGTCTCTTTAGGGAGGATTCACTGTGTTTTTCATTTGTTTAACCCTTTAACGCGCAGTGTTCCCGCTCTGGGAACACCAAACTCGTTGCCAGTCTGTTTTGACGTTTGACTGTTGCCAGTCACGAAGAATAGATTTGATTTCTATCAAAATAGTTGCGGGTGACATAGCTCCACGAGAATCCTTTACTTTTTAGCACGTCATTTCCCGTAAAACAATTGTCATGATTATTTTTAACAGCACTGACATCTGCTGGAAAATGGAAGAATGCGAGAACAGCTGGATGGATCGTCCAATGCTGAAAAAAGGGCAGCCGTTGCCTTCGCTCTAGATCTGTGGCACGCGATGAACGTTTCGATCGTCCGCCAACTTGCTGGTAATTAAATCGAGCGATGGCAACGGCTGCCCTTTTTTCAGCATTGGGAAAGGGTTGCACCTCAAAGGGTTAAGATTGGGAAAAAAGGTCAAATCACAGTTATATGTCGGACAAAAACATATATAAAGCAAATTTTAATATGGCTTGTCAATGGTTCCATCCAAACCTCCCCGTCGTGTCGTCCTTAAGTTCAACTGATTATCCACTCACAAAACTGCTTAAAGGTGTGAAATAACAGGGGACATTTCCCTGTTTGCTGTATACTTACCGCCATCTTCCTTGCCCCTCCTGTGAGGCAGCTTGTCTTCCTTTTCGAATCCGAACTTGTCCGTGATCTGGATGGTTTGCACGACGACCATGTCATCGTTGTCGCCAACTCTGCTCGCGCTGCCCGTTCCGTATTGGTTTGAGCTACGTCTCTTGCGGCGTCCCATGGACGTGAACTCCCTGGTCTGGCCATGGGTTATGACGCTGCACTCCACCTGGTGGGGGAGGGGAAAATTAATAAATTATAACGTCAATCATTGATTCATTTTGAAAAGGATGTGGGTTTTTTAAAAACTGTTTAGAATTGTGACCAGGGCCGGATTATCCATTGAGCCCACTAGGCTGCGGCCATGAGCTCAATGGATAATCCATGGTGGAGTTTTCAACGAAGAATAATTGCTTTGCAACTCATCAAAAACTTCATCAGTTATTGTAAACTTAAAAAAAATAACATTACAAGTTCGAAGATGTAGCAGATATAATAAATACACAACCTATATCTTTACAACAAGGATTCAGTTCAATACATTTCATCAAAACAGGAAAGCTTTCTATTTCATAGCATAACATGTCTATAGACTTTAAAAGTGTAACCATTATGTCTAGCCTCGTGTTGCATTAGCCAGAGGTCTGTCAGGAACATAGGAAGCCTTAGGAGAAATTCAAACGGGAACGGAACCCTCAAGCTTAGAGACAATTTTAGCCAGAGCCCGGCCAACAGGGGGCCCTGGGCAGACATTTGTCATGATGCCCCTTTTATGTATACCTATTCACCTTATAAAAATTAAAAGCCTTGAAATACAGGCTTAGTTAAGTTCCAGACTTTCTACATTTGTGGATGCTTGGAACTTTTTTTGCAACTGACCCTTTGCAGACCTTTGGTATCGTCCAAGATGTTTATATTGACCATTCATTATTTTACTCAAAATGCTTTAATAAAACCTTTTTGTACAGAATTCTTTAAGCAGAGAGGGAGAGAGTGAGGAAAATTTTTATAGAAAGAAGACATTTCTACAAAATATAGTAGGAACATTTCTTGATTTGTCCCCCTCCGGTGCGGCTACCCTGCCTTCCCCTGCCTTAATCAGGCCCTGATTTTAGTTCAAGGGGGCCTCAGAAATTTTATAGCCTAAATGTCCCTCTACTACAATCCCGCTCTGATTGTGGCTGACATAGGCGTAACTTACTAAGGACAAGAGGGGGCCCAATTGCCTCCTTAAAATTCAAGAAAATTTAGATATATCCTATTTGAAAATGATATTTCCTACCATAGGAGAAATTTGAACATCCTCCCCTCCCTCTGTTACGCGTTGCCCCTCCAATGTTACATGCCAATTTACGCCAGTAGTGGCTGAAGAAAAACGCAATGGCCGATTCAGAAAATTTCAGAAGAGGGGCGATAAATATGACGAAGCATATCATCAAAGATACTCTCTCGGCTTCGGCGGAGAAAAAGAACCACTAACTGTGCTCAAGAAGGGGGGGGGTGTCATCGCCCCTTGTATCAGCCACTGAATTGCATTTCTATTATATTTAACTCCACGACAAACGGTATCGTAAATATCAATGGAAATTTTACAAAATGGATATAAAATATAACATTTTTTACTTACTGGTTCGCAGCTTGGTAAACACGGAGTTACCAGAGCCTTGAATTGGACGATATCAGAAGTTGGAAACTTGAAAGCTTCGAACGGAGCCAGCAGAGTCTTCCCAGAGTTTGCGCCTTTTCCCAGACTGCCCATGATAGTGACGTCAGTAGGACATCTATATGAGAGAAGTGAAAATGTTTTTAGAAATCAGCGTATGGTTTCTTAAGTTAACGAATTTTTTATTTCTGACGTTTGTAAAACTTACCCCATGCTGTCGATCAGTAAGATCTCGCTGTTGTCTATACCGTCCATCGCTACGAGTTCGCGGACGAAGATTTCGTAAGGACCTAAGAAAATGGAAACAGTTCATTATGAAAGTGTATAATCTGTTGTTATTGCTATTGAAAAGTACACAACTTTGGCACATGGCTCATAAATGAATCTGCCATTTATAGTTTAATTGTGAGTTGCTCAGGTGGTGTAGTAGCTACAGAACCTTTCTGAGATTCACCCGTTCCCTCATTTTAAAGCGATTTTTCGCCATTTTCAGCTCCATTTTATTTCTTAGAGTAAAAAAAGTTAATCATTTGCACGACAAAATTATCTGTCGCATCTGATGCTAACGTCGTAATGAAGTTATGATTATCAGGCTTTGAAGGGAAAATTGCGACCCTTTTAAAACAGCTTTTCTAGATTACTTACTTATTATTTTTTTTTCATAAATAAAATGATTTCCTCTGCATGAAGCTTGATATAAGAGGGTCTGTCTCCAGAAAACGAAATCGTTCGAAATCGTTTTCGCACTTTTTTTTAGAAGAAAATGCAATTCCGATTTCGGTATGTAATAAAAATTGATGTCAAGTTATTTATGTTAAGGGCACGGAGATTAAATATGTTGCGTGCAGACATATTTTTGTTAACTCTTTCTAGCGCCCGTTGTAATTGCATGCTCAATGGTCTTTATCTTCTAGTTTGAGCAATTATAATTTCTATTTCACACATGCGCGTGTCACTAATATGGATACCGTTTCGGGGCATCAAGTGGTCTCCCGTTGTGCTCAATTTAGTGACTCCTGGATCTATGGTCAACTGTTAAGTTGTTTTAAAGTTTACTCAACTGTTTTCGTCGATAATTTCGAACCGCAAGGCCAAAGGATCTCCGACTTGGGCCGCCGTGATGTCATTTCCGCTTCTGTCAGTGATCATCATGGTCACGTTGGGAGAACTGACTGTAGCCGACTGTGTACCAGCTGGGTCCACCTCCCTGTTGCAAAGAAAGAAAAAGATGAGATTATATTATTTACTCTAATTATGTGCACTTCGTTTTGTCACATATACAGGATTGCGCCTGTTCTTGCAAAATAGGTGAAAAAAGATACTACCCTTATCACATGGCTCATGAACAGTTTGAAAAAAAAAAAAAAAACAGTTTAACCCTACAAAGCACTTGGTACCATATCTGGAATAACAACTTTAATTATTCCTCTCAGTGCCATATTACCGGCAGGGCAAGTGGGGAACCACCCAGGGCCCACAGATTTTAGGGCCTAACATATTACACTTTTATAATTTTACAATAAAATTACAAAGGATAAAAAAAATTCGAAAGTTAAATGATTTTTTAATTATAAAGTATGAACAATGAAAATAATTCAAATTTACATTGTATAAATTAATTTACACTTATTTTTAATTCTTCGAAATGCTCTATAGTCGATATAGTATACTAATATGAGGAAAATAACTAACCACATTCTGTAAAGAATATTTTTAATGTTAACAAATAGCAAATTTTTTGAATAATTTGTTATTTTAAGAAATATTTACAAAAATTACTGTTTACAAAAAGTGGTTGTATTCCGTACATCTTAGCAACTATGATACAGCATTTCGATGTAACGTTTAACTCTTTGTTTCTTTGACATCATGGAACTATATTCGTTTATTTCAGGTTACTTGAAACAAAATTTGTTTTGGGAAGGGGTAAATATATTTAACTTTCAGTATAAACCAATCATAATCTTTTTTTTTTTTTTTTTTTTTTTTTTTTTTTTTTAAGGGGGAGGTTATTTCAAGGGGCCTAATTTTTTTTCTCCTGCTCTGGGCCCACAGTCGTCTTGATCGGGCTCTGATTCCTCTACGTCTATAAAATACTAGCGTAAACATCTATCGGTTTTTAAGAGTAATTATACATAGAAAAGATATAATTCAGGCCACTGCGTGTAGATGTCATGAATGTTCCCATTTTTGTCAAAATTGATTGAAATCTATTATAATCAATGCTCATAATATGACATATTTTTTGAAGTTTATTTTGTGAATTTGTTCACCCTTTATAATAATACGTACCCGTTTATTTCGAGTTGTACTCCGTGAGAGACGCTGCGGTTGGACAGATCGTAATTACAGTGCACTGACAGGCCAAGATCCTGGTTGGTGACGATCATGTCGTGGTGCTGGATCACGATGTCGTTCGAAAACTCGCCAAAATTCTGAAAAAGACAAATAAATCTCGCTATGAAGCCTTTTTACTAAAGACATTTTATATTTAAGTTAAGCTAAGAGGAACACCATTTTTAACCAACTTTAAAAAAAAAAAAAAAAAAAAAAAAAAAAAGAGGTTTTCAAATTGCGAGAATTTTTTTCTTTTAACATATGTGCGACGATACTTTTTTTTTTACTATGCGGACGGATTTTGATGATTCTTTTTTTTTTTTTTTATTGGAAAGAGGATAAGCGTGGTCCCATATATCAATGTGGTCATGTCCTGATGATATGACGACTCTCAAAATGACAAAACTCTTCACTTCTTATGTCTACAAAAGTGATACTCGAAGCATTATTTATGCATGCGTACGTTAAAAGTATTTACAAATTTATGTAATTTTCTATCAAAAACAACGTCGTTATGCATGTTCTCAGAATCGCAGCCAAAATAAAAGTAAATACTTCCCTATGTTCGCTCTTTACAACTATAATATATAAAAAGATGCCGTATAAAGAAAAATTTTTCGAGCCTGCCAGGATTCGAACCTGGAATCTCCTGATCCGTAGTCAGGCGCGTTATCCGTTGCGCCACAGGCCCTCGGTACGCCTGAAGGGTTTTCCCTTCTGTTCAAAAAGAGACATAATCGTCCCTCGTAGTTATCTGCTTAGGTTGGTTGGTTGTGGTGATTATGGCAACGATACACCTGGGCGATCTGCCAAGGGGGGGGGGTGCCTTGGCCTTGGTAGGAGGACTTTCTAAGGGGTTCTAACGCGTATTCACGTTACATCTGGAGAAAACCTACCAAAACTCCAGACCGTTAGATCGACAGCCGCGCGATGGGACCCGAACCCGGGACCTTCACACTTCGGCCATCTACCGTGGCTTGGTCGGAGGACTTTTTAAGGGGTTCTAACGCTCTTCACTGGCATATGGGGGACATTATTTACATGCGTTTCATTTAAATGTGATTATAAATTTAATTAATTTTCTTTTTAAAACGGCATCGTTATGCTTGCTCCTAGAGCGTAAAAATTTTAAGGGAGTAAAATTTAAATTTAAATGATTTTTTTTTTTCTAAATCCTGTTTTACTATTCTAATAGTTTAACGCTAACATACGGTGATTTAAGGTAAAAAAATTAATTTCATTTAAATTATATTCTACTGTAAATTTTAGTGTAATAGGGTGCTCCGCAAGTATCTGTGCCCTGGGCTCCCAATGTTTAAATAGATCCTTACCTAACAGAGCCGTGCTTAGGGGTTAGCACACTGTGCAACTGCCCAGGGTGCTGAATTTTAAGGCCGCTAAAAATCTGCAGTGGCGTATGCAGACTTCCTTCAAGGGGGGGGGGGGTTATAGACATAACTTTGTGTTGAAATGCGTAATATTTAAGCTAAAAATTGAAAATTTATGGACATTTTGTTAAAAAATTTTTGACAAGGGGTTGGGGGGTTGAACCCCCCCCCCAACCCCCCCTTGCATACGCCACTGAAAAGCTGTTGAATTAATGGATATCAAGTAGTCAAATAAACTTCCTGACCTTAAACTGAAAACTGCACAGTTTAATGTAATTTCGTGTGTAGCTTTCTTTTTCAAATTGACAGCATGGTTAAGTAGCAAGAATGCAACTTTTACAAATTGGAAACGTATTACATTAAAATATTAACTAATTTATCAAATTTACTTAATTATAGAGGCAGTGTCAACTGCGGGGGGGGGGGCAGGTCAAGATCCACAAGTCAACCTCAGCCCGTTGTAGACAATATGAATAATAAAGACTGTATATCAATGGACTTTCTATAATTACTGAAGTTTAACGTTGTTAACCCTTTAACGCCCGGTGTCCTGGCTGTGAGGACACAACTCTGACATTTGGATGTTTTGATTCGCGAAGAATACATTTCATTTCATTTTAATACTTAAGGAGAGCATCTAGATAGACTGTCCAATGTCGAAAAAGTGCAGCCGTTGACAACGCACGATTTAATTACCAGCAAGATGGCGGTCGATCGAATCGTCCAGTGCGTGCCATAGAGCTCAAGAAAATTTTTTGACACAGCCGGCTGTGTAGAAAGATGACAACGGTTGCACTTTTTCGACACTGGGAAGTAGTTACGCTTCAAAAGCGTAAGGTATGAGCATAAGCCTACCTTAGGGCACCTTTTTTTAAAACGTAATTAAGTTTTAATGAAATTGAAAGTAAGCGAAAAAATATTGCCGAATTCAAATGACATTTGGTAGAATATTGCACTTACGCCACACCTTCCGTAACTAATTCTAATAAATATTTTTTTAATAATGTTTGTACAGTAAATTGGTTCATAACATATTTATCTATATTATGAACCAAAGATTTGCAAATATTCTAGTAGCTATGAAAATATTTTAATTTTTATATGAAAACTCCGTTAAAAAAAAAGAATTTTTTGAAGATTCAAATGGTCATAAATTAATAAGTAAACATAAAAATATTATATTCTGCTTCATAACACAGCTAATAATGATTAAATTATCCTGACAAAGTTTCGCGTAAACATCTTAAACCCGTTATTTGACATTTATTGTAAAGGAAATTTTCGAAAAATACACCTTTTCAGAAAGTGCGTTTAATGATTTTAATAAATGTACAAAAATATTATCTGTACAAAATATGTACCTTCCAGATCATTATCTTTTGAATAACTTAGCTTCTAGTTATCGTAGAAACAAAAATTAAACGGTTTTGGAATCCTAATTGTGTTACCTATAAAATAAGCTAATGGGTTTTTTTTTTTTTTTTTTTTTTTTTAATTTTCACTAAATAAGGATTTTTTGGGCAGTCCCATACCTTAAGGCGATATCCTCAGATGGAAGACGACGCTGCGAAGTGTCATATTAACCTATGGGCATCTTACTCACCGCATCCACCATTATTATTTCTTTGTCTTAGTTCTCTCCACCTTTGTCATTTCTGAAATTTTGATATGTTTCTCGCCAAATTTTAAATATTCCGTTAAAAGCTATAAAACCGGTTTTTTTTTTGAAAAAAAAAAAAAAAAAAAGAATATTTAGAAAATATTGACTAGAGAAATATCGAAACTTTAGAAACGACACATTATGCATCACATCTAAAGCTAGATGCTGAAAAGGCCAAGGTAAAATTAATTAATAAAAGGATGATGTAAATGTAAAACGTCTCCATAGGATAACGTTATGAATTCGAAGCTTCATTCCTCATTCACTTTTATGTTTTGTTTGTAACATAATAGAATTTGCCTTTGGAAACAGAAGAGGGATAGAGAGGGAAAAAAAAAAAAAAAAAAGGATTGGTTGTACAATCTATTTGTGAGAAATTTGATAAAATATTTAATCTAATAAATAAATAAATTAATTAATTAAAAAAATCAGAGTTTCGATGTAATTGTCGGCGGGGAAAAGCAACAGTGAGGAGAATGACTGTTTTTTCATACGCGTCGGCAGGAGCATAAAAGAAGAACGAACGAGCCTGCCAGGATTCGAACCTGGAATCTCCTGATCCGTAGTCAGGCGCGTTATCCGTTGCGCCACAGGCCCTCGATATTCCGGAAGGGTTTTTAAGAAGTACGATTCCTTTTAAACAACAGACATAGTTGTTCTTCATTGGCATATGGAGGTATTATAAATATATTTAATGTTCTTTTTAAAACGACGTTGTTATATCTATGTTCAGTTTCATTAGCTGACAAAATAAAAGTGAGTATGCTTCTTTGCTGGTTGTTTTTAAACTATGCTAAATCGGATGCTGTAAATAAAAAGCATCCGAGCCTGCCAGGATTCGAACCTGGAATCTCCTGATCCGTAGTCAGGCGCGTTATCCGTTGCGCCACAGGCCCCTGCCCACATAGTGTTCTTAACCTTAAAAATTACATGTGAAACTGTGGCAGAATGCTACAATGCTTTGAGGTAGTCGAGGTGATCACTTTAAATACAAAGCTTCGATTTAAAATCATAATAGTGAATTATCGGAACTTGTAATGTATATATTATTATACATATATATATATATATATATATATATATATATATATATTTTCTTTGACATGTGAAAGTAACAAACCATCATGTCTTATCCGAGTAAAAGGGAAGTGGACTTCTATTTTTAAGCATATTGATGATTGGCTCATTTAGGTGTTCCTTGGTTCATTTATGAACTATTCGATCTTAAAAAGGAAAAAAAAACCGCAGTGCTATTTAATAAACTGTGCAGAAATTATGAAATTATGCGCAACAAAAGAAATCACTCATTGTTTAAATTATGAGTAGAAGTTTCTTTTTAACCCTCACAAGTTTTTCTGCATGCATACATGTTTTAGCCACTGGCAAATTGTTTAATACCCTTTATCCCTGTTAGTTATTGAGTATTTTTTTTCTCTGTAATTATCAATGTTTATAATCAAAACAGCAGAACTTCAGATGACAGACTATTCAAAGATGCAAAATATTGAGCGAGCAAAACTAATTTCATCAGAAATTATATCCTGCAAATGAAATGAACATATCTGAAGAATAATTGCTACAGCTTGTCCTGACTCACTTTTGGCACTGCATTGTAGAGTTATAAAAAAAAAAAAAAAAAAAAAAAAAACCCAGACCCATAGAAGAATATTTAATAGTTTCGTTTAGAAAAGAATCTAATTCATACAGTGGTGGGGTGTAATCTCACTAAATAGTACGTTACATAGAAGTAACTTAACTCACGTATAGCTCAAACGTTAAGATAAATATTCTACATAGTAGATAAAAATAGAAAAAACTAAACGTAAGTTGAAGTATGACATAAATTATTAGCAAATTTTTTAGTACATGAGAGGAGAGCATGCATTCGCTGCATAAGCTCTAATTGCACACATACGCAGACTTTGTTTTTGACGAAAAACATGTACGTTGGTTTTAGAACAATATAAACTTCAATTGTAAACTTATTTTTCTGTTTCTTTCGTTCGTTTTATTGTATTATTATTATTATTATTTTTAATTTTTTTTCCTTGTAAATGAGATTAGATTAAAGGACATTAAAACAATTGTTTTATCCACATTATTTTGTGTTTCCTTATATCATTTCTTGAAGTTTTAAACAGTCTATAAGATCACAAATCAAAAGAATTTTTTTAAATATAGCATAAAAAGCAACATTTACTTTAATATTTAACTTCTAAAAAGTTAACCTGGTCATTTTTATAGATTATTCGAAATTAATACATACTAACGAAATGCAGAGTTCTTTTTTAAATACATTTATTACCGCTTTTTTTGCTACATAAAATCACTTATCTATAGTGCTGCCATCTGTTATTGACTTTTAAATCTAACATATTTTATGGTGCTGCCATCTAGAGAAGATTGTCAAAACCCCAAGAATTAACCATTTGACTAGGTGGATGGCAGTGGATTGATGAAATTAACAAACAACGAAAGCAAAAGTAAAGAGAATAGGAATCAAAAACTATTCTTTTAAAAGGTGATTTTTTAGTTGGAGGTGGAAGAAAACTGTATTTTAGCATAGTAATCAGGAGAAACATTAGTTTTACCAGGAATATGCTTAAAAGTATTCAGAACTTCGAAAACAGCTTAATTTTTTTAAAAACTGTTATTCAAATGAAACTGTTCTGTTTCTTTTTGAAAGTTTTGTAAAGATTTACAGCTAAAATTAAAGGAATTAGATTCTACATCCAAAGTTAAAATAAATAGTAATAAAAAAATATAAAAACGTAACAAACGCCTCCCCCCCCCCACCCCTTGAGTTTCATGTTATACACACTTGTGAATTTTGGGGCATTTTCTCTAAATATAGCATGAATACTCTTCAGAACCTTAGAAAGACTTACCAAGGCATTCCTAGCTCTGGATGATAGTTCTCGTAGTGTGCTTCGACTAAACAAAACAACGATAGCCCATCATGAATTCTGTTTTTAGTGATGATCGGGAATGAATGAAACTATTCCAATCAATCGATTATTAAAGGCATCTGAGATAATCGATTTTGAAAAATCCACCCGAACGCTCAGTAAATAGCATTCGAATAGCACCACGGCATTCGAAATCTCGAATACTATTCAAATAGTGAAATCGCGAGTATTATTCGAATAATGGAATCGTGAATATTATTCGAAAGTGGAAATCTCAAATACTACTCGAATGATGAAAATCACGAACATTCACTATTCGATTAATTGATCATTGATTATATTCGAATGCAAGAAATCGATAAAGAAATCATTCCAACGGCACATCACTATCTTACTGCATATATTATAGCAATAAAATATGCAAAAAAAAAAAAAATCTAAAAATACACATCACTGATACTTCAGGGGGAGATTTTATCCTCCAAAGCATGAACTAAGTTGGCGGTGACCGCTAAAAGCATATAATACGTACAAAAACGGAAAATTACAAGCATGATGAACAGTTAGCATGGAAAATCGTCTCACCTCCTGCTTTACATCGCAGTTGAGATCGTGGTAGGCCATTTTGATCTCGAAGTCTACGCTGTTAGCTACGTCTGCAACGCAAGAATTCGGGCGGGACTTGGCGTAGATTCTGCCGTTGAAAACTTTGGATGTCTTCACCTTGGCGATCATTTCACGTGCCTTACACTGGATCGTAACTGAAAAAAAAAAAAATATATATATATAGTGTATAAATATTTGGGAAAGTTAACTACACCTTCATTCTGTATATATATATATATATATATTATATATATATATATATATATATATATAATATAAAGTATTTGGCAATAAAGTGTTGAAAGGACTTTTTACATTTTAACAATACTTCAGAACTTGCGAGATCTTTCTATATTTGAAAGGCTTCTGCAGTTTGTGATGTATTAATTAACCCTTTGAGGCACAACCCTTTCCCAGCACAACCCTTTGAGGCACAACCCTTCCTTTTCAACTTATTCGCAGCTGGCTGTGCCGGCACAGCCAGCTGCGTCAAAAAAAGGGTCTCTAGGTCTGTGGCACGCGGTGAACGTTTCGATCGTCCGCCATCTTGCTGGTAGTTAAGTCGAGCGATGGCAACGGCTGCCCTTTTTTCAGCATTGGGAAAGTGCTGCTCCAGAAACGCATATTGACGTTACATCTGGAGAAAACCGACCCAAATTCTAGACCGTTTGATCATCTCCAGCCGTCTACAATGTTCATTGTCATATCCAATACTTTTGGCCATGGGTTTTGGTAGACTTTCTCCAGATGTAACGTGAAGTACGCGTTAGAATCTCTTAGAAAGTCCTCCGACCAAGGTACACCCCATCCCTGGCGGATCGCCGTAGCGTAGCGTTGCCATAATCACACAAAGAAAGAGGAACCACTCGGCCATGCCTGCATCATTTAAAGGGAAATAACAGTGTTTTTAAATTGGCGAAAGAGTACATACTGTGTTCTTTTTTCGGGTTAAAAGAAATATCGACTGCCCTTACTATTTTCTGGTAAACTTTAAGATGTGGAATTTTTTTTTCTAATTTTTTGAAGTTGAAATCCTTACACCGGTTTTACTCTGTATGTTTTCACCCTTTTCATTATATAACACCTGCTGCATAGGATTTACAAACACTTTACGGAATTTCATAAACGTTGTCTGTATTGTTTGGTAAAAACGATATGATTAATAGTTTCAAAATTTCTATCAATGTACCTTTTCTTTCAACATTATGTGACAGCAGCCACTAAACTAATGTATTGTGTTAAGGCAAGTCTGCACGAGAGGTATCTGCCTAGAGTGAGAGTGCCTTAAGCAGAGGACTTTTTAAGGGGTTCTAACGCTTCTTCATACGTTACATCGGCAGAAAACCGCCCAAAACTTAGATCGCAGCTGCACAGCAGACCAGAAAGCTAGACCTTCACATTGCAGCAATCGACCGTGTTCAATGTTTTATTCACTGGGCCGCGATGAGACACCTCTAAACTAAACCCTTTGTCAAATATTTATTAATCTGTCTCATCTTCAAAGAAACAAAAAATTGAAAATCTCTGCCGGTCAATGTCCGTAAAAATACAGATTTTGATGATTTTTTTTTTTTTTGACGCAAGCTGTTGTTTAATATTACACCCGTTACACCAATTATTAATCACCACGATCATTAACGCAGCGTTCCTGTTAATATTCCTGCGATAACTCTGGTAGTGATTACTAAAGCGTTATTTACTGCATTACTTATATCGAGTATTAATTATTCATGATAGCTCTCAACCCGAGGCTATAGCTGAAGGGCTTGTTGTTATGATGGTAATTAAGTGTGTGCTAGCTAATATGTTGTGTAAAGATTTATATGACTTTTACTTCTTATTCCCTGAGTGCAGGGGCGTATCCAGGGGAGGAGTTGCGGTGCTTCACCCCACCCCTTCACCAAAAAAAAAAAAAAAAAAAAAAAAGACATTGCTTAACCCTTTAATGCGCAGTGATCCCGCTCTGGGAACACCAAACTCTGACCTTTTGACTGTTGCCAGTCACGGAGAATAGATTTGGTTTCTATAAAAATAGTTGCGGGTGACATAGCTCCACGAGACTCCTTTACTTTTTAGCACGTCATTTCCCGTAAAAAAATGGTCACGATTATTTTGAACAGCACTGACATCTGCTGAAAAATGGAAGAATGCGAAAACAGCTGGACAGATTGCCCAATGCTGAAAAAAGGGCATCCGTTGTCATCGCTCGACTTAACTACCAGCAAGATGGCGGACGATCGAAACGTTCATCGCATGCCACAGATCGAGAGACCCTTTTTTGACGACAGCGATGTTCCTTTTTCAGCATTGGGCAACCTATCCAGCTGTTCTCGCATTCTTCCATTTTTTAGCAGATGTCAGTGCTGTTAAAAATAATCGTGACATTTTTTTTTACGGGAAATGACGTGCTAAAAAGTAAAGGATTCTCGAGGAGCTATGTAACGAGCAACTATTTTTATAGAGATCAAATCTATTCTTCGTGACTGGCAACAGTCAAAACGTCAGAGTTTAGTGTTCCCAGAGCGGGAACACTGCGCGTTAAAGGGTTAAGTTAGACCTTCCTAAAAAGTTTACGTTGCTTAAGCGTAACATTTTGATTCTATATATTTTTTTGGTCAAATAATTTCAGCTATTTTTTTCTTTTTTAAAAAATAAGCCCCTAAAAATTAAAAAAAAAAATCTTAATCGGCCACTATCTGTGTACACGGTGGAGCTTTTTGCAAATGAGGAAGCGAGGGCCTTTTGATCGACCGGAAACGACAGCACTGCTGTATTTTTTACTTTTCGTGTGCTGCATTAAAAAGTTCTGAATTATCTCGCCCTCTAAACATTCATTTTTATTTAAATGTTCAATTTAAATATACTGTATCATTTATTATATTGCACCAGCTAAATTAGAAAAAAGTTCCTTGCCTGTAAATTAAACTTTATCCAAATGAAACCTACTCAGTTGCCCCATACTATGTGGGATAAAATTAATTATTAAAAATATACTTAAAATATACTGTATCATTTATTATATTGCACCAGCTAAATTAGAAAAAAGTTCCTTGCCTGTAAATTAAACTTTATCCAAATGAAACCTACTCAGTTGCCCATACTATGTGGGATAAAATTAATTATTAAAAATATACTTAAAATATAATAAAACTTCTTTAGAAAAATATTTTTGTTTCCATTCTTTTCCTACTCAATGCGATACATACAGTGGAAATTACGATCGTGACTTTCCTCTATAATTTAAAAACCAGTTTCAAAAGATAATTTACACAACGCAATACTGGGACACCCATAGTTCTTTTGTAGTTAATGGTATTTCCTTTAACAGATATTTTTTCGAAATCTTTTTATAATAAATGTACGCAATGCTTTTATATTTTTTTTTAAATCTGTGGTGTGTTTTGATACAGAATTTTAATTTAAATTTTTTTAATAATAAGTATTTTATATTAATAAGTTTTGTTATCCTTATTAAAAAAGCTTTTTTTTTTAGGTTATTAGAGGAATGGTTTAAAAGGTAGAAATGTAAGTAGTTTCTTTTAGCTTTTGTGTCAAGTAATTTTACTTGAGAGTTAATTTTTCTGTAAAAAGTATTATAGTTTTTTAAAATTTACAAATTAAAAAAAAAAGTTAGAAAAAAGAAGCCTGATCTCTTATAAGGGAAACCGTTCACATATAGAACAAGATTTTTAAGGAAAAAGCAATTTACATAAAATTCTCATATTTTTCAGCTTAAAATCGAAATATAAATATGAAAATGTTCTAAAGGATGTCTCATTTTTTACATAGTGGGAATTTTATGTACGTTTATTGCTGATAATTTATCCAAAGGGATAACATTCTGCAACACGTAATAAAGCAGCTTGTTTTTTCATAAAAACATACTTTTTAAAACGTTGAAAAGTGATTAAGATTTTGCTTTTTTTTTGTTTGTCTGTGTTCTAATTTAGTAATTACTACTAATCAATTTGCTTTGCTACTAAATCTGCTCGATGCGTTTATTGTGATTTATCTTTCTTGTTGGTCCCATCATGGCCGACTAGATAAGACACTAAGCACACACAGTAGATGGCTGAAGTCGGAAGGTCCGGGGCTCTGGGCTACTGCGCGGTTGTCTGGAGTGTGGGCGTTTTTTCTCAGATGTAACGTGAATACGCGCTAGAACCCTATAATAAGTACTGCGCCCAAGACACCCCTTCCTTAGGCAGATAGCCTTTGTGTAGCTTTGCCTTAACCACACGAACAATGGCAGATGGTTCAAGTGTGAAGGTCCAGGGTTCTGTCGATCTAATGGTTTAGAATTTTGGTCGGCTTTCTTCAGAACTCGCTTTAGAACCCCTTAAAAAGTCCTCCGCTCAAAGCCTTAAGCACAATAGCCTTAAGCACAATAAAGGTTTGCCTTAAGCACAATACAGCGATCTCTCACTTAAGACCGACTTAAAATCGCGTATAAATGAGAGTCGCGTATAAGTGAGAGAGTCTTATTTTCTAATTCTTCATCTAAATTACGAGAGACAAAACATTAAAACAACGAAAACAAATGAGTAATAATATTTTTTTCAGTTCAAACGAGTAATAATATTTGTAAAAATACTTAACTATACAATTTAGTTTAACTTTTTAAATTCAAAAATAAATGAGAGACCTATATCATTATTTTCCTATTCCCCGTGAGGGGACCTTCCGAAATTCGCGCATAAAAGAGAGACGCGTATAACTGAGAGGCTTAAAGTGAGAGGTCTCTATATAATACAATATCGTTCTTGTCTTGTTAATCTCGAGTCCTTATTCGCTTCCGTCGTTGCGAAAATGTAGTGGTGCAGATTCTTGTTTGTTCTCAGCGTTGTTTCCCAGCACTGGTCTTTGAATGCTCTGCTGGGACCGAATATAGTAGCTCTTGCGCTATGCTGGATGGATTAAACTCTGATCTAAACTAAACGCCACTGTATGTGAAACAATTCTTCCACATACAGTGGCGTATACGGAGGAGGAGCTGGGGAGCTTCAGCGTAACATTTTGCTTCATTGCAGACTTTGTTTGAGTCAAATGAACTTTATTTTATAACTCAATCACTCCACGGGCCGTGGTAGCCCAGTGGTTAAGGCGTTGGATTCGTAACCGGAAGGTTGCGGGTTCGATACCGACGTACCACTAAAGACCACCGTGTACATGCGGTGCACGTTAAATCCGTGGTTCCGAAAGTCCCCTCAGCGGTCGCTAGCAGTTTCCGAGGGGTGCCAATATTCAGAAGTCCTCCACCTTCTGATGAGGTTCCAAATTGTGGCGGGAAATTCCGGGAAGGACGTACATGTAGCTCTAAGCAACAAATTCAGTGACGCGAGCTGTCCTCTCCTGGCAAGCAAGCAAACTTAGTTACTCCCCCGAAATTTATATGGCTTTAGAGTAACTTTTTGCTCCATTCTGCATTTTTCTAGATCAAATAAACATATTATTCATTACCCCCACAAAAAAATTTCTGCGTCCACCACTGCGCACACATTAAGGTTCCCGACTGATGAGGCGCAAGAAAAACAGGCAAACAGCAAGTGATAATGCTATGCATGTTTTAAAAAATTATCTTATTAATTATTATTTTTAATTCAAAATATAAAATTTCATATTACAACCAGAAAATTATAGTAGGAAAAAAGAAGGATATTTATTAAAACTTTTCCAGTAGCATTTTGCTGTATGAAAAAGACTAGTCATTGTTAGGGATGGCCGCGATACGGAAAATTGGCGTCTCGCAAAACAGCCTCAAGCTTGCGCAAGCTGTCTCGTCTCGCAAAATCCCTATGCTAAAAATGTCTGTCTCGTCTCGCAAAAAAGCTGTAAATCTCTGTCTCGTCTCGCGTCCATCCCTAGTCATTGTTGAAGAATAAGAAACTATATATATGCTGAGGAATGTGAGAGAGGGGCAATGTTGAAAGGTTGGGAACCGCTGCTTTAGCCAAGCTGATGAACTTGTTTTACCGCGAAAACCATTTTACATTTTTAACCTTTTCCAAGCAGTTGTATCCGCTTGAAACCAAAAAATGACGAAAATTAAGGCAGCTTGGAGACTGAATGAAGGCAGTGGCCTTGAAATTCCGAGCTGTATACATACTGAACCACATTAAGCGCCGATGTAGAAAAATGCCGGTAAAAAAGATTGTGTAAACAGAAGCCAGTGACTTCTATTTACACTTTCGTACACAAACTCTTAAAAACCGTGATTTCGTGTTCATTAGCGAGGTATGAACACTTACGTCTCGTTGCCACCGAAGCGTAGACAATGGCAGAAAAAGGTCAATTGCATTTCAAAAACTTCTGTCCACACTTTTCTCTCCCTTGACCTACAGCGGCATGTTCTTGCTTCTTTCTTTTATTATTTTTTTTAATTCGCGCCGCGAGGCCACTTTGTTTCAGGTGGTTATGGAAGCATTGTTTCCGCCTTCAGACCTTCGTGACCTCATTATACTTTAATAACGTTTTGTTGTTCGGGAATTCAGTTAAGGCATCAGGCTCGTCTTTTCATCTCTAACAAGACGGCCCGGGTGACAAGACCTCAGGAGTTTATCAGTTTGGAAACTGCTGTTTTTTCATCGCGGTTTTGTTTTGGTTGTTTGCCGACAAGCTTTTCACGTGGATTGTTAGAGAAAAGAAAAGAAAAAAAAAAGTGTTCTTGTAGCTTCGTGATTATTCAATTAAAAGAGTTTCTGAAGATGGAGCGGAGATATGCGTGATGCCGCTGGGGTTGTGCGGATGATTCAGTTGACGTTTAGACGTCGGAGTCAGAGATGAACTTGTGCTTTCATAGACGTAGCGTCAGGGACGGAAGGGAACGTGCCCCCCCCAGGGCCGGCCCAAGGGGGTGTGCGAATGTAGGCGATCGCTTAAGGCCCCGCACCTGGGCCATTTTTTTTGCTATCACATTAGACAGAGCTTTGTAGATGGTTGCGATACATCCCGAAAAAAGCTGAGAAATAAAACTAATATGACTAGCCAGACTGAGACTTGTAGTAACTTACGTAAGACATGATAGAAAAGAGGCCCCTCTCTCTTGCGCTTCGCCTGTTGCCTGTTGCCCCGAATGCTCCTCGGGCCGGCCCCGCCCCCCAATTTTGCCAAAAAATCCTATAGGATTTTCGTGATATGTTAGGAAATTCAAGAGAAACGTCCTTTTTCTGCTCTTAAGCTGAATATGCGTCCCCTAAAATTTTCAGTCGCGCTAAACCTTAGCGAGCTTTGGAGTTCTGAGTTCAAAGTATGTATTATCATCGGAACAAATATATCGGGAAGGTTTGCACATAAACCAGACAGAAAACTGCTCAACAATGTAACAAAATCAAAATTACGGCATTGAGCAACTATTAACTAGCTACGACACTACAGAAGCTTTGAGTGACAGCGACAACTTATCACCCATGGAATAGTTTTTAAATTGTGGTTGCTTTTCGGTTTATTTTATAAAAATGTTCATTAACTTGGTAATCATTCTTTTAGGCGAAACGGTATGAGCAGATTTATTTTAAGATTCAGCAAGGGCTTGATGCTTGAATCGAATGCAAACGAATTGACATATTTTTAATGCTTCCAGTTCGAAGATGCGCACTTGGGGAAGGTTAGCCTGAATCAGTGGCTGACGCAGAGTTGGAAGTTTAACCGCACCATAGACTAATTGACCGAAAAAAAAAGTCCATATAAATTATTTTCTACTTTAATACAAAGACTGCACCTTTCAACATAAATATTACGTCTGTACCCTCTTTCTATTATAAAAGAAATCTTTTTTATACCAACCTGAATGGAAGCCGGAATTCGAACTACAATGTCAACAAAATATGCACTAGAACAGATAAAACAACATTCATTGTGATCATTAAAACTGACAAGACTTGAAAAGTGTCGGACGGCCTTTTTATCTTAAGTGTATGCTGACAAGTCTTTCCGGCGGACTCTTAAAACGTATTTTGATTATTGAGATTTATTTTTGATTGATTATTGATCGATTATTGATTGTGTAATATTTTTTGATTACTTAAGACCTTTATACAGAGTAAAGACTTCAAGGTAAAGACGTGATATGAACATTGATGGATTATGATTCATCTTGAGTTTGATGTTGGAATTAGTGATAAGCGCAATTTTTTTTTAAAACCTTTTACAGGCCAATGTTCCCAATTGGGAACATCATATGAAAAATTTATTGAAAAATTAAATTTTATCAATATTGATTGAAAATATTAGCAGACATAGTTAAATGATGATTTGATTTTTGGAAAAAGAATTTACATTTTTATCATTATTGGGAAACTGGATAAAAAATCACAAAATTAACCATTTTCATAAATTTTTACAGATCTATCTTGATAACCCCCCCCCCCCCGTTCCCCTTCAAGCTTAATTCATATCTTTGCTTAAATTTAATAGAAGTATAGTCAAAGTATAGCCCCTAAAAGTACAGTCAGAAATTATCAGTCCTCCCAATTGGGAACAGACTGAAAATTGGAGGGTATAATTTTTTGCCCCTATTTAAATGACCAATATCCTTTAATTAACGCATTAGAAGGTAAAATATGCAAAACACTAATTTAAAATATGCCTGGATCTGAATCCGGTATGTAAAAGGTTAAGTTTCTAGTTTGAGGATTTGTAAATTGAGTCAATA
Organism: Cheiracanthium punctorium; assembly: GCA_038373885.1. NCBI lineage: Eukaryota > Metazoa > Arthropoda > Arachnida > Araneae > Cheiracanthiidae > Cheiracanthium > Cheiracanthium punctorium. The sequence continues at coordinate 378,995 of JAWZYV010019781.1, read as the reverse complement.
TTTCCAGGGATTTGCGTGAATGAGAGCTGAGCAAAAGTTTAAACTGCTGCGAACAATTTTATAGATTAAGATAAAGCGAACAGCAACGTTAAATTGACATTTAAATATTGGATTGAAAAACTTTAATTGATGTGTTTATTTATTACATTTCATTTAAATTTCCGAAATGGTACGTAGAAAATTAGATACCTGCTCAGATATCAAATATTACATCACGTAAGATTGGACCCATATACAGCACACATGTTGAAAGTAACGGCGCCACAACATTACTGCCACCATGTGTGTTTTATGGGAAGATTATCTTGCACGGACACGACGATTAATCGAATTAAATTTTCAGGATTGTTCTTTATTTACACATTACTTCTTCTGGTACGATATAAAATTTAGTAGGAAACGTAACTGCATCGCCCGGAAAATCTTTTTGTAGCACTACAGTTGTCGTCTGTGGCAATAAATTGGGCATTACTTGCCTACAACACGCCTTTTCCTGAAAAACACCAAGAAAAACATAAATTTCTAGTTTATACAAACTTTCGGTGGTTAATCAGTTTACTATCTAACTGGTCCGATTTAACCCCTTAAGCGATTTGCCCGTACAGCGTACGGGCATCGATATTTTCTTCTTTCCTTTTCTGATTTGCCCGTATATTTCATTATTGTGAAGAGACTATTTAGTATTAATATTTTTCAATAGTTGGCGTGGATTGTCCATGTAACTGAAATGCTTTTCATCCGGGTTTTTCTTCCTAGCGAGAGAGCAGGAACATTTCATTATGAAAATTTTGTTCTACTGTATTCGTTTACTGTATTCGCTTGTCTTTCTTTTCTTATGGAAGTTATGGATGGAATAAACGACGAAAATACTTTCTTGTTAGATGATGAACTACATTCTGATACAGATACATAAATCATTCTTCATTACATACAAAATGTACTCGAAAAAAGCAAGCATTTAGGGGTTTTGTGTTCCACAAGTGTAAAATAAAAAATGGTGTAAAAGCATTAAAAGTGAAAAAAAAATATCCATTTTTCTTACTCTATTAATCATGGTACTTAATTATATGCAATAAAAAATATGCCTTTTTTGGGAAGCATTTCGGTAAAAAAATTGACCGCTTAAAGGGTTAAACGAGGTTTTCAAAAATGATCTCGCTTTACGAATTAGAAGCCCAAATAATAAGATTGTCGGCATGTGACGTTATTTTAGAGGTGTAATGCTGGAACTTAAACGTTTTAGAGGAGTAATGCTCGAACTAACGTTTTAGAGGAGTAATGCTCAAACTTACGTTTTAGAAGACTAATGCTCGAACTTAAATCGAAGCAAGCTCCAAGCAAGACAAACTTTTATTCTGTAGAAATGAAGCATTTTGAAAGAGAACACATCTATTTGTTAAACGCTTTTGCATTCTTTCTTTTCGACCGCAAGTAACGCTGACATTTCTTTTGTCTCATTATTTTCCTGTTGCATATCGTCTCGAGTTCATATCTAGGATCGACGCATGGATAATGATCCGCCTTCCAACGTAATAAAGCAAGAAAGACAAATAGGGCCGGGGCACGGAGTACGATACGCTTTTAATGTGTAGTTAAAATATGACACAGATTTTATTTATTACCTTTCATTTAAATTTTCGGACCATTATGGGCTTCTCTCATGATTCTTTTATCCGTTGACTAAATTATGTTTCTAATTCTTTCACATAATTATAATTTTAAATCTTTTAATCCTTTATATAATAAAAGTTTATTTAAATAAAAAAAACTTCGCTTTTTTTTAAGATTTTGCAACGATTGAATTAATTTCAGTCACACGAGCAAGAAAAACATTTCATTCTTTCCTTACGAAGAACGGGTACGCAAGTAGCTCAAAAATAAGACCTTCCTGAAATTATTTGTTGTGAGCTAGATCTCATAATAGAGGACAGCATTCCAAGATTCGGTAATCCAACTGAATAATTCCCACATTTAATCTACATATCAGCGCAATCCTAGATTGTATCCCGGAAATTAAACGGGAATTTTTACTGACGGAACGTGAGAGCCAGGTCGAGACCCTTACTTAATACACATGACCGATAAAGCCGCTCGGCTTCTCCGTTCAGTTGAATTCCCTCGCTTAAACGGTTTATAAATATGGATTTTTAACCTCTTGACTTGAGGAGGTCGAAATTGCGAATTCACTAGCGCGCGGGTTGGGCGTAATTAGGGATTGGTTTCAGTAAGTCGATTTCGTGTACAGTTTTTCACATGTTTTCCGTACCTCAAAGTGGTGCCAACTTACTGAATATTAAATAAGTAGTAATAAAGAGTATTTAGATGGGATCGAATGTTTTGACTTGATTTTGTGGTCAAGGTGAAGCCACAGAAGGGCTATTTGCCTAGAGAAAGGATTCCCCGGACGGAAGACTTTTTAACCCTTTAACACGCAGTGTTCCCGCTCTGGGAACACCAAACTCTGACGTTTTGACTGTTGCCAGTCACAAAGAATATATTTGAATTCTATAAAAATAGTTGCGGGTGACATAGCTCCACGAAAAACCTTTACTTTTTAGAACGTCATTTCCCGTAATAAAAAAATGGTCACGATTATTTTTGACAGAGCCGCCTGTGCGCTGTGAAAGGAACGTTTTTCACACAGATGCCTGCGCGCTGTGAAAAGAACGTTTTTCACACAGACGTCTGTGTGCCGCACAGCTGGCTGTTTTAAAAATGTTCCTTAGCTCTGTGGCACGCACTTTCCGATTCGATCGACAGCCATCTTGCTGGTTGTTAAAACGTGCGATGGCAACGGCTGCCCTTTTCCGAAATTGGGAAATGGTTGTACTTCAAAGGGTTAACAGTAAAGTATATAACAGTACATAATTAAGTAAAAACGCTTGAATATTTAACTGCGTGTTAAATTTCTGGATTTTTAAAGGGCTCAGCGCCCTTCCCACCTTTTTGCTAATGCCGATGACATCTGCTGAAAAATGGAAGAATGCGAGAACAGTTGGGTATATTGCCCAATGCTGAAAAAAGGGCAGCCGTTGCCATCGCTCGACTTAACTACCAGAAAGATGGCGGACGATCGAAACGTTCATCGCGTGCCACAGATCTAGAGACTTTTTGACGACAGCTGGCTGTGCCGGCACAGCCAGCTGCATCAAAAAAGGGTCTCTAGATCTGCGGCACGCGATGAACGTTTCGATCGCCCGCCATTTTGCTGGTAGTTAAGTCGAGCGATGGCAACGGTTGTCCTTTTTTTCAGCATTGGGAAAGGGTTGCGCCTCAAAGGGTTAAGAGGTTCTAAACGCGTATTCACATTTCATCTGGAGAAAACTGTCCAAGAATACAGACCGGATTCATTTCGTAAAGGTGTGTTGTAATCTGTAAAAATTTCGCTTTGAAGTGGTATTGCTGTAATATACACGCAGTCTAAATATTACTGCAATTGTTGATTTTAGTACTTACTTTTTTATTTTGTTAGTTTTACTATTGATAAAATAAAAGCTTAGAAATGACGGTTCGGGGTTAGATCACTCCAAAATAAATTTTTACAGCCGTCCAACCCGGAACCGTTACTGACATTTCTAAGCTATTATTTTATCAACAGTAAAATTAACAAAAAAAGTACTAAAATCAACAATTGCAGTAATATTTATACTGCATGTATATTAAGGAGGAATATTACATTTTTCAGAAATAAAAAAAATTTAATCAAGCATTATCTTGAAAATTTGAATTTATTTTATTTATTTATTTAACTTGTCAGACATAGTCAATACTTACGTTTAAAAAATATTTTAGGATACATGTTTTAACACACTGGAATAAAAATTTAAAATATTTGAAAAATATATAAATCTTTTTTTTTCTGAAAAAGAACAGCAGTTAATAGTGAGAAGTGAGAATGTTCTTGCACTGAGATTAGTTAAGAGAAAAAAAAATATCAGACGTGACAAACATATTGATAGTTAGTTTTATTTTTCCGAGTTCCTAAACCAAACATATCAAAAAGATTTGGCCTGTCATGTCTGAGCAATTACCTTTTTGAGGTGGTGCACAACCTGAAATATGTCAGATCTGCCAAAAAAAAATTTTAATCCAAAATTCCCCATTGAGCCAAAACGTTGGAGTAAGTGGAAAATACATAAATAAGTAAAACGTTACAACGTACCGCTCTAACGAGAGCAGCCAAAAAGCGGGGAGATAATTTTCTCTTTGTTTCATAAACGTGATTATATACGAGAAACAATAGAGGAATCGAGATCTCATTCTTCGCAAGCAGTTAGCGTCTTGGTTTTTTTTTTTTTTTTTTTTGGCCTCCCTCAAACACAGGCCACGGTTCGATACTCTAGGTGTATTACTTCACTAACATTAACTACATCTTCCTCGTTTTCATCGCATCCTTCAGTTCCTTTGGGGATGGGTAAGAACTAACGAGAACGATTCTCCTCGCAGATTAGTGCAGCACAGATTCACGCTACTACCGGCATGGCTAAGTCCTGATCTGTTTTTAACTGCCAGCGATTCAATTTACGTTAGGTTACTTGACGTGGATGCGCTTTTTTTTTCTTTTTCAATTTTTGTTTGTTTCTTTCTTTTTAACGTTGGTCTTTTGTTTCAGAGATTTCGTGGTTTTACCATCGAGGGTAATGTTCTGCGGATGGGATGAGACTGAATTTTGTTGGAGCACAGATGCACAAGATTGTAGCTAACAAAGCCCGTATACTTTAATAATGGATGTCTTTTTTATTTAAACGAATTAACCCTTTAACGCGCAGTTTTCGCGCTCTGGGAACACCAAACTCTGACGTTTCGACTGTTGCCAGTCAAGATTTGATTGCTATAAAAATAGTTGCGGGTGACATAGCTCCATGAGAATCCTTTACTTTTTAGCACGTCATTTCCCGTAAAAAAAATGGTTACGATTATTTTTAACAGCACTGACATCTGCTGAAAAATGGAAGAATGAGAGAACAGCTGGATAGATTGCCCAATGCTGAAAAAAGGGCAGCCGTTGCCATCGCTCGACTTAACTACCAGCAAGATGGCGGACGATCAAAACTTTCATCGCGCACCACAGATCTAGAGACCCTTTTTTGACGACAGCTGGCTGTGCCCGCGCACAGCCAGCACACCAAACTCTGACGTTTTGACTGTTGCCAGTAACGACGAATAGATTTGATTTCTATAAAAATAGTTGCGGGTGACATAGCTCCACGAGAATCCTTTACTTTTTAGCACGTCATTTCCCATCAAAAAATTGTCACGATTATTTTTAACAGCACTGACATCTGCTGAAAAATGGAGGAATGCGAGAACAGCTGGATAGATTGTTCAATGCTGTAAAAAGGGCAGCCGTTGCCATCGCTCGACTTAATTACCATCAAGATGGCGGACGATCGAAACGTTCAACGCAGCTGGCGCACAGCCAGCTGTCCTCAAAAAAGGGGTCTCTAGACCTGTGGCACGCGATGAACGTTTCGATCGTCCCCCATCTTGCTGGTAGTTAAGTCGAGCGATGGCAACGGCTGCCCTTTTTTCAGCATTGGGAAAGGGTTGCGCCTCAAAGGGTTAATGATAAGAAAGAAATGTTAGCTGTTGAGCTAAGACGGAATTGACCAAATCGTGCACAAAACTTGACGCGCTGGAGGATTTCAAGTGGCGCATCTCATCCTTGTGCCTATATTTTATTGTTTTGAGGCAGATTGAAGACATTCGAAATAATTTTGTACCCGTAAATATTTTGTTTCTTATGATTTAAGATGCTTCATCAAAAGGAAGCATCTGTACATTTCCAAAATACACTGTCAGCAAAAATCGAACAATCTGATCCCCTTCTAAATATTCAAAAAAATAATCCTAGAATTTTCTTCCTCAAAACAACAATTTCAGTTTCATGCTTTCACATTATTACTTATCCTTCCCTAAACTAAAGCCCACGTGTGCTCATATTTTCAAACTCTACCCTTGAACGTAAAGAAATAAAAAGGTGCTTCAGTTGTTAGACGCATCTAAACACGTCTAGGAAAAAATTTAGTGTATGATATGCGACATTTTAGCCTCCACTGATGTACGAGCATTTTGGATGTAGACAATAAAATCAGTTGAAAACGACTGAAAAATCTGGTAAAAAAATTTTTTTTAGCTATGTTTGTACCCACGAAAAACTTTTGAGCAATACAAGGAAAAAATTAATTTTACAAAATTTCAAGGTTTGAAAATAATCCAAAACTATTTTAAATGCTTTTTGTGTAATCACAAGAAACGAAAGCTTTAAAACATATTTTCTGACATTGTCATTTTCGCATCATCGGTAGAAAATACTCCGTGCGCATTAATTTTCTACCCATTTATATAAAACGCTTGTAGTAGCTAAAAATACCTTATCGAATAAAAATTTAGATTTAAATACGCTAATAATTTAGGCTTCTAAAATGAGGCGAAAAATGGAAAATTGCTGTAATTAAGTCATCAAGCAATTTCGGTGGCTGCCGTAACTTGTACCCAAACAGTTGATGTAGAACAAAGCTTAGTAATTCACTTGACCTGTCTGTCTGATGTCCTACAAAAATATTTTTGTAGGTGACTTAGAAACTAATCTAAAATACTACGTAAATTTTGGGAAAAACATAGTTCAAACAATAGTTATTTTTAAGGGTGACAATTAACTCTGGCAATCATATTAGTTCTGATTCATTTCTCCTGAAATACTTTAATTTTTAATTAGAGGATAATACTATATTTTTCAATTGCTAAAGATCTGCAGTTCTATTAGTGTAATCTTGTGTGAACTTTTTTAACAGTTTAAAAGTCTCACAATTTTAACTTTAGAAAAACTTCGTCAGAAGTTATGCATCTATTTCTTTAAAACTTGTAAAGATTTCATGCAGTCTTAAATAATAAAAAAAGAAAATCTGAGGATAAAACCCATGTCCGTCACGTAAGTTTTACCCACACCTTTTCGTAAAAGTAGTTGAATTTAAGTAATCAAATTTTTATCTAGATTTCACAAATGCCGTGTTGTAAGGGAAAAAAAAATATGTTGCATACTTATAGTAAATTAGTTTTCACCAAATATCTTCTAAATTATGCATTTTTGTAAAGATTAATTAAAATTAGTAACACTTAAACAAAAATTTAACTTACTCTTTTTTTTTTGCATAAAACTTCTAAACCCATTAACGTCTAGCGTTCTTTTTTGAGGACTGCCACAAAATTTGTCAGTTGCAAAAATATGTAAGCATTTTATTTATTTTCCAATTTTAGTTTTTTGAACAATACATTTGATTTATACAAAATACTCAGCTTTAACAGAGTTAGATGCGGATCTTTTACTATTTTATTAATATTTCTTTAGAAAAAAAAAAAAAAAAAAATACATTCTGCATAACCCCCCCCCTCCCCATATAATGGAAATTTATTTACCACTGGCGGCCTCAACATAAATCGAAGAATTTGAGGAAAGCGGCAGGACGCTAATGGGTTAATTCATTAAAAAAAAAAAAAAAAGACGATCTTTGAAAAACATTAGAGTGCTTAGACATGATAAAATTTTGCTAGAAGATATTTTCTCTGTGATAATCAGCAAGAATGCTCAAACACTTTCGCCTGTGACATCTTTACAGTACTTCCTTTTATTAGGTGCACCGGAAACTGTCATTTTTTAAAAGTAAAATTTAAAAAAAAATTCAAAAGGTACCGAATTACAAACAAGTTGTGCCTAGGCATAGGACTCAAATTTGTTACATTTTTAAAGGCAGAATTTTATAGATAACATACATTTTTTTCTTTTAAGAAAAATGGCCACATTCCCCTTTTTTGACGTCTACCCTTCTTGGAGGATTCTATTCGAAATGTTCTGAAATCGATTTTTAGGTATTCGTGAGTGTTGCATTTTCCAGCAAGAATTTAATGGACATCTCATTACTTCTTTGAGATCATGCAGTCTATTCAAAAATAACGTTTTGGACCCCTATCCCTCCTATAAGTTACGAATTTTGCAAAATGCTCTCCAATCTATAGCTCCTACTCTAAAAAACTCACATACGTTCCAAACTTCGTATTATTATCTTCAGTAGTTCCTAGCCAAAACATTGACATTCCGTATGTCAATGTTTTGGCTAGGCATTGACATACGTTAAAAGAACATTACTTTCCGATAGACCTAGTATTTTTGTAAAATATAATATCTTATTTCACTTTATGCACGTACTTAAATCGGTGTTTTTCGAAAAATAATCATACGATATTGGTACATAAGTACAAATAAACTAATGACGTCACGCATTTCTAAATTCTGAGACTGTATCTTTATAAGCTGTACTACATACTTAAATAAACGATAAACCTGTATCAGTTACAAAACTTTTAGAAAAAAATTCTTGAAAATCGAAAATTTTGCAAAACGTGTCACTCTTAGACAATTTTTTCAGTGCAGTTTCATGTTCAAGAATTTTTTTCTGAAAGTTTCGCAAAAGGCACAGTTTTTTTCGCTTATTGAAATGTGTAATACAGCTTATGAAGAATTCTCTTGAATTTTTTCGAGACCCTGGTGCTATTAGTCTGTTTCAGTTTGTGTACTAAGGCCAAAAGCGGTATTTCTTTTCATCGAACTAGAGAGGACAGAGAAATAATATAATGTTTCATTGTTCCTGGAAAGGAGTTAAGAGTTATTGTATTTTTACACTCCGGGTTCATACACAATGAAACATATTACAACTACTACTATAACACTCACAGCTACTTAACTATTCAACTTTCTTAATGCGGAAACAGTATTACAAGAGCACGCCCATGCAGCCATATAAATCTTAACAGTTATCTTTTAAAGAAACAACAATAAAACTTTATCTGCACCAATTTATCAGCGGATTTATGAAATTACAGTCGTACTCTATGTATGCAGATCCATGGTGTAACTTCATTAAAGCCTGGCCGTAGATAGCTACAAAGGACGGTTAACTATTATTTTTTCAAGTTCAGCGTAGATTCTAAACGTGGATAAACTAATCACCCGTCAGAAACAATGGGATGAAAGTTAAAATGATCAGTAAAAGCATGACTTGTAGATGACCCAAAGAGATTTATTTGGTAGACAGTAACGTACGGTTTTTTAAATTTTATTTGATCAAAACCGATTTGTAAGTGAGGTAAGTTGAGTTGTCTGGATCGCTACAGCAAATGCATTGTCACCTTATGAATGTTTTGTTTGACTTTGTCTAAGGCTTCTACATATACCATTTGTCGCATCCGTCATTCTTATCGCAAAGGATGATAGGACATTGGTTTAATATAGGCGACTGTTTTGTGGTTACAGTATTAAGAAATAAAACATTATTTTAGCTCTTGCATTAAACGAATATATTGTATATGGGTGTTTGTTCAGCCTTTAAAAATTTTTGTATAAAAATAGAGGTAAAATAATATAGATTCTGCAATGATCTTTTTACATTAAGTAATTTATTTTTTAGCCTTTCCTTGGCTACATTACAGGATTTTTTGATTCGTTGAAGAAACGCCAGCTTAGATTCTAGGAGGTCGAATGTTTTAAACTCTGGCGTCATCACCTGCAGGACGTGGCAGACGAGAAATACAGGCTGCGGTGCTGACATTTTGGTAACAACCTTTTGCCAACTAAGAGTCACGTGACCAAAGGGGTGTGGCCATCGTACTGTAGCTATCTCTGATTAAGATGGCCACACTCTTTAGCTCACATGACTCTTACTTAGCAAAAGGTTGTGACCGAAATGCCAGCACCACAGCCTGTCTTCCTCGTCAGCCTCGCTGCAGGAGGATTAACCTTTCAAAAAATTTTCCTCAAAGTAAACTTCTGTATGCATTGCGTGCGGTAAATATTATTACACATTAGAATGCTTTTTAAAATTGAAGACAGTAATTTGAAAATAATAAATTATAACATATTATTATTTATTAATTGTTTATAGTATGAAGTTTAAATTTTTGTCTCAATTTAGCAAGAAAGGTTTAGCGTTTGATTAACCCTTCTTAGGAAGGGCGCATCAGCTCAAGGGCAAAAATGGCAGGTTCATCGGCATTAGCAAAAAGGTGGGAAGAGCGCTGAGCCCTTTAAAAATCCAGAATTTTGACACGGAGTTAAATATTCAAGCGTTTTTACTTAATTATGTACTGTTATATACTTTACTGTTAACCCTCTGAAGTGCAAATATTTCCCAATTTCGGAAAAGGGCAGCCGTTGCCATCGCACGTTTTAACAACCAGCAAGATGGCGGTCGATCGAATCGGCTAGTGCGTGCCACAGAGCTAAGGAACATTTTTAACACAGCCAGCTGTGCGGCACACACGCGTCTGTGTGAGAAACGTTCTTTTCACAGCGCGCAGGCATCTGTGTGAAAAACGTTCCTTTCACAGCGCACAGGCGGCTCTGTCGAAAACGTTCATTTCTCAGCGCACAGGCGGCTGTGTCAAAAATGTTCTTTAGCTCTGTGGCACGTACTGGGCGATTCGATCCCTTTCGATTCGAAACCTTTTTTTGACGACAGCTGGCTGCGCGCAGGCACAGCCAGCTGTCGTCAAAAAAAGGGTCTCTAGATCTATGGCACGCGATGAACGTTTTGATCGTCCGCCATCTTGCTGGTAGTTAAGTCGAGCGATAGCAACGGCTGCCCTTTTTTCAGCATTGGGAAAGGGTTGCGCCTCAAAGGGTTAAGCAAATCGCTATGGAAATCAAAACTAGAGCGTGGAAAATCGCTCACCGTTATAGCAGGCAGATATTTCGTAAGTGGTAACCCCTGGGATATCTAAGTATGGATCTTGAACGTGAGTCAACGTCGCCACTGAATGGTGAGAAAGCCTGCACACGTTCTGGCTCGGGTCACCGTAATCGAAGGACTGACACCTGTAGTTGACACTGAGGCACTTCTGGCGACATTCGTCGATCGAGCCGACATCTTGGTAGACAGCATCCACAGTTTTCAGAAGTTTGCCGTTGAGTTTGCGGAATTCACACAGCCGCACAGCTTCTGTAAGATAAAACGGAGGGGGTTAGGGTGCTTATAAGATAAATGTTTACTCTGTTTATGAGATAAATATATATGGCACGGCACTTAAAGCAATTAAATATGGCTAAAAGATGATGTACATCGGTGCTTAAAGTAAATAGATCGGCTTATAAAGATAAACATATGTGCTTAAGATAACGTGATACATACGTGAAGATATGAACTGACAAGGATTTGTATAAATTAGGGTGCTGATGCCTGGCTATGCAATGAGCTATGATAATAAATATAATGTATCGTAAGACTTAGCACAGAGAGATTATGTTCAAGATATATATAGGTGATAGTAATATGATAGTGATTAATATATGCATGCTAATATCAGTGATCGGAGATTTATACGACTGCACACAAATGAATGATTTATATAAAAGCCGTATAACTAATAATACCTTTTCCCACTGATAAAAAAAGTATGAAGGAAAATAACAACGCATTTTATGACAGCATTATTGATTAAAACTATGTAGATTTTTTGCTAAAATGTGCAAACCTATCACTCAGAAGGTAATGTGAGTTTTAGACAAAGAGGAAAAATATCGTAAAACCAGGAGCGGCTTTAGATATTTGGTGGCCCTAGGTTCAATCGATAGATGACCCCATGCATACATTATGCATTAATGTAATGATACATAACTATCACGTTCATTCATTATGAAAAAAATATATTCATTGCATTTAAAAAGATCAGTTAAATTTTTTGCATGAACCTTACGGTTTTAATGATAATCGATGTTGAGCTTGAGAATCATTAAAAACTTTTTTAACAGTTGTTACCTATTTCGATCATCTGTTTTGGAGGTGTACTGACTGATAAAAGGAAAAACTGAATGATAAAAATTGTGAAGCACGAAAATTATTTAGAGATTTTTTAACAGGTATTATCCTTTAAAAATTAGTTCTCAGCATGCTTAGTCTGAAAGTGAGAAATAGAGAAAGTGAAATATAAATATATATATGAACATATTTTTAAATATTATTTGACTGGTACCCCCTTTGGAGTCGGCGCGGTTGCCTATGTTTGCTGAATGGTATGGCCGGCCCTGCGTAAAACTACGCTGTTTAAAAATTAAAACTTATGTTAATACTACTTGAAAAAAGGGAAATTTTCAAATCATGTAGTATAATTTTTTTTAAAAAATGAAACAAAAATAATTTTTTATATGCGTATTTAGATTTACTTTACTATTTATTTATTACTTTACAATAAAAACTTAGAGAAATTACATTTAAAATTAATTAATTTTCAAAATACTTCCAGGAATCTTTAGACATACACTCTTTTTTTGTGCTGTTTATTACAAAAATGCTTTCTAAAAATTAAAACTCAGCGTCTCCTAAGAACTAGTTCTTTTTCCTTCACCTGAAAGTTTAGTAGTATAATTAAAAAGTTAAGATGAATTAATGAGTTAATGTTCAACTAATTAATTAACGAAAAGCATTAAAAATACCTGAGTAACAAGTTATTTTTTAATACAACGCTCACCCCGGAAGTTAATTAAATGGTTAAAAAGCCAGGCAAGGCTAATTAAGCAGTCGAGAGCACCAGTTATGAGACTGTTCGTTGCAAAAGGTCAGAATAGAGCACAATCATGCTTGTGTATTTTATGTTTTAGCCAACTGGGCTAAGTAACGGATTTTTCCCTTCTTAAACAGTTCATAAACTTATCCAAAAATATTTCACCGTGAAAAAGAGTTATTAATTGAATTCCACGATCAGCGCACACAGCATGGAAGCACGTAGAACTTTTAACATCCAAGTTCATCGCAACATGACGTCGCAAACAGAAAAAAAAAGAACACCGCATTCCCGTTGCCAGTAGCTGGGAGTTAAACTTTCTCGCCCTATTCCCCCCTTCCGATGCTGGCCCCAAAATTCACCCTTAAGGCCCATCCCGCACTTCCTCCTGACATTAACCCAAAATAAAAGAAAACGATAAACACCAAGCATTAAAAATGCCATTTAAAAAGAAAAAACCCCGTTTTCTTTCCCTGAATGGATTTTTGAGGATCAATGTCGAATCGCTGTGATGAGTTCATGTCACTGGGTTTATTTCCTGGTGGCCGGTGGCAATGATGCTTTTTCGCGCCGCCATGTCTTTTATATGCGTGAACACATGCTCAAGTTCTTATTTGCCGCAGACAAAAAGAGGGTTTATTACACAAGAAACTGACCCAACAGCCATGCGTAACATCGGCAGCTGTGGCAAATGGAAGGAATACTAAATATAAAAGCGTATATATATATATATATATATGTACAGTGTCGGAGATGATATCAAAAATGCATTCTTTTTACACGTGTGGGTGAGAAGATGTTTGTGAAGTTGCGATCGCTTTTTGCTACAATAAAGTTGAATAGGGTCTGGAATTACTCTTTATTATCAGTTTTTTGGTCTTCATTACAGTTTACACATGGCTGGTTCCTTGTAACTCCGTCACGTACTTGTGTAAACCATGCGCTCTGAACAAGAAATTGGTAGATTGCTCAAAAAAAAAACCTCTAGGAATCAAGACTTCCATGAATTTTGAGTATTACTAGATAAAATTCGAATTGTCTGTATTACTAGTAAAGAAATTAAAATAAATCAATACAGCAGCTGTACTGAAACACTTTACTTTCTTTAGTTAGAGACAGATTTTCTTTTCAGTTCTCATCGTGGCTTCCTGGCATTAAAAAACCCAGCTATATCTACAAAAAGGAGCAGGCCGGGATAAAAGTAAAATGGTATGTGTGCAAGAATAAGTTTTGCCACAAATGTTTATAGAAAAGCTAAAAAAGGGGGTGCTCATATCTTCGTTGAAACTTAACTTAAAATATGAAGATGGCATGTTAAAGGAATTAAAAACAAAAACTAATAAGTACTAACTATCCAATAGTGCATATTAAAGTATGTAAGACCTTCTCACGATCATTACTTTTATATTTCTTCTTCTAATTCTTTTAACTGACTTTTCACACATCAGTAGGAGTGATTTTTTTTTTTTTTTTTGTAGATTTTCTACCACGACTTTTAAACGATTTTATTTTAACTAAAGAACTTGGGTTTGATTTAAAATGAAATTGCTAGAGAAAAATAGGGCTGGGTAATCTTTTTATAATTAAAAAAAAAAAAAAACCGTAAAATCTGGCAGCTATGGCAAAGATATCTCCAACAGAAAGTCACGTGCCAAACTTTCAACATAATCTCATTAAAGTTTTATGAAAATCCTCACTGGAAACATGCAAATTCTTTACGAGTTTGGTTAAATAGTCACCCATTATTATTATTATTATTAGACACAATGCGGATGGATACAGCTCCGGATAAGTACTCTTCAGCAAAAATAAACAGTATAATTACAGCAGGGTTCCGAAGCGAACGCCGTTTGGTTCTACATACTCCTTTTCTGCTGCTACAAAAAAACCCGCGACCCGAGTAAATGCTCTTTAATTAGTTTTTAACTCTTTGATTCTCAAACTTTACCCATCCATGACCTTGTGCTTTAGCAGAAAAACGGTTAGGCACGGTCGGTTAAAGCGGGTGCGCTTCTTCTGAGCTTTTCGGCTAAAGGTACATAGTGCTACCGACAACAAGAACAAATTGAATTTGAGAAGAATGCCGGCTGGTTAACTTTACAGTTACAGTCAGATTAGCGAAGGAATTTGGGAATGTCTACAGGAGGATTATCTCCACAGTTAAAATAAATAAATAAAAATGTTGTAAAATACTACAGGTTTAGAAAAGGAAAAATAAAGGTTAAACAAACGTAAAATAAGCCTGATTTTTTTTTTCCCATAGCGGTCCTATGTAAAGAGAGAAAAAAAAAATATTTTTTTCTAACATCGTCGAAAGTTTCAATATTATTCCGTTTGAAAACCGTGTGAAATAACCACATAAACTGACTCGACTACCCGGGGTTTCTTTCACGGCAGAATATCGCAAGACTATCCTTGTGTTCATAAACTCAACATCTCGACCGATTAGGTTTCGGGCAAAAACTGGAAAAGTTGTGATTAGTGGTCTTAATTTCTTTCGAATTGAGAATGCTTCGGTTTGTACAGTTTCGTTGACTAGCTGAAAAGTTTGTTTATTGTTGTTGTAGTAGTTACTTTTTGATTTGTGTGTTTGATTTCAAGAACCTACTTATAAATAAATCTTCGTCGAATAATGTGGACAACACAGAGACAGGTTTTACTAGCACAGAGAAAGGAAATTTAAACATCCAGGATATTCAGCGGGAATCGAACCCATGACCGTACGTTTAGGCAATTATCATGGAGGAGGACAGGCCCTTGACCTCCAAGCCACCATCGATTTTATCAGGGATTGTTCATCAGAAAGTCTTTTGAGGAACTATAATCAACAATATTACCTTTGCATAGCTGCCAACTCTATCGATTTTATCGGGAAATTTTCACCGCAAATTTTTAACTAGTTGTTTATACTTAGATTAAGTCCAAATATTTAATCTAAATTAAAACTGTTTGAAAATTCTGCTGGAAAATCTCCCGAAAAAAACTTAAATGTTACTCTCAAAGGATGTATTTTACTACCCCAGCTACGCCAGCATTCTGGCAACAAACTGGGTATAACCATTAACTTTTTTTTTTTTTTTTTAACAATTTTACCGATACAATAACACAAATAAGAAAACAAAATTTTGATAAGAAACTGAACAAAAGAAATAAAATGGTTTTTTTTTTATATATAAATAAATTTGGGAGCAGTGAAAAAAAATAAAATAAAAAGCTTTGTTGTTGTGAACATGTATATCGGATTTGTGTGCTTGGCTCGAGGTCCGCTTATAAATCTTCGTCAGAAGGACAACACAAGGGGGGGGGGTACCCACCGTGAGGTTTTTCTAAGGGGTTCTGAGTGGAGGGACCCGAACCCGGAACCTTCACACTTCGCCCGTCTGCCATTTCCAGTGACATAAGATAAAACCTTTTCTTATACGTGTACTTTAAAATAAACAACAAACTGAACTTTTTTTACTTTAAGAACAACTGTCAGCCGGAATAGATTTAAAAAGTGAGTTTGAAATACTCTTGACACTAAAATTAGCTCCACAAGTGGCACTGGCTGAGAGTTAACGAATGCGCCCGGTGTTCTTTACCTTTTCAGATTTCATTCTGATTCAGTACGTCGCTGTCATGAGTTTTTTTTTTTTTTTTTTCACCTTACATTACAATACCTATGAACCAATGTGATACAATGTGTGCAAGCACCAGAATGTTGTCGGATTACGAAATTTTTCCATATTTTCTCGGCTATTCCTCCATTTAAGCCTTTGTTTGGAACAACGACTCCTGCAATAACAATCTCCATAATTGCGATATTAACCGAATAGCCCGGATAATAACTTCCCGTGATCAAAAATAACGCAACACCTAATACTCCACTTCACAACAGCACCATAGTTCCGCAAACTTACATCCACAATTGCTCAAATTGAACGAGTAAATGTGATGTTCCCTAGCTCATTTAACACCATTTCATCAAGTAGTAGTAGTAGTAGTAGTAGTAGTAGCTACAACAGCCATATCCGAAGGCTACAATGTTTCAGTCTCGTAAAACGAGGACTACAAACGGTGTAGTTTTTCGTCTCAGTTAATGAAAAAATAAAGGAAACGGTCTTGTCAAATCATGCGTGGCCGGCCACGAAATTTTATACTTTTTATTTCTTTCGTTTTGTGAGCAGGTCTGGTGGCGCTTTGTCCCGCGGGGCACAGTGCAAAACTGTTAGTGGGGCTTTCAAGGAGGTATACAGTTGAACCCACTTAAAGGAATACCAGTTAAAGGGATATTCCGCTTATTATAATAAATTTTCAATGTACCAAACCGTAATAATTAGCCAATGTGATCCCGTGAGTCAGTTATGGGATATACCGCTTATTAGAATAACTTTTCTTGGTAAATTGGCTATTCCATTGAGCGGATTCAACTATACAGTAAAATTTCAGTATAACGAACTTTATAAGTTCAGTAAGTTAAGTAATATTGAAAAATTCGTAAAATTGAAATTTCACTGTGGCAGAATTCGGATTTCTTTTAAGAGAAACATTTTATTCGTTAATTTGAAATATTCATAATAAGGAAGATTGTTGTAACAAGGTTTTACTGAATTGGTATTAGTATTTTTATTGCCTCTTCAATATAAGATAACTTATTGTACTTTTAAGCATGTAGCGTGATTGAAAATGTTTGCACATATTGAATTTAAAAGGGGAAAAGGGAAATTTCTCTTGTTGTTTTCATCCAAATGTTGAAAGTCTCAAGGTTTTTAGGCAATTGGCGGGCACGTGCCCCTCTGTGCCCTTCCACGACGCTACGCCTATGCTTTTAAGAAATCATGCAAATTTTGAACAATTTTCATAAATATAGTGATTTCAAATAATATAGTGACTCGAAAAAATTTACGATGTCTTTTACAAGCGGCAGTATGAATGATTACAAACGGTGAACCTACTTACTACAGTTACGAAATATTCCGTAATAAATCTTAAGCATACGGAATTTTGTAATATTTCCCTAAACGGAAAATGTCTCGGCATCCATGTTTGAAAGTAATCTTTATACTTAAGAATATTTGCGGAAAGTTACATGAGACATATACGTTTACTTTTAATATAAGTACATACTGAAAAAGCAGTATTAATTTTTTCAAGTGTTTAACATCATTTTTGTTTTTCTTTTTCCAAAGCTGTTCATAAGTCCTATGATACGTGAACACGATAATTGCGTTTTAAAAGGAACAACGTTAAAACACTTCTTAAAACTTCAAATACTAAAAAAAATTGATTTAACACGATTTTTTAAAGTATACTCTGTATTCTATGGATTCAATTAGAAATCCTGTAGCATGATAAAATTTCTAAGTTCGTTTAAAAATCTTAAAAAAGCGTACTTAAAAAAGGACAAGAAAAGAGGGAAAAAGACTGACATTAGTAATTTTATTGCATGCAAAGAACTTCTTTCTAAAAAATTTATATATTAAAGAAAAAGAAATATTTAGCACAGTTATTTTAAACATAACCTATATTTTATGCATTTAAAATCATGTTCCTAACATAATAAAAAATTTTCAAATACATTTTAAAATCTGATTTAAAAAATAACTTCTATAAATATTGCTCCCGATTTGAAAAACCATATTAATAATGCATAAAAAGTTATGATTGTGATAAATTCTTGGAGCAATTACGAAAGTCCTAAAAGCAAACCTTAATAAAATAAAACATAATTTCAACTCTATTTAGAAGTATTAAAATGCTTGGGCGGGTAAACACTTTTCTCGACTAAGGCTTTTGTGGACGGTACATGCCACTGGTGCAAATCAGAGATCCTGCTTCAGAAAGATACTAATATTTTATTGTTGTATCCCTTCTGCACTATATTAGTGCGTAAATCATTCCGGAAAAATATATTTTTTTTCTGGGAGTAAGGAGCCCATAGGTATGGGCGACCATGGTGTATGCTAAAGGGAGCTAGTGCACTTAAAATGTCGTGGTTCCAATGTCTTCTGTGTTCAAGAGAAACCTTTGGAGGTGCCAGGCCAGGTGCTAGATCTTTCATCCGGAATCGGCTCAAAATTAGGACAACACTCATAAGAGGCAAAGTTAGCCTGCCTCCTCGGCGCCCTCATAATAAAACGGCCGACGTCTCTCCCCTCCGTAGCGGTCAAGCCCAAAGTTCGCACGTTTGTTTCAGTAGCGGATTCAGGGTAGGGGCTAGGGGGCTCAAAGAGATTGCTAAAGGGTAACATTCAGCTTCATTATGCACTTTGGGTATGTAAAGTGACCTTTTTTAACTCTCAAAAGTTTTTACAATGGTTTAGACTAAAATTTTGCTTTATTGTACATTTTGTTTGGGTGAAATAAGCTTTTTTCAAAATTTAGCCCCTCCTAAAACAGACTTTCTGGATCCGCCACTGGCCTGTTTGACGGTCAATACATCTGAAATTGCCGAAACGCGGCGTTCAATCAACACCTGCTGGATAAAAAAAACCCCAAGTACAAAGATTTCAACAGGGTGTCTAAGTTCATTTATACATCTTAACAGAATAAAACTGCTAAAAAATTCTGGGAACAGTTACAAATAGAATATTTCTTAAATTCAAGATAAAAATTAAAACCCGTTTTCAATATAAATTAGTACATTGTTATATATTTCCTTGTCATAATGTATGATTATTGATATTTGAAAATTAGCATTTGCTTTAAAAGTTACATTTCTTATTTCAAATCAAAAGTTTATGTACACTTCAAATGAGATTATTTACAGTTCTTTATTTTACATGATATTACTTTTTGAATGTAATCTTTATACACTGGAGATAAGAGGATTTTTCCCTCAGGGACTCCAGAATGCGTTCTACGTTACGTTAGGCTACATATCAAATGTGACGTCAAAATATAGGCATGGGCTTTGCATTCAAGGAGGTGTTGGCTCAGTGCGTTCGCCCCATTCCTCGCGCCCGCCGGCTGTGCGTGGAAGGAGATTTTACCCGTTTTCTTCCGTCATGTAGCTGACGTGAGATTCACTCGCAAGGGCGAAGGTAGTGGATCTTGCCCGGTGCCGAAAAACATCCCCGGGCTGGATTACGGGTTTTTTACCTTCCCGGGTCGGGACCTCCACATTGACCTCCGCCGGGCTTGACGTACCTGACTGACTAACCCGGAGCTCCAGTGATGGCAAGACACAGTTTGCGGGAAGCTGACCTCGCCGGCGTGTGCCTAGAAAAATTTCGCCGAGTCCAGGTAATTGGGCTGTCTAACCTCCCTCCCTTTGGTCGGGGACGCCCTTCACGTACCGAGCGTGTTCTCACGTATCGAGGGACGACAAAGGTAGGGCAGGTGAAAGGTCTAATTGGAGACCAAAAAAAAAAAAAAGTCTTTTCTGGGGTTCCCCGTCGATTCCGTAAGATTGCAAAGATATTTTGGAAAAGTGAATTCTCCCTCTCTTTTCTTTTGGAGATTCTTTAACTGCTGACAATATAACCACTCATGGCCCTTGCTAAAGGGGTAAGAGGGGGGGGGAGCTTCCCCTCATCACTCGCAAATTCTATTAAACTTGGCAATATTAGATACGTAGTTGGCAAACTTAGTAAAGAAATTAAATAAACTTAACGAAATTTAAAGAAAACTATAATTTACTTTCTATTTCTGGTACACTTGGCAAAATTACACAATCCCAGTTGGCAAAAGTAAGAAGTTGGTAAGATAGTTGATGAAAAAATAAATAAGTTGGTAAAAACCGATATTTGACTTGGCAGTTTAGCGATATCTCCCATCCCACCTTAAAAAATGTCTTCGCAATGGCCCTGCAAACACTTTGTCTACAAAATTTCGTTATTTAGTCTGTTTTAATGCTGATGTTTTGATTCGAGGCTACGTATTCAAATAGCTTTTTTATTTTTGATTGTGCCATTAAAAAATTTGTAGAATGCAAGGAGAATCTGAAGAAAGTTAACATCGTTACTTCCGAGGACAAATTCTGGCAATAAAATAAAGCACATAAGATATTTCCTAATTTAGTTATGTGGGAACTAGTCATTGTATTGTCTGAATTGCTTAGTCACATTCTACTATTGGCTCTCGATTAAATGAATAAATAAATTTTCATAAGCGGTATATTTGTTTTTATAAGGAAAATGCCAGTTTCCTGAATCCATTTTTTCCCCCTTAAATGACGTTAATATTTTGAAAAAGAAATTTCTGCCTTGTAACGGAGCTTAGGACAATTTCTCCTGGCATACGCCGTAATTGGAAGGTAATGCGAATTATTATTATCATTTTTTAATCATTCACGGAGATTTCATTACTTAAATGTATTCTACATTCCTCTCTTTCAACAAAAATTTCTTCCTGCGTGTAATAGGGAAGTGAAAAGAAGATGAAGAAGAAAATGTATTAAAGCAAGTAATTAATCATTAATTTGTTAATATACTTAACATGTATACTTTAAAATACAACTTAAAGAATATTTTTTATAAGTCGGGAATAGCGCAGAATTCAAGAGTATAAAGGCTTTATTTATTTTCATAGAAAAAATATAGAGGGAGGATTCCAGCAGAAAAGTTCTATATGTTGAAAGATTGCATAAATATTTTAGAAGTGAAATTGTTAAATAGGCGAAAAGTGAAGTCACCAACAACAAAATGGTTTATCACCTTTCCCCTTTGGTGGTCTCTTAGAAAAAAATTCATACCCGAAAATTCCTAAATGTACCTCCCAAGCAGATAATAATTTTTTAAAGGTAATTATATACATATACATACATGCATATATATACGTACATATATATGTATGTATGTATTTAAGGTTTTAAACTGAAAAAAATATGATTTTCCAGTGTTATGATACCTGGACATTCCCTTTTAGAAACAGCTAAATATTGCTTACGGTATGAGACAAACCTTCTGAATAGAAAATGAAATATCTAGGAAATGTATTTTATCTAGAAATTGGACACAATATCCCATTCAATACAGTTAGTAAGAAGCTTTGTTCTTAAATTAATAATCAATGAATCCATGCAATAATGGATTTACATTTTTTTTCTTGTTATTATTGTTGATTCTGAAGAGAAATCTGAATGAGGAGTTTCTCGTGTTATAAGACAACTTGTTTTGAGGGATCATTATCGGAGATAAGAGGGTGTCAGCAATTATTTGCGAACAGAACATTTTAACCTGACGCTGCATGTAAGTCATTTGAGTTAAAACCCTCTACGAAGTCTTTTGCGCATATTTTCTCATTCAATTTTATTGTGTTAAGACCAGAAAAATGATGCTGAAAATATCAGCCGAAATTAATATTAATCACTTGAAAGCGTGACAGCAACACCTCCTAAGTAGAAAAAGCCTAACAGCTGCTTCGTCACTGAGCTTTGACGTCATCAATCGGTTTACATTCACAATTAATATTTAATAAAATAAAACTGTTAAAAATTCTGGTGAATGCTCACACATAACAAAATTTTAATAACTTGAGATAAAAAATTTAAATTTATGACAAATGGCAGTTTTTAACCATGACTAATTAGATATTAGGATAACGAAATAGATTATAATATATAATTTTGTATGATAAAGGTATTTTAATTTTAATGTTTAATTTAAGATATTTTCTAATATTTATAGTACTCACTAGAAATTTTAAATAGTTTTACTTTGTGAAATTAAAATTGTGATAACGTTCTTCTCGTAGGCTTTGTGATGACGCGAAAGCTTGAGTTGTTAGGCTTTCTGTATGTCGGAGATGTTGATAAAAGCGGCTGGAAAACTGACGCGGAAGGTTTACATACCGAATTCAATCCATTGCCCAGCAAACTGAATACTGTTTTCCCCTTTTTTTTATGCTCATAATCGGGTTTCCCTCACTGGAATATAGTAAAAGAGCTTTGTTATGTCACGCGAGCGTAGTTGCTCCACTGGTTGCTATGTTCTCCGAAATGCTCCATGCACTCACTCAAGCAAAATATCGACAAGTTCGACTGATTTCCAAAATAACGAGGAACGACTTTATCAGCTGTTTCACCTTTACCTTTTCGTCTCGGAAATATTTTCGCTGCGAGCCAGAATTAGGTCATCAAGTTTCCTCAAAGAAAATACAAGAAAAAGTCTTTTGATTGAACTTGTCTATGATCTGGCTGAACTGTTCGAGAAGGTTGGATGTAGGTAGCCCCCTCTGCGCTATTCGACCGGTTCGCGATGCCCACGGAGAAAAAAAGAACCAAGAATAGAAAGCACCCATGGAAACCAGTTCTGACCCACGCTTTCTCGACCAAATTCCCTTCCTCCTTCCTAACCTGCAATCTTATTTTTTTTCAAGATTATTCTTCCATGCCCTCCGTTTATATTTCCTTTTTATTTTGTTGCACTCGCCTAACCTTGGTCAGCAGGTGAGCATCTTCTTTTAGTCCGAATAAAACAATACGGAAGACCATCAGAGATTATATTGGATACTATCCAGTGGCAGTTAACTCCAATTGAATAAAATCCACTGTGCATGAATATCCATCCCGACGTAAACAATGTATTTAAGCTGATAATGATTTACCAGAGTCCATCCTTTGAATCCATTAAGGCATGGTATCAGACAATAGAAAAGAGTTCAGTTTCTTCACGATCTTCGCCTTGTTTATAGTGGTGTTTTTTTTTTTTTTTTTTTCCCAAGTGGATAGCTTATTCGGATTGGGGATGACGATATGCTTAAAGGGGACATTTAGGACAGTTAATATCAGTAACTGGCGTGTCTTCGAAATGTCCGAATCATGGCACGAAGCTATTTAAAAGACGATTACGAGCCTGGATGGATTA
The DNA here is from genome assembly GCA_038373885.1 of Cheiracanthium punctorium. NCBI lineage: Eukaryota > Metazoa > Arthropoda > Arachnida > Araneae > Cheiracanthiidae > Cheiracanthium > Cheiracanthium punctorium. The sequence goes on along the minus strand of JAWZYV010019781.1, from coordinate 355,659 downwards.
CGGTGGCTTGAACTTTGACAGAGACCCAGTGAAATACTAACAGCGACCGGAAGTTTTAGCGACCTATGTAGTCATGAAAACAGAAAATTATTCTAATAACGCAGCCTTAGAGTAAAAAAAAAAAAAGAATCAAGTAAGAGGAACTTCACAAAAGTACAATCATCGTAAAAGTTAAGTTACGATGTTCGTGTGAAGATTTAATGCTTCAAAAATAATGATTTATTATTATTATTATTTTTTTTAGCATTATAATCACCTTTATGATATCTTCAAGAGATTCCTATTTATTCAAAAGTTCAAAAATAATGATACATTTCTTTGCAAACCCCAACATACCATCCTTTCGTGCTCTCTACACAAGAAAGAACAGCTCATTCATTATTGGAAACTTGATGGTAAAACATACGAGGAAGAACCATCAAAGATTCGGAAAAAAGCCACTAACAACGGCAATTTTCAGGCCTTCTTTTGAACGAATTCTGACGAACCAGTTGCGTGCTAAAAATGAACCTCCTATAATCACCAACATCTGAAAGTACCTTCCAGAGAAAAAAAAGCTTGATTTTTGGTCTAGTTGATGGACTCCTTTCATATATTCCATGTTATATTTCACATCCTTCCTCACCTCATATATTTTATACTACGATATTTTATACTACGAATTTCCTAAACAATGACTATTCTTTTTTTGACTGAGAGAATTTTTCTCTTCAAATACCTATGAAAGAAATTAATGTGTTTTCATGAAAATGAATAGTTACTTTTGGAACAACTCGTATGCCAAAATGATATCTTTTAAAACAAGAATTTTAACAATTTAACGATGATTGATGAACGACTTACACAATGACGAGATTTAATCATCAAGGAATTGTGGCTAATTACTGCAATCATCATAAAATTTACGTTAAAACTTGAGAAAAATATATTCAAAGTTGCTCGCGCTTAGTGAATCATAACGTTAAATCACATAGTATACTAAGTAGAGAAAAGGAAGAAGCTAAGAGATCTGTAAAATGTATTCTTGACATTGAAAATTCAGGAAGTGGCAGAGAGTTACCATTTTGAATAATAAAATCCCGCTCTGATACGAATTTGAATTTCTAATAAGCGCATCAAGCAATAAGAAATTTACGAGAATAATGGGCTAGATTATAAACAGTGATAATAAGTAAATTATTTATCATAATAGATATAGTAACCGACTGAATAACCATAAGCTTACCATTAAAAAACATTTTGACTAGATTTTCTGCTAACTTATTTTACTAATCTGGTCAGGTAATCAGGTTTGATAAGCCAAAACTGTAAGTATAAGCAGGTACTATAATAATCTGCGCTTCTAGTGAAGTAAATTGAATAGAGAAAAGCTTTATAACACTTGACCTTAACGTAAAAATTTGAATGTTTACAGAAGCCAGACTGTCCGTCTTTTACAATTTCTGAATTATAAAAAGGGGCGCATAAACTCCGAGCACTAAAGTTCTTAGCGAAGTTAGAGGACCCAAGCAAAGCTACTTTTATACCGCTGGTACGGATACTAGACCTACTTTTTTGTTGGAAACTCTTGTGACCAAAATTGTGGTTAAACGCTCTACAGGACTAGTGTTTTCAGCTGAGTAGTAACTGCTGCAGAAAGCATAGAGTTTCAACCAACAATCAAGGCCTGTTGCTATATTGATAATCATCTGACTATTTGAAAGATGTTAAAAAGGTCTAGTCAGCATTTTTAAAATTGTTACTAGGAAGGCAGAGCAGAACACTACACGTGTGAGTGTAAAGAGTAATAAGTCGTAGTTTTAAACAATTTGGATCACAAAAAATTTGGATGGGTCATTTCTGTTAGTTAGGTTTCATCATATAAGACATTAAATAAATCATTATATCATATAAATTCCGTAAGACCTTTGGTAAGATGACTTCGATTACAAGACAGTAGACATCAGATAACAACGTTGTGAATTTATTTACCCTTTTTTAAACAGAAGCTAACATTATAGGAGTGTCTGCCTATGATTTATCAAACTATGCATTTTTATATAAATATCTCTACAAAGAGAAGAGATCAATTAATTTTCCAAACTGTAATCGAAATGTAAATATTACACAATATTAATTTTTATTATTAGAGAATTCTGCAATAAAAAATCTGTAGAACGAAATAAAAATACCAAATTCTCTTACAGAAGAAATGAAGATCACCAGAAAATAAAGGATTTGCAGTATTCTGACAAAGAAATGAGATTAAAATTGAAAAGAAAGAACACAGCAGATTAACATGCGTAATCTCAAGATTTTCCACGATTAGAAATTCAGGGCGTGACACGTACAGTTACTACCTTGAACTTCAAACAAATGCCTCGTGTAATCGGCAGAATGAGTAAACGGTCGATAAAGGATATCTTCCGTAGACTTTACGAACATCGGGAAACAAACAAAAAGAAGTAACATCTCCAATCATGAGTGACTGCCACCCACACTTAGCTGCAGGGAACATGAAGCCCGATGAGTGACTAGTGGAGCGAACCAAGATGCCTACACTATGGAGCGCCGGACCGTGAACGCGCGACCCAGTCACCAACAAGAGAACGCAGCACCTTGAGAACAAAAGGGATTACCGGCGTCTTTTGTTTTTGGGGCTGCTTCCTCGGATTCCAAATCAAGAACGATCTGCGCATCACGCGATATTATATGCATATAACACACACGAATATGAATGTCACTGGGGTAAAAGGTGAAGACTTCTTCTTGGGTGCCTGGAAATATTTTTTCAGGGACTTGCCAGGAAATAGTGTCAGTAGAGTAAAGAGAAAATATGAAATATACATGTGTCATTGCATGTCACCACCTTGTGATCTTCATTGTTCTCGGTGATTGATTGTTGGTTAATTTTTTTTTTTTTTCGGATTGTCGACACCTGTCAAACATTGACATTCTGTGTCATGAAGAATACACTGCCCTAGATTTTTTTGCCTTTCCATTGTAGAACAATACTCAGACATATGGAGAATAACATGAATTTTTTCGAAGATTATGGATTGATTTTTCAAGGGATGGGATTCTAGGACAAAGAAATGTGTAGTTATAACGGGAGCAAATTTTTCTGATTAATCATGGCATTTTCCTGTAACGACTTTGGCAACTGTTCTTGCACGTGTATAACATCACGTCTTCTTTAAGAATAACATCTTTACAACGGTGTCAGTGGGTTGGGCATTGTTTGCAACACTGTACATGCTAAAATTAGAACTCTGGAAAATGTTGTCATGAAGGTCCGATCAAGCCATTCGAAGGCCCAACGCCTAACATTTTTCTGAGGCTCCCAACGCATGAGAATCTTGTCAACGCGACTTATACGAGAAAAAATATTTGTCCGCGTTAAAAATAGTTCTTTGAATATTTATATAAAACCCAGAGTTGTTACTATGGTCATGAGTGCCCCTCGCAAAAATAAATTTTGCGTTAATGTATTTAACATATTGATCTATAAGTTAAAATAATTTTCGTGGAAGGCTTTTTAACATTAGATCTTGAATTGTATTTTAATAATTTTAAGGTCCTAAGCCTAAGACATGTTTACTTCTTTGCTAATCAGACCCTCTTTGTGATATTTGTGTGTGCTTCCAGAGGGGTAAAGTGTAATAAAATGTTAGTACACGCCATAAAAATTCAGTATATCAAGAAGTTAGGACAGCATTTTGACGTGACATTGTACTCACGACACTTCAGTGACAACTGACTACGCATCATTCTGTGTGGTTTCTGCCATTGTATTTCTACTATATTAAACCCAGAAAAAACGAATGTAAAAAATATCAACTGAGATCATCTTGAATCGCTTAAAAACACTACGAAAATTAAAGCCTAGATTTTTTTTTCAACGAATTCAATGTATAATAATCACTGAACAACTTAATACTTGAATGTAGCACCGTTTTTTGATGTTCAGTAGGTTTATCGCATTGAATTTCATAGCGAGAGGTTTGTTTATGTCACTATGACGTGGTTGCTATGTTCGTCTAAATGCTCAAAGTAGGAGCTCTTGGTCGAAGTACCAAGTGTTTCTAGTGCAGTATGTTTTTCACTCACCGTCTACGCAGTTGCTTTCTAGATAATCGATGCTCTCGCTGGCAGGTCCAAAGTAGCGGCTTCCAGTGGCGAGACTGAGAGACGTCCTGTCTTTATCGCTCAGGAAGCACTCGCCAGTCACCCTGTTGTAGTTGGCCGATCTGCAAGGGAACTGCACTTCGTTCAGGCACAGCTCCATGCAGGCTTCCCGGGACATGACTATCGCAGAACTTCGGGCCACTTCTCGAAGCTCGTATCCATTCACTCGCTCGAACATCCAGTCCCGGTTGCAGCGTTTTCGACCTGGAAGAAAAATCGTGTCATTAATATAACAGTAAATGGATTTTCTTTACTATGCTAAAATTGCTTTTCCAAGCGTTGTCGCTGAAAATAACACTACCCACAAACATCCACAAGGGCAGGCAATGACTGGCGACAGACAAGCAAACTAGCGTCAATATTTTAAAAGAAAATATACAATTCTTTCCTAAATAACGGTAGCTGCGCCGCGTAGCGACTCATAGCGTTTAGAATTCCCGCGGGCAAAAATAATATAATTGCTGAATATAGCGCTGTCGCTGAAAATAACACTACCCACAAACATCCACAAGGGCAGGCAATGACTGGCGGCAGACAAGCAAACTAGCGTCAATTTTTTACAAGAAAATATACCACTCTTTCCTAAATAACGGTAGCTGCGCCGCGTAGCGACTCATAGCGTTAAGAATTCCCGCGGGCAAAAATAATATAATTGCTGAATATAGCGCTGTCTAATAAGGGAATAGATGACTAAGCATTCCCGGAACATGGTGATGACTGTCCTCTGGGTGTGAGTTCATGTACTAACCACACCACTGGATAGACTGCCCAAACACCCCCAAAGCTATAAACGTGTAGCCGTTACCGTTGCGCGATCTAACTAACAGCAACATGGCGGTGGGGCGTGTCAACAAACGTGTGCCACTTAAGCCGAAGAACTTTTTTGAGACAGCTGGCTCATGGCATGCGATTGGCGAAGTGTTCGACTCCCGTGTACTGCTGGCCCAGCGATAAAAGATCCGATCGCTGCCAAAAAAAAAAAAAAAAAAATGGATGCTGCGATATGTTTCACAGGGAAGATGGGTTTAGATGCGCAAATACTCTTAAAATTCTATATGGTAGTAGTGTTTTTAGAGTCATTTGGACTTTCCGATTTACAAAATACTTCCATATTGCCACTTGGCCAAAATCTAGCCAAAAAGTGGCTAAATTGGCAGTCCTGTCCGCATATACTAGAGAGAGAATTTCTTGCACATCTGAATCCATCTCCCCATTGAAAAGAATCGTAGCATCCATTTTTTGGCAGCGCTCCAAAGTCGATCTTTTATCGTTGGGGGAGCAGAAGATGGTAAATCGAGTGATGGCAACGGCTACACTTTTTAAGCGTTGCCTGGTTAAGCGTTGTTTTAAGTTGATGTTCTATATTGGTGTACCACACCTTTCTCAAAGGAATTAGTGACTCGGAATTGTGCAACTGTGCGAGACCAGAAGTGACTGGAATGTTGTTTCGCAATTTCGCCCTTGGCCCAGAGGCTGATCTTTTTGGAGGATATCTATTTCTTTGGTGATATTTGCTTTTACTACGTCTAATCGACTTCAGGATGTGGAACTGCAACGCCATTTCCATTGTTTATCTTTTGGATTCTGTGATGATTAGCAATAGATTTTAGAAACACGGGAAGTGGAAATATTTACGCAGGTCAAATAACCACAATTAAGAACTTGAAATCCATAAGTGTAACAGTTAAGTAGCAAAAATAAATTAGCGCCCGTAGCAAACAAAAAATAGCATCTCTTCCATGCACACTTTGTGTAAACACATAATAAATAAACGGGGGGAAATTGTCGGGAAAAAAACTGAGGTAATTAATGCGATATTAAGTTAAATGTAAAAGTAATTTTGTGAGATACCAACTGTTTCTTGCGAAAATATAACAGTAACATTGGGGACAACAGTAGAATATTAAAAAATAAAATTAGATGAAATTCTACAAAGCAATTGCGACAAATTTGAACAGTTTATGAAAATAAAAGGAATGCATAATTAAAAAATTAACCTTAAAATTAAAAAAAAATAGTAAGGAGAGTATTACTGAATTTTAAAATAAAAATTAAATAACGTTGTATGCACAATGTAAGCATATACAATGGAACAGAACTAACAGTTATCAGCACGCAGAAAATACCTTTATCAACACGCAGAAACTATAACCTTTGACTTATAAATACGTAATTTATAAGTCAAAATTTATAAATTATGTATTGGTACAATAAATGTAAATATCAGCAGTGTTAATTATTTCCCCTCCATCTTTGTATTAAATAATACATAATATAGATTCAATGCTTAGAAATATACTATCAAGAATTAAATGTATTACGAAAAAATCATGCAAATATTTATCCTTATTAACTCCATGTAAAGGAAAATACAAAATAACGGTATCAATCTAAATAAATAACAATGGATTCAGACACACAAAAAACATAATATTGTAGAATTATAATAATAGATTGCAAACAATTATAATAATAGTTATTGTATAGTAAAAAATTAATAAATAACATAAACAAAGATTTAAAAAGAAATTCCAGAGTAAACCGATCGCGGAAATGAATAAATAAAAGAAAACTTTATATTGCAAACAATTATAATAATAGTTATTATATAGTAAAAAATTAGTAAATAAAATAAACAAAGATTTAAAAAGAAATTCCAGAGTAAACCAATCGTGGAAATGAATAAATAAATGAAAACTTTAATGAAAAAAAAAAAAAAAGATTTTTCCTTCAGTACAAAATTAAAAGCAATTGTTGTTATGAATTTTGTACTTCTGGTAATAAAAATGCCACAAGCTAAATAACAAATTCTGACCTAAATTACGACCAATCAGAAACCGAATCAGAGTAATACATTGAAGAAAAGCTCCTATTTTTAAGTAATTACATTGTTTCAAAACCTGAATACTCTAATAAGAAACAACAGAAAGCAGTGTAGTTACAAACTGTAACATGTTTATTTTGATTCCAGTTGTTGTATTTCGGACTTGTATACTTGGATTGGAAATTCTGCTTATAAATCCTTGTCGAATAAAATGGACAACACAATGATAGTGTTTACTAGCACAGAGAGCCGCCTAGGTGGTGTAGCGGCTTAAGAACCATTCTATCACGCCTTGGGTCCGGGTTCGAAACCCTGCTTGCACATGGATGTTAACTTGTACGTTCCTTTATAAGGGTAACGTTGGCCGCCCACTGGGTGCCCCCATAATAGAGTATCCAATAAAACTTCAGGCAGTTGTAGTGGACAATGTCTAATCGGAAAGTGCTCGCCAAGTTGAAAAAAAAAAAAAAAAACTAGCACAGTGAGAAGTAAGAGTAGATTTTAAAGATATAAGAACAAACACAAACAACCAGGTAATCGAACCCACGACTGTACGCTTAACCCTTTAACGCGCAGTGTTCCCGCTCTGGGAACACCAAACTCTGACGTTGACTGTTGCCAGTCACGAAGAATTGATTTGATTTCTGTAAAAATAGTTACTGGTGACACAGTTCCACGAGAATCCTTTACTTTTTAGCACGTCATTTCCCGTAAAAAAATTGTCACGATTATTTTTAGCAGCACTGACATCTGCTGAAAAATAGAAGAATGCGAGAACGGCTGGATAGATTGCCCAATGCTGAAAAAAGGGCAGCCGTTGCCATCGCTCGACTTAACTATAGCATTACCAGCCAAGATGGCTGGACTGCGATAGAAAACGTTCATAGTCGGCGTGCCACATGATACTAAGTAGACCGACTGTTGTTTTATGCACAGCTGGCTCGTTCAGCGCTATCCCCTTCTGGTTCCCTCGTTGCTTCCGGGTATGAGTCTCTGAATGCCTTGCTGTGGTCCAGTGTTTTGAGCTAGGACAGTGTAAAGAAGCAACGGTAGGTGCAGAAGAAAATCTCTGTTTTAGCGTCTTTGAAGCGATGGCAGCGGGCAGATTAAAGCCAATAATATATTGCTAAGAGTTTATGAATAGATTGGCAGTTCCATTGTTTTTGCTTGTAAAAGCAATAGCTTTTCAGCATTATACACTTTTAAAATATAAATATTTCTAATATATTTTTATTTTAATTTGTTTGAAATCGCTGGACATAGAACTTAATATAGTGAAAGATTTTTGGATCTCCCTGTAAAAAAACTATTAATGCTGTTCACAACATTTTCAATGGGCAAATGAGACACGGAAAAAAAAAAACAAAAAAGAAAAAACACGTCTTGCATAAACTATTCTGAACAGGTAATTCCCCAGAATATTGGTTTCTTTGAACAAACAAGAACCCAAGAGTTCAAAGGTATCATTTGTAGTACAAATAAAAATGCCAAAACTGTTGTTCTATTTCCGATCAGCAATTTTAGCGAACAATGGAAGTTTTATAGACTTTTAAGTCCGCCGTCTGTTCTTTTTTTCCTGCCTCGCGTGGGAGTCTAGACCAAACTTAACAATACCATTCCGAGTACAAGCAAAAGAATACAAATTTTGATAAAGTGCTTTGATTGGAGGGATTTTCGAGAGATGGAATGATGTTGCCCTTAACGAATGCGTTTGAGTTCGAGAGTTTATGGAGCTGTGTACACTTAGTACGTGCTGGGCCTTGATCTTTGTTGTTCCTTGTATTCGAGTTTTGCATATTTTTACTTCAATTTTTCATTCACGCATAACTGGGGCGCACACAGGGTATATCTCTTGGAGGGAGTCCATCTCTTAGCCATCCATATAAGCTCTGACACAATCATTTGAAAAAAGGCGAAAGATTTTATTCTCGTGTCGACCATTTACATAGATCTCTCTCCGCACTTCAGTACACTTGCATGGCTTTGAATTATGTATTTATTTATTTATATTTTTATTTAATGATTTAATGAGATACAGAGTTAAGAGAGACAGGAGAGCTTTGGAAAATCGCATTGTCTCCCCATGTCAAAATCTGTTTCACATTTTTAAAAAAAATCTTACATCTACAATTTTGATTCTGTTTTTGTGCATCCATAAAAAAAGTATCCAGAGGACATAATCTAGAGTGTATCAAACATATACAATATTTACTATTTCGATAAAATATATTTGGAGAAGAGGACGAATTTCATATTTTCCTCCGTCCTCTAGTGGACGAATTTCATATTTTATTGAAATATTAAATGTTGAAAAAATTCATTAAAAAAAACTTTTTTGTTTTCATTGTTGCTAATGCCCCCTGGCAACCACAGAGGTGCCAGATCCTCTATAAGGGACGGCGAAAGGCGAATTGTGCGGCTTTCATTAGAGTGTGTCCCAGTGGGAGGAAGACCGTTTTACCACAGAGTCCCCTAATTTTGAACCAGAATTCCAGAGGAGGGATCAACCCCCTTAAATCGGTACCCCCAGAGGTAGCGGTAAACCTGGAGGACATTGGAGCCACGACGGATTTTACGTGTGCCAGCTTCCATTAGCGTACGCTGTCCCACAGCAGTCGAGCCGAGAGGGAGTTGACCCTCCCAAGCACTGCCGAAGCCGGATGCTGCTTCACTTTCCGTGTTCTTATGGGAATGGAGTTTAGCAGCCAGACCACTGCGGGACAAGTTTTTGGCAAACTTAAGATACACTTTTGATGCACTGGTGCCTTCTCAATATTTGATACTTTTTCTAGTTTACACAAAAACATAATCGAAATCGCACTTGTAACTGAGAAAAGAATACGTTAAACAGATTTTAACATGAGAGTTAATGGGATCGCCCCAAGTTCCCCGTCTCCCTTAATAACACTTTTGGGAAGGATCCAGACCGCAAGATGTCCTGAATACTAATACCCGTATGAAACTGCTTAGTTTAACGAACGAAATAAAATAAAATTTTTGCTAACTTCTCAGTTTCCAATTGAGCCAAAATTTTGTATATCCACGTAATTCAGCTAAAAATACGACACTACTAAAAAAAGTATCTTATATCAGTTTAAATACCTATTTTAGAGCATACAATATCTTTTAACCCAATTGTGACAATTTCAAAACTCGCTATTTTTTTTTTACTTCCTTGTACGTAGTATAAGGAAGTAATGTGATCCCGAAAAATTTTGGGGGCCAAATTTCGACAAAAAAAACGATTTTGACTACCTCTAAATTTAATTTTAAGAATTTTTTCGATGCATCTCATCGTAGGCTAGCATGCACGATCCTATTAACGCGCCTGCAACTCATTTTGACCAGCGGCGAGTCTATTGTGGTCAGTTTTTCCATGCCGTCTGTACGTACGTACGTATGTTCGTACGTACGTACGTATGTATGTAACTCGCATATCTCAAAAACTATTGGTCGTAGAATGTTGAGATTTGATATTTAGGATTGTTCTATGATCTAGTTGTGCACCTCCCCTTTTGGTCGCAATCGAATGGATAGTTTATGTACAGGACCGCCCAAAAGATTCGAAATACATTACGCTCTATGGGCCGAAATTCATTAAACTCGCCTAACTCAAAAGCTATTAGGCGTAGAATGTCGAAACTTCATATTTTGGATAGTTGTAACATCTAGTTGTGCACCTCCCCTATTGGTTTCATTCGACTGGATAGTTTATCTACAGGATCGCCCAAAACATTCGAAATACATTACGCTCAATGGGCCGAAATTCATTAAACTCGCATATCTCAAAAACTATTAGGCGTAGAATGTTGAAACTTTATATTTAGGATTGTTGTAACATCTAGTTGTGCACCTCCCCTTTCGGTTCTATTCGACTGGATAGTTTATCTACAGAACCGCCTAAAAGATTCGAAATACATTACGCTCTATGGGCCGACATTCATCAATTCGTTTTTTAAGGTTTTGAGCTATTTCAAACGACTCAGGAGTGATATATGCTGTAAAGAGTTAGAAAATGAATTTCTCCATTAAAAAAAGTGTCTTTATCATTTACAGTTCTGCTACAGGAACACTCAAAAGATTTCCAATACATTACGGTCAATGGCAATTTTAGGGGCATTCATCCATTTCAAGCACAATACCGTCCTACCACATAAGTTAGGTAATGGTCCGACCACGGTCACGTGCCTCCCTCAAGAACTATGCCAAAAGTCGCCAAGCTTGGCGACTTTTGGTGTACGTGTGTGCATATTTAACTCTCAAATCTCAAAAACTATTATGAAATTTCATATGTAAGATTGTTGTAACATCTAGTTGTGCATCTCGATTTTTGGTTCCAATCTGCTGGAGTTTCTTTACAGGACCACCAAAAAGAATTTCAGTACTTTAATGTCTATGGACATCTTCAATATAATACAATTGTAGTCAGTCATTGTTTGGTACATGCCCAAAATCTCGCCGTCTGTCCTCGACCTTGGCGAGTTTTGCCGAAATGTCGCCAAATTTGGCGATAGTCAGTCATTTGGTCCATGCCCAAAGTATCGCCATTTGTCATCGTTCTTGGCGAGTTTTGGCGAAATATCGCCAAATTTAGCGATAATCTGTCATTGTTGGTCCATGCTTAAAATCTCGCCAAATGTCGTCGACATTGACGAGTTTCGCCGAAATATCGCCAAATTTGGCGCCAAAAATTATTTCGTATTTTGTATAACTCTAAAACTTTAACCCGTACAATTTTGAACTTTTGTATTTAGAACTATATTATAATATCGAACTGTTTTCAATATCGTTTTTGACAGCAATCAACTGGGAATTAATTTACAGGGTGAGCCAAATGACTTTAAATACATTAAGGTGTATGGATGCATTCAATTCATTGAAAGTCAGAGGTCAATGACTACTTTGGCTATCCCCAAAATCTCGCAAACTATCTCAAGTTTGTCGGCTTTTGGTGAAATATCGCCAAATAAAGTGTCAGAAGGAAATCTTTCAAATTGAACTCAGCTTGGCGATATCGAAATATTTGGCTAAAAATACGACACTACTGAAAAAATGTATCTTATATCAGTTTAAATCCCTATTTTAGAGCATACAATATCTTTTAACCCAATTGTAACAATTTCAAAACTCGCTATTTTTTTTTTTTTTTTTTTTTTGTTAAACTGGTAATTCTTTATAAAAGATTTTGATGGCTAATTTTATGTAATTATTAAAAAAAAGTTTACTTATTTTTTCATCCAACTACTTAATGTTGAAAAATGTTGTGGCCCGAGCAATAAAGTTTACATAAACAACACTTTCACTGCAATAAGAAATCAACCATGGTTGCGCTGTGAGAAAGAACGTCAGAGATCAATTTATCGGGAGTAGATGCAATGCAGGAAGGAAATTGACTTAGAATTTCGAGTCCTCGTTTTAATTTCCGATTCCCGTTATTTACTTATTACACATATAGATAAGGAAATATAGTAATGTATACACATCTCCAACTCACAATCGGTGACTCAAATGACTATAGAATTCCAGAGAGATCAATTTATCTGGAGAAGATGCAATGCAGGAAAGAAATGATTTAGAATTTCGAGTACCCGTTTTAATTTCCAATTCCCGCTATTACATACTAAATGCACAAATAAGGAAATATAGTAACGAATAGACATCTACAACTCACAGTTAGTGACTCAAATGACTACAGAATTCCAGAGAGATCAATTTATCTGGAGAAGATGCAATGCAGGAAAGAAATGATTTAGAATTTCGAGTACCCGTTTTAATTTCCAATTCCCGCTATTACATACTAAATGCACAAATAAGGAAATGTAGTAACGAATAGACATCTACAACTCACAGTTAGTGACTCAAATGATTACAGAATTCCAGAGAGATCATTTTATCTGAAGTAGGTGCAATGCAGGAAAGAAATGATTAGAATTTCGAGTACCCGTTTTAATTTTCGATTCCCGTTATTACATACTAAATGCACAAATAAGGAAATATAGTAACGTATACACATCTACAACTCACAGTCAGTGACTTAAATGATTATAGAATTCCAGAGATACAACTAATTTTAAGTTCGGTCAATCTGAGCTTAAAAGGGAGAAGATAAGAGGTTAAAAGGGCTCGTTCTTAAAATGAGACAGGTTGTTCTGCTGAACCAGACGGATCATCAGTCTTCCGTAACAAGTCATTTTCAATCAAGTCGATAGTATTTAAATCTTTACGGATGATGGTTAATTTTCATTTTAGATACTTTTTCTGATGTTTGTCACTTGATTTTGAGACAAATTTAACCTGTTTCTAAAATGGAAGTAAATTTATGAACTCGAGCATGCAATTAACTCAATTGTAAGTCTTTCGCACAGATTCTTTTTTTTTTTGGGGGGGGGGGGGTCATTTTCATTTTCTATAGATAGCAACAGAATAAAAGCACTTTTCGATTCAATTAAATAAATAATTTTCGCTTTATATAAGCAAGCAGGTTTTCTACATTTAATAAGTTAGATTGCTAACAATTGCCAGGAAAACTTTTTTTGCAAGAAATTTATTCGATAAACAATATCTATTCTTTATATAAGCAAGCAGGTTATTTACATTTAATACGATACATTACTAACAATTGCTAGAAAACCTTTTTCCTGTAATAAATTTATTCGTTAAACAATATCTGTTCAGGGAACAATTGCTTGCTTTTTTTTTTCATTATAAATTAGCTTTTGAACTTTAGTTTCCGAATAAGCCTTTTGAAAAGCAATGTATTATCCTTTGTAACAGAAAGAAGTTAATTTTCTTTTTCTCATTTTTTTTTTTGCGATAAAAGGTTTGGAATCGAATTACAGAGTTTATTCGAGATTAAATTGGGAGCGTATACTGGTCTGGCAGTTATTTGCGCGTTTCAACTCTAAAGCTAAATTTACGTGCAGATTGCGGAATTCAACAATTACAGATTTCGTTATAATGCCAATTACTTCTTGCTTGAAATGAACCTTCGCAGATTGAAGCAATTACTGCGGGTGAAATTGGAAACTTCGCTAATCGAAGTTTCAAGGATAAAGTTCACGTATTTCATTAGTAATTACTCACATAGCTTAGATTTTTATTAAAATTTTCATAATTTCATGTTTTATTTCCATTTTATATTTTCTTAAAAAAAATATGTTGTTAGATTATACAAATTTCATTGTATGGTATCCAATAAAGAAAGTAGAGGACGTCCAGGTGGTTGAATGGCTAACAAACCATTCTGTCGCAGCTCGGGTCCAAGTTCGATTTTGGGCTTGGATGTTAAATTGTCCGTCCCTTCATAGGGGCTAACACTGGCCGCCTGCTGGGTGCCCTCATAGTAAAATGGGCTGTACTTTGCTCATTAGTAGCGGCAAATGACTGATGGTGACCGCCCTTAAAAAAAAAAAAGATCAGCGATTTCCCAAGTTTTAATTGTCACACACTGCAAAAAAAACAAGTCTGTTAAACTGACAGAAAAGAACTGTCAGCCAGGAAGCCAGTTTATTTCCATATATTTTATAGAAATCTTCCGTATTTTTTTCCTTATAAAGATTTCTGTAAAATAAACTGAGAATCTGTAGAATTTATGGAAGACATCTGTTAAAAACCAAACAAACAAACAAACAAACAAAAAACGGAAATAAAGTGGCGTCCTGGCTGACAGTTTTTTCTGTAAATTTGACAGACTTTCTTTGCAGTGCAGCACAAAAGCTATTAGACCTACATGTTTACGGTTTAATGTCGCAGTCTTTCTGTATTAAACTTTAACCGCTTGAGGGGAGCCCTTAAGATATTTATTTTTGACTTAACTGCTAAACTCAAAACATTGATTTATTTATGATATAATAAAAAAATTAGTAAAATAACACCATAAGTTTTACTTCAACAGACACTTTTGCACAGATTTAATTATTTTATATTTTAAACACCAGTTATTTTGAGGGATTATATCATTAATTTATTTGCTCGCACGCTTGTTTGAGACTTTTTTTCCACAGCTATGAAATTTCATTTCTCTAAGGTTTAGCAATTAGCTAAAGAATATTTTTTAAAATAAACTACGTTATTAAAAAATGATTCGTTCAAGACAAGAGAGTGGTTTGATGCTACGTATTATCAGGGACGGAGCCAGGAATTGTTCTATGGGGGGCTTAGCCCCCCCCTCTTCCGAAATTTCGAATTTTTTGTTGATTGGATGTCGATAATCAAGCTTTTCGTTAAAAAGAAATTCTCTACCTTTTTTCACTTTTTGACCACCACCGATCCCTCGAAACAGGCGCGTAGCCAGGAAAATTTTTCGGGGGGGGGGATATGAGCCTGGAAAATTTTTCTGGGGGGGATATGAACTTATATCTGCATAAATAGACGGAATTTCATCACTAATCCAAAAATTTCGGGGGGGGCATATATCCCGATATCCCCCCCCCCTGGCTACGCCCCTGCCTCGAAATTTTTTTCTCGCTGCTTCCATGCGTATTATTAATCAGCTTATTGGTGGAATCTTAATACGTAGTAATAATTTTGTTCAAAATTTCCCAGTTTTTAGTAAAAATAAAACTCTCACCTAAGAGGCACACTTTATGGGCGTAAATTGTAAACACTGGAAATTGAGAAGGCGTAAGGGATGAGGGCCTTTGCACGGCACTGGAGCTGAACAAAACGCACAGTCCTGTCTCGAAATTGATGGCTTGGCAAGTAGCGTTGGCATTGCACAGTCCTAAACAGTCGGTGAGCTTGAGGGTTCCCGGGACTAGCTCCATGGTGTCGCCTGGGGACGTGTACACGTAACCCGTGATCAGTTCGAATGTGATGAAACCGCTGCTGCAACCTGGAAATAAATGAATAAGAAAATAGTTAGAAAAAGGGAAAAAAAAAGGAAAAAAAAGCATGAAGCATTTTTATATTTTAAATTCGAACTAGAGCACTACACATATTAAAAGTGTGTCGTGATCTATGTGTCGGCCCTATTTGTCTTTCTTGCTTCACTATGTTGGAAAGTGTACCATAATCCATGTGTCGGCCTTATTTGTCTTTTTTGTTCCACTGGACAAATGCTGGAAAGTGTATCATAAATAAGTCATAGTCTCTCTTGCTACATTATGTTTCAAAGTACATCCATGCATGGGTCTTACAGTACAATCTTGATAATCCGACGGTTGGTTAGTCCGGCACGTTTGATAATCCGGCGCCCTCGGGAAACCCGTGTTCCGATTTCATTCTCCGCTCACGATGGCATCGCAAGAAGATAATGGCATCACAAGTGATGGTGTCCCAGTGATTAGACGTTTACAAGAGCAAAATTTATAAATCAACGAAACAAAAAATAATCACTGATTACTTTTCATAGCCTAATCCTATGTCTTTTTTTTTCCTGAAAAAAAAATGTACATTATATCTGTAAATTTTCTATACTCCCGATAATCCGGAATTTTTCGATAATCCGGTGGTTGTCTGGTCTCATATATGTCGGATTATCAAGATTGTACTGTATTCGTCTTTCTTGTTTCTTTTTGTTGGAAAGTGAATCATTATCCATGTCTTGATCCTACTTGTCTTGCTCGTTTTATTATGTTGCCATAATCCAAGGTCGGGCTCTGTTTTTCTTTATTATGTTAGAAAGTGCATCATAATCGATAGTTTGGCCCTATATCTTTCTTACAGAGCTAATTGCAAATTAAAAAAATAAAAAAAATATTTTGAAATTTGAATGGTGAAACTCAAATTTGTCCACACATTTCACTTGTCTGAAATTAGTAGCATTCTAGTGCTAAAAATGTTTAGAAACACACACATGTCATGTTATGAATGGAATCTAGCATGCGTAATTTGAATAATTTTTATAGAACATTTCCATGCGATGATGTGTTATTTGAGTGACAACCGACTATGCGGATTCTGAATTGCTTTTCTATTGTATACTCCCCCCCAAAAAAAAGGAATGTAAGAAGTATCAATTGGAATCCACTTTAAACGCTTCAAAACATAACATGCCATTGAAAGATCAAAGGCGAAGATTTGTTCGACAAATTGAATCCATTATGATCACGAGAAAACCTTGAATTGAATACCGTTTTCTTTTCATGCCCCAAATCGGGTTTCTTTTATTGAAAATAAGTGTTTGTTCTTCACTCAGTAATGGTTGCTCAACTGGCTGCTACGCTGGTCGGAACGCTCTATTACTGGGTTGAATAAACAAACTAGTTACATTTGATATAATTTGACGCGGTCTTTGGACAGTAATCGATAAAAAGAACAATTCCTTTTTTTTGTGCTCCTGTGTATTTATACTGTGAGGAAGATGAAGAGGTGTTAGCAAATACAACTTAATTATAATGGACAATCCGTTTAACGTCAAAGTATTGCGCTGGTTAAGGGAACTCAGAAAAATACGAAAAACTGCTTAAATCAGCATAAAAAAGTAGATTGCAGTTTGCCGCAGAAATTAATATCATAGTATCAAAATAAATAGTTACAGCTGATAATCTTTAATGCACTCATGATCTTCACTTTTAGAGACTAAAAAGTACATAAGTGACATATTCATTTTAGAACGAACGAAGGCTCGAAATAAGTCGGGGTAACCACGACAACTGCCGTGAGATTAGCCCAAATTACTGCGACAATCAACAGCTCTCGCGGCAAGCTCAGCTTCGAGTTTTTAAAACTTTATTATTTGAGTGCTTCTTAATCTCAGATGTATTTTGCAGTGACGTGAAATTGTAGAAGTCTTACAAGAAAAGTGAAGGATGTACTTTTGTTTTTCTCACTGCATTATGGATTTTTTTTTTTTTTTAAATTAAGCGAAATAACTGCAACTGCAATTTACCGTTATTTCAAAAATTTAGCATTTTGTCATGAGCTGAATAGTTTTTGCTGCCATCTTATAAAAGCTCACAGAATATTTGCTGATTCTTTCAAAATCTTTTTTCGAGCCCTGGTACAAAACTATTGCTATCAGGTTGTAACGAAAGTTTTCCGCCATATCTGCCTGAAAAACTAACTTCTAACTCCTTAGATATCTGTTTTTGAACTTTCGGTACCAAACCTGCACAGTGTCACATGATACAACAATAGTACTTAAAGCTGTACTCATAATTCGTTGATATTATGTAGCTGACTTTTTGCAACACAACTGGAAGTAAATGATGGTTCTCATCCTCTAGAGTGATAGTTCCCTTTGAGACACCTTATACTTAATGATAACTATATTTTTTACAGATTTCACAACACAATGTTATAAAGTAAACCTCTTTCTTTCAAATGCCAAAACTCGTTTGACAAAATATGAGCAAATACGCCAACGAGAACTATGTGCTGACGATGTTTGCGGTGGCGGGAAACTTTCGTTACAACCTAATATAAACTTGATCATTGAACATGCTAATTGTATTTTTTTAGTAAATAAAGAAACTTTATTTAGACGCTATTGAAATCCTTTTCCCTGAATACCGCAGTAAAGAGGGATGCTTTTATGCAGGGGAAGAAATTAGAATACTTAGTCAGTGGTTCAAAGGACCAGTTACGCCATGACTTCCCTAATCCGTAACATTTATCACTGGTCCGTATACATGATTAAAAAAAAATAACGCAAACAAAAGAAATTATATGAGAAATATGTATTAATTTCCGTTGAATTAAAACATGTAAATACCTAGTATAAAAATATTAAATAGATCAAACTATATGAAGTGTACATGTATTGTGGAACTAAACGAAGAAAGTTTGCAAGAAAATTAAATAAAACGTTACGATCCGACGGACCAACAAATTTTGTATTTTACTAGTCCGTTATATATATTTATTGGTCTCAAACCCACCGGACAGTGATTTGACAGATCAGATATATAATATCAATTGTCTCATTCCACGTCTTTGTTTACTTTCTTAAATTTAATATATTTTAAATCAAGCATTTTAACTTTAAATTCTCTACAACAGCTTTCAAAATTTTGTATTACTTTTTTCCCTCATGAGCATTTCAATTAACTGTTTATCTATCCTTACTGTATGCTTACATTATTCGTTCACCCGTTTCTTCATCTTAATAATAACTCGATGTCAGTTGTATTAGGTTGTAACGAAAGTTTCCCGCGACAGCAAACATCGTCAGCACACAGTTCGCGTTGGCGTATTTGCTCATATTTTGTCAAAAGATTTTTGGCATTTGAAAGAAAGAGGCTTACTTTATAACACTGTGTTGTGAAATCTGTAAAAAATATAGTTATCATTAAGTATAAGGTGTCCCAAATGGAACTATCACTCTAGAGGATTAGAACCATCATTTACTTCCATTTGTGTTGCAAAAAGTCAGCTACAATATCAACAAATTATGAGTACAGCTTTAAGTACTATTGTTGTATCATGTAACACTGAGCAGGTTTGGTACCGAAAGTTCAAAATCAGTTATCTAAGGAGTTAGAAGTTAGTTTTTCAGGCAGATATGGCGGAAAACTTTCGTTACAACCTGATATTTCTTTCACTTTACTAGCTGTTAAGAAACATTTGTTTCTTATACAATCCATTTTCACTTAATTAATATGCATCTTTATTTAACGATATTCCTTTATGCTTACAATTCTTACATTAATTAATATGGACTCGCATCAGTTAAAATTCTGCTGAACTAATTTTCTATCACACGGGTTTACTGTAATTTGGCTAATTTTATCTCCAATAATTGGGTGCCCTGCTCTTTGTTAGGTCTTGCCATCTATCTCTTTGTTGACTAAGAATATCCAGCGGTTTTTCCGCGTCTTTAATAATGAGCGTGTTATTGGCTCTCGGTTGGGCGTTCTTTTAATATGCCAAACATTTTAGCCAACCTTCTGATCATTGTTCGATTGAATTTCACTTGGAATTAATCAGACCTTCTTTGACCATTCATTTTAGTCATAACTAAGTGCTTCTCAGCCACCACCATCCTGTAACAATTAATCATTTAAGACTAAAAATAAAGTGTGTTCACTTCGACATAGTGTCTGCATATCTGCATCGCAAAGCGATTCGAACCTGGTTATTGTGTTTCTTTACAAAGCTCTGCTATAATACTTCATCAATTCTAAATGTAAACCTTCAATAGTACTTAAAATCCCCGTGACAAATAGAATTTTCCTTCATACGGACCACCACGAATTTGAAGCCCTGTTTTTATGTACCACAATCTACACACGAAGAGCATAACATATTGAAATTTCGTGACATTCTTTTACGGTAGACAGAGCACCGATAGACAGGACAGACAAGCAAACCGAAGTCACAAGGCTCTTATCAACCATGTTTGAACTGCGGTAAAAATGATCGATGGTAATCAGCCGCACGAATTTGCATTTCTTTTTTATTCTCCACATCGTGTTACTTCAGAGAATCCGCGTAACAACGTAGAAAAGACTCTTACGCGCACGATATCAAATCTATTTCACCGTTATCTAACAAGCCTCCGCCGGTCATAAAATCGGTTGGAGAAACAAGCCATGCCTTTAAAATTGGACGCACTCGAGTTTCACTTGACCACACACATACAGTCCACCGCAGCTGCCCGACAGGAAACGAGACACTGAATCTTAAAGAACCGCGAAATATGCTAATTTTCTGTACAAAACTTTGTGCGGTGGTTTGATGCAAAATGAAAACGATGGATGGTGAAGATTAGCTCGTATATCTATGCGGTATCTGATGAAAGCGAACAGATATACCTCTCTCCAGTTGAGAAAAGAAAAAGAACATTTCAGTTTCAACGTTGTTCTTTTCAAGATGTCAAAATTTATTTTGTATGCTAGCTGATGTACGTGTGTGTTGTCTGCAACCCTCGGTAAAAGAAACGCTGTTTTTTGTTTCTACTGAATCCTTTTAGATTGCAGTGTAGATAGAGGGCTAACTGAAGTCTTGTTTCCAAGAAGATGCTTCTTGGTAATTAGCTTGGAGCATTAGTTTGCATACAGCATTGGTGTAAATTGGCATGTAACATTTGGGGGGGGGCAGAATGTTTACTATTGTAGAAAATATTTTCAGATAGGGGATAATCTGAATTTTCGTGAATTTTTGGGGGGGATCAATTGTCTTCCCTTGCCTTTAGTAAATTACGCCTACGGCATATAGCTTATATGCTCGTGGAAATGACCATTATATCTACTGCCCCTTCACTGCTGTTCAAAAACAAAAAATATACCCGTAAATTAATTATCTTTGGCTCCTACTCTATTTTTAACTGCATATTTGCAATGAAATTGCAAAAAACAACTGTCAAATAAGGAGTTATTTCTCAGTTTATACCACGTACTGCAGTGAGATAGTTCACTTTTGGAGCCCAGCATGAGTCACTGTAGTTAATTTCTTTCAAATAAGCTAGCTTGTGGTATACTGCTTCACTTGACAATACCATCAAATTGGCCTTCTTCTATACCATACAATCACTCTCAAAATCGCGATATTGTAATCTGTACATTATCTGTCATGCCGATTCTTTGCCATTTTAACTGCAGATTAACAACACAATTACAAAAGACATCTGTCAAAGAGCGAGCGCTCAGCTACCAACTTTTCCGATTTTATCGAAACGAACCTTGCCACTATTTTTGCTGCGCAGATTACAGCTAAAAGAATTCCAAATTTTAATCTAAACTACAACTGTTTAAAAGTTGTGGTGGCAAATTTTCCGATAAACTCGGAAGATTTGGCAGCTATGAATAGGGAATTATTTCACAGTTTGAGCAGTGCACTGCAGTGAGATAATTCACCTTTGGAACCCAGCATAAATCCCTGTACCTTAATTTATTTCAAATAGACTATCTAGTGGTATATTGCTTCACTTGACAATATCATCAAATTGGCCTTCTGTTATACCATAAGGTCACTCTCTGAATCTCAATATGCAATCTGTAAATTATCTGTCCGCTATCGATTCTTCGGCATTTTCCTCTCTCAACCCGATAATTCCATCTTCTTCTTCTCCACCTCATTTGAGTATCTTAATGAATGAAATCGCATCTGTTGTGTAAGCTAGTTGCCTGCAGAGGACATCGCAAGATAAGCTCAATCACGTTATTAGCGCAGAAAGTGATCATCGCGCAGAGCCTTCATTTCCTCATTAATAGGCGATCGCCTGATTGTTCCTTTAAATAGCCTATTAGCGATTGCCCATATCTGTGTTCTGTCAGACAATCGAGTCCCTGACCTCAGGAAGAAGTGATTCAGCAGTTTAAAGGGCGTGTTCCCTTGTCTTCTTCAGTGAAAACTGTGCTACGCCCCTAGGCTAGGCTGCGATCTGCGAGATCATGCGAAGAGGCGGAACTTGAGTGGTAAAAGTATTAGAGAGTAGGAAGAGAATGGTGTTTTTGTGAGTGTGTGGCGTATTGGTATCGTTATAAGGGGCTAAGAACCTCGCATTTTTTGGCGTAGGATTATTTTTTTCCATAACAGTCCTCATTTTTTATTTTTATTTTTGAAATTTCATCTAAATTGTTATAGTATTACCGCATTTGAAAGCTATCTGATGAACTAACTGGATTTCTTTTACGGCAGTCTAAAACGTCACGTCACAAATTAAAAATTGCGTCATTCTAATAAACTCTGGCACAAAAATAACGCTGTATTAAAGTAAATTCACGATTTGTACGAGTCTAAATAGCTCCTCAAGATGATATATTTTGGCATTTTTTACAAGACTGAAACAAATAAGCTCTTTTCTGGATTTGCTACTGAATCTCTGAGATTTAATTATTTAAATTGCGCATTTCAGATTCCTCATGAATTTTACATGCGAGCTTAATCTTTAGTTGCTTTCCCTATGCAATGGCAACATTACATTATCAATTTTAAAAACGGGAAAGGTTTATTATAAGGTTTGTTTCGATAATATGGATTAAAGCACAGTACACCATGATAATCAATGTTTCGCGTATATTAAAAGCGTTTTTTATATTCTCCCTTTTTCAACGGCAGCTGAACCGAACGTTAAGTAATCCTACTTTAATATATTCCGTGGTAATTTTAACAAAAAAGACTAACTAAGCTTTTCCTTTTTGGACGGCCTTTACTGGAAAGTTTCATCGTATATAGGTTACGATAGCAACACGATTCCGATTTTTACACAGAACGATTCGAGTTAAAATTTGACAATAAATATCAGCTCAATAAAAAAAAAAGGAAATGGACTTCAGGGCGGAAGAATTTTCTTTGAAATATGAACTCTTTACGTTATTGTGAAAAATATGTATCAATAGCAGTGGAGCAGTTATTAAAGAGTTATAAACTACTTCCTATTGCGCAATTATTTCCGTTTTGTTTTGCCCAATTATAAAGCTCCTTGTGCTTCTTCTAATTTTCAGATGTCTTAGACATTTAAAATTTAATTTAGTCTAGTTTTTGAAATATTAAAAAGTTAAGTTAAAATAATAACATTTAGAAGACTCACTTCGTATTAAAAAAACAGAGTAATAAGTGTTTTAAGCGAAAACTAGTACTTGAACTTTCAGTTGTCTTATTCTTAATATTTTCAAGCTAAAAATTTTGAACATAGGTAGCTTTTATTCTAAGGTCTGAAATATACTTAACCAATCGAAGCTTCTAAGATGAAATAAATACAGCTCGAACATTTTAAGTAATACTGATGCGATAACATTAACTAACTACAGAATGAAGAAAGTAATTATTTTCTTATAATTATATTTCTAATATAGCTATATAGTTGGGGCCCTATAATTAAATGCATCAAGATATATACAATATTCTTGAAGAACGCTTGTAAGTTGATTACTCTGATCTCTAAAACACTCTTTTTTTCAGTTTGCTTTAGCCAAATCTAACTTAACCTAACATACACGGGGAAAACAATGTTTTGTTGAATTGAACAAAATTTTATTGATTCATCAAAAATTTGTATAACTCTAATTAAACCGAATAGTTTTGTTGGAATGAACAAAATTTTCATTAAATTAACAAAATATTTCGTTGAATTAATGAAAGTTTTGTTGATTCAAGAAAAGTATTTCTTTGAAATAGAGCCAACCAAAATTTTGTCGAATCAACAAAACATTTTCATTTTTCAGTCCACTAAAATCTTTATTCTGCACACCTAGTTGAAGTAGGGTATTTTTTCCTGTTCCAGAATCAATTTTGTTTAAAAAAAAAAAAAAGACTTTACCATCTCTTTTTAAACGAAGCAAGAAATCCGTTAAAGGAAAAATCCATTGAACGTGGGTAATTTAATTATCCGACCTGTCTTTTCAACTTATAGTGTAAGCAGATTACATGTTTTCAACCAAATTCTGTTATTCCCCATTCTCGCATGGATGGAAAACTTCCTGTGGTAAAAAAACTAAAAAGGGTGATAAGTTGTTTCACTGTCGACGTTCTCACGTTTTAAGGGTATTATTTAAGCGAAAGGAAAATAGGCGATGAAGCATTTTTGTACATGATCAGGTACACTCATGTGTTATTTTGTTTATTCTTGTGTGTACGTCTGCCTGTCACTGGCTGGTTATGCTTCGCCAGTTGATCTCGGATCTGTGTACAGTTGAGACATCTTATTTAAAAAAAAAATGTTTCCGGGTATGTTTCTCTAATGAAGTAGATAAAACTAGATGGTGCAAGTTTATGCCATAGTTTTTATGTTTTGTTCAAGTAAAAATTTGTTGAATTATCTAAAGAGATTACTTTGACTAAAGCCCAGGCAGGGCGGCTGGATATCATCGAAAGAAATCCTCTTGGAAAAATATTTGGTGCTGTGAACGAGAATAGATTGTGGAGACGAAGATGTAACTTTGAACTATACAGGTTATTCAAGGAGGCAGATATTAAATTCATCAAGATAAGTCGCCTGATGTTTGCTGGCCATATCTGCCGAATGGACCCCTCAACCATGACTTTTAAGATATTCAGTCATAAACCTACAGAAACCAGAAGAAGGGGTAGAGCCAACACCTCCTGGATAAGGAAAGCCTAACAACTCCTACGTCACCAAGCTTTGACGTCATCGTTTGGCCTACACTTAAAAGTTTTATTTTCACAAAATAAAAATATACAAAGTTTCTGGTGAATTTACTCATGAATAACAATATTTTAATAATTTGAGATATAGAATACAATTTTATGAAAAATGGCAGTTTTTAACCGTGACGAATCAGGTAATATGATAAGGAAATAGATCGAAATGAATAATTTTGTATGAGACAGATATTTTAATTTTAATACTTTATTTAAGATATTTTCTAATATTTGTAGCATCCACCAGAAATTTTAAATAGTTTTACTTTGTGAAAGTAAAACTGTGATGACGTCATCACTTGAAGGCCTAATGATGACGTCGAAGTTTCAGTTGTTAGGCTTTCTATATGTAGGAGGTGTTGGTAGAGCCAAGATAAGATGGGCTGACTGTATGGAAGATCTTAATTATTGCGTATTACCAACTGGAAAATGTTAGCTAAGAGGAAATCAGAATGGAAGAAGTTTCTCGAGAAGGCCTTGGCCAACCAGGTGCTGTCATGTCAATAGACGATCTAAAGAGATTTACTTTACTTTTTAAGAGTAATTTATTTTAGTAATAGTAATATTAGAGATGGACGCGAGACAAAATATGGGCCTATCTCGTTTCGTAAAATACCTATGCAGTAATAATAAAAACGTCTGTCTTGTCTCACATGAAAGCTGAAAATCCCTGCCTCGGCTCGTCACAGGAAATTGGATAATTTTTTTTTTTTTTTTTTTTTTTTTTAACGTAAAAGCTAAAAGCTTGCATAAAAACGAGACTTTTAACTTTGTTTAATTTACTATAGCATTTAAACAAGTCTATTACAGAAACTGTAACATTTCAGATATGTAAGGATGTGCTAAAAAATGGGAGAAAAAATTATCATTTAAACGACATTACCATGTAATGTTTTTCCAGTTCATTTTGTTCCGAGTCAGAAGCGAGTGAGATTAGCTATCTATGTATGGTGACGCTAAAATGGCGTAGCCATAAACTAATAGTAACATTTTGTCTACTATTGGAAGGCCATGCAATTTATTTGACAATACAAATCTAGCTCGTATGCAAAATTCTAAACATACAAATTTAGAATTGTTTTAATTCTCCATGATTTAACCACTTAACAGTCGAGTTTTTGTGTTCCACTGTGTCGAAAAATAAATACATTTTTTATATTAAGATTTTGGATCCAAATCGACTATGCATTTTTCAAATCCGTAGACAAAACTATTGCAAGAATTTTATTTATTAATGTAGGCTAATTTTTTATGACCCCAGAAAAAAATGGCTGTTATACCCACAGAAAGATGGCCTTTATATGTGAAAATTTGATTGGAATGGAGAGGTCACTGTACAGAAATGGATATGAGGGTAGAGTATACATTAGAAAAGAAAATTTCGAACAGAACCAGAAAAATTAATCGCGCCAAAGCGTTGTTTAAAAAAACACTTTCGAACACAACTGTCTTTAATTTTGTGTCAAAATTTGGGATATATGGGTATTTGGCGATCAGTGACGAGGTATCGTTGTCAAACTTGGCGAGATTTTTGGGAATAACCGCAAGAAAGCTGCTCACAACATTCTTGATAATCCGGCAGTTATTTAGTCCGGCAGGTTCAATAATCCGGCGCTTTTGGAAAACACATGTTCTATTGTCTTCCGATCTGCCGACCACAGCGCAAGTGAACAAGCATGTCCATTTTTGTGCTTTCCTCTTTCGTTATATTTTTCTAGTTTTCCGATTGTATTTTGTAATGCATTTATTTAGTGTACTAACAATGTGGACCAAACGAAAGCACATGACTTTAAGTTTGTGTCAAAAACAAGAGACCCTGATAATCCAGAAATTTTCGATAATCCAGCGTGGTGTAGTCGAAGGGAGACTCGGGGGACGCCGTCCCCCAATTCAGACAGAGGGGACGCTCATTCTCATCATCTCTCAATCACAGAGGGGACGCTCATTTCCTATTTAATTAAAAAATAAAATTTAAAAAAAACCTCTTCGAAGTTAAAATTTTCGTTCTGTTCGCGAAAGCAAGTACATCTGGCATAAAAATCAAACGGTAACTTTTAGACTGCTCGAATAGACTTTAAGAATGACTTACAATCCCATTTGTAAGAACATCAGTAGTGAAAACATATTCTTAAAAATAGCATAGATTATAATCTTCCCGAACGCACTCTTGGTAAAAAGTGCCTTTTCGAATTTTCGAAAAAGTGACGGAAAAGTGACAATAATCACGTACAAATCCAAAAGAAAATCTGTCACTTTGACATTGGATTTTTGACAAATGTAGATGAAAAAACTGAGTAGCTTACACTGTGGATCAAAATGACTTTGTTTTTTACTATTAACAAATAATTAATAATTAATCTAATTAATTGTAATTACTTAATAAACAAATAATAGTTAAATTAGTTTAATTTGTTGTTTAAGGAATAATTACATTTAATTAATCAGTTAAGTTTAGGTTAAGCGTAAAAAATGAGCGTCCCCACTTTTTATCTTAGAACTACTCCACTTATCCAGTGGTTGCCTGGTACCAAATATGTCTGATTATCAAGATTGTACTATATCAATATAACTTTTCCAGTCCCTGTAGAACAGATGCAAATGTTATTTCCAGCCTTTAAATGTCGAGTAACCTGTTATAACGTTTATATACTTATACTGCTGTGCTTTAATTGGATAAATATCTCAAAACTGCCATAGACCAAATGTTTCAGAATAGAGTACTCCAGCAAAACGAATACAAATGCATGATACATGCATCATTTTCAATATGCATAGTACAGTAAATAGCAATGATATTAAATGTACTTTTTTAATAAATTGCGTAACTGTCGATGCTTAATGACGGCAGTTAGAAGTTTGGTGTAGGAAAACACTTCAGAAAAGCTACCCGCTGAAATGCAATGATCAGGTGGAGTGGCATAAAAACTAGCTAGTAAAAAAACGAAAAAGTGTTTGCTAAAGCTGAAAGATTAGCTTTTGACAAATTCTGAACTGACCAAAAAAAAAAAGAGGATTATGGAAAAAAAAATTACACAATTATGCAGCAGTGATGTTTTCGAACATCCACATACCATCTACCTCCATGTTCTTTGCGTATTCGACACTATGGACGCCCTCGACAGAAAAATCCATTTTTTTCTCCCCGACAAAATGTGGGAAAAAAAATACCGCAGCTGGAGGCGTAAATTACTAAACTCAACAAAAAAGACACTTTTTCCTGAGGCGGCATTGAACTCATTCACCTTCTGACGCAATGAACTGGTGGCAAGTGAACTTGCACACCCGAAAAGGTAAAGGAATCTTATTGCCACCAAGATTCACACAAAAGATTGTTCCAAAGTTTCGTTTTCTGGCTTTACTTTGTTTTTCAATCCATTAAAAATCGATACAGTGTGGAAGATCGCTCCATTAACCGTTGCGGGGGAACAGTTCGGAACAAAAGGCGCGAAGTTCTTAGTCTCGATTCGCCAGCTCCGCTAGTGATAGCATTACTTGCTTTCGGTAGTTTCTTCTTGCTGGTGGTCAAGTGTGTAGCGAACAGCGAAAAAGAAATTACGGTTTCCCTTTTTGTCTAGGCAGATCATCTGATCTAATTAATGTTCCGGATGACTTTGGTTTGGTTGAAGAAGCACAATACATTTGCACAGTGGCGTAGCCATGGTTTTATTTCAGGGGAAGGGGGGACTGAAGCTACCCCAGCCCCCCACCTCTCTGGATACTCGCCTGCATTTGCACTACCCATGCCAAAATCAAACGACTATAGGGGGAAATAATAAATTGCACTATCTTTGTAGAGATCCATTGTACAGATTTTGAAAGCAGCATTTATAAATCCAGAAAATTTATTGTTTTGTACTTATATTCTCTCTGCGAATTTTTTACTCCCCCCCCGTCAATTCAGTGATGTAATTTTAAAAATGTATCATAAAGTGATAAAAGATTCTCTTTATCCAGCTATGTGTTTCCTGATCCTTATGTTTACGGAAGGGCATTGAAGCAATCAAAATAGTAGTACTATCTGTAAAAATGTCCAATATATTCTATATAAATACATCGTTTGCCACCCACCTCCCCCCCCTTTTTATGGTGGGGAGGAGGTAGATGAGATTATATTTTTGATTAATAACAATAAATTTTCTTATGGCATCTTTATTTATATTAAATTTGAAAGATTCGTCCTTTAGTTATTTATTTATTTGCTTTCAGTTCATAGCAAATATTTTATTTTGAACAATTCAATCCATAGATCATTCTATGAAATCAGAGCAGTTAGTATAATCCTATATTTACTATCCCTATACTCAGATAATCTCTCGATCTTTATAACTGTGTTAAGTACCCTGGTTTTCAGATATATTGAAGGAGGGGGGGGGGGGGAGAAATCCACTTCAAATTTTGACTTCTCGAAACTCCTAATATAAGAAAATAATCTTTTAATATTTATTTTCCTATCAGAAATTTCATTTTTCAAAAATAATTCGAGAATTCGCTAAACACTTCAATCTGTATTTCAAATTTATTAAATAAGTTAAATAATTCATTGATTATATATACAAAAATCTGAATAACATTTTGAATATAGATCACGTAAGCAGTTCAAGAACTTAGACATGGATAGAAAAGAAGAATCTCGGAGCAAGCGTTCGTAGATATAAAAAGAAAATTTGGCTGGGACAGGCCCAATTTATTGCAAAGAGGTTTGATTTTGATAATTTTGCTGTGAGGAATCAAAGTTCTGGGGCTTTGTCCCTAAAAAGATTACTGAAAAAATAATTGCAGGATTTATAGACCATTGGATAAAATTTATTATGTCTGTTAAACCAATCATCAACGTTTTCAACTCTACGCTTAATTATTATGGAAAACAACAGATGATTGCTCATTACAGTTATCTCAGACATACGTGCTAAAAGAAGCCACGTACGGAAGGCCATCTTCTCCATCCGGACCCACATCAAACCACTATGCCGGCCAGTTTCGGTATTCACTTTCCTGACCATCCACTTTGGAAGCGGCCACAGGTAGTTAGTTCATACTCAGATGACACAGCCCAATAGAGACCGCCATCGGACTGATATCAGAAAGGACAGCAACTCGGCGATTGCTTCATGCAACTGTGCTCCGTTGATATCTCGCTGCAATCAAAATATACCTGTCCCGGGGTCAAAATCCGGAACACGTGGTGCATATCCGATTAGAGAGAGACCTTGCCCATCGCGTTCCGTTACGGCGATCTCGTACAAAAACGGTTACTTTTTAGCCCCTTTCCCCCGCCGATCTAATTGAATGCAATGAAATGCTCCAATGGCGACTATCTTCAAAAATTTTTGCTTGCGGAGTTCTTTCCGCTACGTACGACCGAGAGGTGTAAAAATATCCACAATCAAATATTTACTTTCGTTTGTATTTTTCCTTCTTTTTTTTTCTGACAATTCAACGGTAGAGTTCTTTGGCAATGACTATCATTTAGCCTTGCAGCACTTTCTTTTAGAACACACCGAACTGTTATAATCTTTTTCTTTTTTTCCGTTGTTGCTGCGACTACCTGCAGTGCCCATCAATGTGTTTTCAAAGGGCAACGTTTTAGTCCCAAGCCTTTTTTTTTGTATTCGCTTCTTCCTTTCGCTCTGATTATGAAAGTTTGGCAAGATTGTGGTTTTGCACTTACAGAAGCCGTTGAACTTGCTTGAATGGCTATGAAATTTTTGATAATGCCTTCCTTTCGAAACATTTTCAATTTCGTACACGGACTAGCAATAAAGATAAAACTTGTGTATTCCATTCATTGCCAGATATCTTATAAATTCTCACGAATTCTACCCATTTTTACCATAATTAAAAAGACGCAAAGTATGCTTCTGAACATGCAAACCAGGGCTTAATTTGCATGGGAGCTCAACGGATCTCAGCTCCTGTACTTCTTTTTTCAGAGTAAAATTTTACATATTTGGCAGAAGCCGGTGGAGCTCATGAATGGAGCCCACCAACTCAAAAATTTCCTCCTTACACAAAATTTTGGCAGACAGATTAATCAGTATTCGTTTCGCTTCTAATTGACCCGAGAGTCCAGAGAGTAACAGATTTTGGGTCTTCTACTGTGTATTGTTTAGATTTCTTCATGCTAATTTCAGACTATTTCATTTCAGTTCACTGTTCTGTGAAATAATGAAAGTAAGTCCAATATTATTACGCTGGAAAATCTTTGAATTATCATTATTTTAATAAAATGTACTACCGACTGCCGCATTGCAGGGGCTTACAGCATACCACAGAGTATGAGCAACACCTTCTAAATACAGAAGGCCTACCAACTGAAGCTTTGACGTCATCACTAGATCCTCCTAAATGACGTTATCACAGTTGTATCTTCAAAAAGTAAAAGTATTTAAAATACATTTCTAGAACAAAATAATTCATTGTGATCTACTTCTCTATCACATTATACAATTAGTGATGGTCAAAAATTGTCATTTGTCGTAAAAATAATTTTTCTACCTTAAATCACTAAAAACGTTTAATGAGTGAGAAAATGCAGCATAAATTTAAAATAGACATACTTTGTGAATACAAAACTGTGATGACGTCATATAAGAAAATCTATTGATGACGCACGATGATTGACTGTAAGGCTTTCTTTACATCGAGGGTGTTAGTATGAGCATGAGCTCTAGAGTATATTGGGGGTCCGGCACATTTTTTTTTTTTCTCCAGCAATTAAGCCCTGACGCAAACTTACTGAAAAGGGAAAGCTAATGTAAAAAGAAGCATACAAAATGTTTTATGAGTAAATGCTCCGAAGGCCTTTTGAAATCTAAACCTCATAGCGTTTCTATTTTCGGAATTCATTTTAGTTTACGCCAGTTGAAAAATAATTTTCAAAGAAACTAAAAATTTAATTAACATCCAATACTTTTATTAATACGGCTTGTAAAAGAATGGCAAGTTCGAGATACAATTTTCACATTTAAGAAATGGATTTCCGTAATGGATCACTTACTAATTTGTTGATTAAAAATAAAGGCATAAGTTATCTTAGAAATTATAGCTCTTGAAGCTTCGCTGATGTGATTAGATCGACAACACCAAGTGCGTCTGCATGGGGAGGATCCCGGCGTGCAAAAAATTGCAGCACAAACCGAATTGGAAAGATCTTTTGCCATGCATACGCTAAGAAAACAAAATGCAAAATATTTACAAGTGTATTATTTTTTAAAAAATCGAGTATTTTTAACACACAATGAAGTTAATGTTCGATTTATTTCGTAGTTATGCATTTTTATTTTTGGATTTGTAACTTTCTTTGAAACTGACTTTAGCTTTCATTTAATTGTTAAATTAATGTACTTAAGAGGTAACAGGTTGTTTTGTTAACTGTTTAACTATAATGATAATAATTGGAAGCGAAATTAGTTACTCTATTAGCGTAAAAATAATAAACAACCTGCTCAGAATGTTGTTACTGAAAGTGCGACATTTTGCCACCATATAGGCATATATATCCTTAGTTTTTAGTTCATTGCCTTAATTTGAGAACTTCCATGTGTATGAGATGTCTTTTCCATTTCTTAATGTGTGGGGAAAAAAAGGAATCTTGTATCTTGATTATCAAAGGTTAAAAGTTCCGAGTAATTTCAGCATGGGGCTGTTTCAATGTTTTGCTCATTTCAGAAAGCGATTATTTAAAGAACAAATGCTCATTTCACGCTGCTTTGTAATCCAAGCAGGGTTAGTAACATTTATATCACCTTCATTTATCAGTGACACTCTGTGTTTACGAATCTTAATGCATGTTCGAAAATTAAACAAATTTTTCTGCGATATAGAGCTCTTTCTTAATTATATCACTTCTCCGTTAGCTTTCGTGACGGGAACATTAAATAAAACTCATACCTATTATCTATTAAGTATCGGTTCGTTTTTTTTTTTTTTAAATCTTCGGATCTGACTGAGTTAACGCATATAATCCGAAAGAACTGAACCGAGTCACGTCCACGTATTTTAGGCCGGAGTCAGAGAAAGGCCTAAATTACAGAACCGAATTTGGCTCATAATTATTACATACACATTTTTAATACATGCGGAAGAAAGTATTAGGGGGATCGAATAGTAACGTATGTTTTATATATCAATTTTCAAACAAATAAATTTTCAACAAGTTTTTAATTACAAACAAGCTCTCACTAAACACAGAATTCATATTTGTTAAATTTTGAAGCAAGATTTTCACAGATAATTAATATATATATATATTTTAAAGAAAAGTGTCTGCCCCTTTTTTTCTCTCAAGAGGTTGTATCTTGTATCGTGATTAAAAAAAATGAGATAATTTTTCGCTTAAAATGTCAGAATTAATGAAATTTTTTCCATTTTCTAATTCGAGATATATTTTAAAAGCAAAAAAAAAAAAGGCTTTTTTTTTTAAGAACGCACATAAAAGAATCAATTTTACAGTGATACCTGTACGCTCGTGTAATGTACATGTAATTTTAAGAAACAGAACTGGATGTTTATTGTAATAATGCCAGGATAAAAAGCTTTTACAGAAATTTAATTAAAGATTTTTTTCTAATAATTCAAATACTATCATAAACGTTTTTGTTTGTTTCATTTAGTTTTCATTTTAGTGTTTATGGTGGTGCAATAATATCAAAAGACTACTTATTTGTCGTTATGGCTAAATTTGAGTAACATTTGGTAAAATTGGGAATTAAAAAAAATTGCTGTGCAAGAAAATGGTCAAACCCTGTAATTTTGCTGTCATTGAAAGAAAATTAGTAATCTTCTTTAAAAAAAGAAATAGTACGAAAAAAAAAATACTACAGCTCAATCAGCTACTTGTATTTTATTTATTGGGAATCTTGTACGCAGTTATGTGCTTTTTTTATTATAGCGGTGTTCTTCCGATTGATTCAAGCGCAACTTCTGAACTTTCAGTTTTTGTTTGGATTTCGAAACTTGTAACTTTGTGGCAATCAAGTCATTGAACTATCTCGTTTTTTTAGTGGCATCTTAATAGCTGAGGTTGCGCAGTTACTGACCATGTCATATATTTTTTTATGCCTAGGTATTGAAAGTCGTGATGCTACAACTTAGAGATAATTAATTGTGAGCCAGCGCCAATAAAATTGCCGGGAGTGATGCTACAAACGTGAGATGATAATTAATTGTGAGCCAGCGCCAATAAAATTGCCGGGACAGAGTTAATTTTGATAGTTAGAAATGATGTTGAAAAATAATTCAGATTTAATTACTTCATTTATTGTGTTAAGACAAAGCTACACAAGGGCTGTCTGCGTATGGGGAGGGGATGACTTGGTCGGAGGACTTTTTAAAAGGGCTCTAATATGCTTTCACGTTGCATCTGGAGAAAACCTACCAAAATTCCAGACTGTCAGATCGGCAACGGCGCGGCCGGGCCTGAACGCCTTTACACTTCAGCTGTCTATTACGTTCAGTGCCTTATTCACCAGGCATACATAAATTCATCCCGACGGGAATACATAAATTCATTTCACGGAGCAATGTTCCTGCACCAGAAGTGGTCGTTTCAGTCGCAATTAAATTTAGCATCATATAATGATGAAATATCGAACCACTTTCTACATTCATTGTAAGAACTACAATGTAATATATATTACAATGTAACAATGTAATATATATTACAATGTAATAATAAGAGGCAATCAAAATGCCCATGTCGAGAATTTTTGCGCTGGAAATGGAAAGCACCCAAAAGTTCACTGAGTATCAGTGGGGAAATCCAAGACCTGACTAAACAGAACTTTTGAACTTAACGAGACTTGCATGGGATTGAGAAACATGCATATTTGTGCGGTTTCAAGCAAAGAGAAGCCGTTGAACTTCCTGGGGGTAGCAGTTACCGATAAATAATACTGACCGCGGGTTCAAAAATATTTACATTAATAGACGGAAATGCATTTTTCATGATTCGCCGTAAACGTAACTTTACCGATTCGTCACAACATCCGTGATACGTAAACGCGTAACGTAAGACATCAATTACGATAGTTAAACGTATCACCGAACAAGTTGTTCACGAATTCTCACGAGAGTGCGATTTGCTTCTACCTTTCCGCAACAACTGTTACCATACAATCTTTCGAAACATTGCTCCCTGCAATCAGATTTGGCCTTACTAAAAGTAAGGAATTTCATTAGGATGAGAATTTTGTGTTGCAATAATCGGGTGAAGAATACATTGATAAAGTTCTTGCGTTAGTTTTCATATGAGTCATGATTACCGCAAGCTATTGCATAAGACAGGTATCTACAGTCTGATCGACGTGAACTTTACAGTTAATCCTTTAACGTGCAGTGTTCCCGCTCAGGGAACACCAAACTCTGACGTTTTGAATGTTGCCAGTCACGAAGAATAGATTTGATTTCTATAAAAATAGTTTCGGGTGACATAGCTCCACGAGAATCCTTTACTTTTTAGCACGTCATTTCTCATCAAAAATGGTCACGGTTATTTTTAACAGCACTGAAATCTGCTGAAAAATGGAAGAATGCGAGAACAGCTGGATAGATTGTACAATGCTGTAAAAAGGGCAGCCGTTGCCATCGCTCGACTTAATTACCAGCAAGATGGCGGACGATCGAAACGTTCAACGCAGCTGGCGCACAGCCAGCTGTCCTCAAAGAAAGGGCTCTCTAGATCTGTGGCACGCGATGAACGTTTCGATCGTCCGCCATATTGCTGGTAGTTAAGTCGAGCGATGGCAACGGCTTCCCTTTTTTCAGCATTGGGAAAGGGTTGCGCCTCAAAGGGTTAACACGCTGTGTCCTCGCTGTATGAGGACACAACTCCGACATTTTGGCTGCTTTGATTCACGAAGAAAAAATTTGATTTCAATTAAATACTCAAGGAGGACATCTAGATAGACTGCCCAGTGTCGAAAAAATCTGCACAGCCTGCTGTGTCAAAAATGTTCTTCAGCTCTGTGGCACGCACTGGGCAAATGGATCGACCGCCATCTTCCTGGTAGTTAAACCGTGCGATGGCAGCGGCTGTACTTTCTCGACATTGGGAAATGGTTGCGCTTCAAAGGGTTAAGAAATTATTTGTATTAAAAAAAAAGACCTTGCAAAATAATTTAAATCAAAACAGCAGCAGTCGAACTCATTTTGACCTAAAAGCCGGAACTTTGGAAGAGAAACCTCTGCCTGATGGCTGTTGTTTTAGAGCAAGCAATTTGCACGTCGATGTTGTTTCTCTCTTCGAGGTTTGCGTTCGGATGCGGCCTTCACGCAGCAGCAAAAGGCATTAACGTCCAAAACAGCAGAAATCCGCAGCATCCCTTAGGAATTCGTTCGCGTTCATCCCTAATCCGCGTGTGGCCCAATTCTAAGGTCATCCATTCCGTTTGTCTTATGGTAAACACTCAACAAGGGGGAACCCCCACTCCGCTCCGATGGGTGCCTCCATCATCAGATGCGCAAGCGCGTCACCTCCGCTCGCACGATAGCTGCTAAGTGGCACCAAGGCCAGGGTTAGTCTGCCGGCAATGCTTTTTTTTTTTTTTTTTTCCTACGTGAATCGGCAGATGTCACTGTGTGACTAACATTTTTGGTGTGGAGTCAAACGAATTAACAGCTTTAGAGCACCGATGCTGAAGGGGGTAATACAGAAATGAAATAAACAAGTCGATTGAAGATCAGTTTTGGCCCCAGGAACTTCGTTTCACTGTTGGGCGTATTGAAATGCAGGGAAAACAACATGACAGGGTTCTTGGTTTTCCTCCTCTCTGGAGCGCCAGGAAGGAATTTTGAAAATTTTTAGTTTGTTTGTTTGTGGCGTACACCTAAATATAAGTTTGTAATTTCCGACCTAGGCTTTAAAAAACATATGACTAGTCTTCACAGGTCTTATTATGAAGTGTGCATGTAAAAAGAAACTAATTAATTATTGTTAGACTGCTAGACTGCAGTACATGTTTTTCCTTTATTTACATACTTTAGTAGGTTTTTATTTAAAATGCTAATACTGGTATTAAGAATTTCGTAATCGGAGTATTTGCTGGCAATGAAAATGTATTCAAAAATTGAACAATAATAATAATAATTATTATTATTCACCAAAAAGCACTCAAAAAAACTGATGTTTAAAGGATGAAATAATGTGTTGTAAAATAACACACGCAAAAGGTACAAATCGCTGATCAGGTGGTGTAGTGACTGAAGAACCATTCTGTCACGCCTTGGGTCCGGGTTTGACTCAAGGGTTGGGCATGGATGTTAACTTGTCCGTCCCTTCATAGGGGGTAATGCTGGCCACCTACTGGGTGCCTCCTTTGTAAAATGCCCTCAATACCTTCGGGCAGTTGCAGTGGCCAATGCCTGATCGGCAAAAAAAGGTACAAATAAACTGTATCTTTATTGTACCAAATTCCTGTCTTTTATGAGTGTTACTGTAGAAAGTTTATTTAATAATAATTGTTATTTTCTGTGTGTCTTTCAACTGCTGCTCTATAAAAAGAAAATAACATCACTTTTATTTTATTTCGAAGCGATTATGGTTGCGTTTGATTTTAGCTTCTATTTAAGACTGCAGTTCGAAAAAACACTCGATTTTGGTGATTCAATACAAATAAACTAATTATGTCACAATTTTTTTTTTTCAATTTTATAAAGCTAGCTTGTTAATTTGTAAGATACTGGTAGAGAGAATATTTAAGTATTATTTATATATATATATAATGCGTTTACAGAATATAAATTTAGATTTTTGAATCTTCCGGTATATTTAGATATTCTTACTGGATTTTTGTGAAGGTGACATTTTGACGTATTTAAAAATAAATTTGTAAATTTGAATCCATACTGTTTCGTCTGAAAACTTTTGAGTATTTCTTTCGGGTTTCGACTTTGTAGGGTTCCTGATAATTTATAGCTTTGTAACAGAAAAAAACTTATAACTATTTTAAGTTTGTTTATTGTTATTTAAAATTTCAAGATAATGAATTAAAATTGCAGTCACTTAAATCCCTATTGCTACTTCCGACAGCCTGAAGCGGGGTTTTCTGCTTTCTGCAATGACAGAAACGAAAACAAAGCAACGAAATAAACTGGACACAAGCAACACATTTAGGGTGTCGTTACCACCAGAATGAAACGTCTCATTGCAAAGGAACAAATGCGGGGTTCTAGTGAGTTAAAATGTTAAATTACTATATTTATATTTTTTGTGCAACTACATTTTAATTTGAAGGCATTTTTGAATACAATTAAATTAAAATTATTAAATGAAAACAATCTGAAATATAAACAATCAACGTGTCCCCCTCCCCCTCCTTCAGCGGACCGTGGTAAAATTATCAAACGTTGACTGGTCCGCGGCGATGCGAAGGTTGGCGAGCACTGCTTTACCGCATAGCTGTTGCCAATTATGATCAAATAAAACAATTCTGTATCTACAAATATAAGGTTAAAAAAATAATAAAATGAACCTTATTCGTGAAGCTGCATTTGGCAGCTAGTCGACTATAACGAAGTTCATTAGGGATAGCACTTACTGAACTTGTTAAGGATACGTATATAAAAAAAAAAGAGTCAAAGACACATGTCAAACATACTCTTGTCTAACGACAGAACTCACTGGCACGAAAATAGTGAAGCTGAAAAGTGGCTAAAAAAACTCATTTTATGACAAGAGCTCGTCTTGGACAGACGGTTTACTAAAGTATTAGGCCACTGCACTTACAGCACTGTTTCTGCGAAGTAATAAAAAAGGTCAATGATTTTCTCAGACTTAAAAAAAATGGCATGGTAATAATTAGGTCAAAAACGAGCTTTTTCACCAAATCAGATATCAGCCATTAAGAAGAAAATATGATTTAAGCATTTTGATTTATTAATAGTTGTTGTTATATTATAAATTAAACTGGAAGAATGAATTCAATTTTTACCAGAACAATATGTAGGGTAAATGTAATTAAAATGATGTTTTCATATTTTTATGATCTGACCCACAAAATGCTCTGACTCCAACCAAATATTATTGTATAAATTTTTAACAGACTCATATGATTGCAGAGAAGCATGTTATAAGGTCAATGATATCTTTTAATTAAAAGAAAATGTTATTACAGTTTGAATTTAGATCTAAAATAGGTTTGTTGTAGATATTTCCTTGTTACGATCTATTTATTAACATTTTTTGCGAATTTTCATCCTTATAACCATTCATGGGTTTAACTATAGCTTTCTCATGGGAGGGTCGAGTTAACGTGATGGGAGGCTTTCATTCTTACTATAAAATTTGATTGAAAGTAAATTTTACTATAAGTATGTGATAAAAATTTTCAGTAGCACTAAAAAATTTTAAATTCTTTATAGTAAATTATGTTTGTTACGCACCGAATTATAAAATTTACAAAATTAGTATATATTTTCAAATTTAGTTAGAGTTAGTTTTCAAAAGTTAAAGTAAAAGTTTTCAAAATTTATATAACATTTAAATCTATTTTACAATATAATACTTCGAGTGATGGTTTCAAAAGGCGAATATTTGACTATAATTAGCGTTTGTGCGTAGACTAAGAGGGGGGGGGGGTGTCCAGACTCCCTAACCTCCACCCCCCACCCCTTATATACATCCGTGTAACCATTTAAATAATTATAGGCAAAATAATAATCACTAGCTTCAGTATATCTACAGATATACGCAAGATGATTTAAATAAATTAATAAGAGAAGCTAGCTTTTCTTCACCAACAGAAAATATGTACGAGAGCATTAGTGACCAAGGCACCCCTCCTCAAGTAGCTTTGCCTTAATACACAGTACAGTACAATAATCAATATGTGTATTTCAGAAAAAGCAAGAGATCATCTATTGAAATACTTAAAATATTAATAATAATAGTAATAATAATAAGATTAAATGAAACAAAATTTTAAAACATTTCAACTATTTAAAAATTCGAAGACAGTTCAATTTTGTTCTTCCCATATCTGTTTTGCCTCTTGAAATGTCGGTAAGGAAAGCAAACTCGGCATTCTACCAATCGGATTATTGCAGTAGAAGTGCCATTTAGGAGATTAGAAAGGTCATGTATGTAATCCTTTTACAAGAAACATGCGTAATCCAACTGTAGAATAGGCAATGAATTAGAAGTTAGGTTAATCCTATTTATTCCTAGTATGTATGAGAATGCAGAATGAAAGTCAAATGATTTGTTAGTTCATATATTTTTATTCAAAAGATCTTACCAGTGGATCTAGGATCGACCAAAACTACAGCGCCAGGTCAAACAGGCGACTAGCTGTTTTTATCCTTTAAAATCTTAAAATAATGCATTTTTGTAGCATTTGCTGCTCATGCTGTTCATGATTATATTTTTTTAGTATTTGTTTTAATGGTTTAAAAATATAGTTTATAGAGATCGTTCCTACCATTTTATTTGCGAACTCCCCGGCTTGTTGCCCTTTTGCAATACATGCTTTCTGTTAAGTTTTAGAAATTTTGAAAATAAATCGTCTGCCTTAGAAAAGGTTCATTGCTTGATTATTTAATCTAGTTTATGCTTCAAGAAAAGTATCGAGAATTTTGCTTCTAAATAAATTTTGGACGCACAATGAACTAGTACCACATTGACACGTGCTCTGCACTTAATAGTTTTAAGTGTACTGTTCAGAAATGCCAGAAATTCAGAAGGCTAATGACTTAATTGTTAAAGCGTGAAATTTGTAATAAACAAATAAACATTCTGTTTGCATACTTCTAGATGAGCAGATTTAATTAGTTGAAAAATGTGTACAACTTTAATGTTTTGTCCAAAATTTGTTTAGGAAAAAAATCTCAATACCTTTCTTGAAGCATATAATAGATTACAGAAATATATAAAATAAAAAATAATGAACATTTTCTGAAATACATAATTTAGTTTCAATATTTCTAAAAATTAACTGAAAACATTTATTACAAACCTTTAATAATAAAAATTCTGCTAATAACCTCAAATATAATTACTGAAACGATTTACGAAAATTTTAAACATAAAGTTTGCACGCATTGTCACCTATACAATGTCTCAGTTAGCATTAATAAATGTTGTATAGCTTGGTATGGAACACAATTCTAAATATTGCAATTTTGTATAATATAATTATAATTAAGAAATACATATAACATTAATAATCTAAAGAAATTTTATTTTAAAATCTCGATTCGAATATTTGAAACATTCAACAGTTCGTGTAAGTAGAGCAATATTTTCAGAATTGTTTTAAATAAATGATTCTCTAACAGTTACGGTAAAACTGAAGAGCATTTAGTAATGAAATATTGGTATTTATAATGGGTATATATAGTTATTTAATCAATTCACACACCTTCTAGTCCCCCGTGCCGCTATTTTTTGAAATAAGTACGTCTATTTATCCCATGAATCACTTTTTAAGATCTGTTTCAAGGAGTATGTTCAACAAAGGAGAAATTTTTCACGAGCCCGAGCCCGAACGCAATCGTGAATTACAGAGCCCGAGCCCGAGTCGGGCCCGGGCTCGGGCTTTCGGGCTCGGGCTGAGCCCGTCTCATCTCTAGTACAGATACGGCGGATATAGCTTTTCCAACTGAAACATTTTAATTTCCCTAATCAAAGCACTGGGAGCTTCTGAAAGTAAGTTCTTTTTAATCCGTTAATTTATGCACGTTTCGAATACCGGAATGAATGCACCTTTTGTCGACGTTGTTCAGTGCCCCTGAAAAGCCTAAAAAGCCCAGTTGTAATCACTTTTTCCGCAAGTGAACCCCGTTTCCGCAAGCTGTGAATACCATCCATTTCCCGTGTGAGAGTAACTTCCTTCTCTATTACCCGTATTTTTTCGCCAGTGAGAGTTTATCGCACTTCAGTTATTGTTGCAGTTACCGGTAACCGAGAGCGTCGGAGTCGAAAGATATACTTCACAAAAAAGAAAAAATCACGCACTAGATAAATAAAATACAGATTCAATATCAGCACGCCAGTTGCGTACGAAAACTTTTCATCTGTCCCTAATATTTTTCATTGATAAATAATGGGTATTGGAAAAATGAAAAGCAGATTGTGTACGAGTACATTTTTTTTTGCTAGTTTTAAAAATTGCAATTTGGCAATAGTTTAGTTCTTCATGATTTCGCACTGTTTGAAAAATAAGTGATTTTTATAAAGCAGCAGAAGACAACAACTGTATCTGGGGATCTAGTATTTGAATTTCAAGTAGGCATCTCAATAATCAATAAATATATTTGTTGCTTCTATTCAATTCATAATCAATCTATTTTTAAACTATCACTCAATTAGCTATTTGCTTATCAACCAGGGTAGACTAGTTTCTGTCTAACTATCTCTCGATCATTTGTTTATACGTCTGCTGTTCATAAGTGCTTGCATATATTTACTTATTAATTAAATGGTGTCCCCAAAACACTGACCTGGTCTTCTATTCCTGAAATATTGATCACAGACATACACAATAAATGATAAAATAACGTAAATAAAAGTTTAATTTTATTTTTATTTATTTTATTTTTTCAACTGGCGGGTACTTGCCGATTTGGCATTGTCCACTACAATTGACGGGCAAGTTAACATCCATGCCCAAGCCAGGATTTGAACCCGGGCCCAAGGCGTGACAGAATGGTTCTTAAACCACTAGAACCACCTGGACGGCCGTAAATAAAAGTACCCAATTTTATTGCATCGATTAAAATTTTCCCAAAATTAAATCCAAATAAGAACAAAATTAAATTTTTATACAATCCCCGCACAAAGGAATTCTCCATTGGTAAAAGGTGCCCCGTGCATCAATTAGGTAATGTGCAAAACTTCAGCCTTTCATCATAAAAGGGATAAGAGATATATAAATAAATACATGTAGGCTTAAACCACTTTTCAGTACTTCTTGAAGAGAAAAAAAAACCATAGGGGAAGATAGCATTTCAGGGGCTGAATGATGATGAACGAATGAAAGGCTAAAATTTTATAAATCGCTTAATTAATGAATGGGACACATTTTAGTACGATGATTTTTTTGTACGATGGCGCAGAAGAATTAAAATTTTGTATTAACCCTTTAACGCGCAGAGATCCCGCTCTGGGAACACCAAACTCTGACGTTTTGACTGTTGCCAGTCACGGAGACTAGATTTGATTTCTATAAAAATAGTTGTGCGGGTAACACAGCTCCACGAGAATCCTATACTTTTTAGCACGTCCTTTCCCGCAAAAAAAAATGGTCACGATTATTTTTAATAGCACTGACATCTGCTGAAAAATGGAAGAATTGGAGAACAGCTGGATAGACTGCCCAAAGCTGAAAAAAGGGCAGCCGTTGTCATCGCTCGACTTAACTACCAACAAGATGGCGGACGAACGAAACGTTCATCGCGTGCCACAGATCTAGAGACCCTACGCGCACAGCCAGCTGTCGTCAAAAAAAGGGTCTCTAGATCTGTGGCACGCGATGAAGGTTTCGATCGTCCGCCATCTTGCTGGTAGTTAAGTCGAGCGATGGCAACGGCGGCCCTTTTTTCGGCATTGGGAAAGGGTTGCGCCTCAAAGGGTTAATTCAGATTTAATCGCCTTACATTTTAATCGGATTTCAAGCGATCTATCTTCAGCATTCTCGCGATTTTGAGGAGGATTCTAACGCTTGGCGCTATTTATCGTAATTTAATCGTCTGCTATTTGGGTTATGAATACACCTGCGTATAAGTTTTTGAAATTTTCATTCAGTTGGAATTGTGCATTTTTCTGAGCAGCTTTTCTGCATCTAATGTATTACATCCAGAAAAAAGGATGTTAGAAATATCAATTTTAATTTTGTTTAATCACACTCATGAATAATGATACACTTTCCAACTTAATGAAAGAAGGAACGAAAATAGGGAAGACCCATGGATTATAACTCTTTTTATATATAGCACTTTAGTGCGTATTTAAAAATCTGAAAGTGTGTCTGATTTTCTATGATTCTAGCGCTTGGCGCAATTTAATGAGAGGGTATTTTTAAAAACAAGCGTA
This sequence comes from Cheiracanthium punctorium, assembly GCA_038373885.1. NCBI lineage: Eukaryota > Metazoa > Arthropoda > Arachnida > Araneae > Cheiracanthiidae > Cheiracanthium > Cheiracanthium punctorium. The sequence continues at coordinate 311,656 of JAWZYV010019781.1, read as the reverse complement.
GGTTATCTTATAAATAAAAATGAAATTCTGTTTGTCAATTTGTTGATTTGGGTAGTATACAATTCCACAAAAATGGACCTGTCAGCCTGAAATTTTACACAGATATGTAAAATAATATAGAATAAATGATAGTCCACTTTAAAACTTTGAAACTCCACTTTATTTCCGTTCCCGGAATTTAAGAGATTTTTTATGTTCTCCACGCAGAAAGCTTTACGTAATATTAACCCCTGTAGGGAAAAAAGTGTGTGAAATAAGCATCTTGGTTGCCATGTGTGGCGATTTTGCCGAATAAAATGTTTTAAATTCTTAAAGTAAAAATAAAAGAATAATAATGATTTTTTTAGTTTATTTATTTAGGTTATTTTTTTAATTATAATATCGTGTGCGCATAAGAAATGAGAGCAGGAATGAAATGTTTTATACGCAAAACAATGACGATCGAAGATATCCGAGACTAATATGTAATTTTTTTTAGTTTGGCGAAAAAAAAAATGGCTGCTAGGCCGATTTTTAGAGAGTGAGTTCTAGCGGTTTGCACGGTTTTAGGCTTTTTGGCGCAATTTACTGAGAGCTTAAGGGAATAGCATTTTTGAAAACAAGTGTATAGGTTTTCTTAGAATACAGCATTAAATTTTAACTATCCGTGCAGAAATAATGCAGTTATTAGGGCATTTCAAGCGATGTAGCTTCAGAATTCTCGCCAATTGAGTACATTGATTTAACTTGGGGGAAATCCGCCAAATTTCAGAAAATTGAAATCTTCGCATTTAGTACATCGAGGTAACGATGAATAAAACATGTTATAGTTGATAATTTAAAAAATGCGGCTGTATTAAGGGATTCCACTTTTCAAATAAATGCCTGGCGGTCGAACCATTTCCCATTTTGATTGCTGCTAAGGCAATGCTTCGAATGATTCCCTGAAAAAACTCTTGCAAAATGGCGTATGCTGGCACTTTGGCGAGGCTTAGATTTGAAACTGGATTTTACTTGAGACTGGTATATACGTATAATAAGACTGGTTATAGATAAAAATGAATGTTGGTATGTGAGTAGGAGGTTGAAAAACTCCAGCACCGTTTTACCGATCACCATGAAATTTGGTTCACCTAAGTTTTTATCATGGAGAAGGTTTTTATGCTATCCGTTTTCCTCTAACTTTTCACTAGGTGGCGCAGCAGAACGTCGAATTCTATTCCGTTTAGCCGTTTGCTATGAGAATATCGTCCAACCAATTTCGATGAAATTTGGTACACGCGAATATTAGAACACGGAGAATATTTTTCACTATCCATTTTGCTGTAACTTGCCGCTAAATGGCGCTGCAAAGCATCAACTTCTATACCGTTCGACCGATCGGCATAAAATTTTTTATACTTACACATTTGAGCACGAAGAATATATTCTAACTGCGTTACTTTTGATGTTACTAGCCACTAGATGACACTGCAATGCATTATTATTTTAACTCACCACTAGATGACGCTGCAGCAGGCCAAATTTTTGACCATTCAAACGGTGGCTATGAAAATCAGTATACATAGCTATTTGAACAATGAGAATATTTTGGCGTTATCCATTTTGCTATAACTCGCCACATGACGGCGCTGTAGCAAATCATTACTTTAATTAACCACTAGATGGCCCTGCAGTATATCACTTCTTGACTGTGCGAATGATCCCAATGAAAATAGGTATACATAGATATTTGAACACGGGGAAGAGTTTGGCACGATCCATTTTCCTATAACTTGACACTAGATGACGCGTCAACACATGAACTTCAAGACTATTCAGCCGATCGTCATGAAAATTCGTATACATCGATATCTGAATGCGAAGAATATTTTTGCCGTATCCGTTTTGCTAAAACTCGCCACTAGATTGTGCTACGCCGCATCGCCTTCTGCACCGTAAAAACGATTGCCTTGAAATTCAGTATGCATGATTATTGAACACAATATAACGCGATATCCATTTTGCTATATCTCTTTATTACAATAAATAGTAATCACAACAAATATTAATATCAAAAAGTCCATTCATTCCCGTGCGAAGAACGGGTACTTCAGCTAGTCATTACCATAAAATACTGCATCTTACTTTTAGATAGTTTTGTAGTTTATTATACATATCTATGATCAATATTTCAGGAAAGCCCAGTGTTTTTAGGATACCCTCTATAAATTTCTAGGCAATCATAGCAATTAGAGCAGAGACGCACATACAAACCGAAATCATAAATACTTTTCAGCTTTGTCGGAAAGTTTTGAAAGGGATGTTTTATATCAAAACACCAAAAGCGCTCTAAAGTACTTCCTAAGGGGCTATTTTCAAGAAATGGGAATTTCAGAATCATCGAAAATATTTCGTTCATAACGTAGTTTTCTTATCAGAGTCTGCTAGTTTGATTGATTTTATAATGTATTTATATCAACTTGTGACATTAAAAATGACATAGATTTCACTTGCGATTTTAAAATGATGTGCTGGAAATAAATTTCGAAGTATACAACAATACAATTCTCAAATATTAATTTTCCAGCCATGTTCTTGAAAAACACATTATATATATTTTGCATAAACAGATTACTCATTGCATTTGTTACCTATAAAGTTTGAAAAATATCTGAAATATTTATCACAACTTCATCACTGCTTTTGGATAAACACGCACATCTTGGATATTAAGTTGAAAAATAAGACCTACAAAACTTCATTTAATATGATTTATTAGTGACTTTTGAAGGAGAAACATATACCTCCACAATTAAGATTTGCGATTTCAGTTAAAATTTGTATAATGTCTGCTTCTTTTGTAGATAGAGGTAATTTAGATTTATGTTTTGAAATGAAGTGATTTAAGAGGCAAAGTAAAGTAAAGAAAAATAAAGAGCCACGTATTAGGTGGGTGTATAATATACATAATGACAGGGGTGTGGCCTTATACACTTGACTCTTTTGTAAATGATACTTTCTTGTTCTTATAGATATTCACCGATTAGAATATGCACTTTACACATAAATTTGGATCAGCCAAAATGAAAAAAAAAAAAAAAAAAAAAAAAAAAGAAAACAAGGAAATAGTTTTTAGTTTTACTAAACATTTCTATCTCGTTAATAGGAATGAATTTCTTAAAACACTCTAAGTATCATATTATTTTAAAAACGTAGGCACAATTGTACATTAAAAATTAAATTTATTTATTTATGTATTTATTAGAGAATTCACTAAAATACAGTAAAACTGAGTAATGATAAATGTTTGACTGAAAATAGCTAGGGACGTTAGATGTTTTTGAAATAAGTATTCACTAGATTTACAATGTTGCTGAATTAAAAATGTCAGTGAATTTTTTTTGTACATTACCTTAAAAAATACTTTTCAAATACATTCATATAAACTAAAAAATAATAATACTAATATTTATATAGTATATATATATATATATGCAGATTTTTGCTTTTCAGGGATAATCCAATTACTTATTTTTGATTTAATTCTCAAGTTTCCATCACAATCTATAACTTCTTTGCTCAATTGATTTTTTAAGCCTCTCAAATTACAAATGTGAAATTTGATTTTCCTTTTGCAAATATTGAAGGAGTTGGCGATTCTGGATTAAATCACCTTTTATGTGCGATATCCGAGAGCTGAAAGTGACATTCTCGATAACTCAATTGTATCTCAACGTATTTTTGGTCCTAGTGACACTTTTTCACTTTTAATGTTATTTTTGAAAATTAGCAAAATTAGTGAAATAACAAGATAATCTCTTTTTGCACTGAAAAGCTATTTTGTAAATAATATTGATATTCAGTCTATAATGATATCAGGGGATAGAGAGATTGTATTGATTTTTATTATAGGAATTATTGTTATAATAAATATATTATTATTTAATATAAATATTGATATTAATAAAGAAATAATGGAAATTAGTATAATTATTTTTATTATCATTATAATTTTTGGTTATTATAGTTCCACAAACTATTATTTTATAAACTAATATGAATGTAAATTTCACTAGATTTACAATGTGATTTAAAATATAAGTAAATCTATTTTAAGGATTAGAATTAATAAGGAATATGGAGGAATATGGAAGCGAAAGTTTTTTGATTTGAATTAAAGAATGAATATTTTATGTTGTTATTATTGTGAGTAATATTAATAAATAATAAAAGTGAAAATGAAGCGGTAGCTAATGATTATGATAAATATCAAAATGATTGTTTGATTTGATCATGTTATTATTGATGATATTAATAAAGTTTTTCTGAAGGTATTAATTGTTGGGGGTGCTGAAATGTTAATAGCTATAAATATTGATCATCAAAATACTATGTTTGGAAAAATAATTATTAACCCTTTGAATAGTATTACGTTTCGTGTATGATAGTTAAAATAAATATCATTTACTAAGAAGAAAAGTGCTGATGAAGATAACCCGTGTGCTAGTATCATAATAATTGCTCCTATCATTCCGTTATAATTTAGTGAAAAAATTCCTATTAATATAAATCCTTTATGAGCAACTTACATTTTTGCACAATACAATTACACTTTTATAAACATAAAATTTTAATTAGTCTAAATATAACAAAGTAAGACCTGTTGATATTACAGCCAAAAATTTCCATCAGTGTAAAAATTAAATAGCTTTAGGAAACCTACTATTAGTCATGTAAGGAAGATTTTGTACGGAAATAGGATACATAATTATGAAATTCAGAGAAAAATCAAGTGAGAAGCCCGCAGACGTGGCTAATGGATCTTACATGAGTTTTCTTCTGGAACGATAGCACAGAGCCATAAGCTGTTTCCTTATTATTCAAGTCGTAAAAATTCTAAATTTAGGCAAGCCAAGTTTTGTGTTAAAAATTCTTACTTTATTATTTTAAAATACTGGATAAGCATAAATATGACAATACAGTAATTATGTATTTCGGGTATTAAACTTAATTTTAAAATGTTTTCAAAAAGAAGTAATCTTAATACTGAATGTCGGTGGTCATAGTAAAAATTACTAATAAATGATTTTGCCGCATTACTGTAAATTTAAAGTATTGGTTAATAGATATTATTTTAAATTTTTTCGCAGTTATTATTTTACCGTTATTATTATAGTAATATTATCACATAACAGAGACTAATTTTACAGCATTTGTAATATAATTTAAAAAATAAAAGCTCTTAACAAAAAATCCAAGGTTAGAATTTTTTAAAATTTTCATTGGGATGCAAAAAGAAAAAAATTAAGAATTTCTTAACATTAACGAATTTCTTTAATCTAAATTGTGCAGTTCCAAGGGAAAAAAAAGGATACAATTTGTTCCTTTTAGATTTTAACATTTTAAAATTTGGGATTTTGTCTATGTGTAGTTCATTTGCATTTCTGAAATACAACGGTATATTTTAAAGAACATGATTAATATTAAACAACATTTTTAAGTAGCATACATGCAGATTTAATTTAAGTATGAAGTATAGAAATATGTTCACGGACGGTAATAATTTAATTTTCACCGGAAAGACTTTAATATTATCTTTCGAATTATAAACATAGACACAATGTTTGAAATTAATTATTAATTATTTTCCTACTATAACTTATTAAAGATTTGTAAATTTTTCAGAATTTTTGTTTAAATCATTTTATATTATTTAACCATTCATTATAGAATTTTTAACTATTAAAATTTTATAAGTATTGATAGATTCTTATTTCATTGAAATTTCTTAAGCTTTAAGGAAACCATTTAAACATCTTACATTATATCTCTTTTTAACCTCACGAACAATAGCTTAAAAAGAGTAAACACGAGGCTTAACTATTTTAAAAACAACGTTTTTAAATTAAATGAATAGAACAACTATAAACTCATTCATTTTGAAAATTATCTCTATGTAAATGTGCAATTTTCTCTAATTAGCTTGTGACCGTGCGAATTTTCACATATAATGAATTATTTGAAATCTTCGTATTCGTTTCGTATTCTTTAGTACATTTTTATTTATTTGGATAGTTAATACAATTAAAAGCTACTAAAAAAGTACGCAGGAAAGACCAAATATTTGAATTTCTGATCTGAACGAAAGAACTTTTCAATTTAAAATATTTGAACAGCTTTTCATTGAAAGATTAGGCCGTTTTTGAAAATTTCGGAACCATAAGTTTACAGCTAATTTACTTCTTTTGATATTTTAAATAAGTTAATTAATTACTTAGCTCTTTAAACAACATTTATATAAGCATTCAAATAAAAAATAATTTTATTTAAATAATGTGAGCAATGGAATATTTTTTTTTCGTTTATTATGTTTAAAAAACATTTGAAACCCTTCATTATGCTGCTTTAATTTTATTTGTAAAAGCTGAAAGCAGTAAATATAATTTACAAGGCCATTTAAGATGACGCAACTAAATTAATTGCATGGTATGTTCTAGTGCTTGATATATTTTGCGTTTTGTGTATTTTAAAAGCATTTTAAACATGTTTTGATTTTTCTTTTTATAGAATAAAAATAGCTTGCTTTTACATTCCGCAGAGAAAAAGAGAAAGAAAAAAAAAAAACAGAAAAAAAGTCTTTCATTTATTTTTTAGGTAATAGCTACACATTAAATAAAAAATAAAATAAAATAAAAAAAGAGAGAAGTCAGCATACATAGGTAATTGCAGCTTAAAGTTTGCTGGTTGTCTTGATGTCTATCATGGTATCAACGGTATATTTATTTAAGGAAGGTAAATACTTGCTGATTTTATAAGTCTGCTATAATTATTTCAGTTAAATAAACCCATGTAAAGTCTTCTGTGTGTGTATTTGAACGATAATTATGTACTTTCGTTTTTTGAACTAAATGTACTTTCATTTTTTTTTTTTTTTTTTTTTTTTTTTTTTTTTCATTTCATGTTTAAATAGTTTCTAGACTAACAATCATTAGGTAGAACATTTTGAAGAAAGTTTAAAATATATTTACGAGGGAAAAGAATATATTTTATAAATTTGTATTTTATAGACTTTTTTTTTAAATATTTATTTTACTACATTTTGATAATTTTTATAAATTTATAAAAAAAAAAAAAAACAGCTGACTATTTTGACAAGAGATTTCAGTTTTGAGAAAATTTTATTTTAGGGTCACAAAAATCATAAATGTTATATAAATATTACTCAGATAAATTTTAAATTAAACATATAATTTGGAAATATAGTTTTTATTACTTTAAGACAGCTGTTATCCATTTGTAAACGATATAGTTGGTTACCTTTAAAACGTAGTTTTAATTTAAAAGAAATTTTATTTTAAGGTCGCAAAAATTCCACATGTTACACATATAAATTTTATTTGGGAAAAAGAAACTATTTTAGAGGTTTTTGAATACTATAAAGTATATATTTATGCATGATATAAAAATTTATGTCCATGTTACTGAAAATAAGAATGCTACGTTAGAGGCAAAACTGTAAAGTTGTATTCACTGCATAAAGTTTTAGCAGAGTCGTACGCAACAAAGTTAGTCGACAAAGAATGCTGGTGCATTGCAGTAAAAACTAGTGCCCAGTGAACATATTTTTCCAAACTGTCTAATTTAATTCCAAACTGTCTAATTTTACTGTCTAATTTAATAATTTTTTCTTTTTGTTTTCTTTGTCTGGGTTTGAAAGGAGCTCATTTTGACTTTAAACAAAATTTTGATCTTTGTAAAATCAATTTCGTTTTCTAGAAAGAAATTAATTAATAATAAAAAGGTACGATTTTCGGAGCCATGACAACTATAATCATGTCTCCATTCTGAAAAGGACGAGCTTATTCATTTATTAATTTTTAATCGTTTTGCCCTTAAGCAAAACTTATTACAGTACCTTGATGGGAAAACTAGAATGATTCTTGGAAATTTACTAACTACCGTTTTACTATTATAAAGAGAAGATTTAACATATAAAGTGAAGGAAAAACAGTTAATTTTATTAACAATGTTTCACTACTTTTTGACTCTTCAATTTGTTTTTCTGAAATCTATGATTATATCAATAGATCATCACGTCAAAAATACTTTGAAGATAACAAAAACTGTACGACACAGAAATACGCAGATTTTCAAGGAGTGTTTTTAGTTTATTACAGTGGTTAGGTTTCAAAGGACACAAACAATGTGAAATATTTTTTTATTAACAAACTTCATTAAGTTGTTTCGATTGAAAAAAAAAACAGAATTCAGAAATTAAATTAAATGTATTATAGCTGTGTTCATTACATATTTATTAAAAATGAATAGCACTATTATGCATATTTAATATTAATATTTTTTTCATTGTTTTAATATTTGAAAAAAATAGTTATTTTAATATATTTCGATTCGAAATCGACATTAAAAAATTGGATGGTAAAAATATCTTTTTAAATAAATATTTTATACTTTTTATTACAGCGTTAAAAATTTCTCTCAAATGTTATGTCACGGATTACAGAGCTTATTAGTTTAGAGAGCGTAATGCCGCCATATTTCCCTTTTGGCTAGTCATTAACCAGCTTCAGAATTCTAAAACAAATTTTAAAATATTATAATATTTACTGGGGTGTCGTATTCCTGTTACATTTTAGCAGTTATCGCATTTTTTAAATGTTATAAATTAAGAAATGGAGTAAACATTAATTAAAATTTACGTAAATGGCCGAGAATAAACTAAAGACAGAAAATAATAATAATAATAATAATAATAAATTGTTAAATGTAATTTGTACCATAAATTCATCATATTTTTAGTGTTAAAAGTGTTCTTGAGAGCTTCCCGTTAATAATTTTATTTTAAATTTGAATTTGTCAGACTTACTTAAAAAGAAACTATTGTAAGTTTGCGTTACATCAAATAGACACTATTAAAATGATACAATTTTTGAAAATTTGACACCATTGTGAAGACGTAGTAGAATATCGAATTCTATCTCATAATATTTATCAATGTTTGCCTGAAATACGTGAGAAGAAGGCAGGATTAATATGCTATCCATTTACAATTAAAATAAAAAATATTTTCAAGAAAAAAGTTATAATTTATTAAAATAGCAATTGGTTTTTATTAACATTTTATTGAGATTTTTATTCTCAAAAACATGGACATAGCGAAAATTACATAGAAACTGTAAGCATAATTTTTGCTGAATTTTACGCACCTTTTAGTACAATAGTTAGTGTCTGACAAATAATGATCCGAAATATTGTAGCTAAAAATTATGAACGCATAAAGTAATATTTTGTGATGAAATTGCAATTTTATTTTAGCATAAATATTGCTTATCTAAAGAAAATTTAATTTTATACTTGCTTAAATTCGACAGGGATAAGTTCGATATGAAGGGTAAAATATTTTATTTAAGTTATTTTCTTTATTAGTGTAAAAAGTTATTTTGCTAATATATTTAAGATTATTATTTTTATAAAAAATAATTTGACTGAAACTAACTCAGTTACGAGCAAAATATTATTGTTAAATGGCATTTTCTACAGTAGTATAAGAAAAGTACTATTTAAATTGCATTTAGAGAAAATTGTCGTATGATGAATTTTCGAGGAGGAAAAGTACAGAGAAATAAAAAGAATTAATCTTACCGTTAGCCAGCGCATTCTGTAGGCACACGAAAATTATCAAGGCACTAAAGCATATCCTGAGACAGTTCGAACGTCCTTTAACTCCTTCCATTGTTATATCAAGTCCTAAAACGACGTGCTAAGTAAAATCAACAAGCTACAAAATCAAGAAGTCCGTATTCGAACGAGTATCAGCACTCGGCGAAAAAATCCCAAGTCTCTCCTTCGGAATGAATAAAGAATAAAACTAACTCCTCATCACCTGATGCCACACAGAGAGACCTAAATGATGCGGAGAGGAAGAGAGGAAGAGAGAAGGAAGAAGATGCTTCCACTTCGTTCCGTCTCTGCGGATCAACTGCCTGTCAGAGCCTCTCGCTCTGGCCCTGAACTTGAATCGGGTGCGGAGTCACGTGACAGCCGGCCGCCATTTTGGATCTCTCTGCCGGGGTCAACAGCCCTGGTGGTTGAAGGGAGAAGTTTTTTACCGCTGCTGGCAGGTGTTGTTTCGTCGCCAAATTGCGCAAAAACTGTAGCGCACGGGAGCGCGCTCCACTTTCCGAACGAGCAAGTTTAGAATACCAGGGCACTAAGTGGCTGTTTAGAGATTTCTTCGCCGAATAAATATTTTATTTTTTCCGTTTGGTGACATATTCCTTTTGTTTTATTCTTCCTTTTTTATTTCGCACGCGCTGTTGGGAAAAGATGGCATCGACGACGATACGAAAAACTCGCGCTGATTTGACTCATTTTCGAGTGGGGTAAAATTGTGGTTCACGTAGGTTGCGGTTCGGATCGATAGTGTGAACTCCGTTCGCACGTAGAATCTATTTACTACAATCGAAGTGATAAAAAGTGACAATTAAACGGCTATGAAACGCGACTTTTCCGTTTAAACGGATCGACCCGATCTAATTCGATTGATTAAGAGCTTTAACATCCGCAACTTCCAGAAGATAATGTTTTATTTTTATGACGTAATTTTACGAACGTAACTTTGTGCATTTTATTATTATTTTTTAAATACAGCCGAAGCTCGTTTTTACAACGAACATCTTTTTTTTTTACGAACACTACTAGCGAACTGACCCGAACAGACTGCCATAGATGATTTTACGGCTCGTATTTTGCGAACTGTATGAGTGGTCCCAAAGAGTTTATAAAAAAAAAACGAGCTTCGACTGTATTTGGAAATTTTCTATTATTTCAATCGTTCCGTTTCCGGTGAAATTTTCGCGCTTGCTATCCTACTATATAGTTATGCTTATCCCTGACTCACTCTAACCACTCCGCCATCACTCCAAGAAGATTGAAAAGCAGAAAAAGCGTAATAATGCCTAAACCGTTTGTACGATCCGCTTGAAAGTTTTCGTATAAAAATATAAAAAACAATCTGCGCGACTTTAAAAATCTGAAAATCCACCGGTTCCCTCATTTTTAAGCGATTTTTTTTGTTCTTTTCAGCTCCCTTTTATTTACGAGAGTCAAAAAAGTTAATCGTTTGCTTGACAAAATGACCAGTTGCAATGGATATGACGTCCTATTCATCACGTTCATCAGGCTTTGAAAGGAAAGTGTGATTCCAATTCGTTTAAGACAGTTAAAACAGATTACACAGTTTAAATATTTTTTTCACAAATAAATCGTCTGCATGGATACAAGAAAGGCTGTGTACACAAAACGAAATCTTTCGAATGCCAAAAGTTTCCGCGCGTTTCCAGAAGAACACAAATTCCATTTGGGTATATAATAAAGATTGAATGGGAATTTATTTATTTTAAGCGGACGAAGATTAAATATATTGAGTGTAGGCATATTTTCGTCAAATGTTTTTTTATAGTGCCCGTTGTAATTGCCTCCACAACGGGCTTTGACTTCTAGTAGTGAAAGATAGTAGCCCTCGATTCCTAAGCTTTTATTGCTTTGTGAGGAAGGGGGTGGGATATTACCGATTCCATAGGTCGCGGATTGATTCAAATTGGGCAACCGGTAAATTCCGTTTACAAAGAACCTGAACCTGATGTTTAATAGAATTTAATTTAAGTGATGTAAAGTAAAAAAAAAAAAAAAAAAAAAAAATATGGAGTGACTCCACTCGACTTTCAGAACATTTGCAATTAAGTTCATTACCAAGCATTTAAATAAATTTTAATCGATAAATAACTCAAACATATATACCAAACTGAAGCTCAATCGAATGCGCCGTTTAAACGCTAGTGCACTTTCAATAATTTCTTCCCATATGCCACAATGTAAAAGAAATCTTTGTCGTAGCCCTGTAGAAAAACTATAAGTCCTATACACATCAAAATCAATACCGGTCTTACGATAGTGGTTTATAACATATATACTCAATTTGAGCTCAATCGAATGTACCGTTTGAACTCTAGCACACTTTCAAGAACTTCCTCCGATAGGCCATAATGTAAAAGAAATCTTTGTCGTAGCCCTGTAGAAAAACTATAAGTCCTATACACATCAAAACCAATACCGGTCTTGCGACGGTGGTTTATAACATATATACCCAATTTGAGATCAATCGAATGCTCCGTTTAGGAGCTATCGTGTTCACACACACACACACACACACACACACACACACACACACACACACACACACACACACACACACACACACACACATACATCTCGTAAAAATAACATAAATGAATTCAGAAGACCTAAAAACGTGTAAATACACCAAAATCTCGAAGTTGAATTTTTTCATGATTACAATACTTTCCTAACATGGTACATGTTCGGAAAGTAATAAATTGCTATACACCCCGACTCTTTCATTTAAACGCATCGACATAATCTAACTAAATCGCTGTTTAAGAGTTTTAACGTCACAATGTTTAAGAAACATGCAGTCTTTAACTACCTGAATACGCAGAAAATTTTGTCGAATATTTTTTTTTTAATTTCTTTTTTAATGCGCACAGATTCTGTCGTACCTTTTGTTAAATTTGCCTTGGTGATTCCCCCCCTCCCCCTAATCAGGAAGAGCAAAAACTTTAAACTTCAAACGGATGTTGGAGATTTGGCATGTAAGCACTTAAACACACACATACTGACACTTTTGGAGAACACACATGAACACTTTTGGAGCTAAAGCCGCTGTCACAATGATGGTTATTTTAAGCAAGTCGTGTAACAGTGACTAACGCCAAAAATAAAGTTAGATCTTTCTTATTTTTTAAACATTAAAATTACGGGGCGAGGTTTAGCGCATATGGTCCAGAAAATTGATGCTTGTTTCTGAAGACGGATCAAAATGCTTGAGCGTTCCGGAGCGTTTAAATAGCGGAATGACTACACTTTCAAGTCGATAACATCAATCGAAACGCGATAAAAGTAGAAATTAGCTGGGTTGTTAAAGGGGCTAATTCACTGCTTCGCCACAAATGTGTGTAGTTAAACAACTGGGTGTTTAATGCAGCGGCAAAGTACAAAAATTACCCAGGCGTGTAAAGCAGGAACTAACGTTTAGAGAGATGAAATATTTACAGAAAGCAGCACGCGAAATTACTATTGTTATTTTGGCTGGGAGGAACAATGATGTTAAAAGAGCAATCAATAAATTGCGTATCTTTTTGCTGGTTATCGCAGAAAGATTTGTTTTAACGACGAGATTGATCATCACAAGGCATCGATTGATGCGAAGTTTACGCATGTTGGTCCTATGCACTCTGCCTTGACCTCTATTGAAAAAGGTGAATATAACACAAACAACTTTTTCACGGGAGCACTCAAAATAGTTCAATTATAATACATTACGTTACTAATATGCGCTGTTATGGTTTAAAGTGCACTATAGAGATTTAAATCTGTTTCAAACAAAATATAAAATAATGATCTCCATGAAAAATCATCTCTGTGGTATTCATAATTCCTTTAAAGGACCATAAAAAGGAATAACGATACTACATTATACAGTGTATGGCAATTAAGTGACGCTAATCAGATTCGGCAAAAATAACATTATTACTATTATTATTACTATTATACTTTTTATTTAAAGGATGGGAATAGCGTTTTAAAGGGTCTTGCAAAAATAAAATTAAGGGAATGGAGGAAAGTTATGAAAGGTTTACTTTAATTTTTGAGAAAAAGTTATGAATTTTTGCATGGATATGCATTGGAGAGAAAAAAAAAAACTATAAATAAATAAACTATTTAACTTCTCTTTTTAAACAGAATAATTTTTTGAAAAATTTAAAAAGGTTTCTTACGTTTAAATTTTCAGTTTTTTTCATTTAAATTTTACTTATAATTATTTAAAAATATATTCTGAACATATTTGGGTATTACTTTAGACATTCATGGAAAAGATAAAATTTGCGAAACATTTTTTGTGCTGTAAAATCAAAATTTCACAAGAATTTCATGTATTTTAAACTTATATTGAATTTCATCTTAATAACATTAATCTTAATAACAAACAAACAAACAAAAACTGAAACTAATACCGAAATTTATTTATATATCTTTCACATTAACAGTTATATAACAAATAATAACAGTTTACTCTTTATTTAAAGAACGGAAAAAATATTTGAAGTTATTTAAAGGATCTTGCAAAATTGCATTAAGGAGATGATGGACATTATACAGTTTTTCTTTTATTTTTGAGAAAATGTTAAGAATTCTTGCATACATTTGCATTGGAATATAAAGATTTATATTATTAAAAAATATATAAATTTTATTTAACATTTTTGATAAAAAAACATAACTTTTTTGAAAATTTTAAGAAAGATTTCTTACGTTTAAATTTTGAACTTACTCCTTACATGTTACTTTTATTTAAAAATATATTGTGAACATATTTGGACATATTTTTTTTAGATTAATGGAACAGTTAAATTTTACGAATTATTTTCATGCTGTAAAATCAAAATAAAAATTTCATAAGAATTTCGTGTTTTTTATACTTATATTGAAATTTCGCAATCTTCATAACAACAAAAACTGAAAAAGGGAACCCAAATTTGTTTTTATATCTATGAGCTTGTGCAATAAATTTTATAAGATTTCTCCAAGAATTAAGAAGCAATGAATATTTCAGACATTTTACTCCAAAAAATACTCATTTCACGGAAAAGACATTTATAAAAAAGTTTTGTACTTACCTTTAATGTTTACCTGTATACTTTCGCACTTATAAAACTTCTTTCGATATTAACTTATATACATGTCTTTTTTTTGTATGAGATTCAATAAAATTCATATTTTAATACATAAAAATAACGCTTCCGATAGTTTATCTATTTTTGGTAATTTCAAAGTCCACCACTTTTTTTTGGGGTTCATGTACATTTCAAAATATTTTCTACGTTTGCCAATAAATATGGTCAATATAGTTATACATGAATCTGAATGCTCATGTTTATTGCTTGAGTGCAAAAAAATTATTTTCTTAATTTCTGTACGACCCCTAAAACGCGGTCATCCTATGTGATTTTTTTTCTTCGAGAGATTGAATCAGCATTTATTTATCTTTATATCGCTGACACTTTTTAGGATGAAATTCTCAAATTTCGTATACCACCCCATGACTGTATGGGCACATTTTACTGACTGGAAAATATTTTGTTCGGGGGTCGTATAAAAATATTAAATGTGTAACTTTTTGAAAAGTAAAGAGCAGAAATTTTTTTTACCTTACCTTATGTACAAGGTGATTATAATTGAACTTCAACTATAAACAGAATTCTGCAGCTGAAATGACTGAGCAGATTGCCGGAAAATATGGCGTATGGACTACTCCCACGATGCACTCAAGGAAGATTTTTGAAAAAAATAGTTCAGAAAATTTCCACAAGGTGAAGCTTTGTACGGTGAAATAAGCTTAAAAAACGACCCAAAATAATTTATAAATGCTCAAAAGCTATTCAATAAATGTTGAAATTGTTTATAAATTTTGAATTGCCCATTTCCATTGTTAAATTTGATGTTTTTGCATGCAATACGCCACCTAGTGGACATTTATGAATGATTTTTTTTTTTTTTTTTTCAAAATTCATTGAGTGCATCTCATGTACAGACTACATTTCAGATTTGGTTACAATCTATTCACACCTTTTAGGTCTAGAAGCCTACTTTTAGGAGAAGTTTAATTATAACCATCCTGTAGAATAGGTATGGGCAATCTTTAAAAAGTTGCGGGCCAAATTTTAGGATGTTACTGAAGTCGCGGGCTGTATGATTGGGATTTAGAATGGTTTACATGAGTTTTTATACGGGGTTTTGATAGGCTCCGCGGGCCAGATGAAAAGCCTTGGTGGACCACATCAGGCCCGCGGGACGTAGGTTGCCGATATGTGATGTAGAATATTTTTCCAATTTACATGGCCCACTTATCTAATGGATAAAAAATTAAAGCGCCTTACCATCTTTCTGTGATACCTCCGAATATACCCCCAAACATGGCGGAAAAGAAGACATTTGAATCGGAAAGTTTCATAATGGATGTGCTTGGTATCATTAATCTTTCTTTTTTAATTATACATCGAAATGAGTGAGGAAAGACTTCGTGGAAGGGTTAATAACTTCATTCAAACTTCGAAAAACACGACGTCGGGATAGGGCACACTCCTACGCTCTCCGGAAGGAGGAAGCGATTTCAAGTGATGCCCCAGCTGGGGCAAAAATTCGGAGGGATTATATCTCTGTGCACGTTTTCTTTAAAAACACAAAATTTCAGCTCACTCCATCCCCCCTCCGCTTATTTAAAGCGAAATCGTTGAAAGAACACGCGTGAGTTGTGTTTGTTCACATATCTGCCATCAAAACCCTACAAATCCAATCTTTTTGAGTTGAATTGGAATGATGAAAAATAAGTTTGACAATTTTAAAGAAAGATGGCAGACGATTTTTCTGCTAATGGAAAAAAAAAAAAAAAAGACGTTAGGTCAGATTTATCACTTCCTTTCGGAAATAATCCCAGTAGTTCTTTAACCCTTTGAGGCGCAACCCTTTCCCAATAATGAAAAAAGGGCAGCCGTTGCCATCGCTCGACATAACTACCAGCAAGATGGCGGACGATCGAAACGTTCATCGCGTGCCTCAGATCTAGAGACCCTTTTTTGACGCAGCTGGCTGTCGAGACAATTTTTTTACGGGAAATAACGTGCTAAAATGCAAACGATTCTCGTGGAGCTATGTCACCCGCCACTATTTTTTTTTTTAGAAATCAAATCTATTCTTCGTGACTGGCAACAGTCAAAACGTCAGTTTGGTGTTCCCAGAGAAGGAACACTGCGCGTGAAAGGATTAAAGCGAAATCGTTGAAAGAACACGCGTGAGCTGTATTTGTTCGCTTATCTGCCATCAAAACCCTACAAATCCAATCTTTTGAGTTGAGTAGGAATAATGAAAAATAAGTTTGACAATTTTAAAGAAAGATAGCAGACGATTTTTCTGTCAATGGCAAAAAAAAAAGACGTTAGGCCAGATTTATCACTTCCTTTCGGAAATAATCCCAGTAGTTCTTTAAAACGATGATTGGATAATAACCAGTACATTTCACGACGATCGAATCGGTAGGATAATGTGGAGTTTAAAAAAAAATAAAATGAGACATGCTACATGTAGTGATAAGATCAAAAAATGGATGGTTTGCCGATGGCTTACTGAATTGAAGAGAGATGCGACATCTTTTTTTTTCAGTGGTAGATGTTGCGTTTGTTTGGCTTTCCAAGCGTAACGTGTATTTTGGAAGCAAATTACACATATTTCATTATTTATGATGGGGATTTAGTGGATGAGAGAACAAAAGTAAACAGTTTGAAACTGTGCTTGTAGTAGTTAAGTCGTGACGAGGTATGCTTATTAATCAGTTCTCAGATGTATTCAGGCATTTTATTTAGCATCGTTGTATTGGCGCATTCGAATACATGTCTACCAATACATGTCTACCAAGGCACAAACAATTTTAAGATGTTTGTGACCTGGGCATTTCTTTTCTGAAAATTTGGGAGTATTCTAAACGAATTTAAAAAAAATAAAAATTTGGTCCAATTGATTGATTTATTTACAAATGTGGAAAGCATTGTCATTGAAGTATTCATACAAAATGAAAGCTTAGTGTCTTAGGAACGAAATGATATGAAATATAAAATTCTACGATAATTTAGAAAGAAGTTATAGCCATTTATATAGTCATACTAGCTGAAGTACCCGTTCTTCGCACAGGAATGAATGGACTTTTTGATATTGCGATTTGTTGTGATTACTATTTATTGTAATAAAGAGATATAGCAAAATGGATATCGCGTTATATTGTGTTCAATAATCATGCATACCGAATTTCAACGCAATCGTTTGTACGGTGCAGAAGGGGATGCGGCGTAGCACAATCTAGTGGCGAGTTTTAGCAGAACGGATACGGCGAAAATATTCTTCGCATTCAGATATCGATGTATACGAATTTTCATGACGATCGGCTGGACAGGCCTGAAGTTCATGTATTGACGCGACATCTAGTGGCAAGTTATAGGAAAATGCATAGCGCCAAACTCTTCCCCGTGTTCAAATATCTATGTATACCTATTTTCATAGCGATCAGTTGCACAGTCAAGAAGTGATACACTGCAGCGCCATCTAGTGGTTAATTAAAGTAATGATTTGCTACAGCGCCGTCAAGTGGCGAGTTATAGTAAAATGGATAACGCCAAAATATTCTCATTGTTCAAATAGCTATGCATACTGATTTTCATAGCGACCGTTTGAATGGTTAAGAATTTGGCCTGCTGCAGCGTCATCTAGTGGCGAGTTAAAATAATAATGCATTGCAGTGCCATCTAGTGGTGAGTAACATCAAAAGGAACACAGTTAGAATATATTCTTCGTGCTCAAATGTGTAAGTATAAAAAATTTTATGCTCAACGGTCGAACGGTATAGAAGTTGATGCGTTGCAGCGCCATTTAGCGGCAAGTTACAGCAAAATGGATAGTGAAAAATATTCCCCGTGTTCTAAAATCCTCGTGTACCAAATTTTATCGAAATCGGTTGGACGATATTCGCATAGCAAACGGCTAAACGGAATAGAATTCGACGTTGTGCTGCGCCACCTAGTGGCAAGTTAGAGGAAAACGGATAGTATAAAAACCTTCTCCATGATAAAAGACTTAGATGAACCAAATTTCATGGTGATTGGTCAAACGGTGCTGGAGTTTTTCAACCTCATACACACATACCAAAATTCATTTTTAATCTATAACCAGTGTTATTATATATACCAGTCTCAAATAAAATCCAGTTCCAAATCTAAGCCTCGCCAAAGTGCCAACATACGCCATTTTGCAAGAGTTTTTTCAGGGAATCATTTGAAGCATTGACTTAGCAGCAATCAATATGGGAAATGGTTCGACCGCCAAAAAGTAAAGCACGCTTTTATTTGAAAAGTGGAATCCCTTAATGCAGCCGCATTTTTAAAAATTATCAACTATATAACGTGTTTTATTCATCGTTACTCCGATGTACTATATGCGGAGATTTCAATTATCTGAAATTTGGCGGAATTCCCCCAACTTAAATCAATGTACTCAATTGGCGAGAATGCTGAAGATAGATCACTTGAAATCCCTTATTAACTGCATTATTTCCTCACGATCATTAAAATTTAACGCTGTATTCTAATAAAACCTTTGCACTTGTTTTCAAAAATCCATTTCCTTAAGCTCTCAGTAAATTGCGCCAAGCTGGAAACTGTGCAAACCGCTAGAACTCACTTTCTCGGCATTTCAGCCATTGTATTTTTCGCCAAACTAAAAAATTTTACATATTAGCCTCAGAAATCTCAATTCTTATTGTTTTTCGTATAAAACTTTTCATTCCTGCTCTGTTTTCCCATGCACACGATATCATAATTAAAAAAAAATAACCTTACGAATACAAACTAACGAAGAAAAATTATTATTATTAATTTATTTTTACTTTGAGAATTTAAAACATTTTATTCGGCAAAATCGCCACACATGGCAACCACGATGCTTATTTCACACTTTTTTCACTATAGGGGTTACAATTAAGGAAAGCTTTTTGCGTGGAGAGCATAAAAAATCTCTTAAATTCCGGGAACGGGTGGACTTTCAAAGTTTTAAAGTAGACTATAATTTATTCTATATTATTTTACATATCTGTGCAAAATTTCAGGCTAATAGGTGGCCATTTTTGTGGATTTGTATACGAATCAAATCCACAAACAAACAGAATTTCATTTTTATTTATAAGATGTGTGATTTAGGCCCCCATAAATGGCTGACGGTCGATTTTGAAAAGCTCTTAACTTTTTTGAGCCCAAGGACCGATCTCAAAATAATTTATGGTTCCGTAATCAGCGTCAAAATTTCTATAAGTGGATAAAATTTCATCAAAATCGGAGTTGGTGAATGCCATTTTTGAAAATTTTTGGATGAATTGACATGGGATGACCCATATTTTGGTGTAAGTATTAAATTTAAAAAATTGGAACATTAAATTGTTATTTTTATTTTTTCAATTTTTTAATTTTCTTTGGCAAGGTGGAGGGGCGCAGGCTTATTTTTGCACCCCGGCGCTCGGTATCGTAAAGACTGCCCAGCTACTTACCGTCCTGGTTTCGTGAAAAAGATGATTCAAACTTGTTAATTCCCCTTCCTGTGAGACTTTTCAAGCTAACTGAAATCGTAAAAATTAAGAAATTATTTTTCTCGTGGAGAAATTTTTACTTTAGAGATGATTAATTTAAATTGATATTCAAAGCGATTTATTAAACTCGCGAAAAATAATCGCCGCTTACTCTAACATTATTTTGTCAGCTGCATAATTTTTACATCAAAGTCATTTTTAAACTCGCGGTATCAAAACGACCTGAATCTCACTTGCAATAATTAACTTGAATTATTAAAAACAAAAGAAGCAGTCCCACTTTTGTCGAGCATTGTGGAACTGTATTATATCACTCGTGGCGCAAATTTCATATCTAAGCCTATTAACCTAAATGGGATTTTTATGTATTTTTAAATTGAATTATCATCATCATTGATTGATACTAGAATGACTTCAATCTCACTTGAATTATTGAAACCAAGAAAGAAATAAATTTAACTTTGTTAACTATGCTCACTTCTTTAAAAATCTTTAAAAAATTAGGGAACAGGGGCATTCCAGAATTTTAAAGCAGCCTATGACCTATCCTGTGTCGTTTCACATATCTGTGTAAAGTTTCAAGCCAATCGGTCAAACGGTGTGGAAGGCGTTCCTGGATAAACAAACAAACAAACTTTCATGTTTATAGATAAGACTAGCTGACCCGGCAAACGTTGTTTTGCCATATAAATTATTCCTAGGATTATTTTAGTAGAAAGAAATGACTAACTTATTGTAAGTGTGTGAGGATGTGGTATATGAGTGGAAGAGGCATGGAGCGCTGTGAACAATGCTGAAATATAAAAATAACACAATACCAAACATTTATATTTTTTATTCATTGTAATTTATTCTTTACATTTATATATATATCGCTAATTACAATAATTTTACTAAAAAATAATATCAATCCCTTAACGGAATAGAGTGAACAATATATTTAGCTAACACAAACAAACTGCATGGTTTGCCCACTCGAGATCATGCCACGTATAATTGTCCGTGTGAAAAACATGGCGTGCTCAAATCTAAGCCACAAACAAACATAGTTTGGCCTTGAGACTTATTCATAGTCATTCCATAAAAAATTTTGTCCAAAAAAAATAATAATAAAAGGATGAAAATCTGAAACATTTTCAGATTTTAAATACGCACTATAGCGCGTGGGCGGCGTTAAAATAGGAATCAACTCTTTCTTGTACCATAAAACACATCTTTGGAATCGAAATCTATCTTAAAATCGCCTCGTGAAACTGTTTTACAATCTTCGCCAGGCATATTCGTCCAATAGGCATATTCTAACTATGTCGCAAAGACATCAAATGGGAATCATAATCCATGAGTGTACAGTGTTTTCCTTTCTTGTTCCACAAAGCACTTCTTCAGAATAGAAATCAATATTAAAATCGCCTAATAAGACTGTGTTACAATATACGCCAGGCGTTTTCTAACTATACTCGAAATATATTTATAATAAATTGTCACGTTTTACCTCCCCATTTAGCGATCCATTATCAAAAATTGCAAATCCTTGTGCGACTTTCAACATTTTATTAATGCCCCCCCCCCTCTCCACGTTATCTGGCAAACGCATTTGAAAAGGGACTCGGTGCGCTAATGCCTAGACAAAAATCCTGATTGAACTTATTAGCACTCTGGTGCTAAAAATTTTGAGGTGGACCGCCCTTGTGACTTAGGGGTATCAGACAAAATCCTATTCGCAGACCTAACGAATATACATATAAAATTTCTTTAAAATCGGTCGAGCCGTTTTGGAGGAGTATGGTAACTAACACTGTGACATGAGAATTTTATTTATTAGATATACCCAATATGAGTTCAATCGAATGTACCATTTAAACGCTAGAGCACTTTCAAGAATTTCCCTCCCTTAAGCCATAATGTAAAAGAAATCTTTGTAGTAGTCCAGTAGAAAAACTATAAGTTCTATACACATTAAAATCAATGTCGGTCTTACGATGGTGGTTTATAACATATATACCCAATTTGAGCTCAATCGAATGCCCCGTTTAGGAGCTATCGTGTTCACTCACATACACACAAACACACACACACACACACACACACACACATACACATACAAACATACATCTCGTAAAAATAGCATAAATGAATACAGAAGACCTCAAAACGTGTTAATACATCAAAATCTCGAAGTCGAATTTTTTCATGATTACAATACTTTCCTTACAGGGTACATGTTCGGAAAGAAAAAAGGATGAAAATCTGAAACACTTTCAGGTTTTAAATACACACTATAGTGCTATATATTAAAATCGTATCATTAGTTATACGTTGCCCCTATTTTTCTTACTTATTCCATTAAGTTTCAAAAGTGTATCATTATTCATGACTGTGCTGTATTTTTCTTGCTTGTTTCGTAAAACCCATCTTTGGAATCGAAATCTATCTTAAAATCGCTTACTAAAACTATTTTGCAATCTTCGCCAAGTATATTACAAATATACTTCATCGTTTTATATATTGTTTCGAATGTGCATCATAATCCATGAATGTACCGGTTTGTCTTTCTTGGGTTGATTCCTACTTTAACGCCTCGACTCTCGCCAAGGTGGCGATCATTAAACATATGCAGTTACCATGACGATTTTTTGCATTAATGTGGCAATCGTAATTTAGAAATAAAATGGCGATTTGGAACAACATGTAAGTAAAGCATGCCGTTACATTTTTATTTATTTTGAATTGCCAATTAATGTAGTTTTAATAATTAAGTGTCTTCAGATTCCTTAACTGGTGCGTTTATCGCTAGTTTGTTTACTTTAGTTTTCATCTGGTTCTTTTGGGAGCGTTGAAACTGTAATTACCGTATCGTACAATCGTATTCCAAACCATCAACAATTTCATGTGCCCGGCATTTATCTTGGTGAAAAATTACTTGTCTTACTGGACCGCCGGGATAATACGTAAGTACCGTTGAAACTTGTGGATAACTCCCAGAGACCCATGACTGCAAAGCTCGCCAAAGTACGGGAATTTTTTAGGTTGGCGAGAGTGGGGGCGCTAAAATAGGAATCAACTCTTTCTTGTACCATAAAACACATCTTTGGAATCGAAATCTATCTTAAAATTGCCACCTGAAACTGTTTAGAATTTCCTCCAGGCATGTTCTTCCTGTAGGCATATTCCAACTATACCGCAAAGACATTTTAAATACTGTTTGGAATGGGCATCCTAATCCATGAGTGTACCGTGTTTTCCTTTCTTGTTCCACAGAGAACTTCTTCGGAATAGAAATCTATATTAAAATCGCCTAATAAAACTCTTTTACAATATACGCCAGGCGTTTTCTAACTATACGCGAAATATATTTATAATAAATTGTCGCGTTTTGGCACCACATTTAGCGATCCATTATCAAAAATTGCAAACCTTGTGTGACTTTCAACATTTTATTAACTTCCCTCCCCCTCTCCACATTATCTGGCAAACACATTTGAAAAGTGATTCGACACGCTAATGTCTACACAGAAATCCTGATTGAAATGAATAACACTCGGGGGCTACACATTTTGGGGTGGACCGCCCTTATGACTTAGGGGTATGAGACATAGTTAAAAACCTATTCTATGACCTAACGAATATACATAGAAAATTTCATTAAAATTGGTCGTGTGGTTTCGGAGGAGTTAGGTGACTAACACTGGGACAAGAGAATTTTATATATTAGATTTAAGAAAATGTGCGTGTATTTCCGTTCCTTTCCTTTTTTTTTTCTACCTTTCAACTTCTGAGGACATAAAAATGCGTACAATATTTGGAATTTTCATTTTAATAAAAAAAACCAGTACTTAAATACTTATGCAAGAGAAAATATAAGCATTTTGCTTTATTACGTTAAATCATATTTCATTTTTACCTGAGATTGAATGAAACCGATGTTTAACTCATTATTTTTTAATGAAAGAAAAACGCACGTTTTTATTCTACCACTTATATTACTGTATTATAATTAATCTTACGATACAATAAAATAATTTTTACGATGTTTAATTATGGTTTTTAAAATGAAAGTAAATGTATAGTGTCTAATTATTTTTTATTTATTAAACAAGCACGGGAGAATTTTTTTTTCTCTAAATTACCACCTAAAATTATTTTTAAAAAAAACATAGAAATGTAAATAGGAATAAGTTCATTAACATACCTCTAAAATAAATTTTTACTTAATTAAAAAAAGTAAATATAACAGGATATTCATTTAAAAACATGCATATTTTTTATTATAAGAACGACTTTTCTTATTGTAAATTTATTACTATCAATATATTTTTCTATGTACGAAACTATAAATTAAACTAATGACAAGATTTTACTATAAAATTTATTAGTAGATGCTTTTCTTGATATTTTTATATATTTAAAAGCATAAAATTGTAAAAATAATGATGACTCACAAATGCCTGTTTTATTAAATTCAATCGCTGCAAATTATCAGTTATAGTGAATTGTGTCTAATTTACTTGGATTTATTGAGTTAGTAACTAAGTTCCCGCCATTTTAATTTTAACGTTCCACATGTCGTTCAATGTTTTGGCATAATGTTTTAAATCATTCGAAAGAGTATGTTTCGTTCTACCGGAATCCTTTTTTTGGGGTGGGGGTGGGGTTAATTTATGATAATTTTCAGACTTAGGCGTAGAGTTATATAGGCCCGTGGGGCTCGAGCCCCCCCCCATTAAATTGTGAATAGGCACTGAGCCCACCGAATAATTTACCACTAAACACAGAAAACTAATTTATACTAACATAAAAAAAAAGTATTTCACGCCATTTACAAACGTTTAAAAGAAACCTTTACTTGTACTTTTAAAAATTTTCTTCTTTTGATTTCAATCATGATTTAGTATTCATTGTGACGCCACGTAACACATAATGATACTATAAGCTGCCCTCGCCAGGTTCTGCTTAATTAAAATCAGATTATGCAATGTAAAGTATGGAATGAAGAAAAGTTCAGATGTGTCTAAAATGCACTATCTCATAGAAAATGTTTTTTTTCCCTCCTTTGAATTTTTTACTTTGCTTCTTTTTTTTTTAAACTTATAACATGGTAGGAAGATACTAACATGGATACTTACCTTACATAGGTGTAGAATTCTATAGACCCATAGAGCTCGAGCGCCTCCAATAATTTTCACTTACATATAGTAAGTCATAGCTGCCAACTACTACGGAATATAATTGACCACTTTTTGTAAACAGTACATTTTTTAATAATTTTTTTTTCAAAACAGTAACCAGCTCGCGCGCGCAGCACAAAAAGTTTGCTATATTTTAAGCCGAAAAATCACGTAGAAAAAGTGGTTAATTATATTCTGTAGTAGTTGGCAGCTATGAGTAAGTTATATGTACTCCCTCCAAAAAAAGTATTCGAGCAAGAGAGAAATTTCCTATTTTAGATTTGCGAATAATAATTGAGTTTTTGAAAAACGCACAACTTGATAGAAATATGGTAAGTCCTATTTATACATAGCGTAATTCATATTCTATGATAAATAATTTTTAATATACGAAACCAACGTCGGAAATTTCTCTCTTGCTCGAATACTTTTTTTGGAGGGTGCACTTGAATCCGTGGCGTAGCCAGAAATTTTTCATGAGGGGGGGTTACGACTTCTGCAACTCACATATGTGGTTGTGGGGCCCGGCCCCCCCCCAATAATTTAGAAAACTTTACGCTTATGTAGATCGTCAAAACTAATGTGAAGGGAAGAAAAAAACGAGAATTTACTACGCCTCTTTCTTTTTGCTGTTTAATCAAGGTTCTAAGGCCGCAAAAGCTGCTCCTAATATTTGTGCTGTGCACGAGCGAAAATTTACTACAAGGAAGATAAAAAAATTTAATGCATCTGAATTTTTTTTCAAAATATTTACAGTAAAAACTTACTTTCAATCAAAATTTATCGTGAGAAAGAGCATATTTATTTTTGAGTCAAAAAACTTCAGAAATTTCTCGAGTTTACGTTTGATAATTGGATTTAGCAGCTTAAGTGGAAACAATAGATTATGTTACTACGGTAACTATAATGCCAAAAAAGAGAGAGAAAGAAATTAATTGTTATTTAAAAACTTTTTAAATTACTAAATGTATTGAGTATATTTTTGAGTAATAAACAGGAAAATTATTTTGTCGGCATAATATTTCTTTTTTTTTTTTTTTCTCTGCTAAAATTCAATAACCTTCCTAAAATATGCTAGGATCGAAAGAGAAAAAGAGTCAGCGCCCTCTGATGTCGGATTAATTCAGTACATTTTGTCACTCTTTTGTGATATATATGCTGAAATTGCAATTCATGTTTCCCATGAATGAATAACTTGCTTCTCATTTTCCTCTATCACCATGCATCTGCCTATTCAATCTGTGCTTAGTGAGTCTGAATAACGAGCTTGCGCAGGGCCCCTTAATTTACATTAATCACAATGTGTTAATCGTATCAACGATAGAATCAGGAAAAAAAATTGTAATAACAATCATCGTCTCCTCTCCTCACTGAACTGGAATAAGTCACGTCCAGGTGCAAACTCCTTTGATCTTTGGCCCTCCCCTCCTTATTCAATCTGATGAATCCGATTAACCATCATTATCCTCCACACCTCACTTTATGTAATAGTAATAAATGGACGCATTGTCCTCGCCAAATTTCTCGCCAAGGGCTCACCCACTAACGGCAAAAGGAAGAGATTTTATTAGCGATCCCCAAAGGCAAACCCGCGTAACCTACACAAACTACGACTTCCCCTTATTTGCCCTGTTCATGTCACAGGCAAAGAGCAACAAAGATGTTGATCCAGTTGAATGGTTCAGTGTGGCGCAAACGCGCCGGAATTTCTTTCTTTCTTTTTTTTTTTTTTTTTAATTTTTTTTTTTTTTTACTATCTCGAGACATCTTTCTGCCTTCTGGAAAAAGTTTTTCTGTTCATTTTATTATTTTTTTTTTTTTTTGGTCTTGGGCTTAAGGTCGTTCATTCAAATTTATGGGTAAGGAAGTTATGATGGGATTCCTTACTTTTCCTTATCTTTGAGGTGTGTAGGGCAGATCGCTTGCGGAGATAGCGGTCGAAAGATGCCTAGCTGAAAGGGGAAAAAAGCAAGTAGAAGATCGGTAATTGGTTTAGTGAGGCTCGGAAAATGTATTTTTGGTATAAGTGAATGTATTTAACCCTTTGAGGCGCAACCCTTTCCCAATGCTGAAAAAAGGGCAGCCGTTGCCATCGCTCGACTTAACTACCAGCAACATGGCGGACGATCGAAGCGTTCATCGCGTGCCACAGATCTAGAGACTCTTTTTTGACGAGTCAGCTTGCTGTGCCGCACAGCCAGCTGACTCGTCAAAAAAGAGTCTACAGCATTGGGCAATCTATCCAGCTGTTCTTCCATTTTTCAGCAGATGTCAGTGCTGTTAAAAAATAATCGTGACAATTTTTTTACGGGAAATGACGTGCTAAAAAGTAAAGGATTCTCGTGGAGCTATGCCAACCGCAACTATTTTTTATAGAAATCCAATCTATTCTTCGTGACTGGCAACAGTCAAATCGTCAGAGTTTGGTGTTCCCAGAGCGGGAACACTGCGCATTAAAGGGTTAAGTGGGGGGGGGGGTTCGCGTTTCAGGCTATAAATCATAACAGCGTCATGGTAAAATGTATTATGTTAAAAAAAATTTAAAAAGTTGCTTGCTGCTTGACGGGATGTAAGGTCCTTTTAGAATGTGATGAATATTGTAAATTGAATTTGATGAATAAAATACTACTTTGATAATTATTTACTGCTCCAGAAATATCAGGTTGTAACGAAAGTTTTCCGCCAAATTTGCTTGAGTCAGCTCATGCGGTACCCAGCGATTGACCTTATATGCGATGCCTAGCACGACTAATGGACATGGCATTAAAATCTAACTCCTTTACCTAGCTCTCGAGTGGATGAATATTTTATCTTCTTTTCGTAGGAGGGCCTCATCAGCATCAGTACTCCGGCCAGAGCGCTCTGCTTCTTAAATGTCATAGTCCTCGTTTTTAAACTTTCGGTACCAAACCTACACAGTGTCATATGATGCAACAGTAGTACCTTAATCTGTACACGTGATTCGGTGTCATTCTGTAGCAGACTTTTTGCAACAGAACTGAGAGTAAAGGATGGTTCAATCTAGTAGCGTGATAGTTCCATTTCAGATACCTTATACTTAATCATAACGATGTTGTTTTACAGATTTCACAACACAGTGCTCTAAAACAAGTCTTTTTCTTTCAAATAACAAAAATCGTTCGACAAAATATTAGCAAAGACACCAACACAAACTGTTTGTGCAGACAATACTTACGGTGGCGGAAAACTTTCGTTACAACCTAATATGAGTGATCCTACACTCCATTACGGAAGAAACAGCTGTTAAATTTTACACAGATTATTTTCACTGTTTATTTCTTGCAGTCTTTCCGCATTCAGTGAATCGGGGCACCGAATTATATTTTTAAATGGTGGATATCTTCGATAAGATTGTGTAGAAGATGTATTGAGTAAAAAATAATGGTTAGTTAATTTCTTGGAATAAAAATCAATTGTTTGTCAAAAAGTGTTATTCGCTCTTGTTCATTGCATCTTCACTTTATTGCGCACACACACACATACATATACCTCAGGGGCGTAGCCAAGGGGGGGGGTTAGGGGGGTCAT
Organism: Cheiracanthium punctorium; assembly: GCA_038373885.1. Classification (NCBI taxonomy): domain Eukaryota; kingdom Metazoa; phylum Arthropoda; class Arachnida; order Araneae; family Cheiracanthiidae; genus Cheiracanthium; species Cheiracanthium punctorium. Next base: position 282,706 of record JAWZYV010019781.1, on the reverse strand, counting down.
AGGGGTCATTAGGGGGGTTTAGGGGGGTCATTGCCTGTGTGCCAATTAAAAACTTTAAATTGTAAAAAATTAACGCTCAATAGTCGGGAGACGGGGTACACTGCTTACCCGAAGATGCGGAGTACGCCGGAGATGCGGCGCTATGCCGACTGCCTGCCGATCAGAGATACCCGACTTGCCTCTTCGCCGACTGCAGATATCTGGACTTTCTCATTCCCTGCTTTGATGAAACTACTTTCGCCTGACCTCCCATCGAATCCTCCCATGAAGCCCATCGATAAAATTTGCGCTCCTGAGTTTTCCATAGCGACTAAGGACGCTGATGCCGATACGTAAATTAAAGAAGTGCCTGCCCTCCGTTATCTGATATCTTTCTGTACCGTGTTTACCATCCAGAAATCTGTGCCTCCTTATTTATTTTTTTTTCTTCGTACGCTCGCTGCTATTCTGAAAATCCGATGGAAATCGACGAAATTTCACTGCCTTCATTGCACCCTTAACAGGGCCTCCCTTTAGAAGTGTGTGTCCAACTGGTGAATCATTTCCCCTTTTCTCCGTGCCGAATATTTTTGGTTTTGTGCGTACAACTTATGTTGGCCGAAACTCCTCCTGCCTGCATTGAACTTGGGAGAGAAGATATTTTCTTTTGTGTGTGTTTTGTTTATTGTTGAAGAATGACGATTTTAACTTGTGGATATTGGTTAAATGAAGTAAGCGATTTTTATTTTAGAGTTGAAGTGAACATTAGAGTATTATATTTAGATGATTATCAGTTGTGTGTGTTATTTTAAAGTGCTATTTTAATGTTGATAAAAAAAAAAGAAAGAAAGAAAAAAAAGAAGAAAGAAAAAAAATTTGTATTGATATATCTGCGCTTGTTTTAATTAATATAGTATTTTCATTAAGGTAAGTTTACAATTGAATTGTGTTATTAAATATTTTATTTCAATTGAAGTTTTATACGGGTCTTACTATTATTAAATTAATGCTTAAATTACTACTGCATTACCTATATTTCCTGAAGATTTGAAATTTGAATTTTTGTTATTTGCATACTATGACGTAGTTTAGATTCATTTGATTATTTACCTGAAATGACTTACCGATTGGGACTCTCAACTTGACACAAATTCTAATTTACTTGAGATTATGTCATTTTATTCACTGAAAAGTCACTTGAAAATTTATGACAAATTCATGCACCCGGGTACGATAACTTAAATGAAAACAACAAATACTTATTGTGTCAATGTAAATAAAAAAATTTCTTGCATTATATTAGGTTTGCTTAAATGTAGATGTTTTATTTTGAATATTTACTGTGTAAAATTTTTGTGTGCCAAAATGATCGTACATTATTTCCTTTATTGAATAATGATGCCAACCATTTTTTTTCATGTAATAAAATTTAAATTTGCCTAGACGGTTAACTAGTAATAAAACCTCTGAGGAGAGTATTCGCCCTCAGATTGTTAAGAAGTACTAGTAATAACCAATTAAGAAAGCACAATAAGCCATTGCTAGAAATAAAAAATTGTTAGGTCACATAAATGCAGTACCTCTTTCAGGCTATCATTTATTGTATTACCTTGCCAAATTCTTCTAGCAGCTATGGTTTTCGAAATTTTCTACACACTATGCACATTTTTACATTTTTTTTTTTTTTTTTTTTTTACATTGCCTTTACACAAAATAATTTACTGCATTTTGCCAACTCCATTTTTCCAAGTTATTTTCATTCCATTCACTTTATGCCATGCAAGCCAAAGCCATAAGTATTTGCCAAAGAAAATAAATGTCAGCCATGTTTATCCATTTTGTTTAATTATATTACTATATTGTTGTACAGTATTATTGTATCCCACCTAGGTTGTAAATATTTTACTTGTGATATTTTGAAAAAAATTTGTGCGCACTCATTGTTTTATTGTTTATTGTAAGATTTTCGTACTATTGTATCATTATGTTTTGCCAATTTTTAGAAACTGCATCCTGCCTCTTAAGTATTGTACAGCATAACTCCAGAATTCTAGTCAGAAAAGGTGTGTAAACTTGTTTAAGGTGTCTAAACTTGAAAGTTGGATTAGTTCGCAGTTTTAAGATTCGGTTGCAAGGACGTCCGACTCGCAAATGAGAGACTGGCCACCTCAATGATATTGCTCGTCAGACTTCTTTTGCCGGGGGGGGGATATTGTAATGTATAAAAAGGTAATTTAGGTTTTACTAGTTTGGGTATTGTTCAATTGGTACTTTCACTGTAAGTTTTGCTTTCCTGTCATACTTGCCACGCGCGCTCTGGAGCTATGTTTTAATTCTTTAGTTAATTGCTAGACATCAGGCCGTCGATTCTGAGTTCTTTAGAGTGTACACGTGTCCCCACGCCTTTGTAATCCCGGATGCAGGTCATGTTCATAAATGTGTGTGGTTCGATTAGAGATAAGAGAGAGGCGGAGTTATGTCATACCAGCCCACGTGGTATGATGAGCGTAAATACACCCGCACATCGAAAATCGAGAGATTTCTGCCACTGGAACTGCTTAATTAGTCCACGCTGATTTTTGTACCCGTCTCCCCTCCCCTCTTCTCACTCTATGTTGTAACTGAAAGCTAATGTTTAATAAACCATTTTACCTGCCTTAACTCTGGAACTTTACTGGAATATCTGACGTCTCATATATTTAAATAAATTAAATAACATGAATTGATAGAACCTGAAAGGAGTGCAATAAACTAGTATTTTTCCAATAATATTCCTTCATTTTTTTTTTTTTTTTCCATATAGGAAGATTGTCTGGTAACAGTCTTGACAAGAAGAGTTAATAGTTAGGATAGGACAGCTGTATTTATTTGAAAACCGTAAGACATTTATGACATTTGTTACTTAGGCATTTATGATATTTGTTACCCAAATATAGGGCATTTCATTAAATGTGTTACTTTTTGCAATTTGAATTAAAAAAGAAAAATAGTGCACCACAGTAAACTCTATGACAAGAACAGGTTAAGTTAGAGCAACTATATATTTACTAAATTGACACATATTCTAAAAATGTTTCTATTTTTTAGCGTGTGCACTGTGATTTAATTTGAAACTTAGATTTTGTAGTTAAGTCCTGAACAAACTATCTTGTTCAGAAGTATCACATATTTTCCGAGGCAGGTGACCGGATCAGCTCGAGAATGTGGATTAGTGAATGGTCTGCGTGGTGGTGCGATTTAACCCTTTACCGCGCGGTGTCCTCACAGTAAGGACACAAAACTCTGACGTTTTGACTGTTTTCAGTCACGAAGAATTAATTTGATTTCCGTAAAAATACTTCAGGGTGACACAGTGGCAAGAGAATCCTTTAATTTTTAGCAGATCATTTACCGTAAAAATGGTCGATTATTTGTACAGTTGTCAGGATTATTTTTAACATCTTATTTATTTTTGACATCTGCTGACAAGCCGCCCAGCTGGTGTAGTAGCTAGCGCGCCCTACTACCATCCATTGGGCCCGGGTTCGACTCCCGGCTTTGGGCGTGGATGTAAAATTGTCAATTGTACTTTGATATAAATAAATATGATTGTGTACTTATGACCCAGACAGCACATAAGCTTAAATCAAGTTTGACATTTCTTTGAATTTGACGCATTAATGCAAGCTTGACAGTTCAACTCATTCTAAGCTGGCAGCAAGCTTGCAGGAGTCAAGTTGAATTGTCAAGCTTAAATACAGCTTGATTTAAGCTTGAAAATTGATACTCGCGTGATTTTTCCTTTTTAAAGGAGCGTTGATGGCGCCATCTGTGAAAGAGAATAGACATTAATTGTCTAGCGTCCTCAAATTTGCTGAAAGTTCGTAAAAGATGTGTTTTATTTTATTACCAGTACCATATATATTACCGGCGAGGCAAACGGGGCAACTGCCCAGGGCCTACAGATTTCAGGGCCCAAAAATCTTATATCTTACACTTTTGTAGTTTTAAAATAAAATTACAAAGGATAAAAAAAAATTCAGAAGTTAAATAATTTTTTTAATTATAAAGTATGAACAATGAAAATAATTCAAATTTACATTTGTATAAATTAATTTAAACTTATTTTTAATTCTTCGAAATGCTCTATATCGATATAGCATACCAATATGTAGGAAAATAACTAACCACATTTGTAAAGAGAATTTTTAGCGTTAAAAAATAGCAAAATTTTTCAATTATTTGTAATTATAAGAAATATTTACAAAAATGACTAAAGTGTTTGTATTCTATACATGTTATGTTAGCAACTGTGATATAGCATTTTGAAGTAATGTTTAACTACCTGTTTCTTTGATTTCAGATTACTTAACACAAAATTTGTCTTAAGTAAGTAAACCCATTCTATATTTCCAAATGTGGAAATTCTTCAAAATAAAATACAATTATACTACGAAATTGATTTCAAAATCAGTCGTTTGTCTCGATTTTGGCCAGCAGTATTGCTCATGAGTGTTGCGAAAGTTTTAAAACATGTGCTGCTCTTAAGTTTATAGTATGTTTATTTCCCTATTAGTAGAGTCTCTAAATCACACATAACATTATTTTAATTTTGATGCATCCCATGGAAAAATAAAAAAACAAATAACATATCTCCCACTTATCAATCTGGCCAGAAAACCGCTTGATAATTCACTTCAAACATTATTCATAACTCCATCGAAGCTTGGTAGCTGAATGGATAACGCGCTCGGCTACGAACCGAAAGGTCCCGGGTTCTTTTCTAGCCACGGACACTCGATGGAAACAGATTAAATTAAATTGAAATTTCAGCGTAAAGGGGAAAATGCGTGGCAAAGTAAAATATGTGGAGCGCGTTCGCCAGCGGGCGCCCCGTGTATTTAGAAAAAAATTTTTTTGGAAAATTTTTTAAGCTTGAAATGTCAAGCTTAATGCAAGCTGGGCAAGTGTAAACTAGAACACTTGATTCAAGCTTGCATCAAGCTTACACGCTTGGAATTTTCAAGCTTAATTCAAGCTTATTGACTTGATAAATCAAGCTTGCTGCAAGTTTGATGCAAGTTTGCTGTGCTGTCTGGGGAACAACTGAGATGACAGCCATAAAAAAGTGCTATAGATCTCGAAAAACTGTGTCACGCAAACTCAAACTCAAACTCAATCTGCTGACAACCGGAAAAATACGATGGAAATACGTTGATGCAGAAGACCAACTGGATAGACTGCCCAATGCTGAAAAAAGGGGCAGCCGTTGCCATTGCTCGATTTAACCATCAGCAAGTTGTTGTGTGTGTTAAGGCAAACCTGCACGCGGGGTATCTGCCTAGGATGGGGGGTGCCTTGGTAGGAGGACTTTCTCAGGGGTTCTAACGCGTATTCACGTTACATCTGGAAAAATCTACCAAAACTCCAGACCGTTAGATAGACAGCCACGCGATGGGACCCGAACCCGGGACCTTCATACTTCGGAAGTCTACCATTTTCAGTGGCATAACCACTGTGCCATGGTGAGGCAATGATCCGTGGCACTGTGCCATGGCCATCGAATCGTTCATAGCGAGGAGGTTTAACTAATGGAGTTGCCCATGTTGCCCCACGCAGTGCTAGGAAAGTGAAGCCTGTACCACGTCCCCCCCCCAAAAAAGATTGAAGAACGCATAGAGAGGCGTTGAAAAACGAGTTCCGTAAATTGTTAATAAAAATAAGTTAAGATTTACTAACCAATTTGTTTATCCATTTTACGTTTATGGAAGGTTGTTTACACGTATTAACTTGTTTTTTATTGTTCAATTTCAAATATATAAATTTACATGTTTTCCAATGACGATATCCAATGCTTTGGGTGATGAGGCACCCTTCTAGGTACAGAAGGTCTGAGAACAGAAGCTTTTACGTCATCAGTAGGTCTTCTAAGATAACGTCATCACAGTTTTTCTTTCACGAAGTAAAACTATTTAAAATTTCTGGTGAATGATTAAAATTTTAGAAAATATCTTAAGTTAAAGATAAAAATTAAAAAAACCTTTCTGATAAAAATTCATTTATTATGATCTATTTATATATCATATTATATAATTAGAAATAATTATAATTTCCTATTTGTCGTAAAATTAAATTTTCTATCTTAAATCATTAAATATTTTATGCGGGAGTAAATTCACCACAAAATTTGAATAGTTTAACTTAGTTAAAATAAATGTGTGATGACGTCATTTTAGTGGACCTAGTGATTCAAAAACGAAGAGAACATGGGCTTCTCCATTAGTTGAACCTCCTTGATTCATAGATGCCGCAGATTGAGAGACCATTCATTTTTTTTGACACATCTGGTTGTGCGAAAGATTCGATCAGCCGCCATCTTGCCGGTAGTTAAATAGAGCAATGGCAACGGCTATCCTTTTTTCGGATAAGAACGTATTGCATGGGGAGCGCCTGGGAAATTTAAAATCCCACATCTCCCATTCAATTACAGATGATGGCGATTACAAGTGAGTTAAGAAAATTGTGGGGAGGGAAAAGTTTGTTTACTAACAAATGGAAGGAGGGGGGGGAGGTTCAAAGAAAAGAACAGCCGGTAAACAACCTAAGTTGTTTCCGGGGGGGTGGTGATAGTTAATTCACCGCTGCTTAAAAAATTTATGAAATGAAGTAATTTTTCTTGTTTGGTTTTTAGAGTTTTTAAATAATTTAGAACATTTTTGAGTTGTGAGAGAATTTCGTTTAGGGAGGAAACTCCGATCTCTTTTTCGATTTCTTTAGTTACATTTGATATTTCGTTCATTATGTTTTGTGTTTGGGGATTGGTTTTTATAGCTTCCGCGTAAGTTTTTTGTTTAGTAGTAGATTGATAAGTTTGAGGGGGGGGGGGTTCCTTGGTTTCGTTTTTCGGGCGAGTATTGTTTGGGAAGGCTTTGCATCCTTTGTAGCTAGCTACGTGATTTTCGTTGCAGTTGCAACACTTAGGGGGGGTTGCGCTTCAAACTGTTAACACCCATGGATTTTTCTCTTTGGGGCTAAATCAACGGCAAGGCGTCTATGCCCTCTAGCATGGAAACATTTGAAGGTGAACGTTCGTCAAGTTGTCGTCTATCGCATTCATAACGCAGCTGTTGTTGGACAGAGTGAATAACTGTTTTGTGACAGAGTGTTCAAGGATGTGGTGGACATTTTAAAACACGAGTGCAATGTCTAAGCTCAGAAATAAAGCACAATTTACTTTGGGATTATTTTTTTTAATTCCAATTTAAAAAAAATATCCTTAATGAAAGACCCTATATCAAGTGACAAACACTGAAATCTTTATTTAGACTTCACTTTTCTGTTCTTTTCTAATTTTCTACCTGGTGACAGAGTGGATATTCGTAATTTTTTTTTAATCAAAAACTAATATTACGTTATAATAAATTTTTTTTTCTTTAATTCCAGTTTCAGAAAGTACCACTCTTAGACTCTTAATGAAAGACCTTATACCATGTGACGGATACCGATATATTTATTTTCACTTCACTTTTTCTCTTCTTTTCTAATTCAGTGTGTGGTAACAGAGTAGATATCCGTAATCTTTATCAAGCCAAAAATGTTAATTTTATCAATTACGATGTAAAAAGTGTATGAATATTTTTTTAATATCAATTTTAATGAAGGACACTATATCATGTGACGAACACTGAAATATTTATTTTAACTCCGATTATTCTTTTCTTTCTTAATTTAGCATCTGGCAATAGAGTAAATATTAGTCATATTTTTAATGTCAAAAAATTAATTGTATCATTCAAAATGTGAAAAGTATATGAGTTTTTCTTTTAAATTTTGTTAAATGAAATAGTTTTTTAACCAATAATGATTGATAGCCCCAAAAGAATTTTTTAACGCATGTTGAAAGTAAAAAATGTAACATTATTTGAGAATAAGCAACATCGATCACCATGAATGTTACTTTTTGTAATTTTAATTAATTAATTAACTAATTTTTCTGAATATCAAGTCATGCAAACAATGCACGATATTATTTCGAAACCATGTGTAAAGATAATTCAGTGTATTTGGAAAACATATGAAGGTTCTTGGTAGTAAACCATCAAAAATGACTCAAATTTCTTTTAAAATCAGTTAAACGAATAAAATAATTTTTTAATTATTATATGAATATCTATGTTTTTTTTGTTTTTTTTTGACTGAAAAAAAAAGAAATTTAAAAAAAGAAGAAAAAACTGTTTTATCGTCAATAACTGCTTTTGAAACAGTACGGGATGCAGATTACATTTTTTTTTTTTTTAATTGTTGTTGCTTAGTATTTTGGTTTATAGAAATTCTCAATTTTTTAATTTTTGGTTTAAATTTTTAGCATCAAGAAATACGCAAAATTTGCAGTTGAGATTTCAATTCCAGTTTTTCATTCTTTGGTACGTAACACATTTTTTGTTGTTTGTTTGTACTTAAACACACTTTTTGTACTTAAATTTTTTGTACTTACAAGAGAGAGGGAGAGAAAAGGACACTTCCTTGAAAAATAAAAAAAGAACCCGCTTATGGTGTACTAGTGCTGATATAAACATGACACGTCATGTTATGCCCGTTTTAAATGTTATTAGCAACTCACATTACTTCTTGCAACCCAAGAATAAGACATGTTTGCCGTAATAATACAACCACCCTTTAACTAATTCTCAACGGTACACTGAGATTGGCACGTACTCTGTAGCACAGTAACCAGATTAGCAGCTCAATTATTAGAGTTAATACTGGTAATTATAAACTAACACACAAGATTCGGCAAGCTGGAACAAAGAACGCGGCACAATAATTAACTTTTACTTTGTGAAGCGACTTTGAGATGCTCCGCTCACCGTGACAAGTATTACAACGTAATCCCTTTGGTTAAGTTAGAACCGCTATGAGTTTACTAAGCTGACACATATTCTAAAAATGTTATTTTTTAGTGTGTAAATCGGCACGGTGCTTACGCTGACCCTCAATTTTAGCCAAAAATATCTATTACGGACGGTTACCGCTCTTTTTTTTAAAAAAAAAAAAAAAAAAAAAAAAAAAAACCGGAAATCTGGTATTTAAAACGCTTAAGACGGTTAGCAGAAAGTATTATATACTATTTAGCGCACTTCAAATTACCAAATACGTAGGTCATCTGGAAGGTAAGTTTCCCAAGGCTAGTAAAAAGGAACAAAACATTATTACGTGGAAAAATTTATTGCAGAAGATACAGCAATATTTCAGCTACTGATCAGCATAAGAATAACCTGAGCTGTAACACTTGTGATACCGTGGGACAAGCTTTTGTTGTCCAGTGTCATGGAAGTATGCCGCCTGAGAAAGGAGCCAGAGTGTCACAGTTGTTTGTAGTCTTCATCAGTGGAAAAGGGATGCCCTGACAATAATAGGATGGATACACCCTATCGTAGAGATCTTGCTTACATTGACTGGCACCTGAAGAAATTCCTGTCCGAGCATAACGTCTACATTATGAAGACTGCAAACAACTGGGACACTCTGGATCCTTTCTCGGGCGGCAGACTTCTAGGGCACTGGACTACGAAAACTTATACCACTGTGTGACAAGTGTTACAGTTCACGGCATTCTTGTGTTGAGAAGTAGCTGAAATATTGCTGTATCTTTTGCAATAAATCTTCCAAGGTAATAATGTATCGTTCCTTTCGGTTGACTTTGGGAAACTTACTTTCCGGACAACCCTCGTATATCTTCTGTAATTCAGTGTAATGAATAGTCTATATTTTTGCTTTTATGAACATACATGGAAATGCCATTGTGTGAAATTTTGTCAGTCAGTCTATCTGTTTTAGGTAAGTAAGCTTGTAAGCGAGATGTACGGCTGGATTTTTATAAAATTTGGAAGATGTTAAATGCAAATCACGAGAAGTAACATTTTCCCCTTTGTTTACATTCAATCTGAATACTTTATTGTGATTGAAAAGTATTTGGAATGCACATCTATAGAGGTTATTGTCTGTAAGCTTATGTCAAACATTTTTACAACTTATACATCAAGTAACAGTCAAAAATTTATTTTTATTTCGTTTTATGGTTTGAAATTATTTTAAAAAGGATCGTACGGAAAGTAAGTTTCCCACGTCCAATAAAAAAGAGCAAAACATTATTATATGGGAAAAATTATTGCAAAAGATACAGCAATATTTCATCTGCTTTTCAGCATAAGAATTACTTTCACTCTAGCACTCGTCATACCGTAGGATGTTTTTGTAGTCCGCTGTCACATAGATAGGTATCCTAATGGGAAGTCTGCCGCCTGAGAAAGGAGCCAGAGTATCACAGTTGTTTGCAGTCTACGTTAAGGAAAAGAGGTGCCCCAACAGGAATTTCTTCAGTTGCAAGTCACTGGAAGCGTAAGAAACTTATATAGGTTACCGAAATTTCTTCCTGTGACTTGCAACTGAAGGAATTCCGGGTACCATTTTTCCTTGACGAAGACTGCAAACAACTATGACACTCCGGCTACTTTCTCAGGTCAGGTGCCAGAGTTCTATGACTCTGGGCTTACGGTAACTTATCCCACGGTAAAAAGGGCAAAATCGAGTTTTGTAATCCCGTAAAAATTTTAAAGACGTAGAAATCTCGTGACTCATTTAAAGGATAACAACAGATGTCAGCTTGACTCGTTTTCACGAAAACAGACTCTTCACAAAGTAATTTTGAAAAAAAAAACTTATCCCCCAGTACGGCAAGTGTTAAGCAATGGCGTACCGCAAAAGTGCGAGGCCCCCCGCAGAAAAACTTTTTCTGGGGCCCCCTTTGAATAATTTATCTAATCGCCAGTTTTTAATGCAATACCTTACATTTATGATGTAAAATAACTGCATATTAATAATCATAAAGTTCAAAACACACACAAAAAATAACTGAAATAAATGTTAGATTTGTAAGTTTAATTTATCTAAAATGTGCGGATTACTTAAATATTAAAAAGGCTTTACACAAATCAAGTGTTTTGCTAATGGTTGAGCAAACTTTTATTAGGAACTAGTAAATAGCTCGCTTTTTTCGTCCTGGGAAAATTGCTTCTCTTACTTTCTTGAATGGGAAGAAGGAATTTGTGCTTGCAAAACGTAACCTCTACATAAGAAGTTATACAGTCCTCGGTGAAAATGTTGGGAAGTTTAGGGGGAGATCTGATAGTTTTTAAGCTTTAATTTAGGTTACAAAGAAGGCTCCACTCTTCATCTCATGAGAGTTTCATGACGACAGCTGGCTGTGCCAGGCACAGCCAGCTGTCAAAAGAAGGGTCTCTAGATCTGTGGCACGCGATGAACGTTTCGATCGTCCGCCATATTGCTGGTAGTTAAGTCAAGCGATGGCAACGGCTGCCCCTTTTTTCAGCATTGGGAAAAGGTTGCGCCTCAAAGTGTTAAGCTTTTTACGAGATTACAAGATTGCAAAACTCGATTTCATTCTGTTTCCAAATCTTCAGAAACCCACCATAATGCTCAATGGATAAACTGAAATCTGAAATTTTATATTATTTCTTTCATTATATTCATTCATTGTTTCTTTCATATCGAATCTTTCAAAATAGACGTTACAGCGACTAGTATCTTAAGCCGGGAGTGACCGAAACACACTTTCAATTAGAAAAGTTTGTCTCATGAAGAGCAGATTTCAGGTATGTAATTTTTTTTTTCAAAGGGCCATTTTCATATTAAAATAAGAAATTTAATTTCTATAAGGTCCCTTCTTCCGTATCACTTGTACTTGGGAAAATATTGCTCTGTGTGTAAGAAGAAAAAAAAAAGTGTATTTTCTTGCAAATTGAAAATGTTAGCATTTGCCACCAAATACTAAGGGGCTATCTCAAAAATGTAAAATTATATGTATAAGAAAAATGTAATTACTTTTAAACCGACGTCAATTTATGTCAGTCCTGGCTGACGAGAAATACAGGCTGCGACGCTGACATTTTGGTCACATTCCTTTGTATTCGAAAAGTCATGTGACCTGGGGGTGTGGCCATTTTAGAATGGCTATATCAGACTAAGATAGTGAAACCTCCTTGATCACTTGACTTTTCGAGTGAGAAGGGGTGTGGCCAATATGTCAGCATCGTACCCAGTATATCTCGTCAGCCAGCTACTCTGGAGATGCATGACGTCTGGAAACACTATTCTAGGTAGAATATTTCTAGTAATGTATGTTTAGAAAATTCTAATGAAAGTTAACCTGCGAAATTTTATTTGTCTTTTATGTATGACCCTCTAAAAAACTGAATTATCTATAATTTCATAATGCAGTACCATAAACTAAACGCATTGATTTCACAAGTTTAAATATATGTTTAATTGTCGATTTATAACAAAGGGATCGTTATTTCCTTTTATCAAGTCATAAATTGTCCCCCAAATAAGAAATATCGCCCCAAAACGAACGCCAACACAGTAAGTAAAATGGTGTAAGTCATCGTCCTGAACTGCAAATATCTCGGAAAATATTTACTCAGACACATGGGATTTTTTAAATTTCTTTCTTTATTTATCTTCTTAGAAGTAGAGCAATATTTTCCCAAGTACAAGTGATAGGAAAGGAGGGACAGAGTAAAAATTAATTTTTGTATCTTAATATGTATACAGTCCCTTGTAAAAAATTAATACTGAAAGTTATTTTTTCTAATTGTTTGAAGTATGCTTCGATCGCTGAGGATTTAAGCGATAATTGTCGAGACATATATTTGGAATCCTCTGATATAGGCAATAATTTCTGATATTTATTAACAATTGACAGTACTATAATTGATTACAAATCATTAAAATAATTTAAATTCGTTCATCGATTAAAATTATTTCCAATAAAATTTATATTATTTATTAACAGTAGAAGCTTTTTATTTGAGTCCTAAGCAGCATAAAATAAAAATTTATTCTTCCCGAGACTTGTTATAAAGAAATGAAAGTTTCAAAATTAAGAAATACACTAATTTTAAGAGAAAAATATAGATATTTCACTTTTGTAAGCGATGAATTTTTTTAAATGTTCAAAGTATTTTAAAAAGCATTCGAGACCTATGAAAATTATGGCCTAACAAATACCTATATAAAAACTAATGACTAAGAACATCGGTCTCGAATGCTTTTAAAAATATTTTGAATATTTAAAAAAATTCATCACTGGTAAAAGTGAAATATCTATACCTTTCTCTAAAATTTCTTCGTGTTGAAATTTTCATTTCTTGATAGCATGTCTCTCTGAGAATAAATTTTTATTTTCGGCTTTCTTTGGATTCCACAATAAAAAAAAATTCTCCTGCTAATCATTTTTAATTTAAATTTTTATCGTTGATTATAATGAACTTATATCTGAACTGCTGTTTAAGCATCTGTTTCCGGTTGTATCCAGTTATATATTACAGTTAAAGATATTAAGGAATCAGCGCTTCTTTATTCAAAATGTAACAGATCCACCCACTAAAAGAATGAGGAAGAAAATATTCTCTGTCCTGAAATATAACAAATTTCAGCGTAAATTACTAGTGTTACGAGATTAAATGAATACGGAATGTTGTAATTACTGCAGAGTTGTCCTTAAAATAACACTCTAATCTTCCTAAAAATTAAACGGCTTAAAAAGGGCTTCTGTGTTCTTTTTCTTTCATTTTGCAGGTTACTGTCACAAAGTTCTGCGAAGCTTTTCAAATCCTTACATGAAACAAAAATTGCCGGAGTTTAGTGATTTTTCGGCGAGATTAGGAAGTCAAATCTCTTAAAGTTCTCACGTTAAATATCAACATCGGCAGGAACTCATCGTAGCAGATCATGTTCGACATATTCAAAGGTGATAGACGATTTCTTGATCTTCGAAACCTTCGTTGAAAAAAAAAAAAATGACAACATAAAGGCAAGTGAAGTGAAACGAGCTAACAGCAGACGATGCGACGAATTCATCGTGGAACACCAACGTCTGCCCGTGGCTATGATCTTTTTTTTACAGTTTTCTGTAGGTTTATAATCCTACAATTATTGGTATTACCATACGCTGAATATACAGGCACAGCCGAATCGGGAGTCGTTAAATGCAGTTTCCATGGTTCCGAATGCTACCAAGAGCATTGTTTTCAAAACATCTATTTCATGATTATCTACCTTAGAGTTGAAAAGTTGTGTTCGTATATTGTCGTGTGATTTTACCCACTGATATTTTAGAGTTTACCTCTGAAATCCCAAGGACCTGACCTTGAGAAGCTTCGTGAACAGAGAACAAAAGTGATTTTACTTGAGTGAAATGCCTTAAAAACAGTTATCTGTGTACCTGACCTTTCGAAAATTCGTAAGCACTCTGGAGATCTGATACAACAACGCAGAAATCTCACATTTTTCTGAAATTCTCAGGAACTTACTTTCATTGTGAAAAGAGTCTTAAGAACTCCATGCGTATTATTTCGTAAACCTGTAATTTAAAATTCGAAGGCCATCAAATTCTAACAACAAATCAAAGCGGATGTCTCTTAACTACTATTAGTGAGCTGATGATATAGATGTTTGAAGAATCTATCTTCTTTCTCGATTTAGTGCACAGGTAACAGAAAACAAACAAAATAAATTGGTGTTTAAAACGTAAAGTAACTAAAACTTAGAAAATAACACACATAAAAAGTACTTATAAAAGTGTACACGTGTTTCAATAATAAAAAAAAAAAATCGATCTTCATCAGCACCAGTAGAAAATCCATACACAGAAAAAAAAATTTCGATCCAAGCACGTGTAAACTTTGATAAGTACCGTAAGTAGTTATTTTAGTGCATAGATATTTTTTCTTCCTTGTAGTGTGAAAATGGCGACTTTTTTAATACATTTAACTAGCTGCTACCCGCGACTTCGTCCGCGTCGGCTTTAGAATTAGGTCCCGAGAGAAATGTAGCATGTGTGAATAACAAATATTGTTGCGACAAAAGAAACTGCATTTAAATATTATTTGCTTTTCACTTGTTTCAAATGAAGTATAATGCATGGTAGTATACTTCATTTAAAATAAGAGAATATGCAGAGATACTAAATTTAGATTTTTTTCAGGCATTTGGCGAATAGAGACAGTTACGACAGTATTTGCGAACTGTTATGTAAAAGAAATATTTATGCTATATGCATGAATTTTAGCCTAGGAATAGAGCAGCTTTCTATTAGTGAAATGTTTGAGAATCGGTTCTGTAGTTAGAGATACTCAGACAGCGTAATGTATTAGAATTATTTTGAGTGTTCCTGTAAAAGAACTATTTATGCTACATGCATGAATTTTAGCCTATAATACTCAAGAATAGTGTAGCTTACTATCAGTAAAAAAATTTAGGAATCAGTTCAGTACTTACAGAGATGCACATAGAGCGTAATGTAATTCTTATTAGTGTCCGGTAAAAGAACAATCTGTGATATATGCATTAAAGGTAGCCTATAACACTTAGGATGCCACCAGTGTCTAAAAGTTCTGCTCTCAAAACTGCAAGGGGGAAGTGCCAGGTTCAAACCCCGGTCGCGCCTGTCGACCTAGCCGCTCCCAGTTTTCCGTGGTTTTCTAAAAAACCTCGCGTAAATACGGGCTAGGATCCCTTAGAAAGTCCCCCACAGAGGAATTTCCCATATAGGCTTAGGACCCTAGTGCAGTCAATCGGTCTTAATCCAAAAACAAACAAACAATGATACTCAGGAACAACATAACTTTCAATCAGTGAAAATAGTTTTAGAATCGGTTTAGTAGCTACAAAATTTCCATAGAGCGCAATGCATTAGAATAATTTTGAGTATCTTTGTAAAAGAATTATTTATGCTATATGCTTGAAAGGCTGCCTGTATGTTAATCCAGGGCATAAGCTATTTTCATTACAAATTTTTTCAAATCCGTTCATCCATTTTTGTGTGATTCGGTCAAAAACATCCAAACACACAAACGTACACATTTATATTATTGGTAGGATTTGGAAATTTATGAACTTTAAGAAACACATCTGGACTTTTCTTGGTACTTACATATTATCTCGGCGGTCATTCCCGCCAAACTGTTTTTTCGTCAAATGAGTTGCCAAACTGTTGCTAATCGTATTCAAAACCATTAATAATTTCATGTGCCCAGCATTTATTTCGGCAAAAATCGCTTGCCTTGGCGGACCGCCGAGATAATACGCAAGTACCCTTTTCTTTACTTATGCTTTTTAATTTGGCGTAAAATTAACATAATTTCCATGTTTTTCAAATGCATGTGATTTTGCAAATAGAATTTCTGCTTTATTTCAAAAGCATAAATCATTTTGTGCGGGCGATAAAACGGCTTTTAATTAATAGTTAGAAAAGTAGTTAAAATTTCAAAATTCTGAGCCTCAGGTGCACTTTACCGAAGTTATGGGCTCAAGTCATGCTCAAATTTTCAAAGCTCTGCTTTCTGTAGATTTGTCTGGAGAACATTCATTTTTATTATTACAGATAGATAGATTTGGCATAAAACTGGCTTAATTTCGGTGGTATTTAATGTTTTTCAGATGCACGCGCTTCTTTATTGAAGTAATAGCATTCTTGTTAGCTCAAAACATGAATCATTTCATACGGGCTAAACTCGCCAAGCATGGCAACGTAAAAACGGTTTTTAATTAATAATTAAAAAAGTAATTAAAAATCTAAAATTCTAATTTGCCTATAACCATCTCCAGGGTCCCCTCTATATCTAAACCAAAATGCATCCAAATTGATTCAGCGGTTTAGGCGTGAAAGCGTCATAAACAAACAAACAAAATCATTTTCGCATTTATAATATTAGTTAGGATGTTGGTTTATTTATAGAAAATACTGCATAATTATCAAGGAAGTTCTGGCCAACCTGATCTTTTTCATTCTATTACACTGCAAAAAATTCGCGTCATATACTGACGCTACAAATACTGGCAATCTGGATCCTGGCTTTTATCCGTTTAGTCATCTAGTAACTGCCGTTCAACATTATTTTCCTTTCTGTAGAGGGGCCAATTGCAAAAAAAATTTCGTAGGTGTTCTAGACATTATTTGCTCCTAAAATTTATGCAAATAACATTGAGCATTTATTAATTTTTCATTAGGAACTTAAGTTCCAAGCACCCATAAGGATAGAACGAAGATGAATTTCATATTCTAATCAAGAGATTTTTTTTTTAAAACATTTCACAATTCCTTCTTCCATGCGTGATTGATTTTATTCAAGTTTATGCAGTGCACAATCAGTAATAGAGAGTAATAAAAAAATTTCATCAGTGATACTTTTTCTAATGAAAGTTGTCTGATTTTTTTACGAATTTTCAATACATTTTTTTCTGTAAAAGTAACGAAAACTGTTCGTTGAAATTTTCTACGTGCTCCACACACGTGATTCTTTCTGTAGGTACCGGGGTTCCGGGGCACCCACATAGTCGGCGCCCCTGCCTTGCTGTTAAATGTCATAGGTACCAGTATGGTAATAATTCTCGGTAATTATTAGCATAGAATAAATGCATACTTTCTGCAGTGCAGTCATGTAGAATTAAGCAAATTTCGAGTTTCTTTTTCCATCAGAAACCTTAACGGCGGATTCATATTCTTCGATTTCCGATTTTAGCACGGTATTATTGTTAATTTGGAGAACGTCCAATAAAAATATATTACACAATGTGCAATTAGTGCATAGGTGTCAAGATTACGGAATATAATTAACCAATTTTTGTAAACAGTAATTTTTTTTAATAATTTCTTAAAATAGTCATATAAAACCTAACGTTAATCTTTAAGATTTTGCTATATTTTAAACAAAAAATTACCGTTCACAAAAAGTGGTTAATTATATTCCGTAATACTTGGCATCTATGAATTAGTGTCTTCCGCAACTTTTTCCAAACACATAGCCATCAAAGCATTAGCCAATATTAAGGTCGGATGCTTTGGCCATTTTTATTATGGGAGCACCAGGTAGGCGACCAGGGTTACTCCCTAGAAAAGGACGGACAATTTAACAACCAAGATCAAGCCGACAGTCGAACACGGACGCATCATTGTAAAGAGTGGTGCGCTAACCAAAATACAACTTGCTCATCTTCCTCAACTACTAGTTTATAATTTCGCTTTCTTTGATATTTTGATTAGACAGAAATAGTTCCACTCCTTGTATATTTTTGAAAGGCCTGCAAAGCATGTTTCTCAACTTGCTATATCTACGTTTTCGCGCACTTTACCACTGTGCGATCCCTTGCGGAAGAATTTCATACATTTCGCTCGACTTTCTTTTTCTTCGTCATGTCACCATCAGAGATATAACCACCGAATTTCAAGACCACACAGGAGCAAAGATCCACAACCGGGATATAGATCTCCATCGCTGCTCTCAACTGTGATCGAGCAGCGGGGTCTGGTACAGTTTGCTGATAAAAAGAAATTCCTGTAGGTAGCGCAAAAGAAACAATCTCGGCCCCTCTGGGAACGTGAACTTGTTTATCTGGCTGCAACTGCAAAATGCAGCAACAGTGCGTTTGTTCTTCTTTCAGTAAGTGCCTACGCCGTAGCAGCCGAACAATATTAACAGTTTCCCGAAGTGTGAGATATAATCTTGTGAGATTTAATTTGGAGATGGGAAGAATATCAATTTCCCCGAAATCGAACCGTCGCCTCGAATACAAATTAAGTCTTGAAAGATTCTCAAGTTTCTGCTTTCAATTTCCCGTCATCGGTGCGCACGGAATAGGTTCTTATGGGTTCATGCTATTATTTTTTTAAATTACAAATTAATCTATATTATTCTCAAAAGAAAAAAAAAGTATTTTATAAGGTCTGATAGGGTTAATAAATTCCTCAGTAATTTCAACAGGAGAGACTACCTGAACTGATTTTTACTTCCTTGTACGAAGTAAACCGAAGTATAGTGATGGCGAAAGATTTTGGTATGCAGATCTTGATGAAAAAATCGATTTTGACTATCTCTAAATTTACTTTGAAAAATTTTTGCTAGACGTCTCAACGTATGTATGTTCGTATATACATGCGCAGCTCATTTTGAACTCGCATATCTCAAAAATTATTGGTAGTACAATATTGAAATTTTATATTTAGATGGCTGTAACACGTAATTGTGCATCTCCCTTTTTCATTTCATGCTACTGGATAGTTTATTTACAGGGCCAATCAAAATAATTTCAATACATTAAGGTCTATGGACATCCTCACTATATTATATCTAGTCAATCATTGTTTGGACTGGTCTCAAAATCTCGCCAACTGTCATCAACATTGGCGAGTTTTACCGAAATATTGCCAAAGTTGTGCGTCAAACATATTTACGTTTTTGGCATAATTCTAAAACTTTTATTCGTAGATTTTCTGAGATTTTGTATTTAGAACTATTGCAACATACAATTGTACATTTCTCTTTTTTAATTACAGTCGACTGGGTAATTTATTTAAAGGGTCTCCTAAAAGACTTTCAATACATTAAGGTCTATCAATAACTTCAAATCGTTTTTTAAATCTGTGTTCAATCACCATTTCGGCTATCCCCAAAATTTCGCAAAATAATGCAAGCTTGAAGACTTTAGACGAAATATCACCCAATTAAGTGTCAAAAATGTATCTTTAAAACTGAGACCATCTTGGCGATATCTCAAATACTTCGCCAGAAATCGCTAAACCTTAGTATTACAGCAGAGTCGCATCTTTTTCAAATAAAATAGGTTTAGATAAAGTGCGCCGAAAATATTTGTTTTAATAGACGTACAAGGAAGTCGTGCGGTGTCCACATCAGATAGATTTTTTTTTCACTTACTAACAAAACACGAAAATTCAAGGGACCATGAAATGGTTTCCTTTAGGACATGTCTCTCTGTCACCAAAAACTTTATGCTACAACAACCGACGTAGATAAACAAATCATTATCAAAACATGATTCATCCCTTTCATGTAATGCAGCTTACGTATACACCGAATTTTAAAGACTGAAAAAAGATTGATCATCCTCGAAATTGACCTGCAAGTAATTTTTACCAGGATTGCTGTTTTAAAACACGTAGAGGGACAATCTATCGAACGCTATATTCAAATTTCGTTCGGATAATTATTCAACGTTGCTGCTAATATACAATGGCAGATCGATTTTATTTGACCTGCATACGTCACTGCAGCTGAAATGTAGGAAGTTGCCGTTGACTTACATGATTTTCATTGGCATTTTGATGTGGGGTTAATTTGGAATGTAATGACCGCTAGAAATTTACGTTTATAACGTCTTGAGGGTCATTCAACTTAGGGGTCATTTCGCTTAAGGAAGCAGTACAACATCGAAGTTTGTAAATTGTTCGACTGATTTTAAAATTAAATTGGAGAGTAATTTTATAAAGTATGAGGAAACGTTTCGGATAGACGGAAACTTTGTTTGAAAACTATTTAAATTATTATATATTTTAATCATTTGTAAATTTATCTGAATAATTTATGAACCCCGTATATATGGCGTTGACGAATATTACACGTCTACGTGCGTTTTTCGGTGTTTTAGCTTTCATAACTTGAAGTCATCTGTAATTCAATCTGTCAGCCTGAATGATACTAAGTTTATCCAACACCTCCTAGATATAGAAGGCCTTAGGTCAGAAGCTTTTTTGTCATCACTAGGTCCCAGCCTCACCATGGCACAGTGGTTATGCCACTGAAAATGGTAGATGGCCGAAGTGTGAAGGTCCCGGGTTCGGATCCCATCGTGCGGCTGTCGATCTAACGGTCTGGAGTTTTGGTAGGTATTCTCCCGATGTAACGTGAATATGCGCTAGAACCCCTCTTGGCAGATCGCCCTAGTATAGCGCCGCCATAATCACACACAACCAACAACATCACTAGGTCTTCGAACGTGATATCATCACAGTTTTCATTTCACAAAGTAAAACTATTTAAAATTTCTGGTGAATGATACAAAATTTAGAAAATATCTTAATATTAAAATACCGTTATGATATAAAATAGTTTATTATGATCTATTTCTATATCATATTATATAATTAGTGATAGTTAAAATTTCCTAGTTGTCGTAAAATTAAATTTCCTATCTTAAATCATTAAAATGTTTTATGCGGGAGTAAATTCCCATAAACTTTGAATAGTTCCACTTTGTGAAAATAAATGTGTGATGTCGTCATTTTAGTGGACCTAGTGATGACGTAAAAGTTTCTATTGCCAGGCATTGTATATCCTGGAGGTGGTGTTTTATCATGGTAGTCATTGACAAGATGAGGGGGGGGGGGATTCTATACATTTTCAATTTCGAATCAAGCTTTAACCTTTTACAAGACACTTAGAGGATTAAGTACAGACGCCAGCATGAAAGAAACAATTTGCACGGTTATTTTTAATTACCAATTATGTTTGCTTTCCTCAAAAGCAATTATATTTTTCAACTTCCCAGGCAAACACACTGTCAAGAATTTTCATTACTTAATTAGTTCCTGCAATTTCTTTTCTTTTTCCTTTTTTCCAGTTCACTGGAAATAAAACATCTGTCAAAGATAATCAGTTAAGCGAGCGCTTGCGTTAAGTCTTATTTTACGCGGCAAATGGAACATATTTCTCAAATTTAATTTGCAGCTCCGGAAAGGGTTACATAAAATTTGACTTTTCTATCACGCGAGTTATTAGATTTCCCTTACGAACTGATATGTTTGAATTGGTGTAGCATGTACTTCTTGACTTAACGGAGATTGACTAGGAGGAGAGTTGGTTTACTTACAAAAACTGCCAAAAATGTTATTTCATTTCTATGGCAGTTCTGGAAGAGTTTCAAGAGAGGGGAGCTGTAATACACACAAAACATTTTAGTAAGACGTTTGTTCCCAGCTTGTTTCTTGAACGTCTTTGCTCAACTGGGCTCAGCCAGCGCCTCCTAGTAACAGAAAGCCTTACAACTTTTACGTGACCAAGCTTAGACGTTATCATTAAGTTTGCAAGTAAAAGTTTTATTTTCATAAAATAAAACTATTAAAAATTTCTGGTAAATTTACCCATGAATAGAAACATTTTAATAATTTGAGATAAAAAATATAATTTTGCGACACATAGCAGTTTTTAACTATGAACAATTAGATAATATGATAAGAAAATAGATCATAATATTTTTGTATGAGAAAGGTATTTTAGTTTTAATGTTTAATTTAAGATATTTTCTAATATTGCAGCATTCAAGAGAAATTTTAAATAGTTTTACTTTATGAAAATAAAACTGTGATGCTATTACTGTCGTAGGCTTAGTAATGCGCCAACACTTGGTGACATAGGAGTTCTATGGCTTACTGTATCTAGGAGGCGTTGATTCAGCATTCCTCTTGCAAAAAACCAGGTTCCCGAAGATCATTCAAATATTCTTGAAAGCTTGCACTTGCATTACGCTTCCACTTGCATTAAGGTGGTAACCGTGAGCAACAAATCTGAACAATTTCCAACAAAGTTGTTTTAAAAAGAAATATGATTTGGTTTGCCTGTCTGTCCGACCGATCCGCCAGAGTTGGATATTCAGGAGGGGCGACAGAGGATGTCGCTGTATGCCTGGAGCCTCCACAAAAGAGAAATTTCACAACAGATATTTTTACGTAAAATTTCCTGCAGAGTACCGAATAATAAAATGACGTCACGACCTTTATCCCAGAAAAGGCCAGATGCCTTTGTGCGCATTGCTTGCATACTACTGCTTCTTCGTGCTCATTGGTTGCATACGTGATCATATTGGCACTCAACGTGATCAGTTGCGAGAAATATTGACGTTACATTAAGAGTGCAACAATACCAGAAAAGAAGCAGACATTGTTTTTTGTGTAAATAAAATCTACCTCTCCGAAATCGAACCCGTGGCTGCTAGGCCCTGAGTTAACTCTGAATCCACTTTGTCAAACAGGACACCGAAAAGATTGTTTTTATAAAAAAATAATTAGAAGGAGGGCCTCTACTGCTTTATCGCCCAATTGCCTCCACACCTCTAAATCCGACAGTTCCAACCCGACTCTAACTGCCGTAATTATGAATCGATCACTGAGAAATTTACATATGTTATTCCCGTGTCTTATACTATGTACTCAATTGAAAATAGTGTGTACAGTGTTTCTAGTTTTTTTTTTTTTTTTTTTTAGCAGAGTACTTAAAAGAATTCCATCATATTACGCTCAGTAGACAGTCATTGTTTAAAGTGTTTTCCTTTTTAGCGATATTCGCCTTTTTCAAATAAAACAAAACTGATATATGTTTTTAATTATTACAAAACAACGCTCTCCATGGAAAATGGTGCATATTACATTTATAGTTTTCCGACTGAGTTGTATGGTGGGTAAAGCACCGTACTCCGGTTTCGGGTTCAACTCCCGGCGGGGTTCGATTCCCGACTGGGCGTGGTTGTCATGTCCGTCCCTTCATAGGGGGCGACGTTGATTCACCTACTAGGTGCCCCCATAATAAAGAGACCAACAATTCCGGCCTGTTGTGGCCAAAGCCTTCAAGGCAGAGGCCGACCATTAGGGAAAAAAAAAATAAAATATTCAGCCTTCAGCTGAAATTAGTTTCCCCTCCGCTAAAGAAGTTTTTTGACAGAACCTTTCAATTTGTATTGGCAGCCATGTACAGGATGTATTTGCATGTAAATCAAACGGGGAGAAACCAACCGTTCTTCCAGTGGTGTCAAGTATTTTAAACAATCCGGTATTTCGGGGAATTCGAAGCCATTGCTTATAGCTAATTGTGGTAATGTCAATTTAATCAAACAATCGTAACATGTTCTGCAAAATTTGCCAATATCACCGATATCTTTGTAAAAGACTAGTTTTATAAAGTCCGTTGTCGCTCCTTTGGACAGTAAAGTTGTTTTGGAAAGGGTTCTTATTGACTTTTTGAACCACAGTCGATCACAACAATAGCATTGGTGGATTGGACCATCAGCAACAGCTTCGAAAAATTTCTCAGCTAATTTACGAAATTCTAGTTCTTCACACCTTACATTTAGATCATATCTGTTCTTGGTCTTTTCGATGGTATATCTAGACAGAGTCGTAAACGTTTTCTGTCTTGTCTTCTGGATTTGGATTCCGCTTCTTGAGCACGAAAATCTGGATCTTCCCTTTTTCTTTGCATAAATAGACGGTTAATTTCACGATGACTTTCTTCCGGATTAGACAACTGGCGAGGACGGCCAGCGCGGCCTTGAACAACAGTCCCGGGTATATTCTTCTGATATTTAACGATGTAATACTGAACAGTAGAGCGTGAAATACCAAGCCTACGAGCTATTTCACACTGCGTGAGTGGTGTGTCAGAAAAATAAAGCGATATGATTTGGTCTTTAGTCTCTTGAGAAAGCACCATAGTCTCAATCAATCACGGTTAATAGCTTACTTTATTTACTACTATCAATTATCATCCACGACCTTTTTTTGTCTAGATATATTACACCTTTCAGCTACATAAATTTGTTTAGAACAAAAAAGTTATTTTTATTCTAAACTATCGTCCTGGCAACCAGCGAAAGAAAAAGAGGAAAAGAATCTTCGTTGCCATCCCCGCAAACACCTTGATGGAATATACGTAAATAATTTAATTACTTTTAATTCATAGTTATTAATACAAAACTATTCGTAAATCTTTTGTGAAAAATTGCTCGAATTTATTACTTCATCCTTTTGTAACTAACGTAAAGCTAAATGTATTTTTGCGTATACACTAAAACAATAAAGATTTTTCATGTATTTTATTGATCCATATGATGCGAATTTCAAAAGTGCATATGCTTACTTTATTTACTACTATCAATTATCATCCACGACCTTTTTTCGTCTGCCAAAAACTATTACCCTCTTTAGCGGAGGGTAAAAAAACATTTATAGTTTTATATCAGTGCTCAAAGGAGTTTGAATTCATTGCGATGTATGATTGTTTAGACATTCATCCATTTCAAGTACAATAAGAAAGCATTAAATGTTTACAACAACTTGCTTTTCTTTTAAAAGATAGCAATAACATTTTGCAAAATTACATTAATATTTAGATAGTGGTATTCAGCTTTTTTAGCTATGCCCATAATCTCATCAATTATGACAATGGCAGATCTCCAAATTGGCATCAAAAGGACTATTATGTTGAAATATGATCAACAATCGATTTGTTTGGCATGATTTATCTTTCTTGTTAAAATTTCACCAGATTTTGGAGACACGGCGTCCGCGTTACTCACCACTCGCCCCCCCCCCCCAAGTGAATGCTTTGATGTTTCCCTGTTCAGATTTGAACAGGATCATGGTAGGGTCGCCCTTTTTCGTGAACATGTGATTACAACAATACTGCTTACTGACAAGTGAATGTTCGTGGGTCTTCTGTGGTTCACGGGAAGTTCACTGAAATGAATATTCCTAAGAAGCACTGGACGAGCAGGAAAAACACGGCGCCAATCAAAAGGCTGAATTTCGGTCTCGTGCTCTGGCTTAGTTAAAATATCTCGCTCTTGAGATTATTTGTTGGCAGCCATTCAAAGGGTTAAATTTCGGACTCGTGTTATGATTTAATATCTTTGATAACCAGGATGTTTTGTAGCATCGTTTCAGAAAGTTACGTTATTTGTCCGAGTTTTGACTCAACTTTTCAGGTATTGTCCACACCTCCTAGAAACAGAAAGCTTAGCAACCGCTACATCTTTAAGCTTTTGCGTCCTCGTAAGCGATATTATCACAACTTTATTTTCATTAAGTAAAATTATTTAAAATTTCTGGTGAATTTACGCACACGACATTTTAATGATTTGAGATAGAAATTTTAATTTTACGACAAAGGGCAAGTTAACTGCAATTAATTACACTGGTGAACACGATTTTTGGGTCTGACTTCTACATGTTAAATTTTAGTTTCTCCTACGCCAAAACTAAGGAAAATAATTTTTTTTTAATGAAAGTTTGCTTTTGTAGAAATTAAAGCAATTTTTTAATTTTTTGGCAAAAATCACTGATTTTTATATATTTTTTTATAATTCCACTCTAAATTATGATCAGAAAAGTTTTTGCTGGATATAAAAGTCTTTTTTATTCAAGATTTGTGATAAACAATAACATATAAATGTAAAATAATAAGAAATTAATGTCTAAAAGTGAATATTTTTCGTATTTCTTTTATGTTTGTATGAGCAAATAATAATACAAACAAATAATAATATTACAAATAATACTACAAGCAATACTACAGAGTTACAAATAATAATACAGTTTACTTT
Source organism: Cheiracanthium punctorium (assembly GCA_038373885.1). Lineage (NCBI taxonomy): Eukaryota > Metazoa > Arthropoda > Arachnida > Araneae > Cheiracanthiidae > Cheiracanthium > Cheiracanthium punctorium. Next base: position 256,501 of record JAWZYV010019781.1, on the reverse strand, counting down.
CGGGTTAATCAAAGTGTCTGCCATCTTTCGTTTATGAAATAAATTAAAATATACTTATCGACGTAAATCAGACAAAAGCAAACTTTAAGAACTAAAAATGAAAATTTAAGTGTTTTTCAATGTCTAGAATCAGAATTTAAGCATGAGAACAGACACCCCCCCCCCAAATGTTTTTTTTTTTTTTTTTTTTTTTTGACCGGTGTTATGTAATGTGATAAGGAAATAGATCATAGTGAATTGTTTTATAACTAAAGTATTTTAATTTTTATCTTTAACTTAAGGTATTTTATAATATTTGCAGCATTCACCAGAAAATTTAAATAGTTTTACTTTATGTAATCCAAACTGTGATGCCATCATTGCCTGAAGGCCTAGCATGCCTTTAGGCTTTCTCTATATGGGAGCTGTTAGAATTGTGTGTTCAGGTTTCAAAGAATTCAATTTCGAGCTCAGCATCTGACTTTCATGTAATTTCCACTGCTCCTGATTTGTGAGTTCAAATTGTGTCCAGAATCACTTATCAGGATGGAATTTTTTGAATCATCCCATAGACAAATCAAGTGCAATTCAAAAGAATAAATAAATAAAATAGTAGCATTTAATTAGAATTATGTCATCAGTGTAAAGTGAGAAAGAATTCTTAAGAAAAGTGTCCTAAGTCATTTTCAGAAGCATCATCAACTAAATCATCAATGAAGAGAAGCTAGGCGTGAATGAGGTGTGTGATACAAATATCTCTACTATATCACGGCGTATTAAAAAAAAAAAAAAAAAAAAAAAAAAAACCTCAAATGTGCATGTAGTAAGTATGCGCTATTGTTAGCAATTAACAAGCCTTTTTCGTCGCAGGCACTTAAAAAGAGATTTTCAGCCCGTTACACCAACAAACAATGAAGAAAAACTCTCTCATTTTTCAACCAGAAAAAAATTCCAAGAAAAAATATATGAGTGATTAACAGTGAAGTAATGCTACCTCAGACAATGCAGTAATGTAAAAAAAATGCCGGTGAGTTAAGTGCTGTGTCACATTGTTGTGCAAAACGTCTTCGTGGGTGAAGGGCATTAAGAGTTTCTCGGTTTAGCTCTTCATCGAGTTTGGCAATTATGATGTAGATTTCAGTGCGTATACTTTAATAATAGATGAAGATTGAAGTGGCTTTTAAAATAAAGTTTAAAAAAAAACGAGCATTGTTTACTACTTGCTGTGTGACACTGATGAATGATAGAGCTACGAAATAGCTGCGAACTGCTCATTATCCGTTTATAGAGTGGTCCAATAAGGCTGGAACATACGTAATCATTTATATTGTTTTGCTGAGTATTGTACATTCGATTGTAATAAATTTAATTGGGTTTTTTTTTTGAAAAGATAGATGTGAGTTGAGAACGTTCTTTTCATGTAGTTATCGGGAAAGGAGAATATTTCTCAGAATGTTCCACAATGTATAAAATTTGGAGAACAGACTGCTTGGTTATTCTTTTTCTTGTACTTAAGATTGTTGTTGTATGAAACATTGTTGTTAAGTAACAAAAAAGGTTTTATATGTTTTTTTTTTTTACTTAACATGCGTTATGCAGAATATCATAACATGCATCTTTTTTTTTTTTTTTTTTTTAAATAAAGCTTTTAGTATTTGAAATGTCAGAACACATCTCACAAGGAGGGCCATCTTTAAGCTACCTCGCGGATTTATACCTTTACTATTATAAAAAAGACTTTTTCAGTAATGATAATATTATTAAAGGATATATTGATGATATACTATATTAATAGCAATAATGCCTATCAAGATAATTTTTCTATTACAAACCCTTCATATATAGAACTGCTTAGAAATAAAAGTAGTAATATTCTTCGCTTTTTAGACTTAATAATATCTATATTAGATAATAATAGTTTAAGTTTAATACGTATATTATAGAAGAAATAATTTCAATTTTAAAGTAAATAGTTTCACACACTTTTGTTCCTGTTTGCACGAGTCTGTTTTTCGAAATATTATCCATATTCATTTTAGTGGGATTAAATATCAATATTCTGAACAGTTTAAAAACGACCAATTATAAACTTTCATTTCAATATTTCACTAAATATAACTATTCATCTAAATTTCTGGAATATATTTTATACCCTCTATCTAAAAAATATCTTTTTTTACTGTTTTTCAAAAATAAATGGAAGTTGGGACTGGAGAGGCAGTTTTTTCTCATAAAAAAGTAAAGCTTATTTAAAAGAAAAAAAAAAGAAATTTTGTGCTTTTATTAGGGCATTAAATATCATTATTATATTTGTTTTAGTTAGAGATATTACATTTTTAATTTATATGATCCAATTACGCTCGCTAATTATTACTTACACATAGTTTGCATAGTATGGTTTAATTTTAATAGTATTTCTGAATATTACAAACTCTGTGTTTATTTTAGGTAATTATTAATTTTTGGATTATTGATTTTTGGAATTAATATTTTCTTTTTTTTTCTTTCTTGGATCTGGAAACACTACTATAAGTTCAAATATTATTTGAGAGATACATTTGAAGTCGCTTCTCTTGCTTCGACAATGTTTTCTGTTGCGGGATTGGCTCCAAGTGCATATTTGTGCCACTAAGCCATTTACCGAAATTCTACTATTTTTGTATTTATACTTACAATCTGCTGTGTGTGGCCCCTTATGACAGTCGCAGCAATTGTAAATCTTTTCATTTCCTATTAAAAAAAATCTTATTTTTATACTTCTGCTTTCACACATACGAACGGAACACTGTATTGCCCTTCCTTGGAAGCATGATGGTATGTTTCACTCAATAAACTTTCAAGCTTATTTTGCTAAATATTTATTAGGTGTACCGAAAAATAATGTGGGGTTTTTTACAAAAAATTCAAACAAATAAATTTTTAACAAGTACTGAATTTCAAACAAGCCGTGTCTAAATATACGACTCATATTTGTTACATTTTAAAGCGAGAATTTTATAGATAATATATTTTTTTCTTTCAAGAAAAATTGCCACTCTCCCCTTTTTTAAAAATAAAACCCAAAAAGTTTAAATCGAGAATTTTATAGATAATATATTTTTTTTTTCTTTCAAGAAAAATTGTCACTGTCCCCTCTAAAAAAAAATAAAACACAAAAAGTTTAAAGCGAGAATTTTATAGATATTATATTTTTTCTTCACGTCTACTCTCCTAAGAGGATTATATTCGAAATGTTCTGTAATCGAGTTTTAGATATTCGTGAATATTGTATTTTACAGCAAGAATTTTATGGGTAGCTCTTTTCTTTGAGATCACGGAAGATATGTGAAAAGAACATTTTGCCCTCCCCCCTCCCCATAAGTTATGAATTTCGGGAAAACTCCACGAAAATTTCGCATTATATTAACCTTGATAGTTTTGGCTAGGCAAAATACTGACAAACAAGAAAAAGAGATTGTTTTCTGCTACATCTAATACATACAGTCAACTCCGGATATAGTGAACCTTGATACAGTGAACTTTCGGCTATAGAGAAAGGTTCGTAGCATTTTTCGGTTATAGTGAACTTTTTTAATTCTGAAGGGCAGAGGTGATGTTGTTCGATTCTTACAAAGAGAGTCTCTTTTGTATTGGAGTTGACAGAAAGAGATTATCAAGCATCTGTTCCGAAATACAGCGAATTGCCAGTGTCTAGGCTAACATACTTATGATAAACAAGAGGGCGGAGCGGGAGGGATCATAATTTTTTGCACCTCTATAATGCATTCTAATCTTTTAAAGCATTTACTAACAAAAGAAGGTTACTTTTGAAAGTGAACCAAAAGCAGAAATTTTGCTGTTGACCATGGAAGATTTCATTTTACATTCTCAATACAATATCACAGGTTATAAGAGACTATAGTTTTTACCAAATGAATGGAATGTACATTATTTCTATAAATGGGATTAATTATCTTTTGCTTTATTCAAAAAATATTTCTATAACCATAAATACGACCAATTGATTGCTTTATTTAATTAACAACATTAAATATTTACATAGAATATTATTTTCTAGTTTTATATTCATTTTCATTGTTCAACATGGAGAAACATCAGTTTTAGTGAACTTCGGAGATAGTGAAAGAAATTTGCCGGGCCCCCAGAGTTTCACTATAACCGGAGCTGACAGTATATACAGTGGTGGCCAAAATTGTGGACACTTTTGGAAATGTTAAGGTTTTCTAACTTTGCATGCTTATAGGAAGTGCTACGTTTCACAAAGCAAACTCATATATCACTTTAAAGAAAATTTAATACTAATTTCAATACACAGAACTAAATTTAAATATGTGCAACAGAATAAAAGTTATAATTACTTTAATCTGGTAAACAAATTCAGTGATGAAATGGATTGTAATTTCTAACTTTCTAGGTCAACCACTGTTATTTTTCTGAGCTTAAAACTCTGGTCACCTCAATGAAACATCGATGTGAAAATGTAATAAAAAATTAAGGCTACCCTACAAACTGCTGATAACTCACTGCAATCTTCAATAACTAATGCATCTGGATAATTATTGCCGTTTAACTTTTTTTGTATTACTAATATTTTAATTTTGTGTTTTGTATTAAAATCAGTATTAATTTATCTTTAAAATGTAAAAGAATTTGCATTTTGTGAAACATAACATTTTTTATACACAACGAACATATATTATTTTTTCCTCCATAACGAACTTAGAAAAGAAAAATTCGCTTCCAAAATTGTCCACAATTTTGGCCACCACTTTATATAACTATTTTTTTTTTAAATCTCAGAAAATAGATAATATCACTGTTTGTTGGAAGGTAAATGCAGTATTAGCTCATAACACTGGCCTCACCATGGCACAGTGGTTATGTCACTGGAAATGGTAGACGGGCGAAATGTGAAGGTCCCGAGTTCGGATCCCATCGCGCGTCCGTCGACCTAACCGTTCGGAGCTTTCCGTGGTTTTCCCCGAAACTTAGCGTAAATACGGGTTAGGACCCCTTAGAAAGACCCCCATGGAGGGCACCCCACCCATAGGCCTGGAGCCCACGCGTAGCTAATCGGCCGTAATCCCACAAACAAACAAACTCATAACATTACACATGCAATCAAATCCTAATTTCTTATTCTATCTACGCAGAACGGTCTCAACTCAAACAATAAACTTGAAACTACAATTATATGTGGTATTAATTCCATTCTAAGCGATAAGCATTTCATTATAAAAATGGATACGGAAATATGCTATCCCATCGGAGATAGTATATTTCCGAATCTATTTTCATAATGAAATCGCTACACGATTACGTGGGATCGACCTGTTCCCTAAAGGTGAGATATAATAAATAAATGAAACAATGATATATAAAGACCTGCGGCCAAATAAATTCTACTATCCTGCATCATAAAACTGCAGTGATATAAATCTCCCATAGTTAACTCTCAGGAAATGGATACCGATTTATCTTATTAAAAGAGATAAACAGAAGAAAAAAACTTGTTTTCCACTTATGAGGTTCAGAAGGCCTCCACAACAAATATCATCTTCTTTTGAAGTCGGCAAATAAACACTACTGACCCCGCAATTGTCTTTGGCAAAGCCTTCGTTAGGCGAGTGGAAAAAAAATTGTTGCCAAACAAAGAAAAATAATAAAAAGTAATAATAATAAGCCATAAGCCTCGGATAACGGCCGTGGCTAAGGTATATACGCCGGAGTTACGACTTTTCACCCACAATGGCCGACTCACAGAAATGAGTGGTCAAGAATCGGATTTTTTTTCTTTCTTTTTTGTTTCTACTATAGCCCAGTGCCCCGCTGTAGAAAATTCCATACGATTGTGATTGATTTTTTTCTTCTTTTTTCCATGTGTATACTTATCGATAAGAGGATCGATCTGGGTCATTCACGTGCTTCGCAGATTTATCGAATTCCATTGTTTGGTATGTAAGTCCGCCGCTGGTAGGGATTGTTTGAAAAAATGAATATTAATATTATACTTATGCATCGGTGGCAATATATGGGATGGTGCCTATGCTGCTAGTTGGGATTCAATGCCGAGATGAAGCGGCATACTTTACTGACCTCTTCAGAGGTGAATTTTTTTTTTGATTTGAGAAATTTATTCATTGGAAAATAAGTAAAATAAAACCCCCAAAGAATGATAAACGTGTATTGAATTTTGAAAAGATAAACTCTACAGAAGCGTGTGAAATACTTAACCGTCAACTTATACGCTTTTTTTCTTCTTTTTTTGAGAATTACCCACCACTATGTATTAGATGGTTTGCTCTTAAAATGTATATCCTTGAGAGATGCAACTGAATAATTGAGGAAAAAAATAAAACCCGTAAGAGTTAGCGCATGCACAGCTGCTAACTGTTCCGATTTTATTGGAATGCTTTTCTTTACTAATGTTAAATTGTGATTTAGCTTAATGCTAAGCTCAAATATTCAATGTAAAATAAAACGTTTTGAAATGGTGGTAAAAAGTGTTCTGATAAAATTGGAGTAGTTGGCAACTATGTAAAACTTTTTGAAATTACTATAAATGAAAAGATTTTGAAAAGAAAAATAGTACTATTTCACGAGAAAAGGGATATTTTGTTGATTGTAACAAACTATTGTCGATTCAACAAAAATTTAGTGCATGATTTTTTTTAACCAAATAAGAGGTGATCAGCAAAATATTTCATTGAATCAACAAACATTTTGTTGAGAAATTTGATTTTGAGTCAAAATTTTTTGATTCAACAAAATTATTCGATTAAATTAACGAAACGAAACTTTTTGAATTCAACAAAATATTTCGTTGAATCAATAAAGTATTTCATTAAATCAACAAAAATTTTGTTCAGTCATGTTGAGTAAAAATCTGTTTACTCAACATCCACACAAAATCACGTTATTCAAATCACGACATTTCCCCCCCCCCCCCCATTCAGTGCCTGAGTGTACAGTTTCTTCGAATAGTATCTAAAGTTATTTGTCAGATTATATTAGATAAGAAATGTAAGCAGGAAAACTTGAATATATTTAAAGTCACGAATGCGGCCGCAGATTGATAAGTACTTTTATGTGCTTTATTTTTCAAAGTTTTAATTGTTTAATCTTTTTAACTCCAGTTTCTTTGAGTGTGTTTAGTTAATTCGAAATGCGTTATTGACTGGTATTTTGCAATTCGAGCCGAAAGTTTATATTCGGAAGAAAAATAAGAAAAATATATTTCTCTAGCAAACTTCCATTTTTATTTACACTTTCCAACCTAATTGGTAACTGTTTTATGATTTTGGCTTGTCTGTCTCTCTGTCCGTGCTCTAACTACCGTAAATATGCATCGATTCCTACGATATTTATACATTCTATTCCATATTGTACCATGAGTCCTATTGAAAATGGTGTATGTAGCTTTTATAGTTCTTGTACAGGAGTACCCAAAAGTGTTGCAATACATTGTGCTTTATGGGCAGTCAAATTTTTAACCCTGCATGGCACCTGGTACCATACGTGGAACCACCACTTAAGCTATTCCTCTACGTCTATAAAATACTAGTATAAGCCTCAGTCGATTTTTAAGAGTATTTATACATAGGTAGCGACGCTATAATTCAAGCTGTTGCGTGTACATGTACTTACTGTTCATATTATTGCCAAAACTGATTGAAATTTAAAGAGTCATCTTTCGAATGTGGTTTTGTTTATTTTAGAAAATTAACAAAAAATAGTTGAGCAAAGTGTTTTGACCCGAAAAAATGACTGTGTGTCAGAGTTCTTCCTATCAAGAAATGATTTGGATACTAAAATTTCAAAATAAATGCCAAAAAAGTATAGTTAAGGCCCAGTGTACCGCCTACAAAACTGAAATAAAAGGTGATTTTCTAGTAAAATATTAGGTTATTATTTTTAAAACTATTTTCACCCAAATAATATTCACTAACATTATCACATATATTTATTTTAGACAGAGAAAAAAAATTTAGCCTTATAGGGTTGAGCGTATTTTAGATATATCCATCTGTATTTCAAACAAGACAAAATGGGTGTATCTTATTAAGATTACAAAATGATGCTCTCTATTCAGAATAGTGTCTGTAGCATTTATAGTTCTTCTGCAGGAACACTTCAATACATTACGATCTATGCAAGTTAAGAGACATTCATCCATTTCAAGTATACAGCACAGTCAAGCATATAAATGTTTATAGCACCTTACTCGTCCCTTTAAAGGTGGAAATAATATTTAAAGCTCTATTACAGGTCTCTCAAAATTTAGTTAGTAGTGATCATCAGCTTTTTTATTAGGTTATGCCCAAAATCTCGCGAAGTTTGACGGCAATACTTCGCCAGATTTGCCGCAAAGAATACTTCCGTGTTGGACAGGGCTTTACTCTCAAAACGTTTGGCATTATTCTTGTTTTTTGTTTTACTTTCAAAATAAATTAATAAAATTTCAATGCATGCTCAGAGCTGCCAAATCTCCGGCTTTTTCCGGGAGATTTCCCACCACAATTTTTAGACAGTTTTCTTTTACATTAAATATTTAGACTTATTTTAATCATAAATTTGCAAGTAAAAATTAGTGGTGAGAAATCTCCCGAAAAAAGCCGGAGACTTGGCAGTTCTGTATGCTTATTTTCAAAGTACCCTTCGACCAAGCGCCTGATGTGATGCTAGATTAGGGGTACCCCAAAGGTTTAGAGGGATTTTGACCATTCGTGGGATTTTTAGGGGGGGATAATTTATTAGTGTATGTTAATTTCTACGGGGGGGGGATGAAATCGGGGATTTTTCGGAGAATTTTATTTCTTATTTTCCATGTGCCAACGGAAAGTCAATGACCAATATAATAGGTTTTATCTCTTTTCAGTTCCCTGTGTTGTTTGCAACGAAGGGCTTGGACTGAAGAAGGCCAAAACAATTTTTGGCTGAAACGTACGTATCCTCTTAACTATAACATCTTATGTGTGTTTTTTACAAAGTTTTTTATTTACTTTATTGTTTAACACCAGTATTTTGAGTGTTTTTTTTTCATAATGATAACTGATTTTATAAAAATGTTAATGAAGTATAAAATGTTATCATACGAGTATTACATAAAATTACTAGTACCTACAACTTATGAATTAATTTTCCTCCATAAAATCCACTCTCCAACACTGACCTATAGATTTATCGACATATTGTTCTCCCTACTTCCCTTCCCTCAACCCAACGACCAATGAATTCTTCAACAGCCGGTTACATCTCAAAACCATCAAACCTCAAAGACATGTGATTAGAATTTCCTGATGTAAACATGTGATCAGAACATAGGTAAAATTGCAATTGAAGATTTTATATGTTTTAATTAAAGTATTCATTTTATTTTACCAAATATATATATATATATATAGATATAGATAGGGAAATCTCTCAGAAAGTCTGGCAACACTGGCCTCTTTGAGCATCCTATGTTGGCCGGACTATATGAGTGGTCGTCCTTGAGACGTTTCACTCTATTCATCGAAGAGCCATTGAGCAACTTGATCACTTCTAACTCTACCATTTCCATTCAAATAGCCAACACCTATCCAAAACCAGATGAATATCTGTTTAATCCGAACATCGCGTGCTCAATGAAGAACTAATGCATCTAATTTAAAGCGTATAACCGTTAGATGATTTTCAAGATAATTGGTCGGCACAGTGCCGGCCCGAGGGGAGTGCGGGGCCCCGGGCGAAGTGCAAGAGCGGGCCTCTTCTCTATCATGTCTTATCGGAAAAAACACTCAAAATACTGGTGTTAAACAATAAAGTAATTAAAAAACTTTGTAAAAAACACACACCTATAACATCTTATGTGTGTTTTTAATTACTTTATCATGTCTTATGTAAGTTATTCTTAGCACTGCTAGTACATATTAGCTTTATTTCTCGGCTTTTTTCGGGATATATCGCAACCATCTACCAAGCTGTGTCTAATGTGATAGTAAAAAAATGGCCCAAGAGCGGGGCCTTACGCGATCGCCTACATTCGTACTACCCTTGGGCCGGCAAGGCCTTTTCGACTACATCGAAAAGAGAAGCTCTTATAATACGACATAGATGTCAAATACTAAGGAATATAATTCACCACTTTTTGTAAACAGTTAAAATAGTGAAGAGATGCATTTTTTACTATATTTTTAGCCAGATATTACCATTAAAACAATTAGTGAATTATATTTGTATTATTTAGAAGCTATGCGACGAAATTGTAAACTCATGACTTTAAATCACGCTAGTAGCTATAGCTTTCTTATGGAAGGGGGTCCAGGTAAAGGTTCTTACTACAAGCATTATTGACAGTAAATTTTACTATAAATATCTGGTAAAAATTTTCAGTAGCACTAAAATTTTTTAAATCTTTATAGTAAATTATGTTTTCTACTCACTGATTTATAAAATTTACGAAATTAATATAATTGTCTCAATTTTAAAGTTTTCAAAATTTGTATTTATTTTTTTAACCGTACACCGTTTTCAGCGATGAATTCAAAAGGTGAATATTTGACTATAATTAGCGTTTCTGCGTAGACTACGGGAGGTAGACCCCTTACCTTCCACCTCTTATATACGACCGTGCGTTCAATTATTAATGGAAAAAAATCATACTGCTCACTTTTTTGTTCTGTCAGAGTTACTTTCTATTTATGAAAATTGCTAAAAAAAATGGACGAAAGATTTTTAAAGTAGCACAGATTTATCTACAGTCGAACCCACTTAATAGAATAGCCACTTTGCCACGAATAGGGATGGACGCGAGACACGAGAAATCTCGCATTGCGAGACGAGACAGGCAATATTTTGCGAGACCAGACAGTCTTGTCTCGCGCGAGAATTTCTCGTCTCGCATAAATTTACGATACCAATTACTTTTCAATCAGAATTGCAGTGTTATATTTGAGGAGGTATGCCATCTTGAGGGTGCACTTTGCCTGAAGCCTCTACCGTTTAACTTGCGTCTCCTTTGTTACCGTTCCTGATATCAGAACTCTACAATACACACACAAACACGTAACATTTAAAATTAGGACAGCACGAAGGATATACAAAACACACCAAGGAGAGGATAAAGAAAGAAACTGGAAAAAAGAAAGAAAACAGAAAAATAATAAGTAAACAGAGGGAAGACGGTACGGTAAATCCAAAGCCTGACCATATTTAGATGGGGCCCAGGGGCACTAACTTTGGGGCCTCTTTTACTACACTGGTGTAAGAAATTGAGAGAATCTGCGGACTTAGTCGATTACCTCTAGAACTACTTGACCGATTTTAATGAAATTTGATTGAATTATTAACTGAACTGTTAATTTAGATTTCCGCACATGCGTTATTGTTATTGCACTAATATTTACATCTCGCTGTTGCCGTTCGCAGCGTGGAAATATCGTCGATTTTGGTACCGCATACGTCAGCGTATTATATAAGTAGAAGATTATTTCAAAATGCTCAGAAACTGGCACCTCTTTGAGCTACCGATGTTTGCCTTGACACGTTCCGGTCACTTTAACCCTTTAACGCGCAGTGTTCCCACTCTGGGAACACCAAACTCTTACTTTTTGACTGTTGCCAGTCACGAAGAATATATTTGATTTCTATAAAAATAGTTGCGGGTGACATAGCTCCACGAGAATCCTTTACTTTTTAGCGCGTCATTTCCCGTAAAAAAATTGCCACGATTATTTTTAACAGCACTGACATCTGCTGAAAAATGGAAGAATGCGACAACAGCTGGATAGATTGCCCAATGCTGAAAAAAGGGCACCCGTTGCCATCGCTCTACTTAACTACCAGCAAGATGGCGGACGATCGAAACGTTCATCGCTTGCCACAGATCTAGAGACCCTTTTTTGACGCAGCTGGCTGTGCCGGCACAGCCAGCTGCGTCAAAAAAGGGTCTCTAGATCTGTGGCAAGCGATGAACGTCAAAAAAGGGTCACTAGATCTGTGACAAGCGATGAAGGTTTCGATCGTCCGCCATCTTGCTGGTAGTTAACTCGAGCGATGGCACCGGCTGCCCTTTTTTCAGCATTGGGAAAGGGTTGCGCCTCAAAGCGTTAAGGGTGGGGGTGGGGGGAGTTCCGTTGCCCTCATCACAAATCTATCGAGCAACTCGATCACTTCTAACCCTACCAATACCCTTTGGAATAGCCAACTCCTATCCCAGATCAGATGAATACTTGATTAACCCTAACATCGCGTGTCCAATTAACAGCTAATTGCATCTAATTTAGAGAGGATAGATAATTTTTCGCGATGGCCGGTGGGCAAAGCCATTTACCACAACGTAGAAAACGGAGCAGCTTTTATATACTCCTTGTGGCCGTTAGCAGGCAAGATAATGAGAGTGGCAAGCTCTCAAGCAATCAGATAAACATGCAACTTTGTTGGAAAGTCTGCTCTTTTGTGTTAAATGTAGATTTGTAAGTCATTAGTTTAATTGGTGAGAGAACCGTACAATGACTAATCATTTATCAGAATGGAGGTGATTAGTGCATATCGGACAAAATGATTATTGTCTAATTGATACATATATGTAGTTAAACTATTAGTCACACTAATATTAATGACAGCCATTTCGGATGGAGAAAGCTTTTGATTGGATACTTTGTACTTATATAAAGGGAGTTTTTTTTATTAGAACGCGTATGTTAAATGTAAATCGGAGTCAAAATTTTGGTGACCATGCATTGTTTAAAACTTTGTTTGTTTGTCTGTCTGTCTGCCTGTTTGTTTGTTTGTTTGTTATAATCTACCATAAATAGGGGAGCCGGTGGCTAAGAGGTTAAAGGCCTGTCCTCCTCTCCGCTAATCGCTTAAGCTTACGGTCGTGGGCTCAATTCCCACTCATCCCCTGGTTGTTTGTGTCTGTCCTATGAAGTGTAAATTTCCTTTTCTATCAGAGTTCGTACTAATTTTAACCCATTTGTGCCTGGATATTTTTGCGACTTTCTTCGATTTTTACTGATAACAGATGTAATATAGATAAATTTCTGATGTCAACTTCTTGAACAAGGGATGATTTCTTTTAAAATCATTATGCATAAAAATTGAAATATCAACATACTACTTGGTCATGTTAAATATTTTGTAGAGTTGAGGCTCAATACTCATGAATAAAGGCTAGGAAAAATAAATAACGTTTTCGACTACTAGCGAAAATGCCGTCCCAAAAAAGGGACGCTAGGCATAAATGGGTTAAATTTGCTAAAATTCTGAGATTTTGAAATATTGTGCTAAAATATCCTACTATTTGAGGTACTGCAAAGAATTTTTTTTTCCATATTTCATAAAAAAAACAGGACATCTTTTAATATAGAAGATCCTTTTAGGACAATTTATTCAAAATTTCTGAAACTTAACAAATCCAAGGCTCTTACGAGCCCTGCTATGTGCTAGTAAAAACTGTCATTGTGTTGTCCACTTTATTCGACACGGCTTTATAAGGGAAACTAAGCAAACAAGTCTGAAAATAAATGTTCCAAGGGCAACTACTACTATAAATTTTAGTCTTCTAACATTCATCGTGAATGTTAGTAAAAAATTCGTTTTTAAGAAATGTATCTTAAGTTCATTTTTTGAGAAACTCTACCGGATTTTGCAATATCTTAGTAGTGTGATGATGTTTAAGAAAAATGCAATAAAAATAGAAGCTTTAAAAAACATGGGAGAATTTTAGTCCATGTTAAATCTTGATTTTGTAAAGTATTTCCAATACTTTAAGATAATAAAATCAATTTTGTTTTCAAGAAAAAGTAGCAAATCATTTTCCCCATTTTTTGTTCATCACAAATATTGCTTGCTTAATTTGCCCGAAATTATTTCGGGTTTTTCTTATTGGACTATGGCTTTACTTTTCCCATAAATTTATCATTGTAGGTAGGAAGATAAATTTCCTGTGACAGTTCAAAAATGTTTACATTTTCCCAACGCACCCTGCATTTAGTGAAAACCGACGCATTGGCGTACAGCACAGTTGGACATGCATACAACATAATGGTCAACTTTCTCGATTTTTTCCGGAGATTTCTCACCACTAATATTCACTTCGAATTTTACGAGTAAAAAAAGTCCAAATTTTTAATATAAAATAAAACTGTTTGAAAATTGTGGTGGGAAATCTCCCGAAAAAATCGGGAGAGTTGGTCGCTATGATAGAGACAAGCAGACCTTGTAAAACACTTTTGAACTTTCTGGAAAGTGTTGGAAAAAGAGGAAGTAGATATATGTCGTGAACCAGACACTTGGAGTATCGCTTTTTAATTTTGATCGGGACGGTGGAAAAAGAATGTATTTGATTAACCATCTCATGGTAACTGCAACCGTACCTTAATCAAACCGTAAAGGAATTTCCATCGCGCAGAAAAAAGAACTTTGGACGGTTAATGAGACATGGACTGAACAGTAAACATGTGATACAAATGTGTGGAAAAAAGTTACAACGCAGTTCTTTTATTGGCCTTACATACGCTATGTAATGATAACTTTACTGGAAAAAAAAAAACAGTCGGTCGCAGAGCAAGAATTCTTTTTTTTCTTTAATTTCTTATTGCACTGCTATCAGGTACTATCTTGGTAATTTTTTCCCTTTTTTAAATGTTGAGGTGCTGGAATAAGCGCCCGAGACGAATCCGGGCTGTATAATTAAAATCGTTTGCCTCCTTGGGGACTTTGTCGTTAATTCAACAAAAGAAACATTAATTTTAAAAGATTTAAAAAAAGATTTTTAAAAATGCTGTGTTGCTTTCAGGGAAATAACGGTTACATTTTGGAAAATAAGTTTTAAAAATCTGGAGTGACTCCACTTGACTTTCCGAACACTTGATCTTTACCAAGCGTTTAAATAAATTTGATTCAACTCAATCGGATCTAGTGCTCATATGCTAGTACGCTTGCATTAATAATTTGAATGCATTAGCCACAATGTATAAGAATACTTCTTTGTAGCCCTGTAAAAAATTGTTAACCGTACTCTCACCAAAATCTATACAGTATGTAATACAGTGACCTACAATATGCGTATCTAATTTGAGCTCAATCGAATGCATCCTGTAGGCGATAGCGTATAGTCAAAAATTGGCTTCCACAGATCGTAATATAAGAATTATTTTTTGCGACCCTGTGAACATCAACTCTACACACAACAAAATCCATGCAAGTCATGTGACTCGGATTTATAGTATACAATAGAATGCACTGTTTAGACGCTAGCACACTTTCAAGAATTACCGCCCATAGCCCATAATGTAAAAGAATTCTTTTTTGTAGCCTTTTAAACAAACTGTAAGTCCTATACACACCAAAATCAATACTGGTAGTGCGAGGGTCTATTGTCCCAAATTTGAGCTCAATCGAATGCACCTTTTAAGAGCTATAGTGTTCACTCACACACACGCACATCATATACACATGCATTACCGTAAAAACAACTTAAAGGAGTTCAGAAGACCTCAAAACGTGTTAATAAATCAAAATCCCCAAACCGAAATTTTACATGATTACAATACTTTCCTCACATGACGCATGTTTCGAAAGTAATAATAATGCAAATGTGTAGTAATTTTTAAGCAATATGATATTAAAATAACATAAAAATCACAAATAGCTTAAAAATCACATAGAATAATAAGTTTCATGTGTTATTTATTGCTTTAATTTTTTTCTCTTGCTCTGCTGGTTTTTGATTGTGTTCTTGAACTTCTTGCAGCCATTTTTCAAAATTTCGCGGACCATAGTTTAAGAATCTGCGCTGTAATGTACAGTATGAAAAAAAAAATCCATAAATATAACGATAAAATATCATTCGCCTTATAATCCTAAAATTCTCCTAACCCAGTTTTCAAAGAAATTTAAATTTTCACGCCATATGCAGAGCATATCAAGTTAGATAAAAATATCTTTTTATTTCCAGACATAAAACTAAATAAAGACACCGCAAATAAAAAGTAGTAAACTCACTGAAATGTAATGCTTTCAATTTTTACGATTTTAAGCATCGTCAGACAAGAGCGCACGTTAACATCAGATCCGGAAATGTTGTATAACGGTCGACGTTTTATTTTTTTATTACACAGTTCCCCCGTTAAAATCCTTCTTTGATGGTCCAGAAGGAGATGGAGTATAATCTAAATTTTTCCTCAAGAGAAAAAAAAAATAAAAAAACATCCAAAGAATTAAAGTTAATGCGGATTTCGTGACGGGGTAATCAATAAAGAAGTGTGTGAACGAGACCGTGGAAAAGGAATTAATACGAACGACCCCACAATGTTATAAAGACGAAAGAAAGAAAAACCATGTTTTATGTAACTTAGATGATGATTAAACCAGACATCTAATTCTACAGTGAACATCAGAAACATTCATTTTCTTTTTTCGTCTTTTCCGAGAGAAGTTTTGTGTGCATATATATTTGTGTCATTAGAGGTTCGGCTTCTTTCTTTGGAAGCGTCCGTTACGGTTTGCTTCAGTTACGGGTGTAGTTATCATAGCAGGACATCTCATCTCTCCCCCCCCCCCCTCCCATTCTTAATTGAATAAGGAACGTGTATCTTTAATGAATGTTCTTGGATTTCTCATGTTCATTAGCATGTAAACTAGTAAACTATTAAACTCTACCATCTCTAAAAAAGAAACTGTGTTTGCTTGACATATTTGCATACCGACATGAATCTAGCAAGAAAAAAAAAAGCTTTTGATTGTTATCGTTTTTTACCCCTTGTTAAATTAGATTAAATTTTCTCCAGTTATTAAAAAAAGTATCTCAGTGCGTCGGAAAAAAAACACTATTGGTAATGCTTGACGGAGTTTCATGGTTGCTTGTTACACCTCAATTTTTATGCAAATATTTTTAGCTACTATATAAAATTCTATTTAACTCAATCAAGTGAGAATTTAATGACTGCTTCAGTCATTTTGTTAAATGAATTTTGGCATGGATACCACATGACTTCCTTGTACGTAAATTATAAACATTTTTAATGCGAACATATTTTAGGGTTTAAATATTTTTCAATGTTTATTCAAACTTACTTCAATGTTGAAATTTTATATTTAGAACTGCTGTAACATTAGTTCTTTATTTGATTGCAATCGACTGGGTGGCTTATTAACAGTGTCACTCAAAAGACTTTCAATACATTAAAATCTGCCCTTTTCATTCCAGAGGGGTTCCACCATGGCCGAGTGTATACAGACATTAAACATGGTAGATAGCTGAAGTGTGAAGGTCCCAGGCTCGGGTCTATCGTGCGGCCAACGATCTAACGGTCTGGAGTTTTGGGCGGGTTTTTTTTCAGATGTAACGTGAATACGCGTTAGAACCGCTTAAAATGTCCTCCGCCCAAGACACCCGCCCTTACGCAGATAGCCCTCGAGTAGCTCTGCCTTCACACACAATACAATACTTCATTTCAGAGATATACATGCGTGGACATCTCTTATTTGCTTCGTGAAATCTAAACCGTCGATTGTTTCAGATTTTGAACTTTGCCTCTGGAAACATGAATGATTTTGCTTCAAAAAGATACCAATAAGCAGCAGTATTGAACAGTTTTATTCATAATTCACTCTTTGTTTCGTGTAATTTTCAAACATGGCTTCAATACAGTATAGCCTGAAAAGAAAGTAGTTCTGATAATTATTGAAAATAATTAAACACTTTACAACAGTAAAATTGTAATAATGTAGATTATTAATTTGTTCAAAGACATTTATTAGCCGACTATGAGGTACAGTACCTCCTCATTATATAACTCTTTAAAGTAACGAATATCACGCATTTGGTATATCGCTCATGGATATATCGCGTCGCCTTTTGCATGTCGCCCTTTTCCTGTACTCTTTGACTTCCTTACTTTACTGTAAAAGCATACACTATATTTGAAAAATACAACTCCAGTCACATAAGGTAGATGCTATTAATTAATTTTCTCTCACTGATCTTTGCTGAAATTCAAGTTACGAGTAAAAAAATAAAAGCAGATGACTCTCTTTGGATAGTTCCCTCAGTAGGAAATGGAATGTGTATTTATACGTAAATTTAAATATGCAAATGAATCTTCTGCCCCTATTGTTTAAATGATTATCCTATATAACAGTACTTATACTATTAATTTTATTATAGTTTAAGTGCACGTGTTCATAAAAGTAAAATTTTATCATTTCAACCAGCCTCAGCCGATTATATCGCGCTCTCGGATATATCGCGCATTTCTCTCGTCTTCCGAAAAGCGCGATATAACGAAAGGCTTGTATTTAGAAATAGCTAAAATGGTTAATGTGCAGGTTCAAAACGTGGACCACAATACTAAACGGAGCAAAGACAAGAGTAAGAGTGAAGTTCATTTCTTTTATCATAATTTTCCATTGTTTAGCTTTTCATGTATTTCATATACTATAATTTGGTTTAAAAACAATTATGATGTTGATATTTTGTACTTAGCACTGTCGTGACGTCTAGTTGCGCACCTCCTTCATTTTATTGCAGACGACTGGATTGTTTATTGACAATCTCACCCAAAACACTTTCAACGCATTAAAGTCAGTGGACAGCCATTGTCTGGAGTATGACTGAAATGGCGACAAGTGTCGCCTGGCTGGGCGATTTTCGGCAAAATATTAAAAAATTTGACACCAGAAATAAGTTTCTAAAACTGAACCTAGCTTCTCTATAACTCTGACGTATTCCCAAATACGTGTTCGAGAGTAAATCAAATTTCCTATATCATTTTAATATTTAAAATATTGTTTCCCGTAAATGTAAAATCATGTCATGTAAAATAATAATTTCCCATTATTTCTTTCCGATATTGTGCTTTTCCAAAAAACTAATTAGTTATTCAGAAAACTGTAATAGGAAATTTGGCGATTATTCGAATAGTTTTTGAATGGTTGTACGTTTGGGCGAGAAATCGCCAAACTTTAACCCTTTAACGCGCAGTGGTTTCGCTCTGAGACCACCAAACTGTTGACGTTTTGATTGTTGCCAGTCATGAAGAATAGCTTTGATTTCTATAAAAGTAGTTGGTGACATAGCTCCACGAGTATCCTTTACTTTTTAGCACGTCATTTCCCGTAAAAAAAATGGTCACGATTATTTTTAACACCACTGCCATCTGCCGAAAAATGGAAGAACGCGAGAACAGCCGGATAGATTGCCCAATGCTGAAAAAAGGGCAGCCGTTGCTATCGCTCGACTTAACTACCAGCAAGATGGCGGACGATCGAAACGTTCATCGAGTGCCACAGATCTAGAGACCCTTTTTTGACGGCAGCTGGCTCGTCCGCCATCTTGCTGGTAGTTAAGTCGAGCGATAGCAACGGCTGCCCTTTTTTCAGCATTGGGAAAGGGTTGCGCCTCAAAGGGTTAATATCAGTGAAGTATCGTATATCAAATTAAATAAGTTTCCAATGAAGCGCATCAAAATTTCATGTAATTTAATGGACGTACCAGGAAGTCATGTAGTGTACGCTGAAGATTTTTGTTTATATCATTCAAGCAAAAACTTCTAAATCAACTCGGAAACTTTCTAAAACTTTCCTTTATTGTGTCGACGTCGCAGCAAATAGGATAAGGAAAGTAGTAAAAAAAGAAAATGCATTTCCATTTGTCGCCCTTCGCACATCGTTCTGGAAATAATGTCTATCATTGTGTCAAAAGAGTTGCTCCAGCATAGCCATGGTCATTTGTAATTTCATGGTCTAGCTGACTTTGTGTTGTACGAAACTATTTCGGGATAACTATTGTGGAGAGTAGGTAAGAAAGCGTCTGTTCCACGAATAACTATTATTACATGTTTTGCAAAATAGAGGAAAATTGAATGAAGGATTCTTTTTTTTTTCTCTATTTATTTGTTATATTACTGCCGACGTGATTTGCATAAATGCGTTTTCCCTTTTTGGAATCGTGCTTTGAATATTTAAAAGAGTTTTTCCTTTGCAGGCTTTCCCTAGTATATTCCGTAGCAATGTGAAATATTGAAATTTTTTAAAAAGTATTTTAGTAAATTTAATTACACTTCAACTGTGTAACTTTATTTGTTTAATTAGTTATTTTTTGTATTAATTTAACACATACACACAAAAGTTCTTTTTACTTCCTTGTACGTAGTATAAGGAAGTAATGTGATCCCGAAAAATTTTGGGGGCCAAATTTCGACATAAAAACCGATTTTGACTACCTCTAAATTTAATTAAAAAATTTTTTTCGATGCATCTCATCGTAGGCTAGCATGCACGATCATATTAACGCGTCTGCAACTCATTTTGACCAGTGGCGAGTCTACTGTGGCCAGTTTTTCCATGCCGTCTGTACGTACGTACGTACGTATGTATGTAACTCGCATATCTCAAAAACTATTGGTCGTAGAATGTTGAGATTTGATATTTAGGATTGTTCTATGATCTAGTTGTGCACCTCCCCTTTTGGTGGCAATCGAATGGATAGTTTATGTACAGGACCGCCCAAAAGATTCGAAATACATTACGCTCTATGGGCCGAAATTCATTAAACTCGCCTAACTCAAAAGCTATTAGGCGTAGAATGTCGAAACTTCATATTTTGGATAGTTGTAACATCTAGTTGTGCACCTCCCCTTTTGGTTCCATTCGACTAGATAGTTTATCTACAGGACTGCCCAAAACATTCGAAATACATTACACTCAATGGGCCGAAATTCATTAAACTCGCATATCTCAAAAACTGTTAGGCGTTGAATGTTGAAACTTTATATTTAGGATTGTTGTAACATCTAGTTGTGCACCTCCCCTTTCGGTTCCATTCGACTGAATAGTTTATCTACAGGACCGCCCAAAAGATTCGAAATACATTACGCTCTATGGGCCGAAATTCATCAAAGCGTTTTTTAGAGGTATTGGGCTATTTCAAACGACTCAGAAGTGATATATGCTGTAAAGAGTTAGAAAATGAATTTCTCCATTAATAAAAGTGTCTTTTTCATTTATAGTTCTGCTACAGGAACACTCAAAAGATTTCCAATACATTACGGTCAATAGCAATTTTAGGGGCATTCATCCATTTCAAGCACAATACCGTCCTACCACATAAGTTAGGTAATGGTCCGACCACGGTCACGTGCCTCCCTCAAGAACTATGCCAAAAGTCGCCAAGCTTGGCGACTTTTGGCGTATGTGTGTGCATATTTAACTCTCAAATCTCAAAAACTATTATGAAATTTCATATATAAGAATGTTGTAGCATCTAGTTGTGCATCCCGATTTTTGGTTCCAATCTACTGGAGAGTTTATTTACAGGACCACCGAAAAGAATTTCAGTACCTTAATGTCTATGGACATCTTCAATATAATACAACTGTAGACAGTCATTGTTTGGTACATGCCCAAAATCTCGCCGTCTGTCCTCGACCTTGGCGAGTTTTGGCGAAATATCGCCAAATTTGGCGATAGTCAGTCATTTGGTCCATGCCCAAAGTATCGCCATTTGTCATCGTTCTTGGCGAGTTTTGGCGAAATATCGCCAAATTTGGCGATAATCTGTCATTGTTTGGTTCATGCTTAAAATCTCGCCAAATGTCGTCGACATTGACGAGTTTCGCCGAAATATCGCCAAATTTGGCGCCAAAAATTATTTCCTATTTTGTATAACTCTAAAACTTTAACCCGTAGATTTTTTAACTTTATATTTAGAACTATTGTAATACCTAACTGTTTTCAATATCTTTTTTGACAGCAATCGACTGAGAATTTATTTACATGGTGAGCCAAATGACTTTGAATACATTGAGGTGTATAGATGCATTCAATTCATTGAAAGTCTGTGGTCAATGACTACTTTGGCTATCCCCAAAATCTCGCTGACTATCTCAAGTTTGTCGGCTTTTGGTGAAATATCGCCAAATAAAGTGTCAGAAGGAAATCTTTCGAATTGAACTCAGCTTGGCGATATCGAAATATTTGGCTAGAAATCGCTAAACCTTACTATTATTGATATTTTATCTCTTTCAAACAAATAAATTTAGAGGAAGTCCGTCGAAAATATTTTTGATCTAATGGACGTGCAAGGAAGTCATGTGTTGGACACATCAGATTTTTTAAAAAAAAGAAAAAAAAATTTTTTGAGCTATTAATAAACCCCTTAGTATACATATATACAGGTTACGTCCCGAAAAAATCACCTAAGGTTTTATTTTTAAAATACTGAAATTAAAAACTTAACAGTAAATTAAAAAATTGCGTGCTAACTAACGAAATAAATAAAATAATGTCAAAATTTTGTGAAATCAAATTCTTTTGATACTGATTTTGTGAATTTATGAAAAGAATTTTGAAAATCAATTGAATTTTCAGGGGATTAAATTATTATTATAAGATATAAACTGGATATCACATAGTGAAATTCAGCAGAAAAAAAAGCCGTGGTACCTGTGGTTAAAGCATCGGACTTGTAATTAAAAGATTGTGCGTTCATTTCCCGACCTATCTCTAAAGTTTCCAAGGATTATCAATCTTCAGAAATCTCCTTCTTATGAGGTTCTTAATGGTAACGAGAAACCTACAGATGGATTAAATATCCCACTTCTGATACCATAGGCTCTCTTCTGCCACGTTCGTATATGCGAACGTTCTGATTTGTGACGTAAATCGAAAAGTATGCTAGAATGCAAAGCATTTGGTAGGAAGAATCTGCACCTAAAGCTTTACCGTATCTTGCAGAATACCAACATACGTTAGCTGGTTGCGAATAACGTCAGTTTGATGTCACAAATCCGAACGTCCGCTTAAAAGAACCTGACAGAATAGAGCCCATGTCTATAAATGACTGTGGACACACACACACACACACACGGGTTGGAGATGATGGTGCTTTATTCTGCAACTACAAAACAGACGACTGGCTGTTGCCATATTACTTTAAATTGTTATGACAGGCCGCAGGTCGCTCCACTGCACTATGGGAATGCTCTTGTCTGTAGATACAAGGGGTGATCAAATGAAAAGGTACGAAATGTAGTAAAAATTTAACCGTTAACATATTTGCCCATGCTGCTATGAGAGAACGTTGCGAGACATCTAGGGATGCGATTGGAGTCTTTGGCGTGGATAGGAGCATGCGGGGACCCTCAGGAGAGAGCAGAAGCTCTTGTAAAAACCACCCTCCTACGTCCAATTGACTGGGCAGTGCGTGTGAGGACAGGATGGGATCCCACAAGTCAATGAGAAAATGGAGTACCCGTTTTCGACAAGGAACTGGCCAGGTTCAAGTGGGAACAGATTGATCACCCGCCCTACAATCCGGACATGTCGCCCTGCGATTTCCATGTGTTTGGTCCACTGAAGAAACACCTGAAAGGAAAGCACTTTAACTCGGACGACGTACTCAAGGACGCTGTGACGGACTGGGTCTCGTCACGGCCACAGGAATTCTGAGAACAAGGAATCCTGCGTCTTGTTCATCAGTAGGATCGTTGTGCTCAGGCCTATGGTGTATATTTTGAATAAAGTCTACATTTGTACCCACCGTGTCGTTTCGTACCTTTTCATTTGATCACCCTTTGTATATGCACCGAATGATGAAATACACACCGAAGAGCCATTACATTATGACCACCTACTCTCAACCGACCAGTCGTTGGGCCTCCTTTGACCTTCAAAACAGCTGTAAGTCGCCTGGGCATGGATGCCACGAGTTCTTGGTAGATACTGGAGACAGGTTGTATCAAATATTTAAGCAGTGGCCACACTGAGTCGATATATTGGAACAGGGTGGTGTTTGAGCTCTGAGCTGCCGGGGAGAGGGGAGTAGCTGTTCTCCTGGAAGACAGCGTACCCTGACACGACCATCCACGTGATGAAGGAGAAACCGCGATTCATCCTACCAGGCAATTCTCTTCTATATATCCTTCCTTCAGTCTCGATGTTCCCGTGCCCACTGTAGGCGTAATTGACAATGACGCTCATTGACCAGAGGCACACGAGTGGGACGTCTGCTCCGCAGTCCCATTTCCAACACAGTATCCGCTGAATTTTGTGTTTCGAAGCACTTGTACTTGGACCCGCATTGTATTGGGCTGTCAGCTGAGCCACTGTCTGCCGCCGATCTTGCTCAACTATTCGGGGCAGACATCGGCGTCCTCTTTCTTTGAAGATGCGTGGACGCCCAACATCTTGGCGTCTGCTTCTGGTTTCGTCGTCCTGAATCCACATTTTATAAATACTAACAACGGCGGATCCTGGACAACCGACC
The DNA here is from genome assembly GCA_038373885.1 of Cheiracanthium punctorium. NCBI lineage: Eukaryota > Metazoa > Arthropoda > Arachnida > Araneae > Cheiracanthiidae > Cheiracanthium > Cheiracanthium punctorium. The sequence goes on along the minus strand of JAWZYV010019781.1, from coordinate 232,269 downwards.
AGTCGTGCAGTTTCGGAGATGCTCGTTCCGAGTCTTCGGTAAGGTATGCAATCCCGCACTGTTTTTCGTCTTGCGGGATTTCGGGATTGAGATTTATTGATCCCGCGGGATCCCGCAATCCCGCGGGATTGACATTTCATTTAGCTAGGGCTTCATTTCAACAGAGAAAAGTTAAAAAAGTAAGATTTTAAGCACTATGAAGCTTAACTTTAATAATAATAATTAATCTTATGAGATAATTTATACAATAACTTACAGAAATATGAAAATTATAATCATGATTTTCAGAATAATACAGTAAGTTATGTCTTAATATATTAGTATTAGTTATGTTAGTTTCTAAAATTGAGGAATTTACAGAAAAATACATTCACATACTTACGTTATTTTCTTAGTTGCTGAAAAAAGAACGTACAAAATCGAACAAATCCAATGAATCATTTCCTAGTCTAGATTTAATTTTAGTAAAATAATTAAAAGTGTGAATTAAAAAAATTAATAACTAAAATGAAAACTTTTTATAATTAATTCATGATTGTTCGCTAAGAGATAAATTAGTATGAAATATTTCAGTTCACTTGGGATTGGGAAGTTTTCGAAAAATTTAGATTACGGTGTTTAGATTTAGATGTTTGATTCAGACTCCCATTGGAAGATAATTTTAAAAAAATAAAACTTTAAATTAAAATTTGTAATTATGGATTCGTTTATTGTTAGATGAAAAACATGAATATTCAAAAATTTTCGGTCTATTGGTTGGGAAAGCGGCGTGAAATTTTAATAAAAAATAATTTCTTTCTCGGTATCAATCCCGCGGGATTAGGATCGTAATCCCGCGGGACTAGTCCCGCAGATATTTTTGCGGAATCCCGTTCCCGCGGGATCGGGATTGCATTCCCTAGTCTTCGGGCCATTACAATCTGCCCTCTCTCAAATTCGCTTACATGAACAGCCTTTCCCATCACTCACGAACGTAAGTGCAAGAATGAATGATTTCCTTGCCTTCTCCAGCAACAGTTAAATACCATTCCCACTCAATTACGTGCTTTCCATGTCATCCAGACGAGTTCATTGAAAAATGTGTGGGTGGTCATATTGTAATGGCTCTTTGGTCTGTAAAAGCTCCCAAAATTAGCCTTCGTTAGGCGAAAAAGCCAATTATAGATATCATTTTATAGAAAGTTATTACATACCAAAAGAGAGTTCTTGAACCTATTTTAAACTGGATAGTTAAGTGAAACCTGCTTAAAATGGCCACTTTGGTTAAGGAGACCCCCTGTTTACAGCGACCACTTTTGTAAAATTGCACTTCCCACCCACCTTCGTGAGGGGACCAGTTTCGTTGTTCCCGGGTGGTCGTCAAAACAGACAATCTCTACCGTAGATAATCAACAAAACACAATGCCAACACAAAGAAATAATAATGAAACCCTTGGACTTATTTGAAATAGGGAATTAGCTAACCAGCAAAATGCAATGCCAAACAAGGAATAATCTTACTTTAAAAAAAAAAAAATACTATCTATTTACTCTTTCTTCTCTTTGACCTATTTATCTGCGACTCTCATAAATAAAAACCCTACAATCAAAAATTGCTTTTCCTCATTATTTTAATGGTTGCTGTAAAAAAACAGGCAACTGCCGTTTCTTAATTACACTTTACCGACGGTGACTTCGCGTGTACGGCCTGAATCAATCAAAAGACTGGTCCATAACAGAAAAAAAGTCCACGGGCTGTAATTACAAGTCGTTATTTTTCCTACGATAAACACAAACTGAAAATATAGCACTTTTGAGTAAAGTGGTAGTGTGTAGTGTAATTTAGTGTACAAAAGATGTTTATTGCATTGCTACTGTGGTATAAGAATTAAAGCTGCCGAAACAATTTAATTCGAGTTTTGAATTGTCGGAAGATTTTTGTAATGGCCTTAGACTGATTGTAATCACGTTCAGATGCATTCTTCAAAACTGTCTTGGGAAGTCTAATTAACGTTTTATTTTACTTCCTTAAAAATTCAGAAATCGTGATTTCTAAATTTTTAAGGAATAAGGTATAACTTTAATTAGATTTATTGAAATGATGAAACTGCTATCGATGTTGTTTTACGTATGATATTGAAAACAACATTAAAATACGACTAAACATTTTGTATTATTACTCAGCATTTCTCTACTAGGTGCATAAAATTTCAAGCTCTACCCATAGAACTCTTCTAGCAGCAGCAGTGACTTGATCTCTTTATACATAAGCATACACACGTATATATATGTATGTACGTACACACACACATATGTATATGAAATTTGGCATGTATGTGATATTTGTAAGGCAGGTGCGCGATGAGAAAGGATTTTCTAAAATTCTAAACCAATGGGTGTAGGAGGCCAAAACGTTCTTTTCACATATCCCTCTCTATCTCACGGAGATAAAGAGATAGCCACGAGATTTTTGTCAAATGTTACACGCATGAATATCTAAAACTCAATTTCAGGCCACTTCGAAATTTGCCCTAAAAAAGGGTGGGCGGCTGCCCTCCTATATTTTAAAAAGTCTTTCTCGAATGAAAGAAAATCAGTTATTTAAGAAATTCTTGCTTTAAAATGTAGAAAATAAATTCCTTGTTCAGGCTCAACTTGTTTGTCATTACAAACTTCTTAAAATTTTATTTTATTTTTAATTTAATGCTAAAAAAAACCACGTTACTTTCCAGTACAAGCTCGGTGGTTAATCCGTTGGAAGGTTGCGGGTTTGATTCCGAAATATCACTAAAGACCACCGTGTACATGCGGTGTACATTCACGTTAAATTCGTGGATCCGATAGGCAATCGCTCGGTGATCGCTAGCAGTTTCCGAGGGGTGTTAATATTCGGAATTCCTTCATCTTCTGATGAGGATCCAAACTGTGGCGGGAAACTCCCGGAAGGACATACTTAACTCTAGATGGCACATTCAGTGACGTGAGCTGTCCTCTCTTGTAACAAATGTAAGAGTTTCGTGCACTATTTTGGACGAATTGAACAACCATTATACAATATATCTTATGGTATACCGAACGTTTTAACTAATATCACTTCAGCCACGATGCTATCGACTCAAATCAGTTATCGAGGTCAATAGCTCGAGACAAGTCTTCCACAATAGACCCTTCTTCTGAACAAGTTAACAAGTCGATCAGATAATGGATTTAGTATCGGCATTCCATCATTACTCTGCTAGCGGAGCGACATCGTTTGACTACATGCATTTAATTCTCCACCGGAAAAGACTTCGGAGTTAACCTCAACCGTAACGATATACATTTCTACCAAGCACCTTGAAAAAAGAAGGAGTCACCCGAGCGTGGCCAACTTTCGGCTTGTCATCATGTCGAGTAAAGATGTCACCCTGCCGCAGAAAAGGTTTTCTGTTTGTTTTCTGGAGCGAAGCCAGAAGAAAATATTGTACATCGAACAAACAAAGTAAATGGCTTTTAAATCGTCGAGAGTTTAGTCCAAAATCGAACCTTCGGGTATGACGACACATCGGGATTCGGTAATAGTCAGCGCTTAACCCCTGCGCAATTTCACTTGTTAAGATTGATGGTTAAGGATCTGCAGAAGCTGTGCGAGGGCTCTAATCCGGAAAAATGTACATTAAGATTTTTCACTTATTCTGGAAGCCGCGGTTGCAGGCAAAAGAGAAGGGGGTTATTTGCGAGCCAAAGATCTACCGTTCAAGTGGATTAGGGTGTTTTAATGATGGAAGACATTTCACTTTGCATATTCACCACAGAGATCCAGGTAACGGTTACGGAGAACTTTTGTTTTTGCGACTGCGACAAGAACATTCCAGCGACTGAAGGTGTTTATTTAAGAAGAAAAAGAAACATAAGTAGAAGCGTGACTGGAGGTTGTTTTATGAAATAAAACTAACGGTTTAACTGACGTTAGAATTAATAATAGTATTTGTTCATCGGAATAATGTTTGTTGGGATTATTAAGCGTTAAAACACGAGTATGCAATTTTTTTCTTGGTAGCAAGGATGAATTTTTCTCTAACTCTCACCAATGGTCTTTAACAGCCTGCTTAAGGTTATTCTTAAAAAATCTCTTGCCAATTCACTTAAAAGTAAACAAGACACGCAGTGGTCTGGTTACTAAGCTCAGTTCCCACTAATGTAGCGGCGCCAACCATGGTTAGTGCTTGGGAGGGTGGCAACTTATCTTGGCTGAACTGCTGTGGAACCGTGGAACGGGAGCTGGCGCACGTAAAATTTGTTCGTGGCTCCAACGTCCTCCATTTTCAAACGATACCTGTGGGGGGTCCTGATTCAAGTGTTAGGTCTCCCATCTGGCGTTGGTTCAAAATTAGGAGACCCCAAACTAAGTCGGTCTTCCTCCCATTGAGATCGATTGAATGGTTTCCGAACAATTTCGTCTATCAACGTCCTCTATGCAGGATCTACGCCGTTAGCCAGAGGGAATTGGAAACAACAACGAAAGTAAACATAGTACGCGACAGACTGCAAAATATTCAAAATTTCTTATCACAAGCTCTATATTTTCCACTCTTTTGAATGTTAAATCTATGAGAGTTATGAAACATTCGGAACAAAATAAAATTTAAACACATATTATTTATCTAAATGTTTGATGCTTTTGAAAATTCTAGATGCAGTATTTTTTAATTACTATGAAGGCCAATGAGAGACGAAGTATTTTAATCTTGGAATGACAAATCTCAGAAAAAAACAACTATTTTATCTCTTAATATGGTGTGACATAAAGAAAAATTCATCCTTTTTTTGTTGTTTGCTTCAGTTGCTATTTTAAATTTGTGTTAATAGTGGACAACAGTTTTCATCACTTTTAAATAAAAAAAATTACTTCAGGGTTTAGTTTATACAAGAGACAAACAGTTTACGTATTATGCAATTCTATTTTTGCAAGAGACTAATGCCTCACATGGCCGAGTGGATAAGACACTCAAAATCGTAGACGGGTGAATTGTGAGTGTCCACCGCACTCTGACAACACCTTCTACATGTAGAAGGCCTACAGCTGAAGCTTTGACGTCATTACTAAAGTTCCTAACTGGCGTCATCACAGTTGTATCTTCAAAAAGTAAAACTTTTTAAAATTTCTGGTGGATGCTACAAATATTAGAAAATATCTTAAATTAAAGATAAAAATTAAAATACCTTTCTGATACAAAATAAATAGTAATCTACTTCTGTATCATATTAAACAATTAGTGATAGTCAATAATTGTCATATGTCGTAAAAATTAATTTTTTATTCTTAAATCCTTAAAAAGTTTCATGAGTAAGAAAATTCTTCACAAATTTAAAACAGATATACTTTGTGAAAGTAAAACTGTGATGACGTCGTATAAGAAGATCCAGTGATGACGAAGCTTCCGTTGTAAGGCTTTCTATATCTAGAGGGTTTTGGCTCTGGCCAATAGCGCGGCTGTCGGTATAACGATCTGGAGTTTTGGTCGGTTTTCTCCAGATACAGCGTAAATACGCCTTAGAACTCCTTAAAAGTCCTCTGGCCAACGCACCTTCATCCGTGGCCGATAGCCCTTGCGTAGCGTTGTGACAACATAACAGAATTCAACCCAACGCAAGAGACTAATATTTTTTGTGGTATGCAATTTTTCTTTTAAATCTTCAGCAACGGTTCTAGAAGTACGTGGTGCGTGTCACCCAAAATGTGTTCAAGCATGTCACAGGTTAACTTAATAGGATTTGATTTTTGGGCATCTTAAGAACAAAAAAATATAATAACAGTATTTTCTTTTTTCTCTTTCTTCCCGTCAAAAGTGTTGCTAAAAAAACCCAACATCTTTCTTTCCGTTTCAGATCTTAAGGCCTCGGCCAAGGTCATGGCCTCACCGAGTAAAAAAATGAAGCAACAAAAGGCCAAAAGCCGTTAAAGATTCACGCTAAATTGCACTAAATGTCTGCTCCCAAAAGTTCCTCTCATTTATTGAATGTTACAGAAATAACTGCGTTGTTCCGCTGGAGTTTGAGTTACCCATCCAAACCAAACCCTACGCTCTGCAACAATATTCCTTTTAAACAATTAAGTTTTTTTTTTATTTACCTCCCTAACGACTAGAGAACTTAGCAACGTTTATACTCATCTGTTCCATATGACTGATTGCAAAGATCGGAATGATATAATGTAGTACAGTTTCCCAGTATTTTTTTTAAATGTATATTCAAGTGCTTTAAGAAATAGAAGTTAGTGATGAGTTAAAAATCATATTTTCTGATGTCGTTTTTACCTGTGATCGTTAATCCTAAGCTAATAGGATAAACTACCCCCGGGAAAATAATTTTAAAGTCGACAAGAAGCCTTTTTATTGAATTCAATTTATTGGCCTCATCTTATTGTTCATACACAAGTTCTATGAGAATATTTATATAATGCTGTCATTCAATGTCTAGGATTAGCACAGATTATAGGTCATGACCAGGGCCTGATTACTGAAAAGGCTCGGGAAGCTTGAGCTTCCCCTCACAACTTGAAGGGGGGCCTGAAAATGACTGAAAAACTGCTATAAGAATTCAAAATTTTGTTTTTAAATGATCTTTTAAGTTATTGTACACATTTTTAATGAAGAGAAGTTGTGCTTTTCAGAAGTCTTGATACTTCATATCGCAACATTTATAAATTAGTTGTTTGCGATGTCATTGCCTGGGACACCTGTTGCAGTTGAGAGTTTTTTTCTATTATGGGGAATATTTGGGCAGCAGAGAGGGGTAAACTTTTAATATGTAATGTTAAATATCTTCTAAATGTCAAAATTAATTCTCAACTTCTGTGTTGTGATTTTTATGATGTCATCAAAACAAACAAAGAATTCCTGAAAAAAAGCCGTGTCTAATGAAAAATAGGACTAAATTAATAAAGTTTAATGTTCCAGTAAGGTAATGTTTTTAGTTATTTGTATTAAAGTAATTTCAAAAATACTGTAAAATCCTGTTGCACTATTATGAAGATTAATGAATAAAATATTTTTATGAAAGGAAAATTTCAAATTAATGAATAAAATGTTTTTATCAAAAGAAATCATTAGAACTAATTAAATCAATAACATTTATTTTTTATGAATAAAATATTTTTATGAAAGAAAATCATTAAAACTTTAATTTCCCCAAACAAAAAGGGGATGGTGGGGGCCGAAATGAGACTGAGCTTCCCCTCACTTCAGAGGTTAATCGGGCCCTGGTCATGACTGTTATTTGTTCTGTAGAGAAGTTTCTATTCTAGATTGAATTTCGTTAACCTTCTGACTGGCCGGCAAACGGGAGAAATTATGAAGTTTTTTTGTGTAATGCTTTTACTTTAACCCTTGAATGCTCGGTGATTGTGCTGTGAAAGCACCTTATTTTGGCGCTTTCACTGCTAGTAGCAAAAAAAAATAAAAATAAAAATAAAATAAAAGAGAAAAAAAGAAAAAGATAGGGTTAAATCAACACCTCCCAGACAGAAAGCCTGACAACTCCTACATCACCACGCTTTGACGTCATCATTTGGCTTACATTCACAAGTTTCATTTTCATAAAATAAAGCAATTAAAAATTTCTGCTGAATTTACCCATGAATAGCAATCTTTTAATAATTTGAGGTGAAGAACATAATTTTACAACAAATGGTAGTTTTTAACCATGACTAATTAGATAATTTGATGAGGAAATAGATCATACTGAATAATTTTGCATGAGACAGGTATTTTAATTTTAATGTTTAAGATATTTTCTAATATTTGTAGCATTTAGCAGAAATTCTTAATAATTTTATTTTGTGAAAATAAAACTTTTAAACGTAGGCCTAATGATGACGTCAAATGTTGGTGACGTAGGAGTTGTAAGGCCTTCTATATCTAGGAGGCGTTGGTTAAATGGTCCCAGCACTGAAAAAATACAGCCGTTAGGGGGGGCCGGGAAAGTGCTAAAAAGCTGTGTTCCAAAATTTCCTCATCTTTGTGGCTTCGGATGGACGATTCGACCACCGCCATGTTATTGGTAATTAAATGGATCGACGGCAACTGCTGCATTTTTTCAGCGTTCGACAGTCTGTCCAGGTAGTCTTTTTATTGATGGGAAAATGCTTGCGCTTCAAGGGCGTTATATCCTCTAAGCATAGGTTCCCAACCTTTCCAGGACCACTTCCCCTTTCAGAAAAAAAGAGAAATTGGCTACCTCTAGAGCATAATAGTTAATTTTAAATGAAATGTTAGAATACTGTTGCATATTATCTGTACCTACTATATCTGATTATTTATATTTTAAAAATCATAAAATAAAAATGATTAAAAGAGTAGAAATTCATTTCGGTCCTTTTTCTTAGTCCTGTCTCTCGACAAAGTCATTTACAGCTCTCATATTCTGGTCGAAACGTGTAAACTGTGTAACAAAAGAAAAAAAAAATACACTCAAAAGTATTGTTGTTTAACAGATAAAATATTTAAAACTTCATAAAATAACTCTCATAAAAGTTGCTCGATGCTCATCAACCCGTTCACATGATTCGATAGAAAAAAATTCGATCTTCATCAGTAGCTCTGTCCATTCAGAGACTGCGTTTTTTCCTACCGATTTGCAAGGACTTGTCACCGTTAATATATTCTAAACTAAACCAAATTAGTTGGTTATAGATATACCTAATGCTAATTATAAATTGCTGAATTACGCGATAATAAGAAGATATTTCTCACTGCTAGATAAAATATATATTAATGAAAACAGGTATTTCAAAATATTTTACTGTGTTATTTTCCTAAATAGATAGGTACGACCGACCCTCTTCATTTCTTCAGCTACCCCCTTTTGCCTCTGGATCCGCTCGCTCCCACCCCCCATGGAAAGCTCCACTTCCCACTGGGGGCTATACCGCCCTCCCTGGGAATCAATACTTGTGCTCTGGAAAAGAGCAAAATTGAAGATTGTTTCCTTTTTCAGGGACTCATTGACAGAGGCGCAGAGAGCCAAGTCGGGGCCCCGGGGATAAAATCTTATCTGGGGTCCCTTTGCTATCCAGAAATCCCTTTGATGTCGTATTAGATCAATCATTTATCCCTTATTAAAATTATTAATCATTTAAAGAAACTTTAAATTAATAGTAATTGGCAATTAATTAATAGAATTAAAATTATTAATTTAAAAGAGTATTATTCTTTAATAAACATCCATGCTCTAAAAAATACCAACATTTTGTTTAGAAGGTTTCGTCACCTCCATAGAGAAACAGTATTTGAAATGTTAACATTTTTGCATGGCATGTTTCCTCAGTGTTCAAACAAATAATATTTTTATTCATACTTCCATGCAAGCATGCAGCAAAAAAATTTCATAAGGCCAAAAAAGCGGAAATTTCAAAATTTCGGAGGTTGGTTGATCCCTATAGTCAATCCTCTGGCTAAACCCTTTCTTCCACTATTTAAATATGTGTCTCGAAAAAAAAAAAACAATTTCTTGTTAAATAAATCTTTTCTACTTTTAGTCATAGCAAACCGTTGAATAATACCGTCAATCTCTATACCTTTCTTGCAAAAAAAGACTCAATCAGAAACACTTCTCGTTTTTGTCAAGTTGGTGGTTTTTGCTCTAGCTGGCATTTTGTAATTTCATTAAAAAATTAATTTCAAGCATACGGATAATCTAAATTTGGACTTTTTTATTTTACAAAATTGACAACACACAATTAAGTATCATATAAACAGCAAAAGAGGGGCCCCTTCACAAGCTGAGGCCCAGGGGATTTTTCCCCTGCTCCCCCTCCCTCTCTGCGCCACTGCTCATTGACATAACCGAAATCCTGAACAACAGAATCTCATAACTGCTGGTTGTCCACCTACTCGGTTTTGGTAAAGAGCAGATATAAGCGATAGAGAAGCGCTATGGCAACCCCCAAACTTGAGGCACTTTTTAAATTAGCTGACTTGTGTCAAGATCTCTCCTTGATCTTCCAGGGAACATTTGGAAACAGTTCGTTTATTTCCGTTTTCATCGTTAAATTTTTTTTATCAAAAATGGCCCTACCAGTGGCTGAAAGGTTCTCGAAACTGGAAGACGGGAGGCGCCAGGTTCAAACCCCGGTCGCGTCTGTCGACCTAGCCGTTCGGAGTTTTCTAAGGTTTGCTCCGAAACTTCGCGTATATACGGGCTAGGATCCCTTAAAATGTCCCCCACGCAGGACATTCCCTCTATAAGCCTATTAGGACCCTAGTGCAGTCAATTGGCCTTAATCCACAAACACGAAATATTAAAAATGATTCATAGCTGCTCTGCATATGCAAGCAATTTATGATTTGTGTCATCTTTGCCTATGGTTTGTCGTCATATCTTTGCAATGGCGGGAGCAAACAGGTTAACTATTCCTTAAGGGACAATGTAAAAGCAAATATGCTTATATGATGGACATATACAGAAATATGCTTATACAGATATGCTTATACAGCTATGTTGTATGCTACGATATATGCTTATACAGATGAAAATATGCTTATATGAGGGACAGCGTTCTATAATCCATGTGTTCGGAAATTTATCGCTTTTGTTCCTCTTAATTTTACGTAGCTTAGACCGGTGTTTCCCAACCTTTTTACATCTGCCGACAGCAAAAATAGGAAATAAATTTTGCAGACTAGCGTCAGGTAAAAAGCATAAATATTCCATAAACAAATATTTTATTTATTAAATCAATTGTAATATAAATATAATTTTTGTTTAAACTTTTGTTGCTGATTACTTTTAATTTGATATCTGTGGACCGGCAGTCTCGCAGACCGGTTACCGGGGACCATTGGTTGGGTAAGCCTTGGTTCAGACAACCGTGCTTTTCCCTTCACCTCCAGACTAAAAAACCTAATTCTGTGATCATTAAACTTTAAGAACCGGAGATGGTTACCGAGACAGCAGCTCATATGCGCCTGTAACACCCTCTCACATTGTCTTGCCGATGCCAAAAAACACAAACAAATAAAGCCATCAGTGAAAAAAAAATAATCCATTGGAATATACGGGACTCCATTAAAAATGCGATTGGTGACCTACCTGATCTGCGATCGCCAGCAACGCCCTCGCAAAGTAGCTTGTCACTCATTTTCGGATGCACCGCGGTATCACAGGTCAGGTTATTAAGCCGGGGTATCATTCTCTAACTTTTGCCTCGGAATTTTATTGCTCTCGGAAATCAGTTGTTTCATTGTCTTTACGATGGTTTATTTGAAGGTGGGATGGAATGCTGCTGTGTTTGTTGTTTCTTTTCTTCTCTTGTGTTTGCCGACTTGGGAGAGGGATTGAACTTTTATCAGTTCTGGACACTGACGATGATGCCCCCGTCGTATGTAGTTGGATAGTTTTGTTCGTCCCAGGTTTTGGAATGTGTACTTTCTGGGATTATGTGTGGTACGGAGATTTGTCACCGTGAAACTGTGCCGCGCACTGTAGCTATAAGTTCTTCAGGGAGACTGGAGGTTAACCCATTAGCGCCCGAGTTTTTTCATCACATTCTCCAATTTATGCTGATGCTTTAAGTGATAAATAAATTTCCTAAATTTGTAGAGCATAAAGTATTTCTTTTTCTAAAAATATTAATAAAACTTTCAAATATTCGCATTTTAATTTGTTATCGCTGAGTATTTTGAAGAAATAATTTTTTTATGCGCGGAATTAAAATATGAGAATAAATTAATGCTTATATGTTTTTGCGACTGACAAATTTTGCAGCCGTCCTCATAAAAGGACGCTGGGCGTTAATGGGTTATAGTCCTGTCCTACTCCACACCTAATGGCCTCAGCGTACGGTCGTGGGTTCGATTCCAATTCATCCCCTTTCTGTTTAATACATTAATGCCCCACTTTTTTTTCAGCACATTCTCCAATTTATACTGATGCCAAAGGTGATAAATAAATTTCCAATATTTGTGTGATATGAAGAAGAATGTACTTCTTTTCCTAAAAATATGAATAAGACAGTGAAAGATTCTCATTTTACTGTGTTATCGCTGAGTATTTTGTGGAAATCAGATTTATTATTCGAGTAATTAAAATAGGAAAATAAATTAATGCTTAAGTATTTTTGCGACCAACAAATTTTGCGACCGTCTAAAAATAGATCGCTGAACGTTAACATTCCTTTCTCTCGGTGCTAGTAAAAACTTTCAGTGTGTTGTCCACTTTACGTGGCTAGAATTTATAAGCGGATTCTTGAAACCAATCACACAAGTCCGAAAATAAAATGTTCCAAGTTCTTCATCACGTAGCTGTTATAGAATGGACAACGCACATATTGGTTGATTCATAGAGATATGACTCCTAGAAGACGGCATTAGCTATCTGATAGTGAAGCCGAAACTGTAACCCATCCGCCATATTGCTGAGACAATATTTCCATATGACTGTGTTATTCTATGGTGACAGTTTAAATTTTAAAGAAGTAATGTCGCCAAAGTTGGCGCCAAGAATAATTACGTATTTGACATAACTGTAAAACTAGAGCCTTATTATCGCATGGGCAAATCGGGACTTTGCCCAGGGCCCCCAATTTCAAATATCGTTCTGAAATATATTTTTATATCAAAATTTTATGAAAAATAAAACAAATTTCATAGATGAGGGCACCACAAATTCATGAATGCCCGGGGCCCCCGTTGGTCATAATCAGGCTCTGTGTAAAACTTTTAACTGTAGAATGCTGAGATGTTGTATTTAGAGCTATTGTAACATATAATTGTGCGTCTTTACTTTTTAGTCCGTAAAATCGTCATATTTCACTGCTATTTAAAAAGAAACCAACAAAATGTTCCGCCATACTTAGACCATTAATGCCATCTCCTTGTATTCATACCTCTATGGGTTGATTATGCTTTAAAAAGCGTTTATCGCCTCCCATCTCTTGACGCCGCTCATGCTCAGTAACATGAATTCATACCCACCCGTTAGTAAATAGATGAACAAATCATGCAGATGAAATTCCAAGGAAATAACTATTACGTTATACCTGATACTTCACGACGCAACGCGATTGCAGTTCCTGATGAACCAATAAAGTTCCCTTGTCAATCTCCGCTGAGTAACGAAGTCACGATTGAATTCGACGATTCAATCCGAATTGGTAAAAGCATTGCAAAATTGTTCCTGCAAAAACCGGAATGAATGGTCTCCATGCTTTTAGCTCCAAGAACGATGGACGTAATTGTTACTGCCTTATTATACAGACAGGAACGCGAAGTAGATAGCTCTTGTCATAATTGCTATCAATAAGTTCAGATTCAAGAATGTTCCACAACATGCTCATTTGGAAGTAGTTTTTGAAAGTTAACGGACATGTATAGAAAGAGCGATACCGAAATCAATGATTTGTGAAATATAGGATAGAATCGTGCATTGTAATATCTATGTTCCAGTTAATTGGCATGTAACTTTGTGTTTCTCGTAATATCTCGTTTGATATCTGTTGCAAGCAGGCAATCTTTACTGAGGAGAGAAGACTGTTTGCAAATCATGCACTTTGAATTGATTTTTTGAATTTTTATTCAACAAGAAGTCAAAGCTCGTTGTGGAAGCAATTACAACGGGCGCTAGAAAATTATTCGAGGCAAACTAAGTCTACACTCAATATATTTAATCTTCGTTCATCAACCCAAAATAAATAACTTTATATTCAATTTTTATTACATACCCAAATCGAATTTCATGCTCTTATGGAAACGCGCTGAAACTTTTAGCATTTGAACGATTTCGTTTTGTGTACACAGCCCCTTTATATCAATGCTTAAAGCACAGACGATCATTTTAATGAAAAAAGAATTAAACTATATTATCTGGAAAAACTATTTTAAACGAATTGGAATCCCAAAATTTCCCCTTCAAAGTCTGATAACCATTATGATGACGTCATTGAGGCTTGAAGCTTGAAACCGCTAATTTTGTCACGCAAATGAGTCACCTTTTTGCGCTCAGAAATAAAATGGAGCTGAAAAGAGCGAAAAATCGCTGAATGAGAGAACGGGTGGATTTTCAGATTTTTAAAGCAGCACAGATTGTTTTTTTAAATATTTTTATTCATAATTATGAAAATTTTCAAGCGGATCGTACAAACAGTGTATATGTTATTGCGATATTTTTTATTTTTAATCTTTTTGAAATTTTTAAAATTCTTGGAGTAATGGCGCTGAAAGTTTTATCTTGGATTGGTTGCCCGGAATCGTTAGTGAGGGATCAGCGTAACTATATAGTAGGGTTGCTCTGTTATTTTCATCTCGAAATCCTTCAACACGCGCACTTAACTTTGTTTTGTATCATCACTTGTGATTCGAAGGACTTATGAAATTAAATGGAAATCACACTTAGATAAACTATAGTACCGATAACATAGATCTTAAATATCATTCTCACTAACAGTTACGCTTGGTTTAGTTTGCCAGATGAAAAATTAAAAAAGCAAGACTGACGGACCTACAAAGGAAGATTAAGTTTTTAAAATTTATTTTAACCGTTCTGCTCCCACTTGTATGAGTGATAAGACACTGAAAATGGAAGACGGCTGAAATGTGAAAGACCAGCACTCTGGCCTTACCTATCGCGCGGCTGTCGATACTAACGGTCTAGAATTTTGGTCAATTTTCTCCAGATGTAACGTGAATACACGTAAGTCTCTTTAAAAATTCCTCAACTAAGGCGTCCCCCATCCTTGCCAGATATCCTTGCGTAGCTTTACCACAGCACAACACAATTTAACTGTACTAAGCCAAACTACCGATTTTAGAGAGAAGTTGTTTGTTTTTTAACAAATAATTATGGAAAACTTCACAAGTCACATTTTAAAAAATTGTATTGTGTAAGAATCAGCAATTTTACTGACTCCACAATAAGTCTCTGTTCTTTTCTTTGCTCCATCGCGCAGTACCAACAACTCCTAGACATAGAAACCCTGAGAACAGAAGCTTTTACGTCATCACTAGGTCTTCTAAGATGACGTCATCACAGTTTTGCTTTCACAAAGTAAAATATTTTAAATTTCTGGTGAATGACGCAAATTTTAGAAAATATCTTAAGTTGAAGATAAAAATTAAAATACCTTTCTGATAAAAAATAATTATGATCTATGTCTATATCATATTATATAATTAGTGATAGTTGGAATTTCCTATTTATCGTGAAATTAAATTTTCTATCTTGAATCATTGAAATGTTTTAAGCGGAAGTAAATTCACTACAAACTTTGAATAGTTTTACTTTGTGAAAATAAATGTGTGATGACGTCATTTAAGTGGGCCTTGTGATGACGTAAAAGTTTCTGTTCTCAAGCATTGTATATCTAAGAGGTATTGGCAGTACTAAGCGAGAAAACTCTTTCAGTATTTGCATTCAACAAAACTCGCAGATACCGAGCTGTTTCGAGAATCATTCAATGTTTTCAGGCCACTTTGAAATAAATTAGCCATTCCATTGTTCTTGCAATTTCAAATCTTGCTATTGATCATCAGGATCACTCAGATCTCCTTATAAAATAAGCAATAGGAAGACATACACTAGGTAAGGGAGGACATGCCCTCCTTCTGCTGGCAAGTATACCATCTTGTAGTATTTGAGATACAGCTGACAGATCTATATCTCAAAGTGCGCTCAAGGAAAGTGCAACTGACCCTTCCCTTGTGCGGATCCGCCATTAGAGTCGTATTGCACTGAAAAGTGGAGGTCAGCGAACGGAATTTCACATCTGAGTTGTTCAGAGGGTTAAACTAGCCTAGTGGTGCAGTGTCCGTGCTTGATGAGAAAGCGAAATTCCGATCTCAGTCAAATAAGGATTATCAAGTTCAATTTACCTCTAGAGGAATACTTAATAACAGAAATTCTCCAAAACAATTTCGCTGTGACAAAGCGCTACACCATAACTTCCGTTCAACTCCGATGGTTTCTGTTTTATCATTGTTATGTAATTCTATCCCCCCTCTTCAATAGCGGCCGCTTCTCGTTTCTGTCAACCTGTCACATTTGACCAAATAACGGAGGAAGAAAATGAAAAAAGAAAAAGAAATGATTTTTCCTTCTGAAACCACCTAGTATGAACGATTCAGCTAGCTCTGTTAAGCCTTGTCCTTCTACAGGAATTAGAGACTGCCGAATGGCAACAGAGTGTGTAAGAGGTAGAGAGAACTCGGCTTCCCCCTGGAGGGCCTTGTTCTTCCAGTGATGGTGAGGAAGACCATTTTGTTGCAATCAGAGCGACGCGGGCAAATCATGGGCTCCCCCATTCTGTTTCCAAGTCGTTAGCGATATAATTTCTAATGCCAGCGATCTTTTAAAGGAAATCTTTATTTGGTGTGGCCCCTTCCTGTGTTTTTTTGTTTTTTGCTTAATACAACGTCATGGACAGGCGTTTCTTTAATGAACAAAAAATCGAGGGTTGTTCGTTTATTTGCATGGTGGCAGTCATTTGCGTTAATTTGCATCAGGAAAGGTATTATTACGGATGTCATACACGGAGAAAAAAAAGAAAGCGGTAATATAGAAACCTAATTTAACGGTTGCATTCCGTTAATAACTTCTCTCTCTGTGTTTTTTTCGCGTGATTCTAATTAGCATTTTTCGAGCATCCAAGGGTTTTTATTAGATTATACAAAACTTTTCCGGTGTGTAGACAGTTCATATAAAATTTGTGTTCTCTTTAATGGAGCAGTACGACTGAAAAACGAGAAGAAAAAAAAATTCTCGGAATCAATGAAATTCTGCAACTTTATTAAGACTTACTGTCCCTTGCATAGAAATGAGGCATATTTTTAGAAATAATTCTTATTCCTAAAGATATTACATAACGCACTTTAATTTATCTTGATTTTCTATGCAAAAGATTATCATGTTGAAATGAATTTGAAATTTGTTTGATTGGACAAACCTGAGCAAAAATTTAGTGACTTTGAGCATTTGTTTAAAACAAGCAAAGCAGCTTCAAAACTTCGTTAGCGTCGTAAATTTTAACCAATTCCATCAAATCATAAAGAAAGGCTTTCTGTAGACACCAATGAACACATTTCAGATGACTTTTTTAAAAGGTAAGTTTAATCTCTAAAGAACTGATATAGATCTAAGTTAGGGATGGGCGCGAGACAAAAAAAATAGGTCTGTCTCGTCTTGCAAAACAACGTAAGAGCAGGGCCCTAGTCTCCCCCCCCCCAAAAAAAAAAAATAATCGCAAAATTCTATTATACTTGGCAAAATTAGATACCTAGTTGGCAAAATTAGTTAAAGATTTTTAACAAAAACTATAATTTACTTTCTATTTCTGATACACTTGGCAAAATTACGCAAATCCAGTTGGCAAAAGTAAAACGTTGGTAATATAGTTGATAAAAAAGAATAAAGAAGTTGATAAAAACCGTTATTTGACTTGGCAATTTACCGACATCTCCCCCCCCTCCCTTAAATAAAGCCTTAGCAATGGCTCTGCTGAAGAGCATTCTCGTCTAGCGACGACTTGCTGAAGAGAAGTCTCGTCTAGCGAAATCCCTGTAGTGATAAAAACGCATATTTAGACTAGCATAAAAGCTTTAAATCTGTATTTCGTCTCGTCCCGCATCCAGACCTAATCGAAGTACTATTTTAAGCAGTACCGGAGCTTAAGAATATCGGCAGCTGGAGCACGAAGCTGCGGAGTCCCATGTTATCCCATGACAAAGTCTGATTCATGGTAGAGTCCACAATTATTGATGTTTTGTCTGGATCTTCTCTGCACCATCCAGCAACTGACACGATGTATAGTTTACCGAATCTGAAATTTCGGTATTATTTCTTTCAATATTTTACATAATCCGGTTGATATTTGTAAAACCGGTTTTCCAAAAGGTATTTTAAAATATTGGAGGGGAAAATATCAAATTTCTGAAAAGACAAACCATACGACGTGTCATTAGCTAAATGATGTTGAGAGGTACCAGATAAAATATTAAAATCTGTGGATGCTATGAGCAAATAACTTCTCCTGAAATGGGAATTGACAGTTTCCAATCAATAAACTCATATCACCTTAATCCAAAGACTGTGTGTGTTTGATAGAACCTTGGTCAGATAATTTTTTAAAATTAATTTTATGTAAAAATAATGTTGTTTGGAACTACTAGAAAAGCATTTTTAATTACTTTTCTCAAAATTGTTAGTTTAAAAAAAATTCGTTTAAAAAGTATAAATCTTAAAAATCTACAAATCGGTATCAGAGTTAGCCAAGTAAGTACAGTAGTGAATCTGCCATAACCTACGGTTAAAAGTGTATATTTATAGATGCTCCATTTGTAAGTACATTTTCGGGACGCTTTGCTTCAATTTTATCATGAATTTTTCATTTTTTCCACAGACTAAATTATCGCGTTTAATCTTTAATTTAAAATCTGGCAAAAGTAATTTGAGTTGGCATAAAAAAGTTTGATGTGCAATGTGTATGACGCTTAAAAATGATGTAAAGTAATATTCATGAAACGTTAATTAAAACTGTGTTTTTACGACAATTCTTCATAAAAAAAAATTATTCTAAAGCAGTATAGTTTCAAAGAGAGAAACATTACGAAGATTGAAATTGTTCCGTAACTACCCGATGAAAGACGTTTCTTGCTCGAAATTCCTCAACACTTCTAGAAAGTTGTAAGCAGTTTTCCAAATACGACGGGTTATTAGTTTCTCGTTCCGTATTTTTTATATATATAGCTATAAATATTGCATTGCGTACTTCGAATTCATTTTCACTCCACTACTTTGTCTTAGAATATTTGTGGCGGAAAGTAAATTAGCGAACTGAACCGTATGGGACGTCGAGATTGAAAATTAATGAGGCGATTTCTGGAGATCCCTGCTCACTCTAACGGTTAGCCATTGTTTTGGATTTCCTCCTGGATATTAGGCTTCATGTTTTTTTAAACACGTTTTTACCCACAGAGCTCTTGCGAATATTTCACCTAATGGGTTTCGCGATTTCACTAGCCCGTAGTTAGTTACAGTTCGGGATGGAAGATTTCTTTTGAACCGGGAGTGTCGCACTTGGGGAAACCCGAACCGTTATTGGTGAACCGGTTACGCTCACCAATATCCATACAGTCGAGTCTCATTTTTATGACATTTACTCATTACTCGCACCAAAATCTATTCAGGTCATGTGACTGTGACTTATAATATGCATACAAAATTTGCGCTCAATCGAATGAACCATTTGACCTCTAGATCACTTTCGGAAATTTCCGTCCATAGGCCATAATGTAAAAGAGGTCTCTTTTGTTTTAAAAAAACAATCTATACACGCCAAAGTCAATACCAATCGTGCAACGGTGGTCTATGATTCTATATCAAATTTGAGCTCAATCGAATGCACCATTTAGGACCTATCATGTTCACTCACATACACACGCACCTACATACGCACATTCATAGATGCATCACCCTAAAAATACCATATATGAATTCAGAAGACGTCAAAACTTGCCAGTACACCAAAATCTCAAAGTTGAATTTTTTCATGATTACAATGCTTTCCTCGATGGTACATGTTCGGAAGTAAAAAAGAAAAAAAAAGGCCATTTTTGCCTTTTTTTCAAGATGTATCATAAAGTGAATGTATCTGAAAAATTGACTATGGTGGGGTAAAATGGGTTGAAGACAGGCATTTCTTAAATTCATTTTAGGCTTTTTTTGGCAGTTTTCTGTTACTAATAATGATAAATATACAACTTTTTGGGGTAACTTTATGCAATTCATTCGTCCCCTTCACACCTGAAAAGATTTTATATAAATAACTATGTTAGGTTTTAAAGGCAAAAATATTCAACTTTATTAGAAGCTGTTTCCCTCCCCCCCTTAAAGGTGGGGTATAATGCGTAATTGCAGTGGCGGCTCCTCCATTTGAGCACATGAGCACGTGAACCCCCAAAGGAAAAACTAAAGAATAAACACATTAACAAATTAAATTTAAAACAAATATTAAGCGCACTTCTAGATTTATGTGAATTTAAAACGTGAGTTTTACTCACCCCCCACTATTATTAAATAGGCTTATTATAGCTTACGCACTGTAGCGTAGGTTACTACAGCAAAGTCTTTCATCAATCGCACGTGCGAACGGAAAAATTTCCCCCTGAACCGCTCTCTAGGATCAGAAGCCGAGACAGCTGGGCAGGAGTACGGCACTGATGAAATCATTCCGTTCGCACATTTACTTTGTGCACACAAGGCCAGTTTTTTGCGGTATCGTTTCCGGACATTCAATTGGTTTGTTACGTTCGGTTAGTTCATTAATTTTTATTTTATTTTCTTAATATTTTCTTTATTTCTATCATTTTTCACTGCATTATTTTTTTACAAACTAGTGTAAATTAATTAAGATGAGAGTCAAAGACGTGTTTCGGAGCTAAAGCAATGACATTTTTCAATAGTATCGTTTGAAAAAAAAAATTGAAATAAAATGAATGAAGACAGCACCTTTGCTAAAACTTATCTTGGTGACGAAATGTAAGACCCAAGATGACTTGTTTCCTTTCATTCGCGCGCATTGTTTTCCTTTAACTGCTGGAAACACAAATTTATTTTAACTTGTAAGGAGCTTCGTATCTTCATATTTAACTTTCGAAATTTGTTTTGTGAACCTCCTTTAAGATAACCCACGAGCCGCCACTGCGTAATAGGTTAAAAAAATAAGCCCCAAAACTAAATATACTTTATCAAATTTCATTCATTGCCTATCGTGACTTATAGATCATTCAGGTATAAAAATATTCTGGCCAGGGCTGTTAGACTTCGGTTTTAGATAAACATTGTTTTTGCATTCTGAAATTCATTGTTCCAGTATATTGTATTGTAAAATGAATAGGCACTTTTTCTTGATCAAAACAACAAACAATTTGTTTTTAGATGATTTTTTTAAATTCTGTACTTTTACCCTATATTTTCAGACATTAGTAGACAACATTTATATCCATTAATAAATATATTAAGAACATTTGGAAACATAATATTAACTAAGCCTGACTGCATGCCCATAAAAAACATAAATAGAAAGAAATACATTTTTTAAAATTTTATTTCTGATAATAGGCTATTTAGACCTTTTC
Source organism: Cheiracanthium punctorium (assembly GCA_038373885.1). NCBI lineage: Eukaryota > Metazoa > Arthropoda > Arachnida > Araneae > Cheiracanthiidae > Cheiracanthium > Cheiracanthium punctorium. The sequence goes on along the minus strand of JAWZYV010019781.1, from coordinate 211,186 downwards.
TATATTGAAAGTAGAAGCAGAACTTCTCACATTTTCAGGAATGTATTGGTTTCTTGAAAGTTTATTGGGGACACAAGAACAGAACGCGGATTCAATGAGCAGCTGCTAATATTGTTTCAAGAGCAATTAATAAACTTTTTAATTAGTGTAAAGCTTGGCAGTTAATGTCTGAAAACATAGGTCGAAAAAGAAATATCATTTAAAAAAGAATTTATATGTATTGATTGAATTGATACCTAATTGATACCTCAACATACCCTATTCTATATTTTGGTGTAAGAATTTTCTTCTGTCTCTGCTTCCAAGATTACGAGAACAAAAAATAATACCATTCAGACAGCGAACATCTGTGCACTTTTGACATCTGCTTGCTATACGGCTGTCTATTTGTTGAGGCCGATTATCTATACACGAAGGATATTGGCAATTTTGCTCGGCACGTAAAAAAGCAATTGCTCTGGCATGAAAAAATATATTCCATAAATGATTGAAACGGCTGATCGAAAGTTCTAAGGGCATGGTCATTAAAAATTTTTAATAATGGTCCAAACCAGTTATTTCACTGGAATTGACTGGTAATTCAGGTGCAATTTAAGACAGTGACCTACAGTGGAGGGCTTCGGAGCAGGGAGGATATGTACTTCCGAGGTACAGGAAATCGCGTTATTCGGGTCTTGCATTTCTCAGTTTATTCAGATTCAGACATATCTCTGACTAGCATATGTGTGTGTATGTTTCTTCGATGAAAAATAAAGAAATAAATAGAAGGATTAAAAACTAGTAAATTTTAAATGCCATATAAAATCCAAAGGTTCACTCCCCGAAAAGGTTAATATAGAACTCAGTTTTAAAATTTCAATTAAGTGAATTTTCTTGATAAAAGACTAAGTTATAAACAAATTTAGGGGTCAAAAGTTATTATTTATGAATTAGTGTTTAAGATTTAAACGTACCGTGCATTTTTCACAGTTAGTGACCAGTAACTGAAGAACATGCACTGACGCAAAACTGACCAGTAACTGAAAGTCATATTTGGATGCATAGTGTTTTTTTTTTACGTTATTTTTTGTTTATGCTTCTTTGTTACCTTAAGTAAATTTCTTTGGAATTGAAAAAACACAAAGAATATCGTCATTGTCAAACCAACATCTGCTATGCGCAAAAACGTTTATTTATTATTACAAGTTTTCATTGGCAGTTATTATTTGACAATATTCTGGCTAATGCACGCTGCATATTTTTTTAGCGATCACAGTTCACCTTATAATGCTTACAGTCACATAGAAATCTCTTTGGTTAGTAAATTAGTCAAAATGTCAAAAATCTCCAAAACATGCACATAGCAAATATTCATTTGACAACGACATCTTCGCCAGTAGTAACTGAGTGACAGGTGTACGCCAGTATTGATGTATTTTCAGTAGCTGTCACTGTTGGCAGACCAGTACCTTAATTTTTTTAAAATCTAAATACGAAAATTTTATAGCTATCTAGAACGAATCTATGCTACCTGCATGGGCGTAGCAGGGCATATTCTCAAATGTTAGAGGCCAGGAGCGTAGCCAAGGGGGGGGGGGTTAGTGGGTCATACCCCCCATGAGGAATTTTTTGTCATACAAAATGTATATTCTTCACTCCCTTATCACACACATGTATGCATATATGTGAGTTGTAGTAGTCGTAACCCACCCCCCTTGAAAAATTTCTGGCTACGCCGCTACTTAGAGCTATTGCAATTACCGAAGGAATTGACATGCACTTTACAATCCGAGCAAGAAACTTCGGCTCCAAACTTGAAATAAGCATGAAAATTTTACATTGGTGTCTGTCTGTAAAATATACAATTAAAAACAAATTAATTGATTTCCATTTTTTATTCAAAATCTGTTTCCAAGAAAAGAGACGATCTTCATCGAAATTAATTCATTAGAAGAAATGTTCTCAAAAGTTTTAGAATTTCAGAAGCAGTTTAATTTTTTGTCAGTATAGGCGTAAAACGCATCCAATTATACCAAATGCACAGGGAAGAATGCTGTTTGTTCATTGACGCAGCTGTGAACGATCAAAACGATCTATTTTAAACGACCTAGTGGATAAGTCACCTAAAATGGTAGACGGCTGGAGTGTAAAAATCCAGGGTTCGGACCCCATCGCGCAGCTGTCGATCAAACGGTCTGGAGTTTTGGTCGGTTTTCTCCAGATGTACCGTGAATGTGCGTTAGTACACCTTAGAAAGTCCTCCGTCCAAAGCATCCCTCTCCCCCTCATCCTAGTTAGATCACCCAAGTGTAGCGTTGCCTTAACTACACGAAACAAACACATTAAAACAGAAAATAAGTTTCAAAAGTTCAGTGCTGACCTCATAATTTCATTTGATATTTAAATCAGCATGTGTAAAAGAAAATTAGTAAATAAATAAATACAAGTTTAAAAAAAATTAACCAAGGTTTTAATTCATCATGGACTAAAAGGTATAAAATCATTTTTGAGGTAAATGTTCAAGCTCAAACACTTTCTGAAACGTACAAATTCATCCTATCTCCCGACCAATGGCTGAAGTACTTACAAATTCAATAAATATTATTTTTCTATGTAAAATTATTTTTAAAATTGAGGGTCAACATTTTTTTTTCGTCTTAAACATTAGCAATAGATTAAAAATAAATAAATTAAATTAATACTTAATGAATTTTCCAAGTATCTCCACCGATGATCAATGAGCTAGGATGAATTTATAAGTTGCAATAAACGTTTGAGCTTGAGAGTTATTTCAAGAAAGATTTTTAACTTAAGATAAATTATTTTATAGAGCACTAGCTGAAGTACCCGTTCTTCGCACGGGAATGAATTTACTTTTTGATATTACGATTTGTGGTGATTACTATTCATTGTAATAAACAGATATAGCAAAGTGGATATCGCGTTATATTGTGTCCAATAATCATGCATACCGAATTGCAAGGCAATCGTTTGTACGGTGCAGAAGGCCATGCGGCGTAGCGCAATCTAGTGGCGAGTTTTAGCAAAACGGATACGGCGAAAATATTTTTCGCATTCAGATATCGATGTATACGAATTTTCATGACTATCGGCTGGACAGTCCTGAAGTTCATGTGTTGACGCGACATCTAGTGGCAAGTTATAGGAAAATGGATAGCGCCAAACTCTTCCCCGTGTTCAAATATCTATGTATACCTATTTTCATAGCGATTATTTGCACAGTCAAGAAGTGATACACTGCAGGGCCATCTAGTGGTTCAATAAAGTAATGATTTGCTACAGCGCCGTCAAGTGGCGAGTTATAGCAAAATGGATAACGCCAAAATATTCTCATTGTTCAAATAGCTATGTATACTGATTTTCATAGCGACCGTGTTCAACTATCTATGTATACCAATTTTCATAACGATCATTTGCACAGTCAAGAAGTGATACACTGCAGGGCCATCTAGTAGTTAATTAAAGTAATGATTTGCTACAGCGCCGTCAAGTGGCGAGTTATAGCAAAATGGATAACGCCAAAATATTCTCATTGTTCAAATAGCTATGTATACTGATTTTCATAGCGACAGTTTGAATGGTCAAGAATTTGGCCTGCTGCAGCGTCATCTAGTGGCATTTAAAATAATAATGCATTGCAGTGTCATCTAGTGGTGAGTAACATCAAAAGGAACGCAGTTAGAATATATTCTTCGTGCTCAAATGTGTAAGTATAAAAAAATTTATGCCGATCGATCGAACGGTATAGAAGTTGATGCTTTGCAGCGCCATTTAGCCGCAAGTTACAGCAAAATAGATAGTGAAAAATATTCTCCCTGTTCTAATATTCGCGTGTACCAAATTTCATCGAAATCGGTCGGACGATATTCGCATAGCAAACGGCTAAACGGAATATAATTCAACGTTGTGCTGCGGCACCAAGTGGCAAGTTAAGGAAAACGGATAGCATAAAAACCTTCTCCATCATAAAAGACTTAGGTGAACCAAATTTCATTGTGCAACGGTACTCAACGGTGCTGGAGTTTTTCAACCTCATAAACACATACCAACATTCATTTTTATCTATAACCAGTGTTATTATATATATACCAGTCTCAAATAAAATCCAGTTTCAAATCTAAGTCTCGCCAAAGTGCCAACATACGCCATTTTGCAAGAGTTTTTTCAGGGAATCATTCGAAGCATTGACTTAGCAGCAATCAATATGGGAAATGGCTCGACCGCCAAAGAGTAGCACGCATTTATTTGAAAATTGGAATTCCTTAACACAGCCGATTTTTTTTTAAATTATCAACTATAATGTGTTTTATTCATCGTTACTCCGATGTACTAAATGAGAAGATTTCAATTTTCTGAAATTTTGCGGATTTCCCCCAACTTAAATCAATGTAATCAATTGGCGAGAATTCTGAAGTTAGATCGCTTGAAATCCCTTAATAACTGCATTATTTCTTCACGGATCATTAAAATTTAACGCTGTATTCTAATAAAACCTTTGCACTTGTTTTCAAAAATCTATTTCCTTAAGCTCTCAATAAATTGCGCCAAGCCGAAAACTGTGCAAACCGCTAGAACTCACTTACTCAAAATCCATATTTCAGCCATTTTATTTTTTTTGCCAAACTAAAAAAATTTACACATTAGCCTCGGAAATCTTCAATTCTTATTGCTTTGCGTGTAAAGCATTATATTCCTGCTCTGATTTCCCATGCACACGATATTATAATTTAAAAAAAATAACCTTACGATATAAACTAACAAAAAAAAATCATTATTATTCTTTTATTTTTACTTTGAGAATTTAAAACATTTTATTCGGCAATCGCCACACATGGCAACCACGATCCTTATTTCACACATTTTTCATTACAGGGGTTACAATTACGGAAAGCTTTTTGCGTGAAGAGCATAAAACATCTCTTAAATTCCGGGAACGGGTGGACTTTCAAAGTTTTAAAGTGGACTACGATTTATTCTATATTATTTTACATATCTGTGCTAAATTTCAGGCCGATAGGTTCATTTTTGTGGATTTGTATACGAACGACATTTTATTCGGCAAAATCGCCACACATGGCAACCACGATCCTTATTTCACACTTTTTTCAGTACAGGGGTTACAATTACGGAAAGATTTTTGCGTGAAGAGCATGAAAAATCTCTTAAATTCCGGTAACGGGTGGACTTTCAAAGTTTTAAAGTGGACCATGATTTATTCTATATTATTTTACATATCTGTGCTAAATTTCAGGCCGATAGGTCCATTTTTGTGGATTTGTATACGAATCAAATCAACAAACAAACAAACAAACAAACAGAATTTCATTTTTATTTATAAGATTTAGTCCATCTTGAAGCTTGATTAAAAGAAAAAAAAATACTACATTTTAACAGATTTTTGATTTTATTGCATATCAAAGCCTCGGTTATAAACGACATAAAATAAGTAAAAAAACTCCTTCCCTACACTTTTACATTGCTGTTGTGTTGTGCATTTAATGGCGAAATTTCTAAGACATCTAGCCCTTACAAATAATAACTGAATGTTTAAGAAGTTCTACAACTAAAATTATAGGAGAACTGAAAAAACTGCAACACAGTGTCAAATTCCTTATGTTAACGTAACAAAGTGTCCAATTTGTCGTCAAATCGGATAGTTGGACACGATATCAACGGCGTCACTGTTGACATCGATTCAAGACTTATTCCGAATTGCTTATGCTTCGAGCTGGCGAAACAAACGTCACCTTACAGGTGCGGAGGTAAAAATCATGAACAAACCCTTTCTAAACGTAAGCAGAATTTCAATGTATAAATGGATAATTGGTCTGCCAGTTCCGGCATGAGAAATTGCGTGTTCCCACATAAATCCAAATACTTAACAAGAAGTCCTCCTGGAGCTCCATACTCAGTTTCTGCTGGCAACATTTGCATTTTACCCAGCAGCAAAACAGAATCATCTTTGAACAACAGCACGACAGTAAGCACAATGTTCCAAAGCGTTCCTTTTTTCACAATTTCGACTATCGTAAAGAGCGTTCCACAGGCTATAACGGTCGACCTATATGAAATCGGATCAGTGTATACCGAACGATCCGGCCGTCAATTTTCTTTTCAATTTTTGTCAAAACCCAGCTGCAAGGAGAAGTCATTTATCTTTGTAGAAATAAAACGACGCTCAGAAGATGTCGTTAAATGAACCGTGAAAGTGTTTTAGGAGCTCGAGTCATCCACCAGATTCTTATCTCTTCGGAACAAAATTTACATCGAAGCCGATGAGCAATTTGTCAAAAAACTCAGCTGGCTGCGTTAAAACTCTTTTCTGTACCGATTTCTTTCCTCTTTTTTTTGCAATTGATTTGAACCTTGATTGAAAGATTGCTCGAAAGTTTCCCATAATTATTAAGGTAATGGAGTCCCCGCATGTGTGATACGGCTCTTCCGCATGAGCATGTCACAAGTGAAAAGAAAGAAAGAAAAAAAAAAAAGGAACCTCTCAACTCATCAGCGGGTAAAAGTTAAAAGGAATTAATGAGGTTAGATTCTTCACGGGATTAAATAAAGGCAGGAAAGAATCAATTCGTCTTTCATCTTTATAGGCTGTTTTCGACAGCCTTGATGAATTATGTTTGTTCCCGAGCTTTCTTCTGCTGGAGAAGACAACGTTCGGCGACATCAAAAGGTGATCGGAAAGAGGAAGTGCCGATGAAGAGTTTAAAAGTGTCAGAAACGCAGAAGTTCGGTACTGAAGCATCTAGTGCGACATTTTTGAGCCAGTGGCGATGTTTTTGTTTTCATTAGTCGACTATAGATAATAATCAATTACAATCGCAAACCGATAAAAAATGATTATGGATAAATTATTTTTCAGTGTTCCTCTTATTTATCCATTGTATTTATCTTACAATTTATCCAATTCGAATACTTTATTTAATGACTTATAAACAGCTCTTGTAACAATGGCGCAACTCGGAAGCAATTTTCGGCATCCTGGAACCAAGGGAATTTAAATGTTCTAAGAATGTTTTTAACCCACGCTAGAACCTTACTTTATCATCCCTCTTTAGTTAAATCATACGCTATAAATTCAGTGAACAGTCGAATCCGCTTAACGGGATAGCAAAATTAACCAGCAGAATTTATTGGAATAAGCCGGATACTCCATTATCTTTGATCACACTGACTAATTATTCGGTTTTGTACATTAAAAATTTGTTACGATAAGCGGTATACTACTTTAACCGATATGTCGTTAAGTGGATTCGGCTGTAAATGTATCAGTCAGTTGAATACAACCATAGAGATATGAATACCAGGAGATGGCATTACTTATCTGATAATGAAGCCAAATCTGTAACCGAGCCGCCATATTGTCTTGAACAAAACATTGCCGCATTAATGTGTTATTCTATGGTGTCAGCTCCAATTTTAAAGACGTAATGTCGCCAAAGTTGGCGCCAAGAATAATTACGTATTTGACATAACCATATAGACATAACTGTATTGTGTAACATTTATTTCGGATTTGTGTGCTTGGATCGAAGTCCGCTTATAAATCAACATCAGAAGAAGACATAACTGTAAAACCTTTTACTGCAGAATGCTGAGATTTCGTATTTAAAACTATTGTAACATATAACTGTGCATCTTTACTTTTTAATCCGTATTAATCGTGCATCTTTCACTGTTATTTAAAAAGAAATCAACAAAATGTTCCACCATACTTTGACCAACACAGTTACTTCATTATATCCAATGCTGAAGATAGCTAATGCCATCTCCTGATATTCATATCTCTATGAATACAACAAATAAAGCTATGAATATATTTATTACTTTTACTCCTTAATGTCGTAGTCCACAAACCAAATAAAAACTTCAGCAAAACTGGGTATTTTCAACGGTTGGAGTCAGTTTTGTTGCCTTCTAATGAGCTGAAATACGTTTTTCAAGGCGTGGCTGGGAAACACCATTTCCTAAAGACTGCACGTACGCGGAAATTCTCTTGAACAAAGAACCTAAGGGACATGCCGATTATCATATAATATGATTTTTTTTGCATTTTCAGGATTTCGACTCAGTGTGTTCGTAACCTTAGTTAAGTTCTTAACCTTAAGAAGTTTCTGACACAATATTTTTTGCTTCTTCTCTACTTATTGTAACAGGCATCTAAAATTAGCAAAAAATTTAAGTAGAATAATAACACTTAGAAACCCACATGACTTAAAGTAAGTATATAGTGCAGATGGAACAGGATTCGCAATTTTAAATTTTGTTCAAGCGGGGGAATAATTTAATAACTCCCTTTAATTCTAATTTATTATGCATACATGTATCGTCCAATCAGACCACTGCGGGACTAAAGATATGGATTTCACACCTAAACTCACACCTTTGGCTTTGGTATTGTGGTAGGTGGAAGGTTGTGGTACATTGAAAAGGCCTTTAAAATTTTGCAGTTATAGCTCATAAATATAAAAAGGTTCTTTTAAGGGTCCTCGGAGGGGGTTGTTGACACGCAATACCATACCAGGAGCATTCCACAAGGGAGGTATAGGATTGATGTCTGGAGATATAGATCATCAGTGATCTAGCTACGATAAATCTCCGTGATTGTCTGTGATCTAGCTACAGTAGCCTCTCTTTCCAAATAATCGTCGACTTTGCATGTTATGTTTTGCAAGTAATATTCGATTTTCATTAAAGTCTGTAATAATATTTTTTTATTTGTGTTGATATGCTAATAATTTTGTTAACTAACCTTCGTAGTATCCACTTGAAACGCTTCTGTTCAGCCAATATCTACATCTTCCGAATTCGGTTGACATGGCAGTCGAAGAGTTAAGACCCTAGAGGTATTCTTTATTGAACCAGTACTATGTAAAAATGATAAAATATCTCAAATATTTCTCAAAACTAATAGAAAAAAAAATAATACTCTCCAACGCGATCGCAGACAACAGACGCAGCAATGCGCCAAAAATATGCGTTTCATTGTTAAGTTCCACAATTTTCGGCGTTGCTCATTATTTGCGAACTCGAAATTCTCACGAAGTTTTGAAATGCATAATATATCTGCTATATACTTTTAAAAACAAAAAAGTTTAGAAATATTCCCATTTGTTGCAAATTCTACCATTACTGGCAGCAGTTACCTTAAATATTCAACTGACTATTACGTTAGTTTCGCATCGACTCAAAAAAGATGTTACTTAACTGCAATACTATTTGGAATTCCATCGACAAAAATGGCTCAGAAATATGCACTTTCATTGGCAAGATTCCGCAGTTTTCTGGCAAACAGTTATTAAGAATTTGTGAGTTCAAGTGGTCATTAAGTTATTTTCGCCTCATGCTGTAATAGCCTCGCCATTTCTTTCGTCTAGAAGAGGTATTACTTTCTAATTTCAGTCTGATATTCAGGAGGCCGTTAAAAAATCAGCAGACTATAACTTTGGGCGTCTGGCAACACATTTGCACCTTTTTGTGCTCTCGCTGCAGCCCATGCCTATTGAACCATAAACGACAGAACATTGATCTCTTCTGAGCAGCGGAAAGAACCATTCTCTAGGAAGAACTAAAGGAGCGGTCTAATTTTTCATTCTTCGCGATATAATAATAAAAGAAATCTTCCGTTAAGGTGAGAGAAAGAATAGTAAAACTGATTTTATTGTTGAAAAAGTTCGGCTTGGGTTTGTCATATTGCAGTCATTCTATGTACACCGGAGGTAATTAGACCGGTACCAACAAAGCTAGTTCTAAACTTCGGGTAGGTACAAAGACAGAGACGGAACTGCTGTACTCAGAAAACTGTGTGCTAATCATTCAGCTACAAGATTCCAAATATCCATTAAAAGAAGACAATGTGCAATCTGGATTTTCCGTCATTGTTCAATATGGTCTGCCTATCTTTTTGATCAAAGTATGTCAAAAAATACATTTTTAAAAAATAAAGCCTCAAATTTTGCATATTTTTTTACTTATGCAATGAAGAACAACGTTGAACCGTAATTCATTTCGGTTTGTCTGACTTTCCACCTTTCTGTTTAACCGTCCATTCATCTATCTGTTCTTCTGTACTTTAACTGCTGTAAATAGGCACTTGTTGCTACGAAATTTATGCCATGGACTACACCATATACCATATATGGGATTCAAAATCCCCCCCCCCCTAACTTTCAGACTAAAATCCTTCTATGAAGGTCTATTGGAGTCGCTTCTTAAAATAGAAATAATCTTTTGCAAACAAAACAAAATCAATGCATTTAAGTAAAGTTTATAAAAGAATGCTCTTCAGTATACGTAAGGTTAATAGCTCTTTGTTAAGGAATGAGTCATCCTGTCTTGCATGCCGATTTAGGTGTAAAATGAAAATTCGTATAATAATCCCCCCCCTCCCCCAGATTGTATTTTCAAATAAATTCCGCAGTCGCCGTAAAAGAGTTTAAGGCAACACCTCGTAGATATAGAAGGCCTTACAACTGAAGTTTTGACGTCATCACAGTTTTATTTTCATAAAGTTTAAATTTGTGGTGAGTTTTCTCACTCATAAAACTTTTTAATGATTTAAGTTAGAAAAATTAATTTTACGACAAATGACAATTTTTGACCATCAATAATTGTATAATAGGATACAGAAGTAGATTACAGTGAATTATTTTGTATCAGAAAGGTATTAGGTTGTAACGAAAGTTTCCCGCCACCTCAAACATCGTCAGCACACAGTTCGCGTTGGCGTATTTGCTCATATTTTGTCAAACGATTTTTGGCATTTGGACGAAAGAGACTTACTTTATAACACTATGGTGTGAAATCTGTAAAAAATATAGTTATCATTAAGTACAAGGTGTCTCAAATGACACTATCACTCTAGAGGATTAGAACCATCATTTACTTCCAGTTATATTGCAAAAAGTCAGCTACAGAATATCAACGAATTATGAGTACAGCTTTAAGTACTATTGTTTTATCATGTGGCACTGTGCAGGTTTGATACCGAAAGTTCATAAACAGTTATCTAAGGAGTTAGAAGTGAGTTTATCAGGCAGATTTGGCGGAAAACTTTCGTTACAACCTGATATTTTAATTTTTATCTTTAATTTAAGATGTTTTCTAATATTTGTAGTATCCACCAGAAATTTTAAATAGTGTCACTTTTTGAAAATGCAACTGTGGTGACGTCATTTAAGACGGTCTAGTAATAACAACAAAGCTTCAGTTAGGTTCTCTATATCTAGAAAATGTTGTTTAAGGTCTGTTCCGCCGATCAAGCTGGTATCTGTGGATTCAAATTCAAGACTTTGGTTGCTCATCGCCATTTTATTAAATTTATCTCTTTGCTTAAATATGTCTTTGAAACAACACTCAAATTATATATTTTTAAAAATTCAAGTTGCAATAACAATTTTTAAACAAAATTTAGTGTAATGTTTAATTAATAATAAATCAAAATAAATTTAAGAAATAGTAATTTTTTTTAATGTTGATGAGCAACTTAGAATCGTAATATTGTTGTACAAATTTTAAATACATTGTAAATACATTTTAAATACATTGATAACAATACAAATTATAATATTACTATACAAAATCTGAGTACATAGGATGATTGATTCCTCGAGCCAGGAGGCCTTGTTTGCGAAGGTCACGGTTGGCTTCCGCATAGTAATTTCAGCAAGCTCCACTATAAGTACATTTTGTAAGTTAAGATTGCTACTGTATTGTATTTTATTGTGTGTATTAAGATAGAACTACTCTACAGCTATCTGCTTAAGGAGAGATATCTTTGGTGGAGGACTTTTTAAGAGAGTTAAGATCGGAGTTAAGCTTTTATGAAAATGATAATTAAGGTTGTTTCGTTACCCAAGACAACCAAGGAAGTGAGGGAGGGGACTGCCTTGTGACAGGAGGAGGGGAAACATAGGGGGGAACATAGGGAGAGGGAAACAAACCGAAAAAAAAATAATTTATAGTATCTCCCCTTATAAGGGCAACCAAAGATCTGTCATATTCAGATTCTAAGGAGAAATGATTAAATTAAATTCTTATTGCTTAACATGGATTAGCTACCGTAAAAAACTATTCCTTCTATGGCCATCGCTGCCTCCGAGTTTGGACGCAGCATTTTAAAAGCTAACGCAACAGGGAATGAATGCACTTAACAAAGCAATCATCGGATGTATTTAATTGGGGTTTTTTTTTAAATTCAGGCTGTAATTTTAACTGTCCGCTTTATTATTATTAAATTTTTTTCATAGTTATTGTGAATTATTGAAGCATACATATTGAAAACAATGAACATAATTTTTTTAGAGCGCTTCAAAAAATCCCGAAAACTTCAACAATTCTTTTCTCTACTTTTATTTGATATGTTGCTGATCTGTACTACGATGATATAAAAAGTTTTTAAAAAATCATCAAACGCATTTTTGAAAAAAAAAAAAAAAAATTGACCTCCCAAAACGAAAATCCCCTTGATTCCACAGCGTTTTTTAATTTCCACGATTAAAAACTGAACACGTAAATAGAATCCATGAATATGGTTCCAAGACGACAATGAGAACCGAGCCATTCCGCAGAAAACACCATTAGCACTTGCGCACATCTTGCATACACTATGAGATTCACATGTTATGTATGCAGACGATATATAATGAAGCCGTCTTGTTCCTAAATTTTCCGAATACGTGGCAACAACGGCATCTGACAAAAAACGCCGTAAATTGATGGGACGCTAGCAGAATAATGATAATGAACTTAGGAACGGCGTTGGGCCACTGTTTGGTGAAAGAATTCTTGGAGCCTGGAAGTGAGAAACGGGGTTAGCAATAATGTTCCATTGCTTCCTTTTGAACTTTTGAGTATTTTTTTTTTAAATTACGCTTTGGTCGTCGCATAATAAAAAGCATTGAATTATTACAAAAATTGTTTCGAAGATTTCCTACTTGATGAATAATTTCCTGGTTTGTTTAATACAGGCGCAGTTTGGCTGGTTTGGGAAGTGGCTTTGTAAAGGGGGGGGGTGGGGCAAGGGCTGAGAGGCTGAGACGGCGCACGGTTTTTCTACAGTTCAGACAACGCGGGTAAAATAACCAAGAAAGCTTCTAATAATGTACCTACATCCCTAAATGTAACAAAAATTATATAAATTATCACTGAAATACATTCAGAATTTTAGTAGGTATGGCAACAAGTTAAAAAAATTTCTTTAGAGGTCGTTTCTTTTTCGGTGTTCTATGATTTCTACATAATTCATTGAAAATCAGTGTTGATTTGAATTTTGGATTCTTTTTTAACATGCTGATTTCAAACTTCAATTGATAAGAGAGGCAGGGCCACACTTTTGCATACCATGCGCCATACCTTTCAAGCATCGTCTTTTTTTTACAGTTAAAAATTGAAAATTATGAAGAAGGTTAAGCTGTAGTTTATGAGAGGCAAATTAATAACTTGTGAAAGTAACTTTTAAATTGTAACACTGACGAGGAGGAATCGGGAATTAATTTATCATATACAGGAAAAATCTCAAAATACTGGTGTTAAAAGATAAAATAAGTAAAAACACACATAAAATGATATCTATTCGAAAGTACGATCGTTTCGACCGAAAATTATTTAAGTAGGTATCGTTTTATGTGTGTTTTTTACACAAAGTTTTTGTTTATTTTATTTTAATTTATCGGATTTTCGGTAGGTGAGAGATGGTTCGATTTTTGATGACAATGCATTTTGGAATCCACAAATATAGAGCCGTTAACCATTAAGGAATGTAATGAACCACATTTCATTCACAGAGACTTTTATGTTTAGTTAGTAACCTTACTAATAAGTAATTTGCCAATTGATTTCAATGATTTTGCTGTATTGTAAGACAAAAATTACAGTTTACAAAAAATGTTAGTCGTGTTCCGTGAAAAATTGGGAACTCTGCAAATTCTTCCTTTTGAAGTGGCATCATAAATTATAAGAATAAAATAATTCGGGGCTCGAAGTAGTGGCTATTCGGGGCAGCGTAGTTCGAAAGTCTTCAGTATGTCTCAAGACTATACGTATGCACAAGGATGAAATGCGCCACTTGAAATCATGTGACGCATGCTCCAACGTTTTGGACACCTCTGAGATAGGATCTTCATTGAACTTTTAAAACTTGAGTTCTGCTTCAATACGTAGATGACCCCTTAAGACAAAACGACTAAACAGAATAATAGAAAACGTTTACAGAAGTAAAAAGATAAGTTTCTTTTCCGACTGTGCAGCAATTAGAGCTTAAACTCCTTTTTGTTTGAAGTTTTATCTTCATTTGAACAGTACTTTATGTTAATTTAAGCAGCTCGAGAAACCAAGTCATGCAATTAGTCCCGTAATTGATGAAAGTTTAAAATTTTTTAAATGTCTGAATCAGTGGTCTTCAAACTGAGTTCCGCAAACCTAGCCCTAGGGTTCCGTGTGCCAAGCCCAAAAAAAGGGGGGGAAAAATGAAAACAGTGTAAAAGACTGGGCAACATCATTAGAGCTATACTTAGACAATTAAAGAAAGAAGAAGAAGCAAGTGTACTTCACTCATTAAATTTAATGCAAGAGTAAATGACGCCTAGAACACACGATAATGATTAAATTACATTTTGCGTTAAACATTTTTAGTAAAAAATGCAATAGTTTTTCAATTGTCTATGCATTGATTGACTTCAGCATATTGATATACTTTATATATTACTGTAAGATGTATTTTTCTGAGGGTGAGATGGGGTTTCTGGGGGGAAAAGATTTTTTCAATTCTAGTGTTAGATGAGTTGATAAAGCTCGAAATGTTCAACAGAGGCAAAAAGTTTTCAAACTGTTTGAACTATTCATTTTACGTTTGAACTATTCATTTTTTAAGTCGGTTCAATATCGCAATGAAATCCTCTGGTCTGAAATTCCAGGTATTTAAGCTAGCACGCAAGTTAAACATTGCTTAAGTATTAACTCTTCACCTCATCGAAGCAAGCAAACACAAAAGATTTCATCTTAACATATCATGCGAATCTCTTTAGAGAAGATACTTTTTTATTCCCCTTGCAAACAGAGATATCTTCCTGATATTCTAGAACCAAACGAGCAGCAAAGCAACTAACCCTAACTGACAAGTTTCCCATGTGTATCAAAGGGCTGCTAATTTGTCTGTTTACAAAGAGGATAGAAAGGGAAGCGCTATATCAGTTAGTCAGATTATCTTCCGCGCAGTTAGTTGCGAAAAGTATTAATTTGCCATTCTTTTCCACCATTTTGAATGACACGACTACAATGGTGAAACAAAGAGCTGTCATTCTGGTGACAGGAGCGATAGACTTCTCAGATGCTCACCACACAGATAACGCGCTTGGGAAGTTAGCTGCTTGGGTGAAAGCAAAAATTTTTTCCGATGAGGTGCCAGAGAAAGGATAATCTGTAAAAAACAATGCGTGAAGGTCGGAGTAAATATTGTGGTTTTAGATTATCGAGTGCTATCTTTTGTTCAGATACAGTGTTTCATATACACGTTATATCGTACGTGTAAATAATTCGGATGAATATTTTTGAGGAGTAAATACAAAACCTATTTCCTCCCTTGTATTTGCTTTACTACAAGGATCAGTTCACTGACATAGAAGGAAGATTATGATTAATATAAAACTAAGTGATCAGGTAATCACTTTTGAGATAGGAAATTTATTACTGCATGTGTGCAACCAAGCCTATTACATTGGGGCCAACCGTTCCATTTTTACCGGAACATTTTCCACTACTATTTTTCACCAGTTTTATTCTAATTTAAGTATTTGGATTCATTCTAAGTTTAAACTGCCATGGAAAAATTAGTGGTGAGAAATATTCCGATAAAATCAGAGTGTTTGCAGCTGTGCAAGCTAATTAGAATCGTTTTTCTGAACTTTTTTTTTTTTTTTTTTTTTTTTTTTTTTTTCTGGTTGTCAAAAGGTTTGATCAACCTAACTAGATACTGAAAATGTTAACATAGCAGTTGCAACGCTATTATTTATGTTTTTAATTTTTATAAAATAAAACACTGTGTAATATGCGGTAAAAATAAGATTACTTTTTAAAAAAGGGGCAAATAAATTTTTAAATAATTTTTTGCAATAATATAGTTTATTTTATATATTCTTTTGTCGTAGTATATAATTAATGATATTTTGAAAACTGCTGCTTGTCAAAATATATGTTTCTCTAATTAGCCGAAAACCACCAGAAAAGACATTTGCTTAAAGTAAATTTAAAATAACACTCTTTCCAACGGAGCGTGTTTCCCTGTAACTTTTGCACTTGCACGACAGACATCGTTAGTATGAGGTTAATGGACACCGCATCTTCCCAATGTGGGGATGGATATGTTAAGTTTAGTAAGACGGTGACCTTCGTAAGTGTGTAGTCTAATCATACATAAAATAAAAATTTGCATAGCAATATTATGATTCTGGCTGTTTATCATCATTTCTGAAATTTATTTTTTATAAAATTTATCCTAATTTACTATAGATTAAATATTATACTAAAAATTTGTTTCACAGCAGCTTTCATTTTTAAATATCTATAGTTTTAGCTATTGTTCTAAAGATATATTTAAACAATCATAAATTTGATAAAATGATGATAAGCCACCAATATCTTAATTTTGTTATACAAACTTTCATTTTACTCCAATCCCGTAGTTCAGAGGAGGCTTCATTCCCTATGCCAACAGACCTTGTTTGCGAAGGTTGCGATAAAACTGTGTGGTAGAGATGGGCGGTTCGACTCATTTTACTGATTCGAATCTCAACTCACTCACCACTTCGATGATTCGAATCTTGAATCAATAAAACAACTAAAGAAATTTCCCCTCTCTCTGCGCCGAAAGCCGTACTATTTAAACACCCTTCACCCATTCATCGGGTTTTTTCTCCGTGGAGTTCTCGGGCAGCTAGCATCTCTCTCTCCTCCTTGCTCGAGTAAATCTAGTGTTTAAACTGCCCGAAATGAAAATACAGGGGAGCTTCGTATGACCCCCTGGGCCTGTAAGATTAAAAGGTTAAGTTTGGTGTCAAAATATTCGGAATTGTATGTATCGATGGGGGTTTACGTCTAGGGGGGGGTCGAGAATCAATTAAAACGCGCTCCGATGGATAGTTTCCGAGTTATACGTTAATTAATTATGGTAATTAGACTAATTAACCATGATTGAGCTTAAAAGGACTGCAAACATGTAGAAATTGGCTCTGGGATGGTTTCCAGACATTGGAGATGCTGCCGGAGGAGGCTAGTGTTTGAAATGCCCAAATTGAAAATATAGGGGAGCTTCGTATGACCCCCTGGGCCTGTAAGATTAAAAGGTTAAGTTTGGTGTCAAAGCATTCGAAATTTTAAGTATCGGTGGGCTGTTAAGTCTAGGGGGGGTCGAGAATCAATAAAAACGCGCTCCGGTGGATAGTTTCCGAGATACACGTTAATTAATTATGGTAATTAGACTAATAAACCATGGAGCTGTTTTTTCCGCGATCCGGCATCGTCATCAACGGAGAGAAAGCAGTAGCAAAAGCATCACAAGCTGGTATTGATTTCAGGATTTTCTTATCGCCGGCCTCAGAGGCGTAGCCAAGGGGTGGTTAGGGGTGTTATAACCCCACCATGAGGAATTTTTTGCCATACAAAATGTATATTCTTCACTACATTATCACACACACGTATACATATATATGAGTTGCAGTAGTCATAACCCCCCCCCATGAAAAATTTCTGGCTACGCCCCTGGCCGGCCCGTATTTTTGACCTTTATCGAATTCGAGATTTCACCGAAATGAAAATGGGAATATCGGATATTTGATGTTGAAATAAAACCGATATGTCGATATTTATCGATTTTTGGCCCAGTCCTACTGAAGGGCTGCTGCCCCCCCCCCCAAAAAAATGGGACCCTTTACTTAGCTTACAATTGAACTTTATCTTTAAATTTGATACCCAGCCCACCCCGAAATAAAATCCTGGCTACGCCACTGTCAATAACACTAACTACGCCACTGCTTTAGACCCTATTTTGTATTTCTCTGAATTACGAAAGAAAATAAAATCATTCCCTTAAACGACAAACAAGGTAAAAAAAATATCTGCAGCTATAAAGCGAAATGTTATTTTGTTTACTACAAAGTCCTTTTGTGAGAGCGCTTAATACCGCCCCTGTATCCTTTATTTTTAAAACAAATATTAAACCAGCCAGACAAGTTGGAAGGAGGGAGTCCCCCCGAGGGAAAACGGTTTAAACAACTTTGAGACACCCCCCGCTCTTCCACGAGCATTGGCGTAAATGGGCATGTAATATTTGGATGGGGTGACTCAATTTTCCGATTGTAGAAAATATCATTATTATAAATAGCTCTGATACTTGAATTTTCTTAACTTTTTTTCCGGGGGGGGGGATTGACCCCTCTTGCCCTTAGGAAGTAACGCCTATGCTCCCCGCTAAAAGCAAACGATGTTCGACCCACTCCACACCCACAGACAGATAAAACTTTAAATCCGACCACCAACCAAGAAATGAAACACCAAAGATTCGAAAAAAAAACTTCAATTAAATGAAACATCCTTTCAACTCTTTTCGACTCCTTTCGACTCTGAGTCGATAGAAGATTCGAAAAAAAAAACTCCAATTAAATGAAACATCCTTTCAACTCTTTTCGACTCTGAGTCGATAGAAGATTCGAAAAACTAACGAATCTCAACGATCGTATACAATCACCGAAACAGAGCGAAACACTGAATCAGTAAAAGATTCGTTGCTGCACCAACTCAGTGACCAACTCACCCACACCCACTCATTTGCTGTTTGAAATCATCTATCGACTCAGAGTCGTAAAGAGTCGAAAAGAGTTGAAAGAGTAAGGGAAAATCTCTGGGAACGGCAAAGAGAAAATAAGTTTTCCTTCCCTTCGCACTTGGAATGTATTTCCCCACAGTTGAGGGCTTGAGATTCGAATCAGTAGAGAGTGAGTGTAAAGACTGAGCGACTCAGTACCAAGATTCGAATCACTCATTCGACTCATCGAATCATTGGCCATCTCTACTGTGTGGCATTAATTTTCATTACTACTTTAGAGCTTAAATCTGTGTCGCGTCTTTTATTTGTCCCTGTAAAAGGGGTAGAAGTATTACGTACACTGTCTTCGATGTAGAGTATTATTGTATAAGCTTCACTAATATACATGGCTGCCAACAATTCCGGAATATAACCAAACAATTTTTTTAAATATTAATTTTTATGTTGGAATATAGCAAATTTTTTTCAACATATGGATTAGTTGCGACACGGTTAAAAAAAAATTATGGGGATTAGTTGCGACAATGGGGATTAGTAACTCAATATATGGATTAGTTGCGACACGGTTACCCCAAAAAATGGGGCAGCTCTTGTAGTTTAAAATTGCGGAAACGTTTCCGAACCATGCGGGTAAAGTATTTAGAAACGTTTCTGCATATGACGGAAACATATTTACCTATTTTCCTGCATTTTAGGTAAGGTTTCTGGAAAAGATGGGTAACGTTTCTGTATATTTTGGTAAAATATTGAGTAACCATTCCGTATATTTCGGAAAGGTTTCCGAATTAACGAGTAACCATTCAGAGTTTTTCAGAAAAAAGGTAACATGCACTAGATGAAGCGCTTCGAGTATCTTAAACTAGACGGCAGCACCAAGCTCTATCGGAAGGAGCGGTCAGGACTAGCGACCAGAATCTAACGCTGGACCTACGCATTCGGAGCAGAGCACGGTACCACGACGCTGCGGTTTTCTTGCCGAATATTGCTTTAAAAGTAAACTGACTGCTGCAAAAGTTATTTGTGGTACGGCTTGTTTTGGAAACTTAAAATTTTTTTGAAGTATTTTGTAAAGAGAGAAAATACCATAATTAATAAATATAAATTAAAAATCTTAAATCTTTTTTCTTTCACATAAATTATTTTCAGGAGATAATGTGCTGTTTTATTTAAGTATTCATCCGTTTTATTTAAGTGTTCATCCGGCGACGTCACTTGGTGACTGGTCACAAATAAACTTCACAGTGACCACACAGTGAAGTTACATCACTCACAAGTTACCAGACTCTTATTCTCGCATGGGCAAATCGGGACTTTGCCCAGGGCCAGTTTCAAATGTTGTTCTGAAATGTTCTTTTATATGTCAAAATATTATGAAAAAGAAAACAAATTTTATAGATGGGGACCCCCAAATTCATCAATGCCCTGGGCCCCTGTTGGTCATAATTGGGATGTGCAAGAAGTTACAATGTGACAGTCCTGTGCAACTGTGACACTCTGTGACGTCACACCGACTCTTTTGTGACCATCTGTGCTATTAGGGAAGACGCGTTCACTGTTATTCCTCTGTCTCTTGGCACTTGGCGCATGCGCGCGAAGTCCCAAATAAAGATTTCCTTTCCCCCGTAAATACTTTCCCCCGAAATATGGGTTATGTTTCCGAAATCGTGAGTTCGAGTAGAGCATCGGTAGGTTACGCTATACTTTCGGAAACCTTTCCGCTGTAAGTATGTAACGTTTCTGAATTTTTTTACTGTGTACTTTAAAAAAAATACTTAAGAAATATACTGTTTACAAAAAAAGGTAAAAAAGTAGGAATTGCTGGCAGCCATGCTAACATGTGTTGCTTTTTGTTTGAAATAAATAATTGTCTCCTTGCATTGCTTAAACGTCCTTTTCAACAATTCAGATTCGAATTTTTTCCTGAAAATGAAAATAGGATTCCCATTCGATTGAATGGAACTATAAAATGTATCCCAAGAGGATTCTTATAACAAGCAGCAAAGTTCCAGAAATTTATCAGTACGCAACAGCTTTACACAAGGATATTTCATTAAGATCGAATATCATCCATTTTTTTTTTTTTTTTTTTTTTGAAAGGGTGAAAGGGAAAAATATTTCTGCTCTATTAAAAAGGTAAAACCACTGCTTTATTAAAATCCTTTCCCTCAAACTCCGACTTTTACTCACCGAATATTTAAAATCCTGTAATTTATTCCTACTTTCACAAAATAATAAATAAACCAGAAATTAATCGCCGTTTATTCAGGGACAGGATTATCAGTCAAGGATTTAACCACGAATTTGTAAATATATTCATCAAAATGAAATCATCAGAGAACATTCGACTTCTCTGTTTGATTTCTCTCCCTAACCCAAATACATGGGGATTAATTTCTCGGCATAACTTTACACATTGCGAAGACCCCGGGCACTAAGAAAATTCATCATCCAGCGGGACCTGTTCGTTCACGGTTACAGTCCACTGTCGCCCGACGTAACCGGAGGATGCGTTTTTCCAAAGTGCGGATTTTCCGATTGCGTTGCCTTTCCGCAAGTGGGGCAGAAAATTTCGGTCTCGCGAGTAAACGGAAAAAAATGAAGTAATAAATAGCATGGTTCATTAAATTTTGTATTTGGAAAATAGCTTATTGGTTTTTCATACCTTAATTCTAAATTTATGAAGCATGGTTTTTAGCGATGGAGCGATAAGATTTATCGCCTCTCGGTTTGACGCTTACGAGATTGTTTATGTGACAAAATATAATTTAGGCTTCTCGTTATTGTATAGTGAGATGCGGTGTTTTAATACTCTGAACGTTGCTCCTAGAATCAATTACCAGAGAAGTTAACTGTGAGAAGGTCGCTGGAGTGATCCCCATAATTCTGTTTTTAGAGAAAGCCCTAGAGGAAGGGAAGAATGCAATCCAGAAAATGCGAAAAGAGAAGGTTAAATTTTAATATAGGTATATCTTGCAGTTAATTCAACTGTAAAGTAAATAAATTCTTAATCTTACCAGGAACGCTTTTAGGAGGTATTATCTGCTAATTTTTTGTTTGAATCCTGAAAGAAATTGACATTTTACGAAGTTTTAAATTGCTTTAGATATTAATAATTAATTTAAACTAGAAAGCTGTGATACTAGTATTCAGCCACAGGGCCAGCACTAGTATTCAGCCAAAAGGTACTATTTTCGATTTTTTTCTTTGATTCCTAAAAGAAATTGGCATTAATTTTACGGTGTTTTAAATTGCTTTAGATATTAATTTAAACCAGAAAGCTGTGATGCTAAAATTAAGTCACAAAGCAAAAAGTCGTTTTTCTAAAACAGCTTTTCTCGTAAGTTTCCAACGCCACCTTAGTGTGACCGAAACTTTTATTCGAAATTTTATTTAAAAAAATTTAATTAAACGTGAAAAATTAAGCTTTATTACGACGCCGAAGAGTCAAAACAAAAATTAGAGTAATTGTTCTTTATTAAGTAACGTGTCATTATAAATTTATGATTAATATTTATACTGCAATATAAAAACAATTATTATTTATTGTAAAATTATATTATCTCCAATTTATAAAAGCTAATTTTCGGTGCTTGTGTAAACCCACCGGAAAGTTTATATAGTTTTATTTAAAATAAATTAACTTGTTCAATAGTATTTCTTGGTGAGCTGCAGTTACTGAATTACCATAAGACAATCTTGTAACTGTGCCGAGAGAACTTTCGTGTGAGTTAACCATTCCCCCACTCTTAAACATTGTAACACACCAACTAGTGGCGTAGCGATAAATTTTTCGATAGGTGAGTTCAACTCATATACGTGTATACGAGAATACGTGTATTAGAGAATAAACAAAAAACATTTTTTATGACAAAAGCAAGGGGAAGGGGTTACCCCCCTCCCCTTGGCTACGCTACTGACACCAACAAAGAATGACTTACGGACCCCCTCACACTCCTCAGCATTCACATGGTTGTATTCACCAAGCAATAAACCCGTGAGTTAACTCAGCAGAACGAGTTATTTCAGAGATTAGCAGGGAAAATGGTATTCACCATGTCGAATACAAGAATCCCTATGACATCTAGCCAATACAATTTCAGCGTTGCCTCTGAGGATCAAACCGGCAATTCAGGTTACATGACTTTTGGACTGAATTATGGCTTTCGGTGAATATCGCTGATACAGTTTTTTATTCTTCAAGAATGGACACTGAGTCGCTTTTTCTACAAAGTAATGTTATCAGTATAGTTAGAATAAACATTTTAAATAGAAATAGTTTTGGAATAAAAATAAGAATAGATTAGATCATTTTTTAGAACATGCATTATCACTAGCTGATTCCTGTTTTCTTGCGCCTCGCCGGTTTGGAAACGCTCTTGTAAAGAATGCAAACTGAATTTCTCAACTGGGAGAGCTGTTGAGAAAAGCTCTCGCTAGAGAAAGCTGAATTTCTCAACTGCGAGACCGATCCACATATAACAAATTAATTAAAAATTCTCAGCAGCAAATTTCGTTCTAACTAAACATTATATTTGAATAACGCTTGATTTAATAAATAAAATACATATATTTTATAACATTCATTACTTTTGGTGACTGGTCCGCGAAGTATTTTTCTTATTTTTCCCTGTCTTCAGATGTAAAAAGGTTGGGAAAAGCTGGTCTAAAGTATTTTAAGTTATAAAATGATTAAACATTGAAAAGATAATGTATAGGGAAAAAATTGGGTGCACGTAATTAAATTTAATAGCAAAAACATACCTTTTATATTGAGATACAAGTTTTAAAAAATGATTTGAGTATTGAACTTAAAAATATAATTAGGAATAAATTGTTTAAGAAAGGGGGAAGGAAAGTTTTACTGAAAATTTATTAGATTTTTCAAGTCAGAATAATATTTATCATATTTACATAGCTCATTTTAAGGACAGAATATGTATAAATAATTGTTTATTCCTTTTAATAAGCGCGTTCATTTCATAATTCGCACGAGATTTTTGTTTTGAATTAAGTTACCATCAGTTGTTCTTTACTTTTCTTTTTTGTTTTCCAAAAGAAACAGAGGTGCCTGATTATTTAGTTAATCCATAAAAAAAAAAGAAAGAAAGAAAGAAAAGTAGAAAGGTATTTCTAAGCAACAAATTCGAAACAAATATTTAAATTGTTTAATATTTATTTATTTATTTATTTGAGAGGGGTTGAGTAGCGGGTCTTATATTTATGTGGCCAAGTTCTGATAATGTGATCAATGACAAAATTACGAAAATTATCAATTCTTTTGAGCACGTTAACAGTACTCCAAGGGCATCAGGATATTTGAGTTTCTGTGATTGCCGCTATGGTACAGAAATTTGAAGTCGGTATTCTTTTTTCTTCTTCTTCTTTTTTTACTCATAATTGCTTAAGTTTTTTTTCTTCTTTTTTCCCTATAGATCAATATTTGTTGGTATAACAACGATACAAATTTAATTTACAGTCCGTTAAATTTTCAATGGGTGTACAAAATTTACGAAGTTGTGTGTACAAATAAGCATTTTTATTCAGGTATCACGTATTTGAAACAAAATCTATATCATAATCCCAGTTTGCTCCTCATTCGCATTCATGTACAAACTGCTTAGGAAATCGTGAGTTCATAGCTTCTCCATTTTACAGGAGCTGCAATTGTTGCTCACTAATGGAATGTTTTCATTTGATTAATTATTGACTAATTACTTTTCGCGATTATTAACTTTACCATATACCTAACACTCAAACTAAAATGATCTGAAGTTTACACCATGACAAGGGTGCCTCCTATACAATGCAAATACGTGAAAGTCTTGAAGGTCATGAAGGGCTTGATGGAAGATGATTGGCTAAATGCTCTAAACTGCAGCTGAATGTTTCATTCCATTATCTTGTATAAATTTCAAGTTAGTTTGATTTCCTTACTGTACATTTTAATTTAAAGTTGTGGTACCTTGAGATATGAGTGTTCTAACAAATAAATCATTATAAGATCAATTTTAAGATTCAAAAAAGGGATTAAGAAATGGAAGAGGGGGATGCTCCGTACCGATATCTCAAATAATTTCTGCCGCTTATCAAGCCTATAGTACTTTTTTTTTTTGTCTAACCTCATTTACATCACGAACAACCATTTAAGAAAGTCTAGTTTCAATCTAGATGCCTAGTACTAGTTCAGAGTGATATATCAAGAAATACAATTGTAGATACTTGCCTATCGCAACAAACATGTTTCCTCTTCAGTCATCCATTTGTGTCTACAAACTTGGGGAGCCTATGCCCGTGAACCCGCTGATTGCCGTGTTTGACCATAGGTGAATACGGCATTGAACAAACATACAAAACAGCTTTGCTATTTTGTGGGAGTAATTACCAAACATTAAACCCACGAAGTTAACTCAGAAGAGTGAGTTACTTCAAAGTTTAGCGAAGAAAGTAATACTCACCATGCTAAATACTAGGTTTACCGAGACATCTAACTTCATTCAATTTCACAATTGCTTCTGAGTCAAACCTTAGATTACCTGACTCGCAGAGTTCTGCCGTTTGGTGAATGCCACAGTAAAAGTACCAAAATCAAATAAATATTTCATTATGCTTTCACATACTTTTTACATTTACACAATTTAATTTAAAAACACAATTTTTAAAGACAATAATATTGGCTTATGCAATAAAGCTACGAAATTTAGTTTGTGCTAGGCTATTTTTGGTGGGTGTAAAAGGATGGCAGAGCTTCTTTAATCTGTAACAGCAATATTTAATGCCCACTTATATAAAAAAGTTTTTGCTGGTTTAATTTTAACACCATGTTAATTGTTGAGTAGGTATAGGAAATAAAAACCATTATTTGAAAAATATTTCAGGTGCCCTAATTGACTATACTAAATAAACTCGTGGATAATAGTTTCCACAATGTTATATCTATTAAAACCACATCAATTTGCATCAGGGGCGTAGCCGGGGGGGGGATATCGGGATATATCTCCCCCCGAAATTTTTGGATTAGTGATGAAATTCCGTCTATTTATACACATATAAGTTCATATCCCCCCCCCTAAAATTTTCCAGGAGCATATCCCCCCTCCAAAAAATTTTGCTGGCTACGCGCCTGATTTGCATATACAAACATTATTCTTCTACTCAAAAGATCACGCGACTAGAAATTCTCGTGATGAAGCTCAGTAAAGAAGAAAAAAAAAGAGAGAGAAATTCCTATCACCAAAATGTCGATATTTCCTCAACCAGCCCGACCCGACACACTTATACATGCACATGGGTCGTGCCCCCGTTTCCGACACACTGTCGGATTCAGCCTTTCCAGCATATGCAAACTTTCTAACCGGCGATTTGTTTTTACTGTTTGAAGACACACTCGCCCTTTTCCGAAGAAGCAAAACGCATTCCATTTGCCGTGTGCCATTTTTTTTTCTTTTCTTTCTTTTCTCTCTCCGTGACTTTTTTCCAGAGATGAGAATTTGTTCCATTGTCGTGGCAACGTTGTACTGATACGGTTCGGTTGGGCTGAGAACCGTTTCTGGTGCCTGGGGATATTCCATCTGCAATGGCAAGTTTGCTGTATGTATCTTCCCGAAGATATGTCATGGTATGAGCAGTTGAGAGAAAAGAAAAAATTCCGTAGCCCCAGGAAAGCGAAGGAACTTCCAAGTGTGTTTAATTGCCGTTCAGCATTCAGTAGGTGGTCCACTAAAGATAATGAATGTTCCATA
This sequence comes from Cheiracanthium punctorium, assembly GCA_038373885.1. Lineage (NCBI taxonomy): Eukaryota > Metazoa > Arthropoda > Arachnida > Araneae > Cheiracanthiidae > Cheiracanthium > Cheiracanthium punctorium. The sequence continues at coordinate 184,624 of JAWZYV010019781.1, read as the reverse complement.
GATTACAAACTCCGTTATTTTTTTTTTCCTTTTTAAATTTTGTACCGTTTGAAAGACTAGGTTAATAAGGTTAGGAGTAATAAGCAGGTTTGTTGGAAACAGACAAGAACGAAAAAAGAAGAAGGAAAATTAGTTGCTGGAAAGGTCGTCACATACATATTATATTAGAAAATCTGGAGAAAAAAACCATGTATGTATACTTCATTAACTGATGAACAAAGCTCAAATCAGTCTACGGGATAACATATAATGTTTCACTAGAATAGTTTAAATAATTTCTTGCTATTTTTCTTTTTAAATATTACAACTCATTTCCTGCTTTATGGAATGTATAGAGTCAAATCCGTTACAGTTTGACAGAGGTTTCCTGGCAGATAATTTGTATGTTAAACTAATCTAAACTATTTCCTGGTTTAGACAGGTTTACTGTAGATTATAAGGACCTAGGGCTCCGAGTTGATTTTCTGTGCACACAGTGTGGATAACCTGCTTGCAATTATTAGAATAGTCCAAACGAACTCAGAAAAAAAAAAAATAACACTGGCAATCCAAAAAGACCTGAATGGCCTTTCTTCAACTCACCCACTACATTCGCTGAAACATAATTTTACTCGGTCAGAAGGGCCCATCTTATTGCCTAACTGAACTAAACTAACGAATACTTACTAAATTATACTGCGCACGTATTTAAAAAAAAAAGCGCAGTTCTCACAGAAACACTTTGACTGAAGGACCAAAACCTCCCCCACTCTCAAGTATTTTGATGCAACACATCAACTTAATAGTACCCTCTCGGCAACGGGCTTTTGCATTATTCCGCCCCACGTGATGTCAACAAACAAAAAGAGATTCTACCGATAATCGCAGGCATGCGAAAACCGTCTTGCATAAACGGCCAAACAACATAAAAGCAGTAAATTGTTGTTCCGCTGGGCTTGACATCACAGACCCAGAAATAAAAACACACACAGCGCCGCCGTTGAAGAAAGGCCCAAGCAAAGATGATGATGATCAAGCGGTCAAGGTCGCTGGATTAAAAAGATCTCTTTTATTATCTTCCTCCTCGGCCCAAGAACAGGGAAATATATGAGAAATATTTTAACCGGAAACTATGGCAATGGGAAGTGTGCCATTCTATTTTTGGGATGGCACGATAAGGGAACGTCGATATGATTGCAAGAGATTACTTGACGGTGTGGGTGGAGGAGATTCTTCATTGCTGAGTTTTTGACAAGATAGCGGCGGGGCAAGGAGTCGTTTTGGGGTAAGAAACGTGATGAGAGAACATGGTTTTCGGGAGTGGGTGATGGTACATTAAGGGTAAAACGTGTAATAAACTCATTAAAAAAGAAATTATGTTTCGGCGGATGTTTTTATTTTCAAAGTAATTGTCTTAAGGTCGTTTGTGTTAGATGCAGGTTTCCTGACCTTAAATGTTGATACATTGTTGTGAACTGCGCCGTTATTTGGCTACTGGAAGACTCAATTTTGGCGGTCATTAAGGGTCACTGGCAATTTACATAAAGTTGCTTCATCGAGATTTCTTGCTTCATTAAAGGTATGAGTGGATGGTATGGATGCGACTGGAAGACGCAATTTTCGGGGTCATTAGAGTCCACAGGTAATTTAAGTGAGGTTGGTTCCATGAAGATTTCTCAACGTTCCGTTTAAGGCAACCGCCTACTTTTAAAATGAACTTTTCTCAAAATAAAAACAAAAATCGAGCCGAGTTCAGAAAGATAGTGTGCTATAAACGGAAAAATAATCCAACGACAATATTTTGCAAAAAATAAATAATAGTCATAATATGTTGCAAAACATAACTGTGTACATATATACGTTAAGTATTTCAGTATTAGCAATTAGCTGAATTATAAGGGAAAATGTTTTACTTTAGTTACTTAGTGCGTTCAAGGAACTTTGATGAAACAAAATGCACTGAGTATCTTTTTTTCCCCTTCTTTTCCAGCCGTAGTATTTAAGTCAGGCCCGGAATGGGCCGGTCGGATGATCGGCAATTGCCGAGGACCCCAGTTCAAGGCGGCCCCGGAGAGGCCCCCCAAAATGGATATACTATAGTCTCAGTATATTTCACAGTAATCTTACGTTTTTGGCGCAGCGGAAGTTCCCAGAATCCTTGCAGCTCTAAGGGGTTCCCCAAGATTTACGGGCCCAAAAGGTCTAAAATAGTTAAATGTGGTTTTTAGGCACCTAAGCCTAATTTTCAAATATTGCATACTCTAATACTCTGTTCCTTCTAAATTCCTCAGTAAGGGTGCCCCTTCTCAATGGCTGCCGAGGGTCCTCAAAGGGGCCAGTCCAGGCCGGTTAGAAGTAGATGCGAAGTATGTGACTATTACGATAATTTTAATGAATTGTGATTAATATTATGTAAGAGCTTCGAAGAAAGTTAAGTAGCACTCTGAGATTATTTATACCAAAAATCCCACAAGAAGGATACAGTGTTAGTCCCTATTAAAAGAAACATACTCACACGCAATTTTTACCCAGGAAGATTTCTTTATTTTCAGTAGAGTTTCACTTCGAAACACTTTATATTAATGTTCAGTAGATGTCAATGAAAAAAGAGAGAGAGCGAGAGAGAAAACGTACACTATTCCTGAAAGTACTTTCCAAAGTGGTAATTTTATTTATTTATTCATTATTTGAAGAACCTGCTGTTTACGTGTTGAGAATTATTTTAATGAGATGAACATATTCTTTCGGTACTATTCGAACATATCGAAAGAATTTACCATACAATTTTTGAATATTACTGATTACCAATGTTACTAGGAAGCAGTATTGCCATTTGAAAGCCTGGCAGTTTTCTAATTTAATAATGTGAAAAGGATAAAATCCAATATATACATGGTTCTTTCAATAATTTTATCTGCATCAACCAATATTTTAAAACTGCTTTTCAGAATGAAAACAAATTTTATTTTTTAGTACAAACCAGAAATATAATTTAGTAATTTATAATCAATTAAATTTCATTTAATATGCAACGTAAAATGTACCCCCTAACTCAAAATTAAGTACCACAGGATACAATAAATACTACATACTGGAGACGAAGCAATTTTGCTAAGGCGCTCCACTAACACCGTGCTTCAGTTCAGTTCAGTTCTAACGTAAAATGTACGTATAAAACTGTGCATTCCTTCAACACTCCCTAGATATAGAAAGCCTTACAACTGCTACGTCATCAAGCTTTGACGTCATCATTTGGCCTACATCTAAAAGTTTGATTGTGACAAAATAAAGCTATTAAAAATTTTTGGTGAACTTACCCATGATTGGCAATATTTTAATAATTTGAGAAAAAAATATATAATTTTACCACAAAAGGCAGCTTTTAACCATAACTAATTAGATAATATGATAAGGAAATAGATCATACTGAATAATGCTGTACTGAGAAAGATATTTTAATTTTATTGTTTAATATATATGTCCTAATATTTGTAGTACTTACCAGAAATTTTTAATAGTTTCACTTTATGGAAATAAAGCTTTTAAAGGTACGCCAAATGATGACGTCGAAAATTCGTGACGTAAAAGTTGTAAGGCTTTCTATATGTAGGAAGCGTTGATTCGTTTCGCCCGAAAACAAATTCGGCGATCTTCAGCAGAAGTCTGCACACAGTGTTGCAGAAGAGCAGGAGTTCAATTTATGTATCAAGTCTCATTAGTTAATGTTTTAAGATTTTCGTTAAGGCGAAGCTACACTGGACGTAGATGTCTTGGGCGGTTGATTTTTTAAGGAGTTCTAACGCGTATCCACGCTAATAACTGCCGAGAAAACCGCCCAAAACTCCAGACTTAAAGTCGACAGCCGTGCTGTAGGCCATAACGCTGAACCTTCCCTCTTCAGTCATCTACCAATGCTCAGTTTATTATCCACTCGGCCATTGGTCGGTGTTTTAAGTTTTAAAGCTTTACGTCTTTAGTTGATTCTGTCGAGTTAAATTTCTCTTTCACATTTTTCAATCTTAATTCTCAATATTTTTTGAAAATGAAATAGAATTTTTGTATGATTTCTTTGTATCTACTCAATTCAAAAATAAAGTGAAAGTCATCAAACATTTAATTTTTGAAACTTGGGCTCTGTTTTATTATGTATAGCTGACCCCTTAGAGAAGATGTAATGTATAAATGACGAGGAAATATTTACTGAAGTAAAAGTAAAATGATATTTTCTTCTGAGCAGTACATGAATTATAATAGATTGTCCCTTGCGTTCTAATTTTTAACCCAGTTCTGTAACTTTAATACTGTTAGAAAAATTATTTTCAAAAATGACCGCAGGCAGTAGTCATATTAATATTCGAACAAACATTTATTTGACTGCTACCATTTTTAAAGTTTGCACAAGCATTTCATTATTTTTCATTAATCGCACAGGGGAAAAATCCGATTTCTATTAAACAAGTTCATCGAACTTTCTAGAAATGTACGACACTGAGAGAAATAATTTTTTGAATCTTTCTAATAACACGTATTATCCTAAACAAAGGGTATTAAACTAAACACTCAATGTTGCCAACATGTTAAAAGATAATCATGTGTTTATAACGAAATAAAATATGAAACAGATTAATTTAATAAGAGGACAATAACCAGGGGTCAACGGCGGATTATATTCTACCTGTGAACTTTTCGAACAAACGATAAAAAGGAAACCCAGCTTCAGCCACTTTTATCTTGATTCCGAAAAACATCGTTGGAAAATGTGCAGATTAACTTCGACCATCATGGAAAACGTGTGATACTCTCCTTTTCCACCGACAAAACAGGACTAATGAAGTGATAAGTTCGAGTCTTTGTATCATATTAAGAGAATGGGGTGTTGTACTTCCTTATAGTTAAGACAGTCGTTACAACTCCGGCCCGGAACAAGAATAGCTCACGAGATAATCTCGCTGCCTAATTAGTTGATGCTGCTGCCATTTACGCATAGAAATGCCGCACAATGATAACGATGAAGATTTTTAAAAGAACATCTTCTGTAATTGCTAAGAAAAGAATGCTTCAAAACGATGAATTTTATCAGGGATTTTACGTGATTGATGTAGAAGCAACCTCTTTGATCTGGACCAGGCCCATGATAAACATTCTATCAATAATTGACGTAAATATATATATAAGTTATTTATTTATTATATTCCTTACTAGAAGTCAAAGCCCGTTGTAGAAGCAATTACAACGGGCGTTAGAAAAAACATTCGACAAAAATAATCTTTACTATATATATAATCTTTGTCCACTTAAAATATAGAACTTCTTATTCAACTTTTATTATATGAAAGCGCTGTTCTTTCTTATAATGGTGCATTTTTACGAGCCCTAAACTGACAGCTGTCAAACTGTTTTCTTTTCTTTGGTTGCCACCACTAAATTAACTAATTTAAAATTTTGCGTAAATTTTAGGACACTCTTTATTAGAAGAGTATCATAATACATGCATTGAACGTTTTTTTTTTTTTTTTTTTTTCATTCTTGCTTCATACTTTGGAAACTGTATCATATATACATATTTCGGTCCTATTTGTGTTCCTTGTTTCATTATGCTGAAAAGTGCATCCCAATCCATGAGTGCGCCTTATTTGTCTTCCTTTTCCATCGTGTTAAAAAGTACCTTACAATTCATGAGTGTGCCGTATTTGTCTTGCTTGTTTCATAAAATTCCTCTTAGGAACGGAAATCTATATTAAAATCACCTTCTAAAACTGTCTTCCAATCTTTTCAATGCACATTCTAACGGTAATTCACTTTTATAAATGCTGTTTGAAAAGTGAATCGGCGTCCACAACTCACGTACACACAAAAAACCCACGTATGACAGAAATAACACTTTAATTTGGTGTGTGCGTGTGCGTGTGTGTGTGTGTGTGTGAAAGGGGGGGGGACAAACTTGGATTCGGGAATAATAGAAATATTTCTTAAAACAAGAAAGCAACAGTCAATTATCACCAAAAACCTGAAAATTTAAGCACTTAGTTTTGAAGGTTATGAAAAGCACTATACACTATATATTCTATAAGGATAAACACTATATATTCTATATCGTATTTTATTTTTTGTATTTTTGAGGAGCACAGTTTTATCACAAAAAGTTGTTGCATTTTCAAACAACTCTATAAACTTTAACCCTTTGAGGCGCAACCCTTTCCCAATGCTGAAAAAAGGGCAGCCGTTGCCACCGCTCGACTTAACTACCAGCAAGATGCCGGACGATCGAAACGTTCATCGCGTGCCACAGATCTAGAGACCCTTTTTCGGCGACAGCTGGCTGTGCCTGTCGTGCCTGTTTTGAGTGTTGCTGACAGGCAACACTCAAAACGTGAGATTTTGGTTTTCTCAGAGCGGGAACACTGCGCGTTAAAGGGTTAAGAGGTAGAGAAGGGAGAAAAACAAGAAAAAGAATTAATAAAAGAAAAACACTGGCAACTATATTCTTATAATGATTATAATAATAGTCATCGAAAAATAGAAATGGAACTTCTTTCAATTTAGAGAATAAAGAAAAATATAGCTTTTAGAATTAAATGTATTTATTCTTTCCATTCATTTATCAATTTTTTTTTTTTTAAACGTTATTATATTGCAAGCCAATCTTTCTTTAGTAAAAGAAGTTCTATTTTTGTTGAGTTGAAATTAAATGTACTTGAAGCTAATCTTTCTTTAAAAAATGAAATAAATAAATAAAAGCTCTGTTTTTAGCTGAGTGAATGGGAAGATAATTACATATTGTTGTATAGTTATTAAAATTCCTAGAAATACTTCCGCTTTTATTACCCACTAGCTGCGTGCCCGTTCTTCGCACGGTAGGAAACGAAAAATTTCCTTTCATGTGTAATTCGAAATTATTCGTGATGTGGAATTAAAAAAAAAAAAAAAAAGAGCAAAATTATTTGACTCTTAATGTAAAGTTTGTGTCATGAGTACTAACCTGATCATTGCAGTATAATGACTCAAAAAACTACGTCAGTGTCATTCACTATCAAAAAAGTGGAAAGCTTAATGGTTTGCAGAGAACTCATGGCTTTCAAAATGCCTTATTCAGGGGCGTAGCCTGAGGGGGGGATATCGGGATATTTCCCCCCCCCCGAAATTTTTGGATTAGTGATGAAATTCCGTCTATTTATGCATATATAAGTTCATATACCCTCGAAAAAATTTCCAGGCTCATATCCCTCCCCGAAAAAATTTCCTGGCTACGCACCTGGTCTTATTTCTACATCATACTGTTTTTTAGGCTCAAGTTGTAGCATTAAATACCTAAGACACTACATGAAATGGAGCACCATTTATCTCTTTCCGAACATGTACCATATAAGGAAAGTATTGTAATCATGAAAAAATTCGACTTCGAGATTTTGGTGTATTGACACGTTTTGAGGTCTTCTGAATTCCTTTATGCTATTTTCAAGAGATGTTTTTAAAATAGCTGCGCACCCGCTCTTCATACGGGAAGAAGGGAATATTTTACTACTAAAATCATATCTGCATGTGACAAAACAGAATTTCATTTTTAAAAAAGTTCATGTAATCTCCTCTGTTGAAATTACTGCGGGATATATTAACGCAAATTAGAGTTACTTTTCGTTTAGTTGGTTGTAAGACAACCGTTGAAACAGGACACTTTTAATTTCATGAAATATTTATTAACGTGGTACATTGCGATTTATTCATATTATCTTTACAAATCTAATAATACTACCTATTACGAACATCAATACTATCTATATTCGCTTCTCCCTCTTCAAGGCTCCCTTTAAAGAAACAGCTTAGATTATTTGGCCTCAATGGGATCTTTTGATTCTGTGGCGATTCTTTGCAATTTACGCATAAGCATAAATAATAATCATTTCACATAATGGTTGCCATTAAGGAAACTCTCCATATATATTTAATTTATACATAGTTTTATAAGATGGGCGTATTTAGCGCCGCAAACCATTTCATCTTACTGTGGGGAGAAAATATCCAAGGGGTGCCATTTTAACCATCCATGTATCTAATATAGCGATATCTTTTATATCCTCCATAGTCCTGTCTCCTGAAAAACATCAAACTGTGTAATCTCGAGGAGCTACTTATTCTCACTTTAATTGTGACAGGGCGTTAGAGTTGCAGAGTTTACAAATTTCACGCATTTTTTTTATTTATGACGTCACTGTTTGACTGCCGTAAAGGATACCCCGGTAGGTTGAGGGAGTTAATTTTGATATTTCGCATAATTGTTTTCAAACGGTATCATTAAAACTTTGCGTTATGTAACCTTTATGGAGGAACGTAATTCAACGTTAAAATAAAATTATACTCGCAACCTGCATGCGTATGTTAGGCAACGCCTGCGCTAAATTAAATGCCAAAAATAAAAATAGTAAATAGCAAAAATTTAATATATCGCGCTTTGAAACGAACTTTGTAACTTTTAAAATGAACATTTTCAGCGCCGTGAAAACATTTCAATTTTTGAATAAGCACCGGATTAAAATACCACTTCTAATAATAATAATCGTGAATTTCTTAATTTATTTCTACAGTAAATTTTAATCAAAATATCGTCTCCCTGTGTTGAAAATAGAGCTGGAATAAATGAGTTAAAATTATGGAGTAATTTTTACGTATCTTAAAGCATTTGACGTCATAGATCCTCACTTGCGAATTGAAATTCTGATATCCCATTTAAAAACTCGATTGGTTGAGAAAACCCTTTTTCCTAATCCTTTCTGTGGCAACAACCGAACATAAATTCTCGTGCCGTGATCGCAATGTAATGAATGGCGTAAGATCGCGTTGATGCTATTAAATTCTAAACATTAGGCTGCATTAAAATTCGTAAAAAATCATCTAATTTACATATTTTTTTCGTTTTTATTTTAAAAGAGGGAGAAAAGAATGTTTCACGATTTGTCAAAATATCTAAAAGTTATGACGGATAGAATTTAAGATGCGACAGTTTTAAAATTATTTTACGAAAAACAATCGCGAAGCAGATGCTTAGTAAAAAAATTCCTAAAAATCGGTAAATCATGTTACGTATTCAGAACAAACTGTTTTTAAAAGAAAATTTCCTCCTCTATTTGATGATACAAATGCCGTTTTGCTGCGAGCGTAATTTCCGCCGTTATTACGAATTAGGTGATAAAAAATGCCAAAAATCGCATAAAACATAAAATAAAAAAAATTCTAGGTCGAATTTTGAAAAAATCGCTTCGAGGTGCACAATAGAGATGAGTTCGGGCTCATTTTTTGAAGCCCGAGCCCGCCCGAGCCCGAAGACTTTTAATCCGAGCCCGCCCGAGCCCGAGCAATATTATTAAAGTTGGAGCCCGAGCCCGAAATTTCAGCTAAAGACAAATAAAATTAACTACTTCATTAATAGGATACAATAAATTTTGGAGCTTCACACACCTTCTAGTCCCCCGTGCCGCTATTTTTTGAAATAAGTACGTCTATTTATACCATGAATCACTTTTTAAAATCTGTTTCAGGGTGTATGTTCAACAAAGGAGAAAATTTTCTTTCACGAGCCCGAGCCCGAACGCAATCGTGAATTACAGAGCCCGAGCCCGAGTCGGGCCCGGGCTCGGGCTTTCGGGCTCGGGCTGAGCCCGTCTCATCTCTAGTGCACAACTGCATATTTACATCTTCCCGAGTACCAAATTTGGTGTTTCTAGGTGTAGCCGTTTGTCCGTAACGCTGCCGACAGACACACAGACACCTTCTTTTATAATAAGTAGAGATAACTAAAAAAAAAACGGCATCCCTTTTCGTAGCTGCCAACCTTTACGTAATAAAAATAACCAGTTATCAGAAACATTAAATTTTTTTTTAATCTGAAACCTGTTCATCAAATATTGATTTTCTGCTATATTACAAAATAAAAATTGCTGTTTACGAAAAGTGGTTTTTATATTCCGTAAAAGCTGTCAGCTATGCATTTGTTTTTAACCGATTATGAAAGAAGATGTTTCTATGTTTATTCATATGTTGTTGTTTTTAATGCGTGTTCACCTATTTTTCAGGCTTATAATTTAAACTGCGTTCAATTCAAGTAGATACGGAAATGAATCCATGTACACTTGAGTCCGAAATAAAGTTACAGTCTACGATTATCTGGAAAAAGAGTGCATTCACCATGAGGTGGGGCCAACGAGGTATCCAGAACTAAATCTGATAGAACACTTGTGGGATGCTCCAGGAAGAGCCATTGCATGTCGACAACTTCCTCCAAGGACTCTTCAGGTGTTAAAAAGGCTCTTTTGGAAGAATGGGAATGGTGCAACAATCGTTGATCAATATAGCCTCATTAACAGTATGAGAACACGACCTGACGCTTCGTAACTGTATGACGTAACCACACCTCTTACATAACAAAGCAATAAAGAGTTATGACATATCCTCTTTTGATCAACGCTGTTCTCATTTGCATACCAACCTTACATTAAACGAGGGCAAGAATTTTTGTTACCATTTCCTACCTTACAGCATGAGATATTAGTATTCCCACGCATTAAAATTGTCCAAAAATCTCATTTTTTATGTTTGTAATCTAATTTGGAACACCAGAGTTCTTTCTAGGGCCGTAAGCAGCGTCTTTCAGAAAACTAGAAAAAAACCATAGATAAGGGCCACTCCGAAGACTTCTTATGTGGGAGAGAGGTTCTTAAACTGCCTAAGTCCAATTTCAGTTTTTACTAACTTATTTAAAAGTTTTGTCGAGTCTATCAGGAATAGTAACTACTATTTTAAAATTTTTAAAAGTTTGTAATTTTGCCAAACCTTACACGTTTTTGATTGAAGGAAAAGAAAAATTTACAAGTTTTTTCATCTTGCTTTAAAATACTTTCAAGTCTAACACAATTAGAAAATATAATATCGCTTTTTTCATTTAAAAAAATCTGATGTGTCCAACACATGACTTCCTTGCACGTCTATTAGATCAAAAATATTTTCGACGCACTTCCTCTAAACTTATTTCTTTGAAAGAGATAAAGTATCAATAATAGTAAGATTTAGCGATTTCTAGCCAAATATTTCGATATCGTCAAGCTGAGTTCAATTTGAAAGATTTCCTTCTAACACTTCATTTGGCGATATTTCACCAAAAGCCGACAAACTTGAGATAGTCTGCGAGATTTTGGGGATAGCCAAAGCAGTCATTGACCACAGACTTTCAATGAATTGAATGCATTCATACACCTCAATGTATTTAAAGTCATTTGGCAAACCCTGTAAATAAATTCTCAGTCGATTGCTGTCAAAAAAAATATTGAAAACAGTTAGATATTACAATAGTTCTAAATACAAAAGTTCAAAATTCTACGGGTTAAAGTTTTACAGTTATACAAAATACGAAATAATTTTTGGCGCCAAATTTGGCGATATTTCGGAGAAACTCGTCAATTTCGACGACATTTGGCGAGATTTTAAGCATGAACCAAACCATGACAGATTATCGCCAAATATGGCGATATTTCGCCAAAACTTGCCAAGAACGATGACAAATGGCGATACTTTGGGCATGGACCAAATTACTGAATATCGCCAAATTTGGCGATATTTCGCCAAAACTCGCCAAGGCCGGGGACAGACGGCGAGATTTTGGGCATGTACGTAACAATGACCGTCTACAGTTGTATTATATTGAAGATGTCCATAGACATTAAAGTACTGAAATTCTTTTCGGTGGTTCTGTAAATAAACTCTCCAGTAGATTGGAACCAAAAATCGTGATGCACAACTAGATGTTACAACAATCTTATATATGAAATTTCATAATATTTTTTGAGATTTGAGAGTTAAATATGCACACACATACACCAAAAGTCGCCAAGCTTGGCGACTTTTGGATAGTTCTTGAGGGAGTCACGTGACCGTGGTCGGACCATTACCTAACTTATGTGGTAAGACGGCATTGTGCTTGAAATGGATGAATGCCCCTAAAATTGCCATTGACCGTAATGTATTGGAAATCTTTTGAGTGTTCCTGTAGCTGAACTATAAATGATAAAGACACTTTTTTTAATGGAGAAATTCATTTTCTAACGATTTACAGCATATATCACTTCTGAGTCGTTTGAAATAGCCCAATACCTCTAAATAACGCTTTGATGAATTTCGGCCCATAGAGCGTAATGTATTTCGAATCTTTTGGGTGGTTCTGTAGATAAACTATCCAGTCGAATGGAACCGAAAGGGGAGGTGCACAACTAGATGTTGCAACGTTCCTAAGTATAAAGTTTCAACATTCTACGCCTAATAGTTTTTGAGATATGCGAGTTTAATGAATTTCGGCCCATTGAGCGTAATGTATTTCGAATGTTTTGGGCAGTCCTGTAGATAAACTATCCAGTCGAATGGAACCAAAAGGGGAGGTGCACAACTAGATGTTACAACTATCCAAAATATGAAGTTTGGACATTCTACGCCTAATAGCTTTTGAGTTAGGCGAGTTTAATGAATATCGGCCCATAGAGCGTAATGTATTTCGAATCTTTTGGGCGGTCCTGTACATAAACTATCCATTCGATTATCACCAAAAGGGGAGGTGCACAACTAGATCATAGAACAATCCTAAATATCAAATCTCAACATTCTACGACCAATAGTTTTTGAGATATGCGAGTTACATACATACGTACGTACGTACAGAGATATGCGAACGTACGTACGTATATACGTAATACGTACGTATATACGTAACGTACGTATATACGTACGTACGTACATACGTACGTACGTACAGACGGCATGGAAAAACTGGCCACAATAGACTGGCCGCTGGTCAAAATGAGTTGCAGACGCATTAATATGATCGTGCATGATAGCCTACGATGAGATGCATCGAAAAAATTTTTAAAATTCAATTTAGAGGTAGTCAAAATCGGTTTTTTTGTCGAAATTAGGCCCCCAAAATTTTTCGGGATCACATTACTTCCTTATACTACGTACAAGGAAGTAAAAAAGGGCTTCATTTCCTGCTAAGTTAGAATTTTGCGAAGTCAATCAGAGTTTTTAAAAAAGGTGAATTATAGTTTTGACAATTTTTTAACCTAGTTTGCAGAAGTTCCTAATTTGCCAAGTATAATAGGATGAACCAACTAGCAAAGGGCTTGAACAAGTCCTGAATTTGCTAAAATTCCTAATTCCTGAAAAATTGTTTTAGATTGACCTTATATTTAAGATACTTAAGAGAGCTCTTTTCCGTGTTTTATCAAAAACTGGACCACTTTCAAAATATCAGACCATTTTAGGATAATTTTAGGATAATTTTTTTAATTAATCATTCATATATTTAGGATATATTTTCAGAAAATTACATGAAAATGTAAGATTTTACCGCATTATTTTTTACAGATTTTCAATTTTCGACGACCCTCTATAAATCGCATGTGTGCGAGCCCTGTTAAGTTGGGGAACTCCCCCTTCCCCCTTTCAACAAGGTCCCTGATCTGCTCCTTGTTTAGTCGTTGGTACGGTACATCAATCCTGCTTTCTCAGTCTACTAAGCTATATCTTCAATCAAAAATCCGACACAGCAACACTGACCGAATAAAAGTTTTCCAAGACAAGATGCTTTATTTATTTATGTATTTATTTTTTACCTTGGCATATTCGACATAGAAAACTGTGATCGTGTGCGCAACTAAATTAGTGAGCACGCACACAGTGATGTGCACGATGCTGCACATCGCGAGGTCTGCTATCGTTTGGCAGATACAGTCTGGTAGAGACAGTCACCCAGACTAACACATTTGAAAGCAATTCACGCAAAACTTCGATCTGTCAAACCGTATAACGACTAACCGCTTTCTCGTGAGGGTGAATCCTCGGGGCGAACTGGTGCCCTCTCAGAACAAAAATTAAACTATTCTTTATTATTTTTATTTTGTATAATTATTTCCTTACAAACGCCTAACAGCAATTAAAACGAAGTTCACCCTCCCGCATTTCAAATGGCGACAGGCGGCTTGGAGGTTAAGGGCCTGTCCTACTCCACGCTAATCGCTAAGCGTGCGGTCGTGGGTACGATTCTCACTCATACCCTGGTTGCTTAAAATTTCCTTTCTCTGCGTGCTAGTAAAAACTTTCATTATGTTGTCCACTGTATTCGAATAAGATTTACGACAGAATTCTTGAAACCATGCACGCAAGTCGGAAAATAAATGTTCCAAATACAACAGCAACCAACGCATTTCAAATAACTTAACAACGTGTGAATATGTGGTGAGATAGCAGATTCCGTGTTGTAAAAATGATAAGACCACTAAATATTGACTCTTTAAAAAATGATGCGGCTATAGGGCTAAACGATTCTTCTCAATGCAAGTTCGAGCAGCATTGAGAAGAATCGTTTAAGAATTTATAATTTCCAGTGGGCTTAAAAAATTAGGGCCGCACAAAGTGCCTTTGCAACCCCCCCTTTTTTTTCTTTCTTTGCTTCTCAGCTCCCAACCCTCCTTACAACCCTGGGTCTTTAAAATTAATAGCTTTGTAAATAACACAGATCAATAAAACAAATACTGTAGTACGAACGGAAGAGTGGAACAAAAGATCCACTCTTCAGCTGTAAAAAGTTCCTACTACTAAACTGGCAGGAAAGTGAGAGAACTTATGGAGAGCACCTTATTTACCTACTGAAACGTCCGTACTGTAGTATTTTTAAATTGATGTGTGCCATTTTAAGTTCTTTCATTTAATTCTCTTCTTCTTTTAATATAGATTCACGGCTGAAACAATTCCGGGCATATAATGAACCACTTGTAAGCAGTATATTTTTATGTGTATCTTTTTCTGACAGGTACTCCACTAAAAATACTTTTCAGTCAGTCAGTCAATCACTGAATTACCCGTCAAGTAACCAAATGACTTAAAAATTTCGCTATTTTTGAACACAAAAATTACTGTTTACGAAAGGTGGTTAAATATCTGCAATTGTTTCAGCTATGATAGATTTTTTTAAAAAAAGTTCAGTGTGGTACCCATGGAATTTCGAGTATTCTTTTGTTGATATTCTAATTTTTTATTGTAATCTGCATCATATTCTTGAATAATTTTTAAGACGTTCTCACAAGAACGGTTTGGGAATCGAAATATCTGTCTGCCTGTGATCTAACTGAAGGGAAAGTACCCCCTAAGGGGGGGGGGGGCTCCGCCTCCCCTTGCCCTAGTAAGGCTGTGATAATCAGTTTAGAATATCCAAAGAAGTCTGAACGTCCTGCGTTAAGACATCGTGAATCCCTCATATTAAAATATTCAAAAGGGAATTTTTTTGTTTCAGTTTTAAAAATATTTAATGAAAACGGGTTAAATTTTTTTTATTGTTTTCCAACCCTTTCGAATCCAAATAATTATGCATTGACGCCTATGGTTCTGATGTTACGTCAATATGTTGATCCAAAAACCGATCTGAAAATACGTTAGCATGGAATGATTAAGTAATCTCAATCAGGGGCGTAGCACGGACACTTTTTCGAGAGAAATAAATGAAATTTCTGCACTAGCCAAAACTTATGCAAACAAATCCGAAAATTTCGGGTGAGGGAGATACATCCCAAAATCTCCCCTAGCTACGCCCCTGATCTCAATTCTTTACGCATGTATTGGCAACGTACAGCCTTTAAACACTACACGGCATTATTGCATAAATTAATGTCATAACTGCGCCCAAATATAATAGATTATGTCACTTCTACTCGATAACAACACGACATCGTTCCGATACCATATCCGCTTCTGCAAGCACGGCAGCATGAATATTCTCTACGCAATATACGAAAACAAAAAAATAGGCAAAGGAATTTTCCTTTATTTAATAATATCCTTTGATTCTGCATCGGAAAATGACAAAACCCTTTTTCTCATTCTACCCTGGAACTTCTAACCTTCGGAAAACAGAAATCCGTAACGCAAAGAAAAAGAACAATGCTGGGTCGTCATTATATATTGTAAACAAATTATCAACTAAGTCTTCCGTATTGAATTCCCTTACCGAGAACCTAAAATCAATGGGATCCCTTGCATGCTGTGCTGTGAGTCACTCGATAGAAGAAGAGAGAACACGAAAGGTTCTGTGCATCCGTCGAAAATTATAGGTGAATGTCTATAGGTAGTCATTTATTGTACTGGCATCTATAATTTGTTTGACACACAAAAAATAAAAAGAAGAATATTGCATGTCCTGTGCGAATTGTTTTCTTTTAGTGGAAACAGAACTTCGATATCTAATGTGGTATGAATAAGTATTAAAAAGTACCGATTCAGTACATAGAAATTTATTCAGTGTATATTTTAGTAAAATTCAAAGTACAGGGTGATTACAAACGATATAAAATTTTGAAGGACTATATTTAGAAAACTGCAGAAGATAAAGGCATTTTAGGAAAAAGAAATAAAAAAAGAAACACATTGTAAAGTTACTAATAAACACAGTGGCCAAATGACTTGTCACTTATTACTTTTTAAGTCCTTTTTTTTACTTAAATTCTAATTATAGAAAACATTCACTAATATCTCTCAGAAAGTAAATGTGTAATTAAACGATTCTAATATTCAAATTTAATACTGTTTGAATTTCGTAAAACTGGTTAATTTTGTTTTCAGATGTCATCAACAAAAGATAAGTTTAAATAAGAGCAGAAAGTCTCTATGTGAATAAATAGCGTAAAAGTATCTGACATTTCAAATCAACTTCAACTATCGAACAGAAGCACAATAAGGATAGAAAAAGCATATTGAACTGAAGGTAGCACAAAAGCTTCAAGATCAAGGGGGCATGGACCCAAGAAAAGGAGAAAACGTGATGAAGGAAAATTGAAGTGGATTCTGAAAAAAAGTAGGGAAATCAGACGATTAACAAATCTTCAAATTACGAAAGAAAACAATTTGAACTCAGAAACAAAGACGAATAAGTGCTGTATGCAAAGCAGAAGGTGAAAGAATCCAATATTGAAAGAATTGACGAATCATTTGGCCACTGTGTTTAGCATATAGCCATTAATGTTCAAAGTGATCAACACCAGGAAGAGAAACAATATCTACTTTATATAAAAATTTGTCTGTAGGTATCCTTCATAAATATATTTGATGTTATAATGTTAGTGGCTGTAGGCATTCTAATTTTTAGTTCAGCAATGACAGTTGGCAACACCTCCTAGATATATAATGCCTGAAAACAGAAACTTTTATGTCTTCACTAGGTCAACTAAAATGACGTCATCACACATTTATTTTCGTTAAAGTAAAACTATTCAAAGTTTGTGGTGAATTTACTCTCGCATAAAACATTTTAATAATTTAAGATAGAAAAAATTAATTTTACGACAAATAGGAAATTTATAATATGATATAGAAATAGATCATAATAAATTATTTTTTATCAGAAAGGTATTTCAATTTTTATCTTCAACTTAAGATATTTTCTAAAATTTGTATAATTCACCAGAAATTTTAAATAGTTTGTGAAAGTAAAGCTTTGATGACATATTAGGCGTCCTAGTGATGACGTAAAAGCTTCCGTTCACCGGCCTTCTATGTCAGGCAGTTGGTCGATCCGAGGAGAACACTGTCTCTTCTGTAGCAACAAAGAATCTTCGAAATTTGTTAATGGTATGTACCAGAGATTTTCAGATCCAAAGAACCATAACCAATTTTTTTCTTTGAAATTTCTGATAACTTCCTATACATGACCAGCGTTGGAAAAAACCCGTTTTTTTGTGGGGGAAAAAGTAAGAAAATCTGAAACACTTTTAGATTTTAAATACGCACTTAAGTGCTATATATTAAAAGCGTGTCATAATGTATGCGACGTCCCTATTTTTCTTCCGTATTCCATTAAGTTGGAAAGTGTATCATTATTCATGAGTGTACCATATTTTTTTCCCTTCTTCCATAAAACCCATCTTTGGAATTGAAATCTATCTTAAATTCGCCTACTAAAACTATTTTATAATCTTCGCCAAGTAGATTCCAACTATATGTACTTCACCGTTTTAAATATTGTTTCGAATGTGTATCATAGTCCATGAGTGTACCCTGTCTTTCTTGGGTTGATTCCTACTTTAACGCCCCGGCTCTAGCCAAGGTAGCTATGGTAAAGATATATAGTAGCCATGACGATTTTTTGTATTTATGTAGCAACCGTAATTTATAATTAAAATGGCGATTTGAAAGAACATGTAAGTACAGAATTCCGTTACTTATTTATTTAATTTGGGTTGCCAGTTAATGCAGATTTAATAATTAAGTATCTTCAAATTCCTTAACTGGTGCATTTATCACCCAGGCAGCACAGCAAACTTGCAGCAAGCTTGATTTATCACTTAATATACTTGATAGTCAATAAACTTGAATTAAGCTTGAAAATTTCAAGCGTGTAAGCTTAATGCAAGCTTGAATCAAGTGTTCTAGTTTACACTTGCCCAGCTTGCATTAAGCTTGACATTTCAAGCTTGATGTAGCAAGCTTAATTTCAAGCTTAAAAAATTTTCCTAAAAAAAATTTCCTAATTGCACGGGGCGCCGGTCGGCGAACTCGCCCCACATATTTTATTTTGCCGCGCATTTTCCCCTCTACGCCGAAACTTCAATTAAATCTAATCTGTTTCCATCAAGTGTCCGCGGTTAGAATAGAACCCGAGACCTTTGGGTTGGGAGGCGAGTGTCCTAACCGTTGCGCCAATCTCAGTCGGGGCGATATGACTAAAGTTTGAAGTGACTGTTAGGGTGTTATCACGCCGTTTTCTGGCCAGATTGATAAGTGGCCGATGTGTTATTTGTTTCTTTTATTTTTCCATGGGATGCATCAAAATTAAAATAATGTTATGTGTGATTTAAAGACTCTACTAATAGGGAAATAAACATAATATAAACTTAACAGCAGCACACGTTTTAGAACTTTCAAAATCGAGACAAACGACTGATTTTGAAATCAATTTCGTAGTATAATTGTATTTTATTTTGAAGAATTTCCATATTTGGAAATACAGAATCTTTTTTTTTTATTCTATGGTCAAGTACATTTATGACTGATGATAAATTATTTTGTAGCAGCCGGAAACCGCCTCATTCTACCACCCATAAAGTGAAGTATATTAACTCACTAAATTGTGTTAATTATATTAAAATTTATTTTTAGGGCTAATTAATTAGTTAATGGAATTACTAATGTTAATTAGCTGTAAATAAAACTAAAACTCCCCTCGTGTTACACTTCAGAGGGGCTTATCCCATTCATTCCTTCCCCTTAGACTTTTCAATGTCCATTCTCCTTCTCGCCTACAGCGACAGATGGCGCCATCAGCGCAATAATCAAGCTAATGGATTGAACTGTAAAGCTTGTATTAATACGTCAAATTCAAAGAAATGTCAAGCTTGATTTAAGCTTATGTGCTGTCTGCGCACTCATTTGTTCACTTTAGTTTTCATCTAGTTCTTGTGCGAGCGTTGAAACTTGTGCATAACTCCTAAAGACCCATGACTGCAAAGCTCGCCAAAGTGCGGCTATTTTTTTGGTTGGCGAGAGTGGGGGGCGTTAAAATAGGAACCAATCTTTCTTGTACCATAAAACACATCTTTGCAATCGAAATCTATCTTAAAATCGCCCACTGAAACTGTTTTACAATCTTCGCCAGGCATATTGAACTATCCGCTACCGTTTTAAATACTGTTTGGAGTGGGCATCATAATCCATGAGTGTGCTTGTTCCATAAAACACATCTTTGGAATTGAAATCTATATTAAAATCGCCTAATAAAACTGTTTTACAACCTTCGCCAGGCATATTCGAACTATCCACTACCATTTTAAATACTGTACCGCCCAGGTGGTGTAGTGGCTAGAGAACCATTCTATCACGCCGTGGGTCCGGGTTCGAATCCCGGCTTGGGCATGGATGTTAACTTGTCCGTCCCTTCATAGGGGGTAATGCTGTCCGCCCACTGGCTTTTCCCATAATAAAATGGACAGTGACTCGGACAGTGACCATTTTAAATACTGTACCGCCCAGGGGGTGTAGTGGCTAGAGAACCATTCTATCACGCCGTGGGTCCGGGCTCGAATCCCGGCTTGGGCATGGATGTTAACTTGTCCGTCCCTTCATAGGGGGTAATGCTGTCCGCCCACTGGGTGCTCCCATAATAAAATGGACAGTAACTCGGGCCTTTGTAGTGGCGAATGCTTGATGAGCAAGTGCCGGCCGATTGGAAAAAAAAAAAAAAAAATTAAATACTGTTTGGAATGGGCATCCTAATCCATGAGTGTGTCGTGTTTCCCTTCCTTGTTCCATAAAACACATCTTTGGAATCGAAATCGATATTAAAATTGCCTACTGAAACTGTTCTGAAATCTTCGCCAGGCATATTCCAACTATATCGCCTAGACATTTTAAATACTGTTTGGAATGGGCATCTTAATTCATTAATGTGCCCTGTTTTAATTCCTTGTTCCGTAAAACACTTCTTAGGAATTGAAATCTATATCAAAATCGCCTAATAAAGCTATTTTAAAATGTTCGCCAGGCGTTTTCTAACTATACTCGCCATATATTTATCATAAATTGTCGCATTTTGGCACCAAACTTAGCGATCCATTATCAAAATTTGCAAACCTTGAGCGAATTTCGACATTTTATTAACGCTCCCCCCCTCCCTCCACGTCATCCTGCAAACACATTTGAAAAGATCTTCACCGTTACAGTTCATATCTACAAAACCTGTGTACGAGTACGCTACACGAAATGGCGTCGTTATAATTAAATTTGTAATCACATTTTACTGAAAAGCATTTAAATAGTGGCCCAGATACTGAGGGACGTTATTGTCAGTTTCAAGATGGAAGGGGTACATCTCAACAAGCCTGTAACGCTGTCGAGGGCCTGTGGCGCAATGGATAACGCGCCTGACTACGGATCAGAAGATTCCAGGTCCGAATCCTGGCAGCCGTTCTATTTTTTTTTATAGAAATTCGACGTAGCATACATGAAAAAACGAGTATAGAAGCTCATTCACTTTTTTTGATTGAGATTGAAACTGAACACACTCATAGTGACGTCGTTATAATTAAATTTTTAATCACATTTTACTGAAAAGCATGTAAATAGTGGCCCCAGAAACTGAGGTAAGTTATTGTAAATTTTCAAGAGGGAAGTATACATCTTAATAAGCCTGTAGCGTTGTTGAGGGCCTGTGGCGCATTGGGTAACGCGTCGGACTACGGATCAGGAGATTCCAGGTTCGAATCGTGGCAGGCTCGTACGTTCTACTTTTTTACGAGATCCGATGTAGCATAGATGGAAAAACCCCATATAGAAGCATATGCACTTGTTTTTGATAGATATTGTAATTAAACACACACTTAATGACGCAGTTACAATTAAATTTATAATCACATATAACTGAAAAGCATGTAAATAGCGGCCCCAGATACGGAGGGAAGATTATGTCAATTAAAAAAAAAAAAAAAAGTGTACTTCTTAAAAGGCCCGCGATATTGTCGAGGGCGTGTGGCGCAATCAGAGTCGGCCCAAGGGGCGTGCGGGGCCCCAGGCGAGGTGCAAGAGCGGGGCCTCTTTTCTATCATGTCTTATGTAAGTTACTACTAGCACTGCTAGTGCATATTAGCTTTATTTCTTGGCTTTTTTCGGGAAATATCACAACCATCTACCAAGCTCGGTCTAACGTGATAGCAAAAAAATGGCCCAGGAGCGGGGCCTCTTTAAGAGCGGGGCCTTAGGCGATCGCCTACATTCGTAACCCCCCTTGGGCCGGCCCTGGCGCAATGGATAACGCGTCTGACTCCAAATCAGGAGATTCCAAGGTTCGAATCCTGGCAGGCTCATACGTTCTATTTTTTTATTATTATTTTTTTTTTTTAAAGAGATTCGACGTAGCATACATGGAAAAACGAGTATAGAAACTCAGTCACTTTTTTTTTATTGAAATTGAAACTGAACACACACATAGTGACGTCGTTATGATTAAAATTTTAATCACATTTAACTGAAAAGCATGTAAATAGCTACCCCAGATACTGAGGGACGATTATGTCAAGTTTTAAAAGAGAACGGTACTTCTTAAAAAGCGGGTGACATTGTGTGAGGGAATGTGCCGCAACGGATAACGTGCCTGACTACGTATCAGAAGATTGCAGGTTCGAATCCTCACAGGCTTTTTTTTTTTTTAACGGTATCCGATGTAGCATAGATTGAAGAATCCAGTATAGAAATACATTCATTTTTTTTAAATAGAGATTGAAACTGAACGCATATATAACGACGTAGCTATAATTAACTTTTTATCATATTTTACTGAAAAGCATGTAAGTACAGGCCACAGATAATCAGGGTCCATTATGTCAATTTTCAAAGAGGAAGGGTACTTCTTAAAAAACCTGTATCATTTTCGAGGGCCTGTGGCGCAACGGGTAACGCGCGTGAATACGGATCAAACACGTTCACTTTTATTCGCGGCTTCCAGTTATCGCGAGTTGACTGATATAGAGTTGTAGTACAGATAGTATTGCTTCTTCGTAGTAAAAACTAAATAAAAATATTTTCTCCGTTTGGATTTAGCATTGCGTAGCTGAGCATTTATAAACCAATTCTGGAAAGCAACAGTTCGCAAGTCTTGTCGCCAGCAGAGCATTCAAAGAGCTATACTGTCAGGCAGTGGTGGCCATAGAAGGAAAACTTCACTGTTCCGTGTTCAGAAAACGATATCAAATTCCTAAAAATTTCATAGCGGGTACAGCCTTGTCTTTTCTTACGGTGTGTAGTTGTACAGGCTCTGAACAGACACCAACAAATTTTCAGGTCCCTGGCATAATTAATTCGCTTTAGAAGAAATTCGTAAGTCATCATTATTTCTGATTACACTCTAGTAAAATTACTTAAAAATCTGTAAACTAACATACATAAAAGGTACTGTGAAACCGATCATTTCAAGTCGTAGAGAAGATATTTAACCTTCTTCAATTACATAAAAGTTGGACCTTGCACAAAAGTAAATAGGTTAGAACTGAAAAGTAAACAGATGGAGATTGCCCTTCGAAAGGAAGAAAAAGAAAGAAACCAGAGAAAATAAAAAAAAAATGAACAGGAGGGAGGTAGGATCAGGAATTAGCAAAAGCAAGGCAGCAAATTTAAGAACTAAGTGAATAAACGAACATTTGCAACTGAAGAAGGTTGGACCTTTTTGTACCACCAAAAACGATCATATTGGATGAGTACCTTTTTCATGTATACATAGCTGCGAACTTTTACACTTTGTTTGGAAGATTATCCACCACAACTTTCATAATGTTCACAGATTAAAAATTTGGATTTACTGAACTATCTAAACAGAACTGTGGTAAATATTCTTCTAGGAAGAAAGAAAAAAAAAACAGAAGTTGCAACTACGTTTCTGCAATTTTACCAAGCTTTTGACTGATTTTACATTCTTAACACTTGTTTTTTGTTACGTGTTCTTATTACACTCTTTGCAGTGTTTGTGTGTTTAGTGTCTTTGTATAACATAAACGTGAGACACTAAATAAATATTTTCCAACTTTCCCGTAAGTATAACTTAATCATGAAATCCAATATTTGCAAACTTCAGTATCTACATAAATGTTCTTATTGTAAATAAGATATAAATCGTAAATACAGGTTTGGAAAATTGATGGATTGTGACAGAAAAATGGGAGTGTTTCTGATGATATGTCTAACTATTTGCAATATTGATTACACATTATGGATTTTTTTGTTGGACTGCCCCGTCAAACTATCGCCCGGAATAATCATTTATAAATTACACGGCTATTAATCAAGTGGAATTTCATCACCAAGGTTACAATAGGTAAAAACGGACTTGTGTTTCGCAGATTACTACACTTATGTATTCAGTTTCAACTGCTAAACAGTGATATGTTTACATTCGGTCGCGTGTTATGTAACTATTGTTTGCAAATAGAATATATGTCGACTGGTTGTGGTGTTTACAGAGAAAATAATTTGCAGGCGTAAACGCTCTGTTATGCTCTTGTGTGCAATATCTAATGCGAGTTTAGATAATCACAGCATTTGTTCCAGAGAATTATTTTTTAGTGCTGCTGAAATGTGCACTACTTGAATGAAGTTTTGAAGTTTTCAGAGTCAAGTGAATTGAATTATGCGGTGTTTGTTTTCTTTTTTGTATACTTTTTTATATATAGTTCAGCATAGTGAGGACCATTTCATAAAGGAGTTTGTTCTGCTAAGTATATGTTTTAGAAAAGATTTCAGGCTCACAGTCTGAGACTGCTCAAAAATGTAGGGATTCCAGAAATTATTACAGTGAGTAGATGAATGCTTTATAAATCCTTATCAAAGTTGTTTTTTAAGTCAGATAAATAAATGACATAAAATGATTCATTTCATCTAGTTCATTATGTAGAATCAGTACTATTATCACAGCCTGATAAGCGATTCCATGAAAGTTTTGGCATTTTTTTTTTTTTAACTCACTGAAAATCATTTTAACCTTACACTGAAAATCGAAGAACTGTACACCGAAAAGGAGTTATTATAAATTTCAGAAGGTTTTATTAAATTTAAGTTTTGCGAAATATATACCTCCAGAATTTTATTCAAAGCTGCATTCAGAAAAGTGAAAGATTATTAATGAAATAATTTGAATTTGGGGTTTACAAATACTTCATTACAAACATAATATATACATCCAGCGTACATAAAAAAATTATACACAAAATTGTTTTGAAATCAAGACATTTATTGCAATTTTCCACCCAATCTATAAAGTTTATATGAAACTAAACATATTTAAAGAAACTTGCTTCTTTTAAATAGTAGCAATTTAAAAAAAAATGAAAAACTAAAAATACATTTTGTAGCAAACTTCATAACAAGAAACAAATAAATGTGCATAAAAACCATTTTTTCAAACAAAGATTTGTCATAGTTTAATAATACTAAATTGGAATAAATCGAAGAATAAATTAAACAATCAAAAGGTACTGGAATTAAAACCGATTTCAAATCGATTTGTTGGAAACAGAATAAATTGATCAAACAACGAGTAAGTTCTGCATTTGTTTATTTTATACAAAAGCATAAATAAATCTGAAACCCTCTTCCTCCACAGTTTTTTTTTAAATATATATATAATTTTGTCGAATAATTCTCTTTTATAAAACATTTTTAAAGAATGATATATTTTAAATATGCCAGAAATCTCATACTTTTAAAATCAAGTTGTTCCAAATAAATATAAATTCGTTGTTCAGAAATCTAATTGTTCAAAGGGGCGTCTTTTATTTTATATTAAAAAGGAATATTTTTAAATGAGATTTATACTTAAACTTACGTGAAACGTTTGTGAAAGTTTATTAAATAATTTCGAAAGCTGCGAAAATTAGACACGATTTAGTTGAATGTTATAAATGAAATAACTTTAGTTTAGTTTACTAGAGAGTGGTTGTTTAATTTAGATTTCTTTCAGATATTCTATTACTATTATTATGGATATTGGTAATTATAGACTTGTGATATTTTTCTGGCAAAATTAATTTATCACAAATTCATCAAGGAATGAAATTTTAAAATGCAGATATTTTTCAATGCAAAAGTAATTCGTATGGCAAACTGCTACACCCAACTGTAAAAATTATTTGTTGACTTTTACTAGAAAGTGCTTTTTGCGCCACCATAGTGCAAATTTCTTTAAATAACAACGCTTGTGTTTTTATCATAAAAGTTTAAATTATTTGATTTATTTAGTGAGTTTCATAGGAGCAATTTTCTAGAGTTCTTTTAAAAGGTAAAATCTAGTTCGATTTAAAAATCATAAAAGCCATAGATGTAAATTCCTTCACGATGGAATTCTATTTCATTGTAAAGTACCATGAATGAAAACAAGATTGTGAAATGTAAATCTTATTATATCGAATACAGAATTGTTCTGAAAATCAAATTTTAAATTCCTGTGCAAAACGGTACTAAATTTTTATTGAGAGATCAGTACTGAACGACTAAAGTTAGGTATAAATAAGGTAGAAAAGAATAACTTTGTGACTGCAAGGAATTTTCTAGTGAGGTTAATTAGTATGCGTAGCATACAAAAAAGTTAACTTCGCTAACTTTAACAGAAAATTGAGAAATTTGCTAGCGAGTTGAATTTAATGTAAATGTGTGTAACACACAAAAAAGATTGCCACGTTTGCTAACGAAGTAAATTTAATGTAAGTGAGTGTAACATTAAAAAAGATAACTGAGAAATTTGCTAACGAGAGAAATTTACTTACGAAGTTGTTAATGTAAGTGAGTGTTACATATAAAAAAGGTAGCTGAATTTAATGTAAATGAGTGTAACATACAGAACGATAACTTTGTAGCAAGAAAATTACGTATGATGTTAATATGACATAAATATGTGCAACGTATGAAAACGATATAGAAATTTACTAGTAATATAATTCGATACAAGTAATTTTACAAGTTCATGTAAAAGACAATTTTATAATCACAGAAAATTTGCTAATGAGATTCATTTAAAATAAGTTTCCCTTAGTAAAATTCCGTACTGTGGTACTAATATAAGAAAAAAAACAACTTTACAAAATAATCATATCATTAGATCTTTCCTTGTCACGCTTTTCCTGCGATAACAACAAAATTAGGGAAAGTAAAAATGGAAATTAAGAACACATAAACATACATTTAAAATTTTTCACAGCAGGTTTATTATAAGTTCACTAATTGTTTCCATAGGGAAAATAAACAGCAGCGCAAAGTAACCCTCTGCCATAGGAAAACTGCTTAGGAAAATTTTTATTTGAAGTAATGAGAATGGAAAAAATGTTAAATTAAATTAGCTATTACAAATATAAATGAGTGACAAGAGAAAATAGTAAACATGTGGAATTAGTTATTCGCTGGATTTAAAGCATGTTTGAAACTTGCATAGAAATTGTTAATAGCACGTTCTTTGAGCAGATATTAAGTGAGCCCTCGAAATATTTGCATCTGTGGACCAGTTACCAGTTTTATGTTTTTCATATACATCAGGCTTAAGTAACATTTGCGTATGAAATTCCGCTACGGAAATGACCATATCTGAAATGAGAATTAAATTAAAGAAACGCAATATGCTTGATGGAGTGAAAATTTCTTTCTTAATCCGTTTTCGTTGAAACCATTTAATAATTAATTCACGTATACAATAAGATTATACAATTAAACAATAAGAAATTGTGCAATGAAAAAAATATGTATACAGCATATATACATTTTACAGGTATTTTCGGTTTAGTAAATTGCATTGCGAGAAGCACATCGCTGAGAGCGCGAAGATAATGTACTTATTAAACTGCTATTAATATTAGAATATTCTATACCACACAGTCAAGAGCTTAAAAAGCCATATAATAGAGAAATACTTAGAACAATTATGCATTCTTAATAGTTGCTGAGAACGATTTACTTAGCGGCATTAATAAACGAAAGCAGCCATGTTTGTGGATCAATATTGAATTTATTATGGTAGCTACAAATTATGAATTTATTGTGGTGGCTATGCATTATCCATGAAATGATAGCATGTCTCCCGCCCAACCCCATAAAATTGTAATGTAATAATTTTAAAGAATATTCCAAAATGTCTTAAAATTTTTCATATTACTTTTGGAAATATTTCTTATTCATGCGCACCATATGAATGTACTTTTGAACAAACTCACATTAATGAAAGAGAAATTAAATAATTCCTAGAAAATATGAGTGATTAATTATAGCAAAGAATTTTTCGATACGAGCCTTGTATTTGACTAAAAAAAAAAGATTAACATAGCGTCATTTTGAAAATAAACTTATATTTCTTCATATTATTAAAAAACAAATGACCTAGCAAAAAATTTCATTTCTGTGCAATCAAAGAAAATAGATGAGATATTTCAACTAATTTTGAATGAATTAGACTGCAGAAATTAAGAATTAACGAAGAGAGCGGCATTTCACTGAATACTGTATCCAACTAAAAATCTTTCACGGAGAAATCCTCCTATTTCAAATAACTCATAAATGTGATCCGTATTAAATTACTAAAAATGTTCTACAAATATTGTGTAAGAATAAATAACGCTTAATGTTAGCTCTAGATTTTATAAAAGTATTACCTAATAGTTAAACTCTCTAAAGTTTTGAGTTCATGGAGTGCTTTCTATTATATTAGGAAACTTAATGTCCAGTGAGCTGTCTACAGTATCTCAAAAAGGCTGTGATTTGTATAGAAAAAGAAAAATGGTGTGGAAAAATCAACAACACCCTGTGAGCACAGAATTCAAAGTCTTCAATATGCTTTTGAAACTGACTGGAATAAGGTTAGAAATCTCCCTTGAGCATGATTCGTTCATTTGTTGCTCATTCTACAAAATATTTACCCTACTATCGGCTGCCTTTTTCCTGCATATTGTTGCGGAAGTTATGTTTTGCGGGATTATGACGACTGTGACAGCTACGGTTGTTGTTTTCAACGTCTCCATACTTGTCCTTACGATGACTTTATGGATAACTGTTTATCGTAAAAGGCATCCCATTTCATCATTGATAAAGAAGCTCGCTTTTGCGTACGATACCGATGAAGTTACCGGCCACGTCAATCTGCAGAAGAAGATACGGGTTCTGATTGTCTACATTTGCATCTTGCCCATTCTGGCTTCTTTGGTAAGCTTTTTCACTATCTACGAGAATTCGCTGGAATTCTACCTCCATTGCTACCTCTACGGTGCAAAATTTTCGAATATCGACGAAGTTTACAAAAAGTTACTACTACTTTCATTTCTAACGGCGGAGAACTTCCTGCATTTCTTGTTCCCGAACATGGTGGTTGTTCTGGTTGTTTACCTGCTGGAGCAGTTCCACCAAGTCGTCAAGAAGTTCATCGCCGATTGGACATCCGAAACGACAAAATCCTTGCTCGATTCCGGAAACCACATACTAAAAATGTACGGAAACATCAGGAAAGATTTCGACTACCTGCAGGAAACAATTTCATTCCTCGTCTTCATTCTTCTGGCTCAGAAATTCTTGACGCTGTTCTTCTCCCTTACGCTTCTTCTTTCGTCCAGCACCAAGGCAATATTCATCGAGATGTTAGAATCTGTTTTATTCGCCTTGAACGCTTTCGTCTCCCTAGCCCTGCTTATCACGTCTGGAACAAAAATCTACGAAACGCACAAAAAAGTAAGAGATCTGTGCTTGGACACCTTGTCGGCTTACGTCTATCGAGAAAAAACATTCCCGGAGATAAAAGAGACAGACTTGATTTTCTTGATGAGGACATTCGTTGAAAAAGACGATATGTGTGTGACAGCTTCGGGGATAATAACTTTAACCAGAAGTCTTTTTCTTCAGATTGGAGCTGCACTGATTACGTATGGTGTGCTCATCGTGCAGATGAATACAGTAAATAATTGAAAAATTACTCGCAACCATATACAAAATTGATGCTAACGGGAAACCGCTTTTTTTTAATTATTTATTTATTTATTTTATTTTATTTATTTATTTATTTATTTTGGCTATCTTACATAACTAGTTTCTTGTTAACTGCGAAGTACGACTTTTTCTCCTCAGCAGTAGTGTACTTTCAGTAATTTTAATAAAAAAATTACTGCAGATCTTTCAGCAGATGATTGTCGATGTTGAAATCTTTTCACTTTTCAAATGTATTCAATTTCAAAAGTAATTTTGACTATTTGTACTTTCGATTGCCTGAATTTTCAAAATTTTAACTGAAATTCAACCCTGACATAAGAAAGTTTATGCAGAAAATGAAAAGATATCTACATAGACAATTGAAGGGTCCACGGGAAGAACAATAAGAGTCCAATACAGCTGATTTTCCAAAAAATCGAAAGGCGCACGGAACTTTCATAGTTCTCTCCCGCAGTAAACGGTATCTTTGGGCTATTTTTTCAGTGTATTCTCATCGTTCTTTCCCCTTATGGGTTCGGATATTAAAGTGCCACTCATGAACAACAGAATGCAGTAGAAACCTCAACAATGACGAAAAGTGGACTCTCGTCGTTCTTCCCGTGGACCCTTCAATTGTCTGCTAAACAAACTACAGTAATTTTTTCATTAAAATAATTCAAAGTGCGCTATTGTGGAGGGAAGAAAAATTCCTCACAGATTTAGCATGGAACTAGTGAATCCAAAATGGCGGACAGACTTAAAAGGAAAAATTTGTTGAGGGAGACAAGGTTGGACCACCGAGCCTATAAGGCAATAGATTTCAACCTTACTTTAACTATGAACCATTTAAAATTTACAAGATTTTTGTAGAACGCATTGGTAAAGTAAAATACTGATACAGCACAAGCTTATAAAAAATATTGTTGAGGTGGAGGCTCGATTCTCGGGATGGACATTTTACTTTCATGGTTGATTAGAAAATTTTTAGAATTAAGTGTTTCAAAATTAATATTTGAAACCCTATTTGTTTAAAATGGTATGCAATTTTTGCCTTTTAAATGAGAAATAATGTCACGATGCATGTAATTATATGCTCCATCACGGCTCTAGTAAAAGTTGATGTGTTGTAAACTTTAACATTGCTAGCGGCTATATCCACCAAACATTTTACACTCGGATAAATTCAAACAAGCATATTGAATACACGGGTAAAATAAAAAGTAACAAAAATGGTAATATTGCCCATGAATTTAACACGTGTATTTATCTGCGTATATGTGTTTAGTGAATACGACGGTAAAGCACACATTTATACTAGGAGCATTAAATGTCTAAGCAACAAATCATTTTCTGCTAAATATTTGTCTTTTCCCAGTTCATAAAAGTTTTAAAATATTGGGGGGAACTAATTTTTAAAATCGTGTAAAAATCTTGTCAAGAGACAGACTTATGGCCATATTCACCAAACACTTTACACGTGGATAAATGGTTACACGTGTGTTAAAATAATCAGTAAGATTACTATTTTTCATCTTAACTCAAGAATTTAACAGGCGTGTTCGGATTCATAAAATGTTGTAAACGGCTTTATTCACCATGTAAAAAGTTGGTGAATAAAGCCGTTAGTTTTGCTGATATATCTACAAACAAAGAATGCAGGATGAAAGCCCCTTTGACTTACGGACGAGAAATTACGATTCAATAAACCTCTAGCTAGGCCAAAAGTGATTTCACTCTGAAAGGAACATTTTGTATTCCTGTTAAATTGGAACTTTTTTCTAATTCATAGGAAATTCAAAATATACGCTTTTTACAGGCTCGGTGATGTACCCTCTGATATCTTACAAGTATATTTTCAACAAAGGAATGCTATTTTGTCTGGATTCGCCTTGGTATTCAGTACTTTCTAAATATGCTAATAGTCCATTTGCATCCTTTGCGCATATATTTGCTCGATTGTTCTGGTCACTATGATCGGAGCGTATGCAATTCCCAGTCGGCAGCTTATGTCATTTTAGGATGAAATGATTGTTCAACCTTCCTTGGAAAAAAAGTGGAAAGACTGAAGCCACCTCAATCCCAGTGGAATCAGTGCCTTAACCACTGCTGTAGAACCAGTGTACGAATGTCAAACCGTTTGCAAGCTGAATTCTAAATATCGATTAATATGTATGTTTAAATTAATGCTATTACTTACGCTGTACGTTAACAAACAACGATTAAATTTGCTTTTGAAGTTTTAGTATTAGTTTTATTTATTTATTTCTAGATGAATAAAATTGTTTGCCATGAGATAACTTCTGCTCAATAAAATTCTAAATGTAACGAAATTTTGATTTAAGGGAGACATTTGCAGGAGTGTAATGTATTTAGTGTAAAATGAGTTATTGAAAAAAAAAAAAAATCTAAATCCGAAAGAAACATTCAAAAATTATTTTTTCATTGGAGATATTGCGTTATCTCACGAAGAAATTCAAAATATACGCTTTTTACAGGCTAGGTGATGTACCTCTGATATCTTACGAGTATATTTTCAACAAAGGAATGCTATTTTGTCTGGATTCGTCTTGGTATTCAGTACTTTCTAAATATGCTAATAGTCCATTTGCATCCTTTGTGCATATATTCGCTCGATTGTTCTGGTCACTATGATCGGAGCGTATGTAATTCCCAGTCGGCAGCTTATATCATTTTAGGATGAAATGATTGAGGGTGTTCAACCTTCCTTGGAAAAAAAGTGGAAAGACTGAAGCCACCTCAATCCCAGTGGAATCAGTGCCTTTGAAGTAAAATACTTAACCACTGCTGTAGAACCAGTGTACGAATGTCAAACTGTTTGCAAGCTGAATTCTAAATATCGATTAATATGTATGTTTAAATGAATGCTATTACTTACGTTGTACGTTAACAAACAACGATTAAATTTGCTTTTGAAGTTTTAGTATTAGTTTTATTTATTTATTTATTTATTTCTAGATGAATAAAATTGTTTGCCATCAGATAACTTCTGCTCAATAAAATTCTAAATGTAACGAAATTTTGATTTAAAGGAGACATGTGCAGGAGTGTAATGTATTTAGTGTAAAATGAGTTATTGAAAAAAAAAAAATCTAAATCCGAAAGAAACATTCAACATTATTTTTTTTTTCATTGGAGATATTGCATTATCTCACGAAGAAATTCAAAATATACGCTTTTTACAGACTCTGTGGTGTACTCTGATATCTTACAGTGAAATCGAGTATTTTAAACGAAAAAATGCTTTAGTCGTAGGTCGAGAAATCTTATCATTTTGTGTGTGTATATACGGATGATTCAAAATAGATGTTAAGGCGATTATTTTTTGAACCGTAAGTGATTGAAACATATTCCAAATAGAAAAGTTCCTCAAATTAAGAGTAGCTTTCAGATAAGGCATTTTTTTACTGGGGGTTCTATACATATTAAAATACGAAATTTAATTTTTATATGGTCCCTCCTTTCCTACCCTTTATGTTTGGAAGAATGTAGCTCTTTACCTAAGAAAATTAATAAAACAAATCCCGCGTCTCTACGTGGAATAGTTTCTGAGATATACCAATTTGAAAATTTTGGCATTGGTCGCCAAGCAATAAGGAGATGTCTCCACAGTGAGAAAAATGTAATTAATTTTCAACTGCCGTTAATTTATGCTAATAATCCCTCGATAGACGCAGTTGACTCCTCAAATCCTAATTTTGCTAGAATTTTCCTGTAACGCATGTTTGGTAGTTTACAGTGAAAGTTACCCACACCATCATGGGTGTCGGCAGAATATTTCCCAGGGGGGGGGCAAAGACTACTCCAGGGGGGGCAAATATTACTCAAGGGCGGGCAAAGACTACTTCAACGTATGGTTACTATGTTGGAAAGAGCAAAAAAGCAAGGGAAAACACTGCATACGAAAATCAGGGTGGGGGCATTGCCCCCCCTTGCCCTATGCTGCCGGTGCCCATGCACACCATAGTAACCTACACCTTTATTTTGTCATTCTTTTTTACACTTTAAAATTCCTTCTCTAGAAGCGTGATGTAATGAGTGAATGACCCCCCTAAACGACTAAATTATCGCTAATTTCACAACGCAGTACTGATCTATTCAGTTAAAATTTTACCTGTTAATTTCACACGTTTGAACACGTTTAATTGCCTTTCTCAATAATGGGATCGTTATTTAACATTTATCAACTTATAGTTGGTCCCTCAAAGTAAAGAGTTTTCCTCTTGAAAACCGACGCCAACACAGTAGCTAAAATGTTGTAATTCATCATTTTTGAAAATAAATTTTTTGCTAACTATTTCGCTTACAGACACGGGATTAGTTTTATAAATTTTCTTAGGCAAAGAGCAACATTCTTCTAAACATAAAGGATAGGAAAGGAGGAATCGTATAAAAATTAAATTTCGTATTTTAATAGGTATACAACCCCCCAGTAAAAAAATGCCATATCTGAAAGCTACTCTTAATTGGACGAACTTTTCTAATTAGAAGTATGTTTCGATCGCTTACGTTTTCAAAAATGATCGCCTTAACATCTATTTTGAATCACCCGGTATATATATATATATATCTATCAATCTGGGTATCTAAAGAAACTTGTTACGCATCTATATAGCGCTAACATTTTCGAAGTATATCCAGCGACTTCCCCTATTTGTCTGGATTCGCCCGGGCATTCAGTACTTTCTAAATATGCTAATAAATCATTTGCGCATATATACGCTCGATTGTCCTGGTCACTATAATCGGAGCGTATGTATCCGCTCAAATTTCCTGGTCACTGTCACCAGAGCATACGTCCAACTTCCTTGCTCCGATACCTATGAAATTTGCTGATAAAAGGCTTATCTTACATGCTCCCTTATGATGAAAACAGTGGCGGCCCGTGATCAAAACTGTTAGTGCAGCCGGAAGCATATGAGCCCCCCCCCCCTTTCCTCCGGACAGGATTGGAAAATCTTTGTCACTGAATTCGAAAGCGTTCACCGGAAAAAAAAAAAAGAAATTACATAAAAAATGTAAGAGATCCTATTTTACTTCCATAAAATGGACATAAATTTCAACCAGCCGCTCTTATCCTCAAAATTGCATTAATCCGTGTCTGATTCGAGGTTTCCTTAGAATTTTCTTTTGTAACGATAACTTGAGAAGAAAAGAAAAAAAAAAAGAAAACTTACTTATTTTTTATAAGTCAAATCAATCCTCCTTTCTTTTAAACATGCGAATCGGTCAGTGATGTCCGCATAAAAAAGCGTTGTTTTAATTCAGATATCAATAATTTTAAAAGCTCTTTAAAATTTCCCATGTTTAAAGAATTTTTTCGTTCGCCATGTCCTCTAAATGCCAGTTCTTGCTTACTTAAAAACAATACTGCTTTGATGGGTCATTGTTCATTCATAAGCGTCTATTCAGGCTTACCTTCTTGATAAATTCAGCAATATAAAGTCGAGATTTTTCCAAACATATATTCTCCTTACCCCTTCCCTCACTTCTCGTGCGAGCCAATCAGTTAGTCGAGTTCTCAAGTTCAGCCGCCGTTAGAAAATCTTTGATCGGTTGTATCAGCTGCATACTCCCTATGCCGGAGAGGCTGCTTACGTAATCGTTGTCATGGCAACGGTGCTGCCAATTTTCTTTTCAGCGCTCTGGGCTGAACCAAAGATTTTCCCAATTGAACTGCGGGAAGATTTAAGTGCTTTTTTTCTGAATGAGCGATCCGGCCACAATACGTTTTCTTGTGTTTGGTTTTTTTCGGAGATTTTTTTTAATTTACCGTAGGAATTCCACAATTCTAATCTGAATTTAGGAAAATTAGTAGAATAAATTATTTTAAAGTATGTGCTGATAATTTCAAGTGCAGCCCGGCTGTACTTGCTGTATCCCACGAGCCGCCACTGGATGAAAAGGGAGTTAAAAGAACCTTGACTTTCTGGAAAATCCGCTCCTGAATTTATCAACTGACAATTTTCTGAAATTACAGAATGAGTTTTCACAACATCTAGCATCTTCGAGTCTCTTGACTAGAGGATTGGATACATTTTATTCCCCTCCTCAACACTGCTTCAGTCTAGTAGGTAGTCAGAGGACTGAGTCTGACTGAGTCAGTCTGTAGTCAGAGGACACAGTTCAAGGGCCTGGCACTTCCCTTCCTCCCCCAATAAAAGTTTTGTACTTTTGGCGCCAAAATTATAATACTCACGACTTTTTGTGATAAATTTGACCTTTCTCACCTTTTAAAGTTTTTTTTTTTTGTTGTTGTTGTTGTTGTTTTTTCCGTTGTGTCATTGTCACGTATCTGTTCTAATCTATTAGATGCCATAAATTGACTCTTGTATTGAGAAGTGAGAGGTGTTTTTTTTTTTTTTTTTCCAACCATGTCTCTAAAGAATGCCTTGACTGGCATCAAAAAATACCAACGTGTCCATGTTTCTTAAACTAAAAACAGCATTTAAATATTTATATTATAGGTATGTAAAATATTGTTAATTCAAGTTTTTCGAGTTACAATCTTCTAACTACATGGTAAAAAAGAAATAAAACTAGTAATAGCTCAAACTTTCAGACTACTAATTTTTATGGGGAAAAATTTTATCTTCTGTATTGTATTTTTAGCACCTCCCAAACAGTGTCAGGATTTTAGTTTGTCTGTATTGAATTATTCCATTGCTTTCAGATATGATGAGTATGATTTCAGTTTATCACCAGACTTATAAATGTCGTTGCCTCACCATGGCACAGTGGTAGGGATGAACGCGAGACGAGACACACATTTTTAACATTACGATATAGGGATTTTTGCGAGACGAGACAAGCTTTTAGGCTATTTTGCGAGACGCGAGACGCTTATTTTCCGTCTCGCATCCATCCCTACACAGTGGTTATGTCACTGAAAATGGTAGACGGCCGAAGTGTGAAGGTTCGGGTCCCATCGCGCGGCTGTCGACCTAACGGTCTGGAGTTTTGGTAGGTTTTCTCCAGACGTAACGTGAATACGCGTAGGGATGGACGCGAGACGAAAAATAAGCGTCTCGCGTCTCGCAAAATAGCCTAAAAGCTTTGTCTCGTCTCGCAAAAATCCCTATATCGTAATGTTAAAAATGCGTGTCTCGTCTCGCAAAAAAGCTGTAAATCTTTGTCTCGTCTCGCAAAAAAGTCGTCTCGCGTCCATCCCTAAATACGCGTTAGAGTCCCTTAGAAAGTCCTCCTACCAAAGCACCACCCATCCTTGGCAGATCGCCCTAGCGTATCGTTGCCACAATCATTTTAAACGTCGTTAATATTCATTTATTACCAGTAAGTTAATGTTTGGTATTTAAAGGCAATGTTCCACGTTCCCCACTGAAAATGTGACACGTTGGTTCTTTTACAGTTGCTTTTCTTTAGCTAAATTTAGAATATCTTAAATATTATTTTTTTTTAAAGAAGCAGGTTGTAGGATTTTACAGGTACTTAGATGTTTTTTCATCTTAAAACTTTTTTTTTCTTTTTAAGTACATTGGTGTTTTTCAATGTCCACTTCATCCGACAATTCGCTGCTGCAATCACTAAGTCTTCAAACAGTTGTCCCCCTTTTTTTTAACAAACTAAATAAATAAAAACCTCACGTGGATCCAACGATTCGCTGCTGTATTCACTCAAAAATCCTCAACCAGTGGTCTTTTTTTAATATAATAAGAAAAAATAAAAACCGTAAATGGATCCGGCAATTAGGGATGGATAAGAGACGAGTTTTTTGCAAGACGAAACAGAGATTTACAGATTTTTTTTGCGAGACAAGCATTTTTAACATTACGATAACGGGATTTTGTCAGACATTTTAGGATGTTTTACGAGATGCGAGACGTATATTTTTCGTGTCACGTGCTTCCCTACGATAATTCCCTGTTGTAGTCACTCAGCCAGAAGTATTTTTTTTTTTTACAAAATAAATAAATAGAAACTTTATATGAACGCGACAATTCGTTTTATACACTTTTTTCAGTCGCCTGTCCCAGTCTGTGTATGGACTTCTGCTGCTACTGACGAAGATCGAAAATTTTCGATCGAAACACGTGTACAGATTGATAAGTACGTTTTATGTGTGTTATTTTACAAAGTTTTAATTATTTTATTTTTTATTTTTTACATTGGTGTTATTTAGATAAGAGTAGCGTGACCGAAAAATTTTCGGAGCCACCATGTCGAATTTAAGAGTATGGAAGTTACGGTGAAATTTTGAAACAAAATGTTTTAAATCCCTTAGGTTTTGAGCCAAAGTTGAGAAGACTCCTTCCCTGACTCTACGTATATAGTTGTCGACCCTTAATGTAGTTTTCTGACCTCTTTGGGAAAATTAAAGGTTGATTTCTGAGGGCTTGCTGTTGTTTTTGAAAGTGTCAAGGATCTGGAACCACTTGTAGAAATTTTTCGGGTGACTACGACATCGAATTTTCGGATCCACGTAAGGTTTTCACTTATTTAATTTGTTTAAAAAAAAAGGCCACTGTATGAGAATTTTGGGGGGTAACGAATTTCGCAGGAATATGAGGAGTCGGTTGCACTACAATCAAGGATTGATTTACGACGGAGCATTCGGGGCACTTACCCTGGGACACCACTTTTTAGGGGCCCTAAAAACTCTCCAAATGATACCAAAATATCTACTAAAATTGTCTTTCAAACTCAGATTTCTACCTGGAAATCAAAGTAAATTGTTCTGATTATAAAATTCAATGCATGAAAATTACTCAAAATTGTATTTATTTTCTTATTTATAAAGATATGTAATTGCAATTTCTGTAAAAATGTATAAATTCAATAGTACCTAATAATGATAACTAATAATAAGTTTTTTAAAAAAAGTAAAGTTCTTGTCAATTTTCTTTTTACCAACTTTTATGTTTTTTTTTTTTTTTTTTTTTTTTTTTTTTTCTTTCTAACAGTTCTACCTCATTTTTTACATTTGGTATTTTCAAGAGGGACAAGAAAAGAATTTAGTTTATTTGAAATATTTAATACATTCAACCTGAAGAATTCTCTTGAGCAAGTGACTGTAGCATTCGAAATTTTAATGTAAAGCAAATGTTTATGCTTGTGTGATTTGAGATACATAGATTAGTTTCAACTTAAATAATATTCTAAAGTAAATTTTGGCTATTATTTTTCTATCAATTATTTTTATTTATCTGGCAATTATTAATTTTAAAGGCAATTATTTTTCTATCTTGGCAACTCAAAAATTTTGCCCCAAAACGTACTCTCTAGATTAGATGAGCACCAGTGAACAAAACCTTATTTCAATGAACGACATGAACAAGTAGAAAGACTAAGTTTGTAGTGTCGCCACCTGTTATCTTTTACTTAAAGTAGAAACCAATACTGTATTACATAA
This sequence comes from Cheiracanthium punctorium, assembly GCA_038373885.1. Lineage (NCBI taxonomy): Eukaryota > Metazoa > Arthropoda > Arachnida > Araneae > Cheiracanthiidae > Cheiracanthium > Cheiracanthium punctorium. The sequence continues at coordinate 145,770 of JAWZYV010019781.1, read as the reverse complement.
AATTTTAAGCTTCTGACCATGGGCGCGCCTCACCATGGCACAGTGGTTATATCACTGGAAAAGGTAGACGGGCGAAGTGTGAAGGTCCCGGGTTCGGGTCCCATCGCACGTTCGTCGACCTAACCGTTCGGAGTTTTCTGTGGTTTTCTCCGAAACTTAGCGTAAATACGGGTTAGGACCCCTTAGAAAGACCCCCACGGAGGGACCCCACCCTTCGGCCTAGAGCCCATGCGTAGCTAATCGGCCGTAATCCCGCAAACTGACCATGGGCGCCGCTAGAATATTTCCCGTGGCGGGGGGGGGGGGCAAAGACTACTCCAGGGGAGGGCAAAGACTACTCAAGGGGGGGCAAAGACTACTTTTACGTATGGTTACCATGTTGGAAAGAGCAAAAGAGCAAGGGAAAAAACTGCATACAAAAATTCAGGGGCATTGCCCCCCCCCCTTGCCCTATGCTGCCTTCGCCCATGCTTCTGACATATATTTCTGGACTGTAAAAACTTCGGCATAAGGATCTTGTACTAAATATTAGGTTGTAACGAAAGTTTCCCGCCACCGCAAACTTCGTCAGCACACAGTTCTCGTTGGCGTATTTGCTCATATTTTGTCAAACGATTTTTGGCATTTGAAAGAAAGAGGTTTACTTTATAACACTGTGTTGCGAAATCTGTAAAAAATATAGTTATCATTAAGTATAAGGTGTCTCAAATAGAACTATCACTCTAGAGGATTAGAGCCATCATTTACTTCCAGTTGTGTTGCAAAAAGTCAGCTACATAATATCAACGAATTATGAGTACAGCTTTAAGTACTATTGTTGTATCATGTGACACTGTGCAGGTTTGGTACCGAAAGTTCAAAAACAGTTATCTAAGGAGTTAGAAGTTAGTATTTCAGGCAGATATGGCGGAAAACTTTCGTTACAACCTGATATTAATTTATTCGTCCATTTTCGATAAATATTTTTTTGAAAACTAAAAAGATAAAATTTCTAATGCATATTACGTTACGAATAAATACACGAGACTTTTTTGTTGAAAAAATAGTTGGAGTACAATGAAACACGCTATCTATCAATAGGATTTGTCAGAAAGTTGAAACTCATACACCTATTATACAAATATACATTCCAGTGACTGATGTGATTTGGAGACAATCGAATTTTTACAACAAGAGATATAGAAAATTATTGGGTTTTCACCATTGAAAGTAAATTTCGTTACTAAAAGTAATGCTGTTTTACCTCCTTGTTTTCATCCGTATAGTTATTTATTTTTCAAATAGTGTGATCACTATGGCGTGGTCTTCATATTTTAAAAGCAAGAATTAAAAAAATAAATATTAGGAATTAGTAAAAATTCATTTAGTTTGTAGCCTCAATTTGGGGTACATGCATTCACTTAAAATAAAGATGTTACTATAAATTATTTACATTGAGATCTCCATACAGCACATAAAGTTAACAAGGAATTGTTTTTATAACGTACTTTATCTTCTTCAGACTGAAGATGGTGACAATCCAGATTGCCTTTCAACTAACAATCCAAGCAGTACAGATTATCAGCTATTCTCACATAACATGTATGATACCAGCAGTATCGCTCTAAATGATTATGTTTTAATCAAAGAAGGTGAACTTAAATGTAAAGAAATGCACTCTGTTGGGGATATAATAAACTTAAAATCAAAAGGAGTGCGAAGTTCTGAACTTCAAACGATTAAGTCCAAACTTCAAATTTGTGCGTTCTTCGGAAACATACATTTTTGACAAACTCAAATTGTATCAAAACTACCACCCCCTGCAGAAATGCTAGTTTTTGAATTTAAATTAAGTAAATTCAATAGAAAATGAAAAACTATAGCAAACCTTTAATAAATGTTTTCATCTTAAGCTACAAGAGTTTAATTAAATTTGTTTTTTCCATTTAAATTTCATATTTATGTCTAACTAATGTTTATTACATGTGTACATAAAGCATATATGATGAAATTTGAATTTTGACTAATATTATTTGAGTATTTGTGAAGTGTTATTAAGTGTTTCATTGAACCCCGGTATTTGGGGTACAATGAAACACTGACAGACCTTTACCATTTGTAATTTTTTAAACATGAAAAAGCTATTTACAAGCTCATAAAAATTCATGTACATAGGGAAAAGAGTAGGTTAAAAGTCCATTAATTTTATTTTTGTACGTGAAAATTTGAGAACAAGAAAAAAAAAAAAAATTTTTTTTTTCATTGTACCCCAACTTCCCCTACTGTGAAAACAATGCACGCATTGTTATTGATTTTTAACTCCATTCGAGCAACTTGAAGTGGGAATCATTTGAAATTCTCGTTGCTTAATTTGTAGTTCCAGTTATCTATAAATTCTGTTGTCATATAAACATGTTACAAATTCTTGTACATGAATCAAGACTACAGTTAGAAAAAATATGCGATTTTTGCAATTTTTTCTTATAAATGCATTTAGATGTACATAATAAATTCATCTTTTATAATCTAAACTCAGTTCGTGTAGGGGAATGGGAACATGCCCTTTTCCACTTCACCCACCTCTGGATCCGTCAAGTCTGGATTGAAATAAATAACAGAAGCTCAAGCTCCTTAGACCTACGGCCAAGAGCAGCTCCAGCCTGGATTTTTGGAGGGGACATTGAACTTTTGCGGCTACTCATTGGAGCCGCATTTGCCTCTAAGTATATGCTTAAGCTATTATTACACAGAATCTTTCAAAACTCATATGAGCAAAAACAAGCTGCCAATTCCCCTTGCACTTCATCATTGTGAGCAACTTAAGCTTTATATTTTTTGCGATTATCAACACCATTTAAATATTTACGATTTTTAACTAATGCTGTCAGCTTAAAAAGTAAGAAATTTTTATTTTTCTGTGTGTAACAGGGTGAAAATAGTGAATCTTACAATCTTAACCTGTGTAAGAATTATATGGTAAAGAAAGCGACTTGTGCATGCTGAATTTAATCTTTATTTTCAAAACTGCTCTTAAATTTTCAATTTGTGAAAATAAAATAAGCATAAGCTGTAGTGAGATTTTACTCTCAGAGAAATATCATTTTAAGAAATATCATTTCAAGAAAGAATTTCTCACTCTCAGAGAAATATCATTTTAAGAAAAGAAACTGCATGCAAGCATATAAGGCTATTTGTTTTGTTTTTGAAATTTGGAACTTGATTATGGAAAAAAAAAAAAGAAAGAAAGAAAGAAAAAGAAAAGAAATAAACTTAGTCATGTACAGGATTGGCATGGTTTAAACAGACTAATTTAAACCAAATGGTTTTTTTCTCAGAAAAAAACCAATTTAAAATTACGAATATACTAGAGATAGAATAAGTTATGATATATTTTAAAATTATCATTGTATGTATCAACAATAAGTTTTTATATCGATCTAATAGATACCTTAATGTTTTATCATTATTAAAAAGTATTAATTGAACTTAAATTATAGGCTGCATTTTTAATTTGTTTCGAAAATAGAGGTTGTGTTTTAACAACTTATGTTTAGAACTGATAGATATCATATTGAACAACTTATCACAATTATTACTAATGAATCTAAAAGCAACATTCCATGTAAAATGTAGAAAACAATTACTATTGTATTATATTATATATTAAGTTTGAAAAATAGTATCTCTAAATAAATATTAAAATTTAATGATTTCAATGTCCGCATAAGTATAGCAACAATTATTTATTTACTTTGTATTAATTAACTTCAGAAGTAATATTAATTGTTATTTGAACATTTTACAAATATAATTTTATTTATAAATACGTATACATGTAATTATAAAAGGATTTAAACAAAAAAAAAAAAAAACCCGCCTTTTTTTAAATCGGAGTTTTTTCCAACCCTGGTTACATAAGCTATTAGAAATTTCTAAGTAAAACATTGGCTATGATTCTTTGGATCTGAAAATCTCTGGTACATACCATTAACAGGGTGTCCACTAGAGATGAGTTCTGGCCCATTTTTACTTTCCGAATATGTACCATATAAGGAAAGTATTGTAATCATGAAAAAATTCGACTTCGAGATTTTGGTGTATTGACACGTTTTGAGGTCTCAATTCATTTATGCTATTTTTACGAGATGTATGTATGTATGTGTGTGTGTATGTGAGTGAACACGATAGCTCCTAAACGAGGCATTCGATTGAGCTCAAATTGGGTATGTATGTTACAAACCACCGTCGCAAGACCGGTATTGATTTTGATGTATATAGGACTTATAGTTTTTCTACAGGGCTAAGACAAATATTTCTTTTACATTATGGCCTATGGGGGGAGGAAATTCTTGAAAGTGCGCTACGTTTAAACGGTACATTCGATTGAGCTCAAATTGGGTACACATGTTATAAACCACATCTTAAGACCGGTATTGATTTTGATGTGTATAGGTCTTATAGTTTTTCTACAGGGCAACGACAAAGATTTCTTTTATATTAAGGCCTGAAATTCTTGAAAGTGTGCTAGCACTTAAACGGCGCATTCGATTGAGCTTAAATTTGGTATATATGTTTGAATTATTCATCGATTAAAATTTATTTAAATGCGTGGTAATGATCTTAATCGTAAGCATACCTGCCAACATAAAAAACCACTCATCAGGAGCAAGTAGGCAAAATTTCAGGAGTTTTAAAAGGTTTTCAGGAGCAGGTCGTGACGGAATTTTTTAAAAGTAATCGCAATAAAGGTATTTAAAAATTAATACATCAATAATAAACTAATATTATAATAATTAGCATAAAACTATTAATTATTAATAATAAGGTATATTGACACTGAACAATAATTAAAAATGAGATTGATTTATTTTATTTATTTCAAGCATTAAAGAAAAAAGTAATGTAATTTATATAACATAAATAATGATATTAATATTGTAGTACATATAAGAATTTCAGAATACAGGGAAGTTGCTTATAATACTTCATTTCTTATTTTTTTTGCAAAGCATAATATGTCGTTTGCTTGGGTTTGTTAAGGTCTTCGTCACTTATCTTAGATTCAAAACAGGTTGAATTTGTGATACACTTTTCAATTAGTATCGACTCTAAGGTTGATACATTCATACTAGATCTCATATCAGTCATATTTTTTTTCACAACACTAAATATTCGCTCACAAGCCGCATTGCTATGAGGGAGCAAGAGAATTGTAAGCATCAATTTAGAGAGATTTTTGTATTTTATAACGCCATTATAGTCTTTCAAACAGGCAAGCTTATGCCAAGCTTGATCGCAATCTAATTTGTCAAATTCTATCTCAACTAATTGATCAACCTGATAAACAGCAAATTCTTGCTCAATTGCACTCCTCTCCGACATGGGTACAAAAAATAAATCACAGAAAAACTCAATAGACTCAAATTTTACAATGGAACGAAGAGAAATATCAGCTATTTCACAGTGCTTGTATAATTCATCAGTTAATGGAAATTTTTTCTTCATATAAGAAAGAGCCTGCTCATAAAAACTTCTAACATCACTATAAAAATTACAAAGTTTTTCAGCAGGAAAGTTTGTGTTGTTAATTAGTTGGCGAGCCCTGGCTCCAATTACCAAATCTCCATCATCTTTTTGATATTTTCTCTTGGTAAAATCAATATCTGTAATGGAGTTAGCTTCAATAATAGAAGTAGGTTTAACGAATCTTGAAAGCACAGAAGTATACAAGTTGGCAAGTTCTCGTTGATATTTATATACCAATGGTGTCTCACTTTGCATAAGTGTGTTAGCAGCTTCAAACACAGGTATCACAGCCTGTAAAAACACTAAATACAACTCAGTTTCAGGAGCTTCAATTTTTTCCTTAATACGAATAAATGTAGAACTGTTGCCATCATCCTCACAAACAAATTTTTTCAAAGCATCCCACTGTTCAAGAAATCTATCGATCACTTTACCCATAGAAAGCCACCTGGTAACTCCATACTTTAAAAGTTTCTTATTTTCAAGACCACAATCATCTTCACATAATTTTAATAAATGCTGTCTCTTGGTGCTTTTTTTTAAGTAATAGAAAACATCTACTAAAAAACTTTCGACATTGAAGTTGCTCAATTTTTTAGGAGCATGTTGTGCAGCTAAATGTATTAGGTGGCAGGCACAACCATGGATCACTAAATTAGGGTTTTCTTTTTTAAGGAAAGCACCAACCCCTTTGTGCTCACCCAGCATGACCGCTGCATTATCTGCAGAAAAACCAATGCAATTAATCCAAGGTATGTTATTATTCTCAAATTCATTCTTAAGTAAAAGAAAAATATTTTCCCCAGTTGCATCTTCTTCTAAATTAGGGAGAGAAAGCAAGGTAGTTTTTATCTTGACGGCCACTTCGTTATAGAATGTTACGACGATGGGAAATAGTTTATGATCAGACACAGAATTGCTGCCATCTGTAGCAAGAGCAAATTTATTGTTTTTAATAATGTCACACAAATTCTCTTTTGTTGTGCGTGCGAAGCTTTTCAAAATTTCTGTAGATTTAGTTCTTGCGCAAGCATATTTCGATGCGATGATTGAGTCGGGAAACATACGCTTAAACAATGGTCCAGCATGGTCCGCGGCTGATAATGCTATATTATGTTCAACTAAGAACTTCACAAAAAGAGCCTCTGCTCTTATCACTTCAAGGTTTTCTTTACTTTTGAATAATTCTTTAGATCTTGGTTGGAAGAGCATAGCTCAGCATTTTGCCGATGTCTAGCTCCTTCGATATGCCTCAGGCAATCGTTTTTTACCGCCATGGGATATCAAAAAGTCACTTTTGCAAACTTTGCAATAAACGTGAGAAGAAGATTTCATTGATCGCTCCAAAACAGGCCATGTTTCTGAATATTCTTTTCTATATAACTGAGAATGTTTTCTTTTAGACATTATGATTCACTAATGTTATAAATAAAAACAATCACACTTGATAATAATCTGAAGAATAATAATACGAGCAACGCAGAACACCGAATTAAACCGCCGAAAACACGTGATGGAAAGCAACAAGGAAGATGAGTTGAGAGAGCAAACAAATGCTCTTAAACGAACAACTACGCCGCGAAATTCCCCTCTCAATCTGACGCCGCTGATTGGAGGATTCTGCTATAGCAACAACATGATATTTGGCCACGCCTATTTTTAAACCCGTAAGAAAATGGATCGCTGTTCCCGCGAAGGATAAACACTTTCTTTTGGATTTTGCATTATTTCTCGCTTCCCCCCCCCCCCCCAACGTTTGGCTATTTTCCGGAGAAAAATTGCGTTATGCGGAATATCCGGAGTAGTAACGTAGTTTCGGAGTTGCTCCGGAAGAACCGGAGCAGTTGGCAGGTATGCGTAAGTGTTCGGAAAGTCGAGTGGAGTCCCTCCAGATTTTTTAAAGCCCGAGTCCGAAATTTCAGCTAATAGATAAACAAAAGTCAATTGCTTCACTCACAGAATAATAAATTTTGCCGTTTGTGGACTTCAAATCTCTTAATGCACTTTCTCTAATTCTTTATATTCAAGTTTATCAAGTAATAATTCATTTATTTCTCTTTAATAAAGGAGAAATTTCTCCCGAGCCCATCATCACTATGCAGAGGTAATGTTGTGTTTAAGGCAAACCTACACGAGGAGTATCTGTCTAAGGTGGCGGATTAACCGGAGGATATTTTAGGGGGTTCTAACACGTATTGGCGCCACAACTGGGGAAAACTGCCCAAAACTCCAGACCGACAGCCGCGCGATAGGCCAGAGTCCTAGACCTTCACACTTCAGCCATCTACCACGCTCAGTGTCTTATCCACTCGGCCATAGTAGTGGCGTAGGAAGTCAATAATAGTATAGCATTAGTAGCCTCACCAACATGAAAAATAGGCAACAACTAACTAACTTTTTCTTAACTTCCGCTGCCAAAATATTTGCTTATTAAAAAAAGTTTAGTTCCAAAATGTTTTGTTGACACTATAGCAGGGGTTCCCAAACTTCTTTCCCCCGTGGCACCCTTGTCAGGCTAAAAACACGTCGTGGCACCCTTGTCAGGCTAAAAACATTTCGGGGCACTCTTGTCAGGCTAAAAATCATTTCGGGGCACCCTTCTCAGGCTGAAAAAGTTTCGGGGCAGGTTACCTTTAAAGCAATATGAATATGAAGGTTAGAATGAAGCAGTTTGGATACATTTTTCATTGTTTCTTTTATGTTTATTGCGCTTGCTATTACACTATCTTGGAAAAGGGATATAGAATTTTGCCCCCCCCCCCCTCCCCACATTTCAGGGAGTTCCTGTAAAATAGAGGCGACTGGACACCGAACTCGACTAAAATATTTTTGTTTCGCCTACTTCGGATCGATCATCGGATTGGCAAACTTTTTTGTGAAATATCATTTCAGAGGAATTTTTTTGATTATTCTCCCCCAAAACTTAGACTTTTCTTGATTATTTCCACGGCACACAGTTTGGGAACCTCTGCACTATAGCACTAAGAAAAAAGTACAAGATGAAATAATCGAATAATTTTTCTTTTTGTTACTTGTGATCATTTTTATCATATTCTCCCTCACATTTACACTAATACTTTGCTCTTTTGTTGTATTACTGTAGGAGAGAGAACATGATATCCTACCTTCTTTTACAACTCGAAATTTTTCATATATGACATGGTGACACTTGATAATGAAGTGTTCTATTTCAATTTTCCATTCCAACTTTTATATCTTTGATTTGCTTGGGTTCTTGTAGTTAGGCTTAGTCCCACGAGATATCACTTATTATACATATCCAAACGTTTTTAGCTTTGTTTTCTTACAACATCTGTGACCAATTGTTTCATTTTTATTCTTTTTGTAATGTGCTATCACTTGCTCGAAGGATTAATAGGATATCCATGCTTTGTAAGTTTTGCTGTTTTATATTATATATGTATATAAATATTAATTATTATACTTTTTAATATTATACATAGATAATAAATAAGATTTTAAGTGAAATAAGAACAATACTTATTACTCACTTGGGATGCTATCTGATCTTGATAAGTAAAATATATTTGAAAATTTTTGATTTTCATATGGTAAGCCTCCTTAATTGAGTAACTTTTATAATTTACAAAAGTGAACTACAAATACATTTGTTTTATGGTATTCTATTATACATCATTTTAATCAGTTTTACATGTATAAATAGTGGTACAGCTTTAAATATTAATCTAATATTTTGTAATAACTATAAAAAAATATATTAATATTTAAAGCTGCTTATGTATTTCCTTGCACTCATATGAAGTGCAGTATCTACAATTGAAAACATTATTAAAACAACACAGTTTTTTCAAAGTCATAAGCACATGAAACTAGAAGTGCAAACAAAAGCCTTTATTTAGTTTAACTAACCATACATACATAAGAAATCAATTATATATACATTTTCAATAAAAAATTATGATTTTTCTCTCTTCTTTCTTCATAGTAAATTTCAATCTTCATTCATGCATTTCATAGACATATTTTCATTCACAATGTTTCCAATCTATGAAGAAAGGTTTGAAAAAAAAAATATACATGGCATTATCTGAAATTATTATTTGAATTTAGATCATTTCCTCAGTGAATAAAATACAGTGCACTACATTAATGGATATAGAAATTGAGGATGTGAATACCCTACTAATCAAACAAAACCTTTTTATGTACAGATTTGTGGCAATGGTCAAGTACTCATGAGACTAAATTTAGAATTAGTAAACCTGATTTAGTTTTAAGTAGGCCTGGACTTCTCCCCTCCATGCAATGATGCTTTATAAAATTGTCTGTACTTAATAAATCCAGAATTTAAAATGAACTGATATTTAAACAAAACAACAGAAAAGACACTCAAAATACTAGTGTTAAAAGATAAAATAAATAAAAAACTTTGTGAAAAAACACACATAAGATGTTACTTGTAGGTTGATGCATACGTTTCGACTAAAAATTCTTTCGGTCTTCCTCAGTCAAAGCCCTTCATCACAACAAAGGTGACGAAGGGCTTTGACTGAGGAAGACCGAAAGAATTTTTGGTCGAAACATATGTATCAACTTACAAGTAACATCTTATGTGTGTTTTTTCACAAAGTTTTTTATTTTATTTTGAACTGATATTTATTATTGTTAGATTTTCTACTACTAGCCCTCATTATGCACAGTTAAAAATAAATAAATAATCTCTGAGATCTATCTTCTCCTTGTCAGTTGCAGATACAGGGAGGGGGACTGCACCTTCCTAAGCACACTTAAACTGACTCTGAACCTATGTTTAACCTGTTTGCTCTAACCATTGAAGAGGTAACGGAGAAAAATCTCCTTCTTTGACTAACATTGCTTCTCAGAATGGTTCTTTGAATGTTCGGCAAGAACCCAGCAATTGCTTAGCACCATGCTAGATCCCAGCTTTACACCTCCTCATACTTGATTATGATGTGATGTGTTTGTTTGCAGAAGAGGGCAGCTCACATCACAAAATATGTCATTTAGAGCTACCTGCATCCTTCCTGGATCCACATAAGTAATGGCAGACTTCTGAATATTGACACTTCTTGGAAATTGCCAGCGGCTGCCGAGGGGTCTTTCGAAACTATAGATTTACATGCACCTACAGGATGGACTTCAATGATTATCAAACCCTTAACCTCCTGATTATCAGTCTAACATCTTAACCACTTGGCTACACAGCCCAAAAACAATTTCTCCTTGTGAGGCTAGAACTTACAACCTTGCCATTATAAGTAGGGTGCTAAGTTTTAATTCATCAGAAATATTTACTGCATTCTTAATTGTGAACAATTGACTTTCTATACAGATTTCATCATATCATCTGCTCAGTTACAAATAAAATAAATGTTCATAGTAGTAAAATGCTTAGTTAAAATTCACAAATGAGCTTTTTGGTTGTGTCACTTATGGCCTCACTCAGTCACTCTTAAGGAATATAATTAACAGCAGAAGGCAATAACAGTGACTGAAGAACACGAGTGACATGACTGAAAAGCATATTTACAAATTTTATCTAGGTATTTTAACTTTTACTACCTAAACTGTTAATTTATCCTGTTATACTTTGAGCCAATAACTTTTTACTCAAAAAATACATCAGAAGTATGTAAAAATGGAGAGGAGAAAACTCAAAAATTAACTAAAACATCGTAAAGTAATGAAATACAATAATTATATATACAATAGTTTTCATTATAACTTATAGTTTTCATTATCACAGGAAGACTGAAGATAAATTTGTAATTCTGAAAACTTGTCAAAGTAGTTTCATTATGACTGAATTTATGCACTACATGATTTTTTAAAAAATTATTATTATATAGAAGTATTTTATTAATTAATATGAAATATCTGTAAAAGTGAGTTTTGTTGTAATGAAATTTTACTGCATAATTTTAACACTGCTAATATTTACATGCACAACTACAGCAGGTTTCAGAAGTATTTATATTAATATCTTTTATTTTTAATTTTTAATGGTTGTTTATTGGTTAAGGGAAAACTATACAAAGGCTTTCTGCTGATGTGTGTGTGCATGTGGGAAGTGGCGGGGAGATGTCTTGGGCAGAGCACTTTTTAAGGGGTTCTAACACATATTCACGTTACATCTGGAGAAGACTGCCCCAAACTTCAGAAAGTCAGATTGGTAACCATGAAATAGGTCAGAGCGCTGGACCTTCAGACTTCAAGCATCCACCAGCATTTAGTGTCTAATCTACTCTGCCAGTGGTCAGCTAAGTTTGAGTGATTTTCCAGGAAAAATCATAATAATTAAGCGATGATAATTTGGAAGTACGATTACTATTTTTGTTTTCTAAATAATACAACTGCAAATTATGTTCATGAGTTCTTTGTGCATTATACACTCTTTAGCAAGGTTGAAATTGTATAAAAATGTTTTAATAAAATCTTACCTGATGATATTAACCGATATCAATCAATTGTGAGATCTTCATAGTTTCAGCTTATTAAAACTTCATTCATTCTTCTTAACAACTTTTCTTTCAGTCTAGTACACAGCATATCACATGGAAACTTTTAATTTACAATATAAGAATATTCAAGAAAACACTGTACAACAAACTACAGGCATTATTTCAGTAAAATAGTCTTTCTTTCACCTTTAATTACAATGTAACTGAACAGTTCACATTTTATATATTTAATGTTCAGATATACACAATCTTTATTGAAATAAGATTATACAATATTTTTACATAAGTATTACTTCAATGAATTAAAACAATGACATATTTTTATTTATTTATTTATTGTCTACAAAAATGTTTTTTCTTCCCTTTTAATATAAAAAAAATCATTAAAAATGTGTTTATTTTCCAGGAAAACAATATTAAATAAAAAACACAATAAAACACATAGTACTGAGATTTGCTTATCGATGCAAATTTTTTTACTTAAAAAATGAAAGCACATTCTACAGAAGATTAATTTTTTCATGAAAATATGTACTATAATCAATTGCACAATATTTAATATATCTTTACATCGAACCAACATCTTAACAAACGGCCCCCTGAAAACCTGACACATTTTAAAATCAGACATATAAGATTGGTATTGTATTTAATTACTATTAATGTGAACTTCTAAAATACAGCTACCTCCTACATTGATTTTTTTCTCAATGATATCAACAAGAGACCGTTCAGTTTTACTGTTTTTACAATTTTTCAGATTTTTAATAATATTTAAAAATATTCCTTCTTTTCAGCCTGAATAGACTTTTAGATAATAATAACAATGAGAGATTTTATATTTTACTAACCTCAAATTGGAAAACATACAGTATCTCATTAGATATTACAATTTTTAAACATACGGATTTATAATTACATTTTATTTTATTTTGCAGATGAATAAAGAAATGCATTTTATACATTAAATAGTATAACATTAAGAGCTTTTAAATTTTAATTTACTGTTGTAGTATTGTGACAAACATAAAAAATATAATTTAATATTAAGTTTTGTAGATAAAAATCAGTTAAAGAGCTATATTAAAATAAAAAAAACAATGAAAAATATATTAATTCTCTCAATTTTCCACATAAAAGTTTATGTAAAAAACAGCCAAAGAATACCCCTTCTTCACTATTAAATGAAATGTCTTGTACTTAAAATATAATAATTATAAAATGAAATAAAACATTATTTAAATGCCTGAAGTTAAGTGACTTAGTAGGGTAGATAGCTGGTCTTTGGGTAGCAAGCTGAATTAATTGATGATAAACAGCAATTGCCAACAGGGAAGTTTAGTCTTCAAAAAGAAAACTTTTTAAGGTGGTGAAATGCATCTTCCAGCAGTGCCAATTCTAAATTTTACTTTCTTTCTTTTTTCTTTCATACACTTTCATCTTCCAGTTCAGCAGGCACTTTGTATTGGTAAGAAGTATACATAGAACTGAAACTGTCAAATATATTTCATAAAGTTGACTCATTTACAAGTACAACCACACACTGCTGATAAAAATAAATAAAAGTATTAGTGGCAAATCAACTTAAATAGGTTCTAAAACAATTTTTCATAATATAGTTTAACTTTTTATGCTCACAGATGCTATAACACTATAATACATTCGAAGTGGTTAACAATATAAAATAAAATATAGTACTGCATGAGATTTTATTTTTAATAAATAAACATTGGAGGAAAAAAAAAACCTTTGAAGTAAAATTTAATAATTAGTAAATAACCAACAGGTTTAAGAAAAAATATGTGTAGCTATACACAATTAGTATTTAAAATAAATAAATAAAAGCTGAAGCTATGTGTTTACTTGAAAATCTACAAAGGCATACTAAAGCAAACAGCTGAAAATCCATCAAGGACGCTCATACCTATGGGCAGAATGGGCCAAGCCCCCTTGCTAGCTGCAATATTACCTTTATGATTTACATACTGGTATAACGTAGAAGTGGTTCAACACTAAAATATAGCATCTTTCTAAAGCAGGATCCTTGATGTGCTTTCTTCCCCTCCCTTGAAACAATCATATGGGCACTTATAAAATTCATTAATGAAGATACTTTCAGAAGCAAAACGAATATTCCTGCATTAAAAACAGTTTTCAATCTGAAACCATGTCTAAAAAGATGAAAAGCTAGAAACATATGTACTACACCAATAAATGTTACAAAAAAAAAGGAACTATCAACTAGTTTTTAACAAATAAATCATACAAATTTTGCATTAAAAAATGAAATATTGAAGAATACCATTCAATAGTTATACCACAATGAATTTTACATGCACAATTTCACTGAAAAAAAATCAATTTAATGAATAGAAAATTAATATGCAAGTCAAGTTTATCTCATTTTCTTTACATTAAAAAAAAAAATAAAATAATTTTTTGTGCAAAGTTTACTATCATATAAAAATACCAATTAAATTCTTACATGTACACACCTCATGACGAAAATAACGGTCTTGATAATTTACACAATTTAGACAAGTTCAAGTACATTGCTGTTAGAAATTAACTTCATAATTTTCATCATACACTTCATAAATTAAATATGTATGAAAGTTACAGTTTTTAAGATGAACCCAAGTGCTTTAACTATATCTACTATGCGAGCTTTCATAATCAAAAATGTGTATGTCCTTTTGTGCAGTAATAGTGTAGCAAGTTATAATCTTATTATCAGATAATTTACAATAAGTATTTTATGCTATTACAGATGATTACAAAAAAAAAAAAGTATAATTTAATCCATATCATTAAAGTACATATGAATTATAGAAATTATCAAACTTTCAATTCGAAACATAATTATACAAATATGAAAGCTGTGACACATGCATTTGAAACATGAATTTTTTTTTCAAAAATAAACAAACTGGCAATAAAAAGAATTACTTATACCAAAGTTTCAAGCGTTTTTAAACAGATGTTATTTTATACAAACAAGGGTGATTTCAAGTATATACAATTTTTGCAAGTAGAAATCATTACCAATGAAACACAATTTTCCCATAAATGAGTAATTTAATAAAAGATAGAATCAGTCATGAAATATAGCTATAAATTGAAATAATTAATGCAACAAAATGTACCTTAGATGTCATTGTGCAATATTTTGTCATTCTTTATTATTTTTTTCACTGAAGATAAATAAGAAATTCAAAAAATAATAAATGTTGATTTAACAGTCTAACTTTTAAGCACTTACAAATTTTAAACTTCAATATTATGCCAATATAAAAAAGGGAAGCTCTACAAAAAAGGTTGTCTTAAAAAAATTCAGACCCATCACATAAATTAGAGATATACATAAGCAAGGAGAATATATCGAAAAACTGAAACAAAAATATTTCACACAAATTTATACTAGACAACCATTGCTTGTATAGAAACTTGAGTCAAACCAACAAATGTTATAGTGCATGGTGTATTAGAATTAGTTTAGTTACACTAAAGTTGTGAACTACATGTGTCGATTTCTAAACTGAGACCAAATCAAAGCTTTAAATTTTATACTCCTGCCCTGGTACTAAGAACAATTAAGATCATTTTAAAATTAGGTTTTTTGACGTATCAAACTTTGGCTAAAAACGGCTCAAAATTTCAGTTTTCTAAATGATATGACTTAACTATTTTAACTTCTTAACAATGTAATAAGCTACACTGTAGGGAAACATAATACATAGCAGATTTTGAAATTTAACCACAGCTGCTTTGTTTTGATCAGTTAATTAAATTCAACCTATAATGTTAAGTTAAACTTCTAACTGTTTTGGTGATATTTTTTTTTTTTTTTTTTTTTTTTTTTTTTTTTAAAGACTTGGATGACTATATTTTTTTGTCTGGCCTTCTCATAAAACTGCTGGGTGTGATGAATGCAAATATTTCAATTATTTAGATAGAAAATCAACTATTTAAAATTCACAATACAAATAATGAACTTTTAAAAGAACAGTTTAAGCACATTTTTCAGGTAATAATCTAATATGAAAGTGAACAAGGGAAAAGAGAATTATAAAAATAAATTACTTTTATTTTTTAAAGAATTTTTAAAACATATAAAAATATTTTTTTTTATAAATAAAACATGTATTTCCCAACAGAAAAATCTGAAAAATAACATCATCAAGTTTTGACATTTATATTTTAAACAATCAAAATAACTAAATGCAGATTCACTATAAACAACAATTCTATAAGATTTGCATTTTTACATTTCATTGCAGTAGTCAATAAAACAACATATATGCTATGAAAGTTCATACAGATTAGGAAATAATCAGCAGCAATCATAAAAAAAAAAAAAAGTATTCAGCTCGTAAAATATTTAAAATTTACAACAGTAATAAGATTGTTAAACATAAAAGCAACATTCTGTAGATATATTAATGTTGTGCAAAGTGATAAAATGTGGATAACTTTGCACACGCATCTAAAATTATATGTAACCAGCAAGATGAAATAGTACAATAGATGAATAAAAATTTAATTTGAGAGAGGGGATGGGGAAGGAATTTGATTTCTTGCATGGTATACAAAGAAATTACAGCTTACTTAAATTTCAAATTAACACTTATTTATATTACATAGTAATTCGCTTTAAGTGCTATCAATGCATGAAAAATTTAATGGCAATTAATGCATTAAATTAGAGCATATTGACAAATTTAAATTTTTTTGACAAGTATATTTTGTTCATAATTTCTTTTTTTTTTAAAGAAAGAAAGAAACGAAGAGAGAGGGAAAATTTTACTTCCCTGATAGTTTATTAACAGATATTAAACAAAAGTTAATTAGTGATTGATTCAAGAACCCCAAACATTAGGAGCTTCATATAACATTAAGCTAAAGTTTATTTTTTTTAGAGAAATATAAAATAATTTGTTAGCATTTTTTTTTCCACCAAAGTTTACTTTGAATGAGATAACTATGACTTAATTTAGATGTTTCAAAAATGTTTTTTTTAAGCACAATTTATGCATTTTAAGGGAGGGGGGGGGGTTACTAAGCTAAACAACTTGGAAATTATTGACCAGATCAATTCCATGAATACAAAAACTTATTTATCCAGACAGCAAAACTGTAAGTCATAAAATTTAAATACTAAACCTGTAATTCTTTGTTTTTAATGTTCAAACAACTTCTAATTCAATAAAATCTGTTTAAAAATAAAACCTTAAATAGGCAAACCACACATACACAAATTTCTAGCTTGAAACAAGATAATCACATTTTTTACAAGGACAATTTTTAAATATCAAGATAACAAATTTTACCCAAATTACAAATTGACTTTTAGAAACTGTAATAATCATAAAGCAGGTTTTGTAATTTTGAAACTTTGCATCTCTTTACTAACATGGAAAATAAAATTTTTAAAATTATAGGATGAATTCATTTTTTGCTTAAACAAAAGTAGCAAAAAATACATAGTTCATAGAAAAGATTAGATAATTTTTTTATACCCAACAGTTATAGCATTTGAATACAATGACTAATTTTATGCTTATTGTCAATCTTCATTTCATAAAATCAGTGGCATATCTAGGTAAAAAAATGTCTGTAGCAGACAAAAAAAACTTCACCTCCCTCATACATATTTACACACTACTCAGTATTTTTTGTAATAACGGCAGTCTATTGTTGGATCTTATCGTGTCAATGTTGTTGATAATACGTGTGCCATGTATGATTCACAGCCACCTTACATACCTTGTTTATAATGAGCACCTATATATGTGTATATGGGTCTTCCCATAAAAGTATAAGATCAGAGGCCAGAAACTTACTGAGCATTTTAAATCAAGGGGTCAATTTAGAAACTTTTCCAGGGTTCCATTTTTGTGAATTTCAAAATGTATTCTTGTGAATTCTGACATTTATTTTTTGAATTTTCATAAACATTTTTGTAAAGTCAATTTTTTTATTAAAATAATTTACAAAACAAATTAAAATGTATTGTAAAATGCTAATGAAGGATTTTTTTAACCAACTGTATTTTTGTGCAGGAGTCGCTTTAGTTTAATTTTGCGAAGGGGTTGCAAAACAGACCCAAATTTTCTCTGCATTGATCGCTGTAAGTATAGTGACCCTTTGATGAGAATTATGTGTATTGTAAGTTATGATTAGTTTGCTTAAATTGTAGTCAATTTTTCAAAAGTTTTGGTACGATGACCCTTTTAGTTGGTTTAATGGGCAACATTCTCATCTGGTATTTGAATTATTGTCTTTTTTTGTACTGTAAACTTAAAATTAACCAGTAACTCTGATAAGGGTTTTAACACCCTGATAAAAAATTAAGAGACTATTATTCTAGACAATATATATATATATATATATATATATATATATATATATATATATATATATATATATACCTGATGGATATATAGAATTTTTCAAATCCTGTTTACATAATAAATGTGTGTGAAACTATACAAAGTGAGATATTTTGTAAATTCAGAATTGAACAATAGTACTAAAGATAGGTAAAAAATTGCTATGTATTTGTACCATGATAACATATTTTATTCTGAAAGTGTCGCAAATTCCTATTTCATGGACACACAGCTGCACACAAAGAAAGGTGCTGCTAAGATTTTATAATGGTAATTTAGAATAGGATTACAACTTTAAAAAATATATATATAAATATATATAATAACAATAACATAGTCAACTCCAATTATAGTGAACCTCTGTAGATGGCAGATTTTGTTCACTATGTGCGAAGTTTACTAAAACCAGTTTTTCCCAAGATTTAAGATATGGTTGCATTTTTTGCATAATGCAAAAAGACTAGTTAAAATACCAAAATGAAACGAATGGCTTATTGCGTTCAGAAAAAATTTGGAACTGAAGTACGGAAGAGAGACAGTGATAAAAGTAAAAAGTTCTTGTTATGAAATGGTTAAGGAATATGTGGGGCTGGATAATCTTTGATTTTTAACATTGGATTCAAATCTATAACATGTAAGTCTATGACTGCAAAAGCAACAAGGAAAAGAAAAGCAGACACTATTTCTCATATGGGCATAGGCAGAATATTTTACAGCGAAGGGAGGTGGGGGTTGCAAAAATTACTTGAACATATGGCTACTATGCTGTAAGGAACAAAGAAGCAGAGGGAAAAAGCAATACGAAAATCCAATTGGGCAAGTGATCTCCCTTGCCCAATGCTGGCGACACCCATGATCTCTCGGAGAGATAAATCAAATTTTCCTTGCTAAAGATTTTTTTTTCTCATTTTAGGTTTTTTGCTAAAGAATTTTTGAACTCAGTTTAAATACTGTTTTCCCATGTTAAACAAAAAGTCTAATACTACATAGAAAGAAAGTTTTTTTTTTTTTTTTTTTTTTTTTAATGGCCATACAATTCACCTATATTTTGGAACAGGTCTTTTGAAGTTTTACAGCTAATTGTAAATATTAAAAAAAAAAAAAAAGGAAAGAAAATCCTAATAAAGAAAAGAAATAAATAAAAATAAAAATTAAGTAGAACTGCAGCTTTATTGTAAATTAAAATCTTTTAAAATAATAATTTCTTTACACAAATTTATATATTCATTGAATTATTATTTTATAAATACACTGAGATATTCTTTTTTAAATGAATAATTTGTTTTCTATGGCAGTTTTATGTTTACAATTTTTAACCCACACAAGGCTAGCTAGCCATGAATGCTAATACAAAATTTGAAAAAAATTTGGTTAAGGTGCATTGCTTGATTTTTTTTAAGCGAAACGCATAAAACTCCAATATTTCTTTATATCTGCATAAGCTTTTTATTATAAGTACAAAATTTTTACAAAATACCAACTTTTAAGATGAGCAAACTTTGTAAGTTTTTAATTTTTGGAACAGTGAAAATCATCAAAGTTTTAAGTTTTGAATTTTAAATCCTTTAAATGGCCTCAGAAACTTTTTTTGAAATGCATAAATGATAATGGAACAATACTAATACAAGACATTTGTTTTCCGAAATGTGAATACAATAAACTTTTTTATAGTAATTAACTTTGATGACACAACAATATTTTAATTTACTGTTGTTCAGTTCAGTAAGGAACAATAATAATAATCATTTTACTCAGTAAGTTTCACAGTAAAAACAATGGGTAGAGTTGTCATTGTTGAGAACATAAAAGGACTTGCAAGAAAACAATAGGCCTAAGATGCTAGCAAACTGTTTGAAACAGGCCTTGCACTGCTTTCATCTGCTACATTATTAAAGCCCTTGTAACCAAGCACTACCTGGATGGAGCTGTGAATTCCACAGTTCCCTTACTAATTTTTCAACCAATCTTGGAGTGTATCGCCTGGGAGTTCTCACAGATGCAGAGTAATAAAATGCACTGTTCGTGGGTGCTGTATCCAAAGTGGTTCTGTGCAAAGATTTTTATTTGTATTTCCCAGATTTTTTATATATTTTGGGAGACATTTTTTGTTATTGCTATGTGATGGCTACTGACTTAAGGGAGGTATAAGTACCGTAATATACCATTAATCCACCTCTCCAAAAACAAGGGTTGTTATGATTTACACAACCTGGACAAATCTGGTGGGTTGTTTAAAAAAAGAAAAAAAAGCCCACTTGAAAAAACCCAAGTCAAAATTTTTGATTTTAAATCCTACAGATTTATTTGAAGAAATTTTTGCATTTGCTATGGATGTCAAGCCAGATATAGTCTATAGCCACAAAGTGGCTAAATTGGCAACACTGACTGCAAAACTTTCTAAGGGGTCCTAATCCATATTTACACGAAGTTTCAGAGAAAACAACAGAAAACTCTGAATGACTAGGTGGATGGGGGTGACCTGGGTTTGAACTAGGCACTTCCTGACTCCCAGTTCAGAGTGTTATGGGCTCGGTCACAGGTGGAACTAAGAATCAATTTATCTAATGGTTGGTTGTTATGACTATTGACTTACACATTTTTGTATCAATATATGATATTTGTAATTAATGATTATTTTTTACATATATAATTGATTTTTATAATAAATTAGTTGCTTTAAGTTGTATTTAGTAATAAGCAAAATGTTTTGAACATTATGATCTTAATCCCTTCCCTTAAAATTTTTTAAAAAATCAATAAAACCCAAACAACTTTAATAAAACATATAGCCACCCGCCTCCTCTTAAAAAAAAAAAAAAATAGTGGGTTTGGTTTTTCCTGGAAAAAAATCAGGGCTTTTAATAACCCTGGCAGGTGGAAAAGTAAACTATTGTTCTGCTCTTTGATATTCCTCCTCATCGTCCTTTGAATAAGTGGGCAAGGAATGCTTTGCAAGGGGTAAACTGGAATTTCCTATTTACCTCAGGCTAAGGAGATGTTATTCTCGCTTTTTTTTTTTACTGCACTTAAGAATACAAAAACACATTTTAAAATGCATATAAAAAAGAAGAAAAAAATTCAAACCCTTAAATGCCTATCATTTAAAATGAAAAGAATTTTTTATCCATAACTAAACATATATATAACTAAACATAATATTAGTTTAAATTTCAATAAAGTACTAATATGGTACTTAGATTTTAATATTAAAATTATTACTAAGGATTTAAATATTTTCCCTCTATAATTGATTTAAATGTTTCATTTATACTAATCATTTTTTGTTTAATTAGTTTAGTTTCTTTAAGTAATATTGAGTAATTAAGAAAAATTGCAAACATTCTGAACCCACCATTCTTAACTTAAAAATCCATGATAAAACCCCAAAAACCCTGAAAAAACCCAATGGGTTGGTTTTTGTTCGGAAAAAAACCTGGGTTTTTAACAATCCTATTTAAACATGGCAAAAAGTTAAAAAAAAAAAAAAAAACAGCAGGGGCACTTACATGGGCTTTAAAGGAAAAAGAAGAATATCCCATTAATGCACCAACTATCAACCCTCACACAAGGCAAAAAGTCGTTAAAAAACTGAAGGGGGGCCACTTACTCTGTAATAAAGGGGAAAACACTAAATGTGGGAGGTATGGCAATTGCTGGTCATTTCAAAATTTATATTTTTGTGTAAATAGAGAAAATATTTCTACAAAACCCACTGAAAAATTCTTCATTAATTTCATCATCTGACGATAGCTCTGACAGTTTGTCATTTAAATTAACATTTTGCTTTCATTTTCAAAGGCGTTGGAAGTTCAGAGATAAAATATAGTTAATGTTGAAATTCATGTGCAGAACAGGGTTATTTGAGGGGCGGGTGCTCTCGGGTATTTTCAAGATTCCAATCTGTTTAAAAAGTGGAGGGGGCATTTAATCAGGAGGGGCAGATTAATGGTACACTATGGTAAGTATTAAGAATAGTAAAAAGTATATAGAGTAAGTATAAAAAAAATAAAACTGTAAGGTGTGCTGCAGTTAAACAGTTCCTATGTACGAACTGCAACTGTGCAGTCAAAAGTTCACTATACTTGGAGTTGATTACATACTAACATTATAATAAAAATAAAGAACAACAAGAAAATGGTACATTTTACATCATTACTTAAAAGCAGAGATTACTTTTAAGGCATGAATGATTTTTTTCAATGAGTATTTTTAAACCTGATAACTGAATTTAGCTTGATAAAACGAGCAAAATTTAAAAATACAAAGCATGGAAATATGTATATGTTGCTAAACTATCAAAGCATATTTCTGTACTTTTAATATAATAAATATGCTTACAAAAGTATTAAATATAAGTTACCTGATTAAAAAAATTTCAGGACAGCTTTTTTAACCATCAAGAATTCTTTTTAATGGGAAATGAGGATATTCCATCCAATATGCAGTGAGCTCCCCAGAAATTTTTGTCAGCCAGGCGGCACTATGAAGCTGTAATGTATAATTTTATTAAAGAATTTGAAATGTTATTCTGATTTTTCTGCTGGGCAGTCAGTAAAACTTGTCAGGTAATGCGCCTGGGGGAGAATCCTGAATATAGAATTCTTTGTTTTCAATAAATTTCAGTCATAGAACAAGCTCATAAAATCAAACATTATGTATTCATTAAGATGGGAAATAAGGCCTTTAGAAATCTTAAATTAAGAAATATTATTGGAGAACAAGACAAAAACCAACCAAATAAGCAATTACACACTGGAAATGACAAGGGTACTTACATATTATCTCAGCAGTCATTCCCACCAAATTATTTTTTTGCCAAATGCACTGCAAACTGTTGCCAATCGTATTCAAAACCATGAATAATTTCATCGTCAGGCATTTTATCTTAACGAAAAATCGCTGGTCTTGCAGAGTTGTTAAAAACGTGGGTTTTTTCAGAGGAAGGGATGGGGTTTTGGAATATTTGTAAAAAATTTTGCTTATTACTAAATACAACTTAACACAACTAATTGATTACAAAAGTCAATAGTAAATAAAAAATAGTTAAATTAAAAGTAATAACTAATTACAATTATATTAATCGTACATGAAAAACGTATAAATCAATAACAATAACAACTCCAATCATGATTTGCTCTTAGATAAATTGACTACTTGTAATAATTTTAACAGTGATATACTAGTGCTTTATTAGAACTTTTTAAACTAATGATTTTTTATGGTTAAAAATCCTTATTCATTTTAATACAGATAGGCATAAAAATTTTCTCCAGAAAGTTTTTATGCCTATGTGAAGTCTAATTTTTTTTTTTTTTTTTTTTTCCTTGGTGGTGGTGGTGTGGGGGGAGATAGGGAGCTGTTTATAAACTTTACAAGTGGTGTACTGAGATGTATTATCTACGTAATTGAAGTTGAAATTTTGAAAAAAAAAAAGAATAGTTGGGTTTTTCAAGTGGGCCTTTTCGGGATAGGGAAATCATAACACTGTGGTCTTGGCAGACCTCCGGGATAATATGTAAGTACCACAATAAATCACTTAAAAAAACACCCAAATCAAATACATCAAAGGCAGCTAAAGCATACACTGACAGTATATTCAATTAATTTATTAACTAACAGGATCAATACAATGTAAATGAGTGTATAAATTAAAAATAAATTATTACTTGCTCATTTATGAAACAAGGTAATATAATTGGCATTAATGGGCGAGTTAGCCTACTTTAGTTAGGCTTTTTGTTCCCCTCTTGAGGAATTAAATTTTCCAAGAGAAAACACTACCTCTAAATGTGGAGAAAATCCAATCAGTGTCATTAATCGGTTTCTTAAAGCACAGAATTATAGGTAAACTAATTTGTATGAATTAGTTTCAAGCTGGAAAATAGCATAGCAACAACATTAAGCAAGATAAAATTAATTTACCTTTAAATGAACATAAATATATTCAAGGTAAAAAGTGATATGTAGCAACTGAACATAATTGTTTAATTCATGTTGAAAAAGTGTATAAGTGTAAGTATTTATCACAGTACTTTACACTTTAATAATAATAATAATAAAAAGATGTTTTGAATTTAAGATCACTTAAATTGAACTTGAACAGAAAACGAAGAAAATAATTTTGAGTCGCAAAAAAGTTTTGACATCAAATGATTTGAAATATAAGAAATGGCACAGAATTAGTTTTACGTCTAAAACTTTGATGAGAATTTTAAATGAATTTTCTCAGAAAATACAATATTTAAAATAACTAAAAGCTATTAACGCACACATGAACGAGTTACGACTGCTGTGCCTGCGGCCTGGGATTATTTTGTAATGCGACACTAAGAAAAGCTAAATGCCCCTTCGGACACTTGTTTGCATAGTGCCCCTTTTCACCGCATTTAAAGCATGTAACTTGATCAATTGGCCTATAGCCAGCTTTTAACCCATCTTGTAATTGTATGGTGACTAGCTGAGCTTGAGTATTGTTCATATTTGCTCGCGCAGTTTGGTCCTCTTTAAGCTCTGCTGGCATATTTGGACACGAGATAGCTTTGTGGCCAGGTTCCGAGCAATAATGGCATGTGATCGTCTGCTTCTTTGGTTGAGTGGTCGGATCCTGGATGGGCAAATCAAACTTCGGATGCATGAATTTACAGTTCGGGCCTTCAATACAGAAACCACACATATAATTTGGACAAATGACTCTCCTTGTATGCCTATGCCTGCAGTTGGGTCCATGCCGACAGAAACCGCGATCGTACCAAGGACAGTCTTTAATTTTTGCTTCAGGATCAATATGTAAAAATGGACATTCTTTGTTGCTACATGCATTGAATCTAGAGTAAAAATAACATTCTGGCATTTTAGACATATCGTATTCGTGTAAAAACTCGCACTGGTCGCCTTTTTTGCATAGCCCTCGCAACCAATGTTTACACACGACTGTTCTGTCACCTTTAACGTGCCGAAACGGGCAAGCAGCTCCTTTGCTGCACAAACCCCTAACATAAAAGTCGCATATTGATGATCCTGACTTGTCCATACCAGGGAAGGGTAAAGGTAAAGCTCCTAGCTGCTGTTCTAGAGCTACCTCGATATCAAACCTAAAATTACCGGCAAATGCTACTATTTCTTCCATGTTTTCTTTTGGGGTTAAGTTAAAACAAAACTTTATTGATGTGTAACGAATATACTTTTATTCACAACAAAACATGGTAATTAAGAATAATCTTCATCTGTATACATTCCTTTGACTCATATCAAATACAACAACCAACATCAATCAGCCACAACGATTTACACTGTTGCCATTTTCTTAAAAGTAAAATAGCCAAACCTCAACCTGGCCGGAAATAAATTCTTTAACCTCAAACGCATATCAGTCACCTTAGGCTTCCTTTTTGTCTACACTCATTCCGAATTTTACAATCCTCTTTCCATTTAAATGGTAAACAATCATAGTAATCATGCCACCGTAAGCAAAATCTTAACCTGGATATAAATTAGTCCTCTAAATAAAATTTTAAAGATCACAATTTTCTCTAAAATTTAGTGCACTACAGTCATTACATTTTAATAGTTAAACTGTACTTCAAAATGGCCGTAAGTCTATTTTTTTTTTCTTTTTTTTACTTCTCGCGTTTAATTTAGAACTTGATCCTTTTGGGCTCACACAATCAAGTGACTTTTGCCTCTACATTTAAGTAGCTGTTTTTTTTTTTTAATGTTGAATTCATCTTTTAGAATCTTTTTTTGTCATAATTAAGAAAAGGTATATAAGTTTATTTAATTGCTGTTCGTAAAAACTGCCATCAATAGTTTAATTTTTAGTTCGCAGTAGCCGGCTGTGCTTAAAAAGTTTCAATCAGGATTGTAAAAAAAGCTCATTTTTTTTCTTCTTTTGTTTAAAAAAAAACAGCCCGCACGGGTTTTATCAGGGATTCTACAGACCTGGAAAGTCAGGGAAATGAGTTTTGGTAAGGGAAAGTCGGGGGTTTTGGAAAAAAGTCAGGGAAATTAGCAGAAATTGAAGAAAGGTGAGGGAAATTCAAGAAAAATTGAATTGTGCGGCAAAATCAAGAAAATACTTGCTGTTAGAACCTAAGTATGTTTTATTTCATTTTCTCATTTAACCAGGGTTGGAGTTTATTTACCGTCTGATGGTATTTACCGGTTTTTACCGTCTTTGGAAAAACATGTTTTTACCAGGGTTTTTAAAACCTTTGAGAAAAACTTATTAGTTTGACTATTTTTTGTCACTTTGTCTCTGCACCAATGGCTGAAAGGTTCTGCTCTCGAAACTGGATGGTGGGAGGTGCCAGGTTCATACCCCAGTCGTGCCTGTTGATCTAGCTGTTCGGAGTTTTCTGTTGATTTTTTTTTTTTTTTTTCAAGAACCGCGCATAAATACTGGCTAGGATCCCTTAGAGATAGGAAGGTATTCCCCTATAGGACTAGGACTTTAGTGCAGTCAATCGGCCTTAATCCACAAGCAAACAATGAAGATTTATCTGCTCTTTTTTCATTTTCTCAGGGATAAAAGTTCAGGACATTTAATACCACTGCTTCCATTTCCATATAACAATATTCACCTTATTCAGTGTCTGATTTGGTAAGTAAAAGAATGCTACACGAAAATAGTTCATTTTAAGGAATATAATAAACACAGAAAACTTTTATCCATGTTTTCATCTTACAAGAATTCAAAGTTATAGATGCTAATGTACATTTATCATTATTAAACTTATTAAAACTTTTATTATGAGAAGGCACATAACAATATTTATTACAATTATGTAATGCAGGCTAGTTTAATAATTTTTACTTAAATGAAAATTGTAAATATACTTTTATTACATAATGTAGTTTGCATCCTCAGTATGTCCTGATGATGATATATCCACATCAATTACATGAAAATACAGTTTTATAAATAGCATTAATATACAGTTTATGACTTGGGGAGTTTATTGTATCATTAGGTTTTTACCCCTTTTTCCAGGTTTTTACAGGTAAAAACCTAGTTTTTACCATGCCCTGGTAAAATCCAGTTTTTCCGGTAAAAAGCCAACCCTGCATTTAACCTTATAAATAATTTTAAAATGTGTCCTTTATGAGCATATCTTGTGCAGTTGAAATATGCTTAACTTTATCCTAAATTATTATCAAACATGGTTTTTGTTAGAATCCAAATGTGATGTCAAATAAGATTCTTGTATATATTAATTTTATTATTATTATTTGTAAAAAAGATGATCAAAATATATAAAATTTATTAATTAAAGGATGTACTCTTAAAAATAGAAACGCAAAATTTGGGAAAGCACACTAGATAAAGTCAGGGAAGAGTGTGATAGATGTCAGGGAAGCAAAAGCTGTGAAATCTGTAGAAACCCTGTTTACAGTGCCGTAAAAATAGGGAGGCATGGCGGGGCGAATGCCCGGGGCCCCCACACATAGGGGCCTCAAAATCCATATAGCTATTTTCCCCCCAACCTCTTGTTTTGTTTTTTGTTTCTTTTATAACTTTTGAGATTTGATCATCTAATATTCTAAACGGATCATCTAGCACTCTTAAAGCAGAAAACTCACACACACAAAAAAAAATATCTTACTGCTTACAAAGTAGTTAACAGCTCACCAACAGATCCGCTGTATTACAATAGGTACAGCTGATTTTGAAAGTGAAATTTATACGCCAGTATATTTAGAGTCATAGTTCTTTAACTAATGACCTTGTGTTCCCTTTATTTGTATTCTAGAAAAACATGATCTGGGCCTCAAAAAGCCACTCTGACGCAAACATCCTTTTGGGGGGCCCCTCTTATTTCTAAAAATTATTATATCACTAAGGTAATTTCAATCAAAAGGCCTGTTTTTTTTTGTTGTTGTTGTTGTAATTATTACTTACAAACATTTTACACACTTACAAAGAATGTGCAGATGCATAATGAGTGGTGTACACTGATTTCCTGTAAGAGAAGGGGGTGGGGTATGGAAGTAAACTTTAGGTTAAACAAAAGTCGTACTCTATACGTTTAAAAATGTTCGGACTTTATGTTAAAAATGCATGGTCAAAGGGGGGAGGAATGATGTTGAATCCCTCCCCCAGACACCATTTTTGTACGCCACTGTGCATAGTAAATATATGGAGTTGAAGTTTCCTTCCACACTTTCCTAGAGCAAGTCAATGCTCGAGTTTTGTATTGTTTTCGTTCTAAAATATTTCAAAGCCTGAGATGAGTCGCTTCCCACAAATAAGGCCTCAATAAAATTATTCTTATCTTTTGGGCACTCATGCTGTTCTCCACTGCATAAAACATACACTTAAGTATTGTGATTGCGATTCAGTATGAATTATAGCTAACACCTTTTAAATCTTCCATCTTGTGTATGAATTGAGAATTTTCATTGAATTATATTTCATTTTTTTTTTTAATTCTCTTTATTTCATAATATTCCCACATGACTAAAGATTGGTATTTATCCCGTGCAGGGCACAAAATTAGCGGTCGTTAGTCGTATTTTGCAACTGTAATTTTTCAACAAGTAAACAAAAAATTTTTCAGGATTATCATGCACCCATAATAAATATTCCGTTGATATTAACAATCAGCTGGTCATCTATTTAAGTGGTAATATTGAAATAGCCGGAAAGGAGATAAGAACATTTGCCTCCCCGTCTAGCTCACAAAGAAAACCACAAAGCATTCTGTAACTCCAAGCCACAAAGTAAGAAAGGGGAAAGAAATTATGTTTTGACAATAAATTTCTAACTTTTGAACAAATTAAGATGTCTTTCTAAAATTTAGACTCTGAATAAATTTTTGCATTTAAAAGTGATCCCCAAATTTTCAAACAAATCGGTCCATTAATAAAAAAAATATAGATGAATTAGTTTTTACACAGTTGATTTCCATCCCCCTTCTCATCAAGGTCCGCTACTACCCGGACTGGGCCTCCCGAGTGCTTCCCAAAGAATTCTACACCTAGAAGCGAAAAGTCTACCTGGCTGGTGTGCCAAAGATGATGCAGAAAAGGGGAGGGATTTTTACAGTGGGTGTTAACTTGAAACCGGAAGCCAACCTGTCAAACTTTCCCTGCTCTTTACCTCCCGTGCAAAAGGTCGTTTATCAACGACAAGCTTAATTGGCGTGCATTTCTTCGCTGTTTTTACGAACGGCGTTACAAAGTAAAAATACTTGAAACTAATTCTGCTATTAGTGAATTTAATCAGATGGTTTATTATAAAATCGACGATTGAAATTAAATGTATTCTCACTTTTAAAGATGCGCGTGGAAAATGTGAAAATAAAGGATACATTTGCTGCCTTTATTTATAATTTAATTACTGAATTTAAAAAAAAGAAAATGTTTTGTGAAAAAGTAAAATCATTTAAAATATTCTAAAACTTATTTATTGCAAAATTGCGACGCTTTGTCTAATGTAAAAGAAAAATTAATTAAAAATGATATTTTGCTATCTACCTTTTAATTTAGACTAATGCCTTAATAATTATAGTTGAAAACTTGAACTACTCACTTTGTTGTGTAAAAATAGTAGTACAATATATTTTTGCTTTATTTTCCCTGCTTTTAAAAACATGTGGAGTTACTATAGACACTTAGTTGAAAGATAACCTTTTTTGTTTCCTTTCAACTGCTTTGTCAACTCCAAGACAGTAATAAATAAAGCAGTTTGAAATCTTTTTGCTACAAGGCCCAAGTAAGTAAAAATGTCTGTTCCATGCTCACCATCCTTTTCTTCGAACACAAAGCTTTCATGTTTCGGAGCCGTTGAAAGAACTCCATATGAATGTACTCTTAGGAAATCCAGTTGAAATCCAGTTAAGAAAACAGTAAAATAGGGAAAATGCGACATTTTTGTGAGCTCTGTATCTGCCAATGA
This sequence comes from Cheiracanthium punctorium, assembly GCA_038373885.1. NCBI lineage: Eukaryota > Metazoa > Arthropoda > Arachnida > Araneae > Cheiracanthiidae > Cheiracanthium > Cheiracanthium punctorium. Next base: position 115,513 of record JAWZYV010019781.1, on the reverse strand, counting down.
TCACAATAACGTAATCCACAATCCGTTGACGCAAGTTGTAACAAATGTTGCAAGATACCAGAGGCGGCATAAAATGCATGAAGTGTAGCAAATAATAGAACGACGCCTTTGATAAAGCAAGACGCATTAGCAACACTTAACACGTACACAAAAAGAGCACAAAATATTATCACCACCATCTGCGTCAACTTATGTCAGATCTGAGATCTGTCATTTATTCATGTCAAATCTTAGCCGTTTATTAATCTGCAGGTATATTTCTAAACAAAAGACTTTAAAAGCAGCCGTCGAAGAAAACAGGATCGTTTAATATTTTTCACAGCACAGAACGGGCATCGTAAATTATTTTTCTGTCTTTCTGCGAAGGCCATTTTCCCAACTCAAACCGTGAGGCCGAAATGAAAACTTGCGACTACTGCCGCCAGTGCATTATACCGTTGTTTATTAAAATATTATAAACAAATAAGTCTATACCAAACTCATTATATTTTAAATATAAAAATAAACTTATATGAGCGTTTATAGCATTTTTAACAACAATATAAAACCTCAGTGAAATTTTTTTATTATTCACTGCTTAATTTTTTTAACAGCAAAATCGTGGTTTTTTTAAAACATCATTTATGTTTGTTCAGAGCTGAAAATTTATAATTTCAGTATACATTCGTAAGCGTAGATCAGAAAAAAATGGGGGTGGGGCACATTTCCCCCTGAACTACGTATAAGAACTAGACATAGTAAGCCTCTTAACTTGAAGACCTTCGTACGCTGGACACTTTCCTAAGTATACAGTTTACTCATAACATATACATATACCTCCATAATTTGAACACCTCCAAAAATTGAACAATTTTTGTGGGAACTGCAAATGTCCAGCTTCGGGAGGTTTATTTGTATACGTGTACATAGATTTTTTTTTTCCTTCCAAAACCTGCTGAAACTTCTCTATACTCACTCTTGAATTTGTAATGTTCTCCCCTTATGGCATCTAGTGTGTTATTCAATGGAAATTTTCGCCAAACTTATAAATAAAAGGAGCAATAATTTTAAAAATCATGAGATTAAAAATAAAAAAAGAAAGAACAAAAATTGAGTCTTAAGGAGGAATAAAAAAGTGTATTTGTTAAACAAATAAGAGCTACAACGAAAATCCAATCTTTTTTTTTTCCCATACGAATTTATCCTAAGGAAACAGATCAATTAAAACCATAGACCATCTCCCCCATCTCGCTCGTTATGTCTCGTTCCGTCCGGATCATCCATCGCTTTCAAAACTCCTCCTCTCTTAGAAGGGAAACGAGAGGGCCAGTGATTTCACCCAATAGCTAGAAACATGTACCGATTCCCCGTACCTGATGTTCCGCACACTCTCTAGTACAGGTTCCACGTATCTATGGTGTATTATATCTATGGTACTTCCGAGAGGGGGAAAGAGGGCGGGAGAGTTCTATTACCATAGCAGTTGTGCAAATTCCTCCTTTTCATTTGACAAGTATCATTAACACATTAGGTGTAAGCAAACAAATAACAGTTAAACAAATAAAAGGGCTAAAGAAACTTTCTTAGAGATTAAAAAGAACTTCGCTGGCAAAAGAGGGTGTCTAGTTTTTCATCATCGGGGCGCTAACGAATTTTTTTTTTTTAAAGGGCATCGGGGCACGGCGCACCACTGACCTCGCGTAGAATGAGCTCAGCAGATTATAAATATCAAAATTAGCAATATAATACACAAATGATTTTGATAACAATAGAATTTAATGATATTTGATTCTTTGTCCCATTAAATATTTAGCTGCTTCATCAAAATTGAACAACCCAGCACACAGGAAAAGTCCGCTACTGTTTTTTTTTTTTTTTTTTTTTTTTTTTTGAGGGGGATTCTGTGTGGCATTGCAAGAATCGCGCAATCCCTCAGTCTAGTGCGAAACCTGAGTTAACAAACGATAGAATTCGTCTGGTCGGTAGTCAGAAAGGCGTAAATCGCCAGTTTTTTAAGTTTAATCGCCACCTGGCGACCGGGAATTTTAAGCTTTAGTTCGAAATATTTTCTCTACATATATATATCTGTTCAGTTAATGTTTTATTTCCTTGTTACTTTGATAATTACACAAAGTTTCTCTAATTTCATTTAATATTTTAGATATAGGTTACGCTTACTAATATCCTAACATAATAGCCCTCTGTATATTAAGGTATATTTCCTGCAGAACATTTTTGGCTAGTTGAGAGAGCTTTGCAGAACATTGCAAAACATTCTGCTTTGGGGACTTTGAATTAGACAGATATTACTTTGAACTTCGATATTCGAGTAGTTCTGTGTATTTCGACTTCTTAAATTTTTAGTAAAATTTGGAAGCAAATTTGATGTTTTTAATTCTTCAACAGTTTATTTCATAGGATTAAATCATTGTAGAGCTTCCTTATGCATAATTTAGTTCAATATGAAAAGGACTTGTGCAAGTGGGTCTCTCTCAAAAGCGTAAAAGAGCTGCTGAGCTGAAATTAGAGGCAACAAAATATGCAAAAAGTTTGGCATGTTGGATAAGAGGTGGAGATTCATCTGATGTGAGATCTATTGCTCCAGGTTCAAACAGACAGATTCCAAATGAAATACTCTTTAATGGAAATAATTTTGAGATTAAATTTTAATACCTTCGTAAGAAAAATGCAGCGACAATATTAATTTAGCTGAATGACAAAAGCAACGTCAGAAGATGAAAATAATTTGCAACATAATGTAGAATTCTTAAAAGGTTAGTTCATATTTTATATTTCACATAACAGGGCACTGTATGTAAAAAAAAAAAACAAAAAAAAAAACAGAATGTATAATTAATTGTATTAATAAATCATGTCTTAATTTTTCAATATTTCTACGGTAACATACAAGCCGGTGCGCACCCCATGTAAACATGGCGACAGTCGCTGGAACTTGGCGGCTGCCAAGCTCCAGCGACTGTCAACCATTTTCTATGATCAGCACATTAAAATTGCACATATATTCCACTAAAAATGAGCAACCAGTGGACCGTTTTTAACTAAAAAAACCTCAGTGGATTCAGCAACCTAGTTGTACAGCTATCTAAACTAGGCAACCAGTGGTCCGTTTTTAACTAAAAAAACCTCAGTGGATTCAGCAACCTAGTTGTACAGCTATCTAAACTAGGCAACCAGTGGCCCGTTTTTAACTAAAAAAACCTCAGTGGATTCAGCAACCTAGCTGTGCAGCTATCTAAACTAGGCAACCAGTGGTCCGTTTTTAACTAAAAAAACCTCAGTGGATTCAGCAACCTAGTTGTACAGCTATGTAAACTATGCAACCAGTGGACCGTCTTTAACTAAAAAAACCTCAGTGGATTCAGCAACCTAGTTGTACAGCTATGTAAACTACGCAATCAGTGGACCGTTTTTAACTAAAAAAACAACAGTGAATTAAGCAACCTAGTTGTACAGCTAATGTAAACTGGGCAAACACTGGCCCGTTTTCAACTCAAAAAAACATCGGTGGATTAAACAACCTAGTTGTACACCTCTTATAAAGTCAGTATGATTAGAATAGCACGTAAATAGTACTTACGAAAACATAAAACACATCGAATATCAATTTAAAATTCACATTAAAAACCTTAAACATTGCAAAGATTCGTTAAAAAAGAGCACTTACCTTTATTTTTTTTTAAATAACCGCTCAGAAATGTCCCCAACACCCACCGGCTTATAACGTAATACCAGCATGCTTTCTTTTATTTAGCTCTATATTCACACCATATTTCTATCAAACACACACAAAAGAACGCTCCTTTTCCTTTCAAAACATAAAAAACCTCCATATTCCACACATAAATACTGATGACGAAATTCCCCGATACGCTTACTAACCTACGATAAAGAGTCCGTAAAAAACCACAAGGAAAATCAAACATTAACTTAATCCACTCTATCACCAGCCACAAACAAACAACTATCGTCATTCAATTAGCACTGAATGAAAATCCCATACTTCAAAACACCCCGTGTTTCTCTTTGGTTACTAGTCTAAACAATCACCGGCAGGGTACTTCACTCCAGCTGAGCATCGCCCATGACGGCGCCAGAGCCAACGCCAAATCAATTTGTAAACAAAACATCAAAATGTAAACAGCACCGTATACGGAATATAGTCCATTTCTACATTTTCTATCTTATACTTTAAGTAACAGTAATATGTTTATTTAATATTATCATTTTTTAAACTTTACCATTTAGAATAAACAAATATAAATTGTGTCCAAATATGAAAATTTTTGTACTAAACTTATTTATTAAAAAATTTAAGCCTAGCCTTGGGATATCTATTGATGAAATCAATTTTCGTTTAAATTTATTTGAAAATTATTTCTAAATCTTTCTAACTCATACTTTTATTTTAAGTAATAGTAATGTGTTTATTTACTGTTATAATTTATTGAATTTTACAGTTTCGAATAAACAAATACACATTGTGTTCAAATATGAGAATTTAATACTAAACTTATGTATTAAAGAACATTCATTAATATGTTGGAATATAAAGTATAGGCTTTTAATATTTTACAACCCGAAAAGTATAAGCTGTTGGAGTTTAATTGATGTTTTATTTTCTTCGATAAGACTACAACTTATAATAATCGTAATATTAATTACGTAATAAAATTGATATTAATAACTTATAAATATTTTAATACGAAAGTATGAAAATAAAATGTATATTTTCTTTTACATGGAAGATTAGAATGTTATGAGGTTTAAGTAAACATTTTACTCTTAATATATTATTATTGGTAAATGAAAATTTTAATATGAATGAAATTTGCAACAAATAAATATTGCTACTATCCGATTACAATTTTTTAAAGACAAGTGTTTTATTTCTTTTGTGTTTTACTCTTTTCTTAGCTGAGTAAATGAATGACCAATTCAGTAGTATAATCCTGCTAAAATTTAAGACGAATAGATAAGCGTTTGGTGTTGCTGCTGTAATTTTTAGTAATTTAAATTACATTAAAAGAATAATTTTCAGACTAATAGAATATTGCTAGTATTTTCTGATTTTTTTTCCTTCAATAGGTTTTAGTAAATGTATTTAACTATTATAATTCTAATTTCTCCCAATGGCATACCCAGGTAAAGTAGTGCCCATGGCAGGCAACAGAATTGCACTTTTTTTTTCTTAGTAAGAACGACACAGATCTCTTCGTTTGTATATGACCATTCTTTGTTCCATGGTTTGTGTTATGGTCATTGATTAAGCAAATGAAAAAGCTATCAAAAAGTTAGGTCACAATAAGTAGTGTCTTATTAACTTAACCTGTTCGCTCCCATCATTAAAAGGAGGTGACAGCATGGGCACAGGCTGAATATTTCCCAGGGGGGGGGGGGGGCAAAGACTACTTCAACGAATGGTTGCCATGTTGGAAAGAGCAAAAAAGCAAGGGAAAACACTCCATACAAAAATAAAGGGGGAGGCCATTGCCCCCTCTTGCCCTATGCTGCCGGCGCCCATGGGCGACGGTAGTGATTCTCTCTTCTGTTCTCACCATTGCTTCCAGACCTGAATGTTTCAATGCTCTTATTTCGGGAATGCTCTTATTTGCGTTGGGCTACATCATAGGCATTCAAGTACGCATACTGGTAGCAGCGATGGGTACAGTAGGGAGAATAGCTGTCGTCACATGCTTGCAATGATGAGATCGTACTTGTTAAACGCTTCTTTTATTACGTCAATCTAACAATAGAAATCGGCACCCATTTTCAAGTGACATAAATGACACACGCCTTTCTTGCTACAGCTTAGGGGTACGCCACTGACTTCTATTTAGTGTTGTATGTTGCCTGTGGTAAATTGTGTTCTTAAAGTGAATTTTTCAGAAGTAGAAAATTTATTTATTTAAAATAGACGTCTGGTTTTTTAATTATGTTTTAAAAAATAAATACTTATATTATATCATATCTGTTATTAACTGAAAGTGTTTAATTCTGCCTTTCCGTACATACAAATGCATGTACGTGCTAACCTATTTTCGTTTTTAAAATATAAGATTAAAATGGTCCCCATATTCAATCTCGCCCCTGGGCCTCGTAAACCCAAGTTACGGCACTGCCTGTTTATGGTAAAAAAAAAAAAGTTTTTTTCTCGTTTTAGCTTAAATGGGCAAAGTTAAAATACTCGCTACTCGAAAGGTACCACACCTAATTTGAAAATTTGCCGGTATGTGTCCCCTTGATCCAAAAATGAAGGCAATGTGCAATAATGTTTGGAATGATCCTAGCACCTGCTACATTATTTATTTACAATTCTATTTTGTGTATCTTTGTGGATTTCTTTGATGTTTTTGTTAGCATATGTGCAATTTTAATCTGCCAAGCCCCTTCAACTAGGTGCCATGTGGACCATACCAGCTCCTTGGAAATTACCTAATTTTTAATTGTATTATTTCAAATTACATTTTAAAGACTTTCAGGCATTTTAAGATTATGGGAAGTAAGTTTTGTTGGGCAATCCATCAAAGTTTGAAGGTATTAGAAATCTGCTCTGACTTGACATTGACGGTCACTATCTAAAGGTACCAATTCAGGTATAAAGAAATTGCTCCAGCACAAAATAAGAGGGTTTGTTGTTACATTTAACACCAAAATCAAGTCATAACATCATAGTATGAAAATTGTACCTAAATAGTGCAAGTGTTAAAATTTGCTATGGCCTTCCTTTTCAAGGAATATGGTATGTAAAAAATAGGTAAATAAATAACAGCTAGATACAATGAGTTTTTACTTCATTTATATTTTATTTTAATTTAAGGAGTAGGAGATTAAAATACATATCAAAGCACGTCGTTGTAATCCTCTCCCTGTAAAAGAAAAATTAAATTTTTAAAAATGTTTTTCAAATATTATGATTACAATGCTTTGTAAACTAAATATTTATTATTATTATTATTATTTATACAATGCTTGTATTTTTTCGTGTTAAACTTATCTCTCTCTGTTTTCTAATAATTTGGTAAAATCTCAAATTGTGTTTTTCAATATTGATTTCTCTCTGGATTTTCTCGACTTTTTTCCTTCAGCCTCAAAAAGGAAAGCAAGCTACCAAAGGCCAAAAACAGATTGTTGAAGAAAATAAAGAAACACTCAAGTTTTACACCATTATGGCTGGATGCTCAGAGGTATAAAAAATATTTTTCTTGCAGCTTTTGCTACTTATAATTGAATATTTCATATAATATATATATATACTAGCCGCCAAGGTGGCCAGCTTCATTGCCCCATACCTTACTGTTCTTAGTGCAGTTTTGACTACATTTCTGGATTCATTTCAATGAAAATCATGTTTCTTTATTTCAACAGTGTCATTAAATTTATTTAGGTTAGGGTAAACATTTTGGGTGTCATCATAAAAGCCGATGTTGAAAAAGCAAATGGATAAAATGTGCTTTAGCACAATGTATGGTGACATTTTTTTAAATGGGCTATTAGTACCGGTCAACAACAAAAATTTTTTGGGGGGGATTTATGTTCTCATGCTTAAATTCTGATTCTAGACATTGAAAAACACTTAAATTTTCATTTTTAGTTCTTAAAGTTTGCTTTTGTTTGATTTACGTCGATAAGTATATTTTAATTTATTACATAAACGAAAGATAGCAGCACTTTGATTAACCCGAAAGTAAACTGTATTATTATTTGTAACTCTGTAGTATTATTTGTAATATTATTATTTGTTTGCATTATTTTTTGCTCATATGAACATAAAAGCAATACAGAAAATATTCACTTTTAGACATGAATTTCTTATTATTTTACATTTATATGTTATTGTTCATCACAAATCTTGAATGAAAAAGACTTTTATATCCAGCAAAAACTTTTCTGATCATAATTTAGAGTGGAGTTTAAATATATATATATATATATATATATATATATATAAATCAGTGATTTTTGCCAAAAAATTGAAAAATTGCTTTAATTTCTACAAAAGCAAACTTTCATTAAAAAAAAATTTTTCCTTAGTTTTGGCATAGGAGAAACTACAATTTAACATGTAGAAGTCAGACCCAAAAATCATGTTGACCAGTGTAATGCGCCAAGTATTGTGAATTCGATATTTTAAAGCTGTGAAAAATCTTGCATTTTTTGTGTATCCATTATTGTTATTTTGTAATCTAGCTACTGCGCAGCGTGACATGTGCTTGCTCCATTTGACGTCATTGAATTGTGAATTCAATTTTTTAAAGCTGCAAAAAAGTCCAAAAGATCTTACATTTTTTGTGTATCCATTATTGTTATTTTGTAATCTAGCTACTGCTTGACATATGCTTGCTCCATTTGAGATCGTTGAACTATTAATTTGGATTTTTGCACATGTGTTATTGTTAATGCACTAATGTGTACATCTAGTTGTTGCCGTTCGCAGTGTGGAAATATTGTCAATTTTGGTACCGCATATGTTAGTGTATTATATAAGTAGATTTAAAGTATGAAGAAATATTGTGATTGTTACCATTTTTTTCAAATTCTTGCAAAATAAGAATAAAATTGAAAGATTTTAATTCAGGGATAATTTACTAACCACCTCTCAAGAAGTATCTATGCAATTGTCATCTGTTGAATATTCATCTAAACATGCCAGTGTTTTAACCTTTTTAATCTATAGATATCTATAATTATAGAAATATTCTAAATTCATCTATCCCTCATAGAAATGATGGAATCATAAAATGAACATATTAAACATTTTGTTTTAACAGATAATAGTTTCTGGAAAGGCATATGAAAATAATTTTTAAGAAAATGGTAATAAATAACAGTATTTTATCGCTTACTTTACGTATTGTAAAATTATAACAATTTGCTTTCAGTACTGTCATTTTATCAAAATAGGGGACCCTTAATGTAGAACTTTTTATGATGAATTTAATTTATATAAGCACATTAATAGAATATTTTTTTAAATTATGTTACCTGGGAATGTTCTGTAGCTACGTAGCACATTAACCTGCTTTTTTCAAAACTCAACTAGTTTCCTTTCAAACTGGTAGATCACCAGGACACATTTTTATAAGACCCTAGACATAATTGAGGAACCCTCTTTTATGTCTCTGTATTAAAACATGCTTTCATACTGTTAAGGAACCCAAAGAAAATTCAGCAAGGGATTCCAAAAAGTTAGCCTTATAAGTCCTGGGACCCAGAAATCGGTGCTTATAGAAAGATTTTATAGCAGGAGTTAAGGGCAAAATTTGGTTGCTTGTTAAAAAAAAAAAAGTACTTGTGTATTATCCTGGTGGTCTGCCAAAACAAGCAATTTTTTGCCAAGATACATGCCGGACACATGAAATTACTGATGGTTCGCAATACAATTGGCAACAGTTTGACAGCACATTTTACGAAAATATAATTTGGAGGGATTACCGCCAGAATTATGCATAAGTAACCCCCCAAAAAAAGGAAAGAAAAATCACTTCAGCATGAGTTTTTCAATGATGTCTGAAGAGTCTCATGAGTCTGAAGAATGTACTTCTTCAAGTGATTTTTTTCTTCCCTGTTTTTGTCTACTTTTATCATAATTTGACCCCTATGACTTCTGAAAAAAAATTAAATGTTGTGAAATCTGAAAAAAAGTCAAGGTGCGAGTCTAAAACAAAAAGGAAAAAAACAAATTTTCCATCACAGTCTTTAAGAATAAGATTTAGGACTAAATTAATCATTTTGAGATTGCATCAAACCATTTCTGAATATTTAATACATAATGCATAAAAATTTCCTTCTGCAGGCTTTCTACAGACCTGGAAAGTCGGGAAAGTCAGGGATTTGGGGAAAAAGTCAGGAAAATTAGCAGAAATTGAAGAAAGATCAGGGAAATGCAATAAAAATTTAATTTTGCAGTAAAATCAAGGAAATATTTGCTGGTTGAACCTAAGTATAGAAATTGTTTTATTTTCATTTTCTCATTTAACATTATAAATAATTTTTAAATCTGTTCTTTATGAGCATATCTTTTGCAGTTGAAATGTGCTTAATTTTATCCTAAATTATTATCAAACAGGGTTTTTGTGAGAATCCAGTGATGTCAAATAAGATTCTTGTATATATTAATTTTTTTATTATTATTTGTAAAAAAGGGAAAATATATTTGTAAAAAAGGGCAAAATATATATAAAAAAAATTATTAATTAAAGGATGTAATGTTAAAAATAGAAATGCAAAATTCAGGAAAGCACGCTTGATAAAGTCAGGGAAAAGCATGATAGATGTCAGGAAAAGTCAGGGAAGGAAAATCTGTGAAATCTGTAGAAACCCTGTTCTGGGAAAACAAAGTGCTTTCTTTTAATCCCCTCCCTCCCCTGGCTGTCCTTTGGGTCTTTATTCATGAAGAACGTTGTAATTTTCTGAGAATGACAGCTGTCATTACCTTTTTTTCTGGCAATGAGCCTTATTATAGTGGAATAAGTCATGGTGTTTAATTTTTTGGTATTAACACAACTCATGAAAAGAATTAATAAATGATTGCTCACCGCTAGTCTGATTTTTGTTCCCAGAGAGAGAGAGAGCTTGTTGATAGCAGGTGAAGGGAACTTTGGAAGAACAAACAAGTGCAGGTATCTGCTTCAAACTGCAATCGTAGGCATTGTCATAGCCCTCCATAAGCAGATTTGCAGAACAGATCATCACTTTTGCTTATTATTGGTCAAATCGGTAATGGGTCAAATCATCCCTTGTACCAATGATCCAGCTCCACCGCTCCCTCTCCCCCTTGCTAAAATTGATCTTAGAAGTTCTGTCAGGAACATTCTAAGTCCTGTCAAGAACATTAATATAATGTATCCTGTTTCTAATTTATTTTTGATTTGTAAAATCTTTAAAAACGTCCATGAAAAAGAAAAGGTGGGGGGAATAGACTGTGGTAACTGGTGCATAAATTTGCAGTGTCCACTTCTAAAAATGCAGTCAGTGAGTAGCAGCCGCAAATTTTGACCTTTAACCCTCTGAGCGTCTTGGAAATGGGCAAATAATGTAAAGTTGTTTTCACGGTAAAAATTTCATGCAGCTTTAAAATTATTTAAAAAATAAAATTTCGATAGGAAGATTTGTAATTATTAAAAAGTTAACTCCTAAGATACCTATAATCTTTAATATCGAAATATATTTTATGATACCTTGGTGTTATAAATAATTTAAATTATAGATGCATTGCAGTGAAAACTGGAATGAAGTGAACGGGATTTTACGTCTCAGCCGCTTGGAGGGTTAATTGGTGCCACTGTTAGTTAAAGTAAAATACGAAAATGAAGTAAAAATAAACAGAAGCATAATGAATTGAATTAAAAGAGTAAAATAACTTTATATGAAGCACTCAAAATTAAAATATTTTATGTGAGGTTGCTTTGTATAATTCACATATGGGCCACATCCAGCCTGCGCGCCTGATGTGACCCGCCATGGCTTTTGATCTGGCCTGCGGAACCTCGCAAAACCCCGTATAAAACCCATATAAACCATTCAAACTCTCATATAAATCCCAGTTATACAGCCTGCAACTTCGCTAACATTCTGAAGTTTGGCCTGCGACTTTGCTAACATCCTAACTTTTGGCCCGCAACTTTTCAAAGGTTGCCCATAACTGGTGTAATTTATTTTAAATCCAATTTCTTGAATGTATTATGTCTCTGGATTATGTGCTGGCAAATTTTTGCAAAAATATTTTCTTACAATATTTTACATTTTTGTGTTGTAATATTTTGCAAAGTATTGAAGCTTATTAGTTATAAGTTGCTAATTTATTCTGAATTTATTTCAGCTGCTGTATATTGGCTTAATGGTATCAGTGTTTTGGGAATCATTTACACTTCTATATATAGTAAGTGTGCTTTAACTGCTGATTTCATTTTGAAATAACACAAGAATTTATCTCAATTTTTCCTTTTCAGAATAATATATATTATTTTGAAATTATTCTTGTTAAATGTTGACTAATACTTTTTAAAATTGAAATACATGGTTACCACAAATGAATGACTGGGTTTTAAATATTTTCAAATAAACCAAGTGTACTGCAATAACTGATAGACAAGATTAAAGAGAAATATACCAAGTCCCACCAAAAATGTGTGAAACGAACTTTAGTTCGTTTCACACATTTTGTAGTATCACTATGTCAAAGGTTCCAAATGCTGTATAAATGCATTCTCTAAGTTCTTTCAGTTTTTTCAGTATCAATGGCTCATAAACAACATATATGAAGCACTAGGTACATTAGGGCAAAATTTGCCCAAAAAATTTGCCCAATCATTTTTAACCATACTAACCATATATAATTTTGCCGTGTAAAGCTATGCTTACTTCAGCATTTTTTGTTAGCTTTTCACTGATTATGTTAGTCACATCGATCGCAGTATAATTATATATTATATTTTATTTACCTGAGGCTTTGCCATGGCATTCAGTTTTACATCATGTGTTAAAATAAGCAACAAACTTTAGAAATCTATGAAAATCATGGGAATATATATATTTTTTTTTTCCCACAGTAGGGATGAAAGGTAGCCTGTGTGTTAATTCAGGATATAAATTAGCTCCTTCTAAATTTCATTCAAATCCTGCTGGCCATTTCAGCATGAAAGAGTAATAAACAAACAAACAAACTTTCACATTTATCATATTTGTAGTATTAAGACAAAAAACATTCACTGTGTGATATTATAAAGTGGGAGGAACAAATTCAATTACCGATTATGTTTTTCCTGTAACAAAAGTTACTTAAGAACATTTGTAATAAATAAATAAAAACCTCATATATATTTCTTTGATTTTGTTTACCACTTGTTGCAATATGTATAATAGTTTCATAAATATGAATTTACAAAATTCAGCCATTCATTTGTGCTAACCCTGTCTATTTCTACAACCCAAAAATTGTTGATGAGTAAAATAAGTTTTGTATTGGTTGAATTTTTACTGTTTGCATTAAATTCTTTTCTTTTAAGCAGTGGCTATTCATTTTGTGTTTGGGAATTAAGTAATAAATATTTATTTTAGGTAAAATCATACAAGCCAGTACGCTCCCCATGTAAACACGGTGACTGTCGCCAACCATTTTGCACGATCAACAAAGTATTTTAACACATTAAAATTGCACATATATTCCACTAACAAAAACATTACAGCAAAATACACTGTCCATATTTAACCTAAAAAAACGTCGGGAAAAATTCGGTTAGCGGGTGTCGGCTATTTTTTTGGCGATTTTTTTTTTTCGCCAACTCCCGTAATTTGGCGTGTTTTTTTTTTTTGGTCGCCAGATTTTTCCGCGAGCGAAAACAGTTTTACTAAACAATAAATACATAAAATATTCACTCACCTTCACATATCCAAAACACTGATTCAAATATTCCAGTAAATGCATACAAAAAAAAAAAAAAAATTGGCTGTGGGGTACATGAGTTCCTTTCCCACTCCAAAATAAACTCACAAAACGTAATATTCGAACCACGAAACTACGCTAAACAACTACTTAAATTACCTTTTAAACTTACAAAAACTAACATGAAAAGCACATTCTTCGTACAAAAAACCCCCCTCAAAATACAAATTTAGCAAACTAAACCCCCCCATCCCCAAAAATTTCAGTACTGTTCCCAATCACTTTCTTCAATTTCTTCTACATCAATTTCTATCAACTTCAAAAAAAAAAAACCCTCTTTATCTTCCCTACAATAAATTCCAAATACCACTATTTTACTAGATTCGTAAATTCTACCTTTGCAATATTTCCGCTTAGTCAAAAAAGTCTCATCCAAAGAAACAGTCTTCCCAGGACCCCCCAACTTCTTATCTTCATGTGAAACAACGACTTCGCAAACCTCGCGACAAAACGAAAAATAATCAGTAGCCGTACCTGACGACATACCCTTTTCCCCCCTCCTTGCACGCCAAGAATTAATTTCAGTTAATGTAAACGAAATCGGAAGTTTCATAACAAAGCAAAAAATAATAGCCAATATATCTCTTATACTAATGAGAGTTTTCTCAAAAAAAGTATTACTTAAGGGATCTAAAGTTCCGGAACACTTACTCTTTTTTCTATTCTTGCAAACAAATCGATAGCCCACCTTCCTTCCACTATCATTCCAACAAACCATTTCCGAACCACACAAATCACAAAAAAAAAACACTCGTCCTTGCCGGGATTAAACCCACATCAATTAAAAATCCAATACCTTTTCATCACTTTCAAAAATAAAAAACATGCTAAAAATACTAAAATTTACCAACAACGGATGCATCATAAAATTTCTAAAACCACACAATCCAAAACATTAAAACCATTCACTAAAATTCTAAAAAGCAGACGAGGTTCTTTAATATGTCAAAATTTCGTAAAATGTTCCGGACAAATAACTCACGTACCCCACAGCAAACTAAACTAAAAATGACGAAACAAGCTCAAAACATCCCCTTTTTAAAAGTTCCGATCACCGGTTACAGTTAAAAACCGTCAGCCAATCAGAAAATTCGCTTAACAAACATCACAATAGTGTTCAACGCAACAACCAACCAATTTCTTCCAAACAACAGCATCATCCAACACCTCAACTCAATCCACACAGGTTACAACGGACATCGGATTCTAAAGCTAAAGTAAACAAACTTTCGACCAAACTCCAATCTTGGCGACTCATCACCGCTTGGCGACGACACCCGCTAACCGAAGAATCCCCAAAACGTCATTAAGTATAGTAACAGGCAATTTAAAATGAGCAAACAGCGAACCATTTTTAACTAAAAAAACTACAGTGGATTAAGCAACCTAGTTGTACAGCTAATGTAAACTGGGCAAACACTGGCCCGTTTTCAACTCCAAAAAACATCAGTGAATTAAACAACCTAGTTGTACACCTCATATAAAGTCAGTATGATTAGAATAGCACATAAATAGCACTTATGACAACATAAAAACATCAAATATCAATTTGAAATTCACATTAATAACCTTAAACATTGCAAAGATTCATTAAAAAAAAAAGCACTTACCTTTATTTTTTTTAATTAACTGCTCAGAAATGTCCCTAAAACCCACCAGCTTATAACGTAAAACCAGCATGCTTTCTTTTATTTAGTTTTATATTGACACTACATTTCTGACAAACACACACACCGGCTGATAACGTAAAACCAACATGCTTTCTTTTATTTAACTTTATAGTCACACCATATTTCTAACAAACACACACACACATTCCTTTCATATAATAACATAACATATTTCATTCCCTTCCATCCATCCATAACATGAAACAATTTCGAATTCCCAAACTGATGAGATGATACACGTCTCTTTGTGGTTGCCAGTCAAAACTAACATAGGCAGGGTACTTCACTCCCGCTGTGCATCGCTCATGACGGCGCCAGAACGATCACCAAATGAAACATGTAAACAATCATTTATATGTAAACAGCACCGAATACGGAATATAGTCCCTATTTTATTTTTTAAATGTTGAAGAGTTATGTAATTTTCATAAAGATAGTTTCATTTTAAATTCTTTTTCACAAAATATGTACAGTTGAATCCTGCTATTCTGAAAATCTGCCTTTTTCATACAGAGTTCAGGAAAACTACTGATATTTTTTAAGTTAAAAACAGGAGAAATTAAAAAGGCGTTCATGAGAAAACTTATATTTATTTATGCCTGAAACCAAATTGGGTGAAAGCTGGTTACTAACATAACACATCATCTCCGTTTATATAATTGCTACACTTAATTTATGCCTTAACAAGTCAATGCATTGATATTATTTATGAAATCTGCCTATTCCGAATTCCTGCTAAACCAAACAGTGTTCGCTCTCAATTAGTTTGGAATAGTGGGACTCTACTGCTTTTCACTATGTTAAAGAAAATAAATCGTAAAACAAGCCACTTGTTTATTTAATATTTTTGTTAGTGGCAAAATGCCAGTAAGTATTTATTTATAAGATAAAAAATAAAATCTTCATGAGTTTTTCCTCCCCAACATATTAAATGAATGTGCGAATAATAGCACGTTTTTATAAATATTGTAAATGGTGAATGAAAAGCATGATCAAAATATGTTGTCAAAAGTTAGAGCTCTTAAGGCGCAAAAAATAAAATAATAATAATAATAATAAATCTAAAATTCTTCTAGATTTTATTTACGCACTCGGCTGGAAGAAATTCAGATTTATTTTAAAAATCTATTCAATCAATTCTGCCATATAGAGGAAAATGATAACTGTAAGTGCTCATATAGACTCCTGTTCGCATAATTTTGTTGCTGAAAATTGCATCCATTGTTGTTTGGCCCCTAGTGGTGAAATGTTTTGGATGAGTGCTTATTGGAAAATCTAAAGTATCTATTTCAGTTATGAAATCGGATCCTTGATCGGCATTTAATTCTATGTTAAAATCTCCTACTAAAACAGTCTTACAATCATCCTCTTTCAGTAACGTTTCGAATAGAGCGTCTAATTTATCTTCATGAGAAATTCGAGGACTAGCGTATGTATCTGTAAATCTCACTTTATCTTGAATGTATGCAATGACCATTTGAACACCATTGACCTGGCTCATGTAGGCATGGGTAAAGTTTTTCATATTCTTCTTATAAAGTTTTCCTCTGTAAAAATCATAACTCCAGATGGCTTTCTGTTTTGGAAACCACTGTCTATCCCTTTGACCAAAGTGAATCCTGGTATTTGAAAATCATCTGAGGGGATAGTCCATGTTTCCATTAGCAACTCCAGATGGCTTTCTGTTTTGGAAACCACTGTCGACCAAAGTATTGCGTTAGCAATATCAAATCACTCTGCAGAAAACATGAATCATATGGAAAAGTGACTACAGCACGCCTCGCAGACAAAATCCCATTCTTGAAAGAAATAGCACCCGAGTGCTAAAACATTCTGCCTAAAACTAATAATCTTAATTTTATGTTAAAATGGAAAGCAGCCTATCACTAAACAGGCTACAGCAGCTTCTAAAGAAACTAAACCAAGCAACTACAAAGTAGCAACTCTACGGTCTGAACATTCCTTGGAATAATCAACGGATTTACATTGCTTCACAAGCCAATACCAGTGATTCAGCACCTCGGCATACTTGATTTAATCAACCAACAGTGGGATTAGTATTGCTTTATATAGGCTTTTGTTGATAGATATGAAATATTTTATTTATTTCTAGACATTGCTTGATCATGAACTTTATTGTATTTCTTGATGAACATACTGTCTGCATACAAGAAAGCAAACTGTAATAGATAATGTCTGAAATGGTTCCAAACAGGTTCTTAGTTTGGTAATATTTTATTGAATTTGCCATTAAAAATAAATCTACATAACTAACTTGGCAGTATCATTCCAATTTCTAAAAAAATTAGAAAAAAAAAAATCTACGCTATTTTGATTTAATGGTGAATAAAGCACAATTATTTACACATTTACATGCTACAAAATGGAAAATTTGTCTATGTCATGAGTAGAACAATAATTTTAGCTTAAATTAGAAGCAAATACAGTGAAACCTCTCCGAGCGGCCACCCCTGTATAGCGTTCACCCCTCTAAATGGCCAATTTTTCATGGCACGGATTTTTCGGATTAAAATAACCTGTATCAGCGGCCATCCAACCCCCTCAAAATGGTCACTGGATCACTCATTTCATATTTCGGGAAATTCTACTCACTCCATGCTTTAATTTTGAGCAGAAAAAATCGAGGTCAGGTTCATGGTTGAATATAAGACCCAGGAATAACTTGCGAAGTCCATTGAAGCAAAAATGCCATTTACGTCTATGTTCACGCCAGTTTCATTTTATTAGTTGGTCAGTGATCTGAGTTGCAAATCGGAAAGAAAGTTAGGTGAATTATTTAACTGCGTAAAAACGTAAATCAACAAAGTCATTAAAGAAAAGGATTTTGTTTTGAAAGAATGCGAAGATTTCAAATTTCTTGGTGTTGAACGATTGAGATCTGCTTCTTAAAGTAAAAAACGAACCTGAAAAAATGGTTGCTTCATAGAAAAGTAAAAATGTAAAACAGGCACATATCGTATCTTTTTTCAAAAAATGTAAGACAGCATTCACAAAGTACTAGTTTCTCTTTAGATAAGTTTTAAATTTCATTTTAAATAAGGAATATGTGTCAGACTTGCTTATATTTTGCATTATAAGCAGTTATCTAATAATAGTAAATAAAAACTTTCAGAGCGGCCAAATATTCTCGGTACGGTGGGGTGGCCGCTCAGAGAGGTTTCACTGTATCTGAAAAGTTTTTGTAACAATATTATCAATCGTGACAGTGCTTCACGGCTTGAACTACTCAAAGCTAACTACTAATCAAAACATTTTTATTCATCTCTAGATTTTCAAGAATTTTTAATTTTGATATATGCCATGCTTACAATTTCTTTTCCATTTAGGTTTTGACTTTATTTACAATTGCAATATTTGTTGGAAGTCTTCAATTTATGAGCTATATGGCTAGAGCAACTTATTCAGAGACTGGCCAATTACTTGATGGAGGAATTGATCTTAATATGGAATCGGGTATCGCTGAGTAAGTTGAAAATACCATTTGTTGTATAAGGAGCCTTATAGAAAACTCCAACAGGGTGTCGACAGATCAGGGAAATCATGGAAAAATCAGGGTACTTTATCAATCTGGAAAAATCATGGAAATATCGGGGAATTTTGCAAAAATATTTAAAAATCAGGGAACTTTCGTTTTTGCCTAATGAACTAGATCATTTTTAATTGTCAATCTGATGTGCGGCTCCGTTCTGGATTACACGATACTTAACTGATGCACAGATACAGACATTTTACGAATCCGAAACCAGAATACAGATCATACGAGAACATAGAAATATGAATCTGAAACTCAAATGATGAACGCACTATCACTGTACGAATCCGAAAAAGCGCATGTATTCGGACTCGTTCTGAGATGCGGATCATACAAGAAACCGGATATGCGAATCATATCGGCATGTGAATCAATTTCGCATGTGAATTGCTTCCTGAATAAAGTCATAGGTAAAATGAATGGTAAAAGATAATTTAGTCTTCTACTGCACCATTGTGTTTTTTAAAGTGATGGGACATTTGAGTGATGCCAGCTAAGCTCCCCTTAGCTGGCATCACTCAAATGTCCCATCACTTTAAAAAACACAATGGTGCAGTAGAAGACTAAATTATCTTTTACCATTCATTTTACCTATGACTTTATTCAGGAAGCAAGCAAGACTTTTTTTTTTTTTTCTTTTAAATAGAGAGTGCTCATTTTTAAGCCTTTTTACATATTTTTTAAAATTTGAAACGATACATTGATTGAAATAAAATAAGTTGACTAGGTGGCCATTTTGTTTTTATCAGTCATCCTTACGCTTAAAATAGAACACTATCTTTATAAAACGAGGAAACTTTCTGCTACATATTGTCTTTTAGTGTTCCACTAAATTTTACATTTGTATTTATGAAACTGATTTACAATTTTATTAATATTAAGCATTTTTGTGGTTTTCTATTATTTATTTCCCTATATGAAGCATTCACCTGTTGGTGCATGATACACAATGTTGATTTACATGAAAGATTATGGTATGTATATATAATTTTCTGGAAATTTGATAAAGATAGTCAGGGAAAAATCAGGGAACTTTTTTTCTCAATTTCTGTAGCCACCCTGTCCAAATGGAACAACTTATTTGTGTCCTGCTGTAATAAATAAGTTATTTCATTCGTATATCTGATTTCTCTGAAATATGAGCATTCTGTTTGTTTTTCATTCTTAAGTGAATTGTTCAATGTCTGTTTTATGCTGTAACATCTGAAATTAATTTGATTATTATTTATTTAAAAGAGTAACAAGCATAAGTGTGAAGTATCCAAATTATTATTTTTGTTATATCATCTTTTAAAATGAAAAATATTTTGTAAAAGTAAGATAAATTTAACAAAATAAAATTGAACTTAATTATTAAGATGCAAAAACTGTTTATTTGTATTAGATTCCAGTTTGATAGTTTGCTCTTAATATTCTTCTAATTATTAGTATACTAATATAACCGGGGTTCCCACTTGCTTAAAAAGATTCAAAAACGTCTATATATATTTTCCTTATTTTCCTCAAAAAAATCATTAAAATTTCATAAAAACTTAGTTTCATCCTTACTTTACCTCTCTGATGAATTTCATTGTCTTTTTTTTATCTAGTTCTACAAAAACATTTGTTATGTGATTTTTGAAATGAAGAACTTGCTAACTGCCTAAAATACACTAGTACCCTATTCTGCGTTGGTTCCAAAACTTCTATGCATTGAGACCTACTTCATGTACAGAAACCCATTTTTTAGTAACTGAATCTATAGTGGCCCATTTCGTCTTCAATACATTAAATTTTTTCAGATACTTGACTAGCAAACTCTCAAACGGTGCATTTTGGAAACATTCACGGAAAAATAATTTTAAAACTTTCTAAAATAACTAGGGATATAACAGAGTGATTTTACTGGATATCTGAAAACCAAAGCTCCTTTGGTTGCCGGATACAGATATCCGGCACTAAACATGTATTTAGTTATTAAGTGTGTTTTTCCATATTTTTTATATAATGACATCAGAACAATAAATTGCAAACATCATTAAAGTATTTTTTAATAATTTACAAAAACTAAATATCTTTACATACATATACATAAAAAATGTTACTTAAAATATATAAAATGTTAAAATTTCTTTTTATGTGTGCACTATTGGCAGAAACGAATAAATTTCAACCATGACACATTTATTAATGTATCTATAATTGCAGATTATCTTCATTAAGATATCTATTTTGATAAGATACGTATGATGTACAATGTGTGTTAATTTTTTTCAAACATAAATATTTCACAGACACATTTTAAGTCTACATAAGATATGTGCATTTAACTTTAAAAATCAATTGAAACTTGCAGAAAATCATAGTTAAGTCTATGTACATGTACATATTTTATGTAGATTTAACTTTAAAAATCAATTGAAACTTGCAGAAAATGATAAATGAATTTAAATAACTAGATTCAGTTAAAAAACATGCAAAATAAAGGTTATTTTTTAATTATTAACCCCTTCGCGACGGGGAAGCACAAATGCCCACTTATCTTTGAGACCGGCAGTCTCTTTCACGTCTGTCCAAGGCTGGAGAATTTTTTGCTATTAACCCTAAATCCATGAAATTACAGAAATATCAACGTGTTGTTTAATAATGTTCCGTAGAGTGAGTATTTAAACGGTTCTGTAATTATATTTAAACGTTTATTGCTGGCACGTATACGTGACAGTCGGCGCGAAAGGGTTAAGTATTGGAGACTTTGATAAAGGAATGCTCAGTAAAAGATTGTCATTTAAAAAAAAGATGAAGATTGAAAATTTCTCCCTGCCTCTGTAAATAAATTTTGAAGACAGAATAATCAGAGTTTTTGTTATTATTGAATTTCCGGAGCAAATTTTAAATAATGGAGAAACTCCATGGGTAGAGTTTAAAATTGCATTATTTCTGGGGTGATTTCTGGGATTACCATGAGAGAAATCGCATATACTGAATGCACATATTTTTCAAATGATACTCTGTCTCTGCACAGTGCTTATAATTAAACTTCCCATGTAAACAGCAGTCTACAGCTGATAAGGATGAGAAAATCACCTCGAAATTTGCACATGGACACTACATGTGATATCTTAAGTTTGTCTGTTTTTCTTTTTAGTTCAGAAAATGTGTGCTAAGCAGCACTTTGCAGCATGAAATCAACTCTAAATATTAGCCTAAGTAGTTATAAATGTGCTCAAAAACTACTGAACAAATGTTGAAATTGTGTGTTTATTTTAAATGATCCATTTCCAGCATTAAATTTGCTGTTTTTTTTTTTTTTTTTTTTTTTTTCCAGTTAAAAAGCGTATCCCTCTGTTTTATGTATCACCTCATTAAGAATGTTCAAATATGATTTTCCATCCTGTCCCATGCATATTATAGATAGAACTTAGAGTACAGCCGGATATCCGGTTGTTATGATTCAGATATCCGGCAGTATTTCGGATATTGAAAAATCAGCCAGATAGGCCAGATATTTGTTACATCCCTAAAAATAACACACATGAAAAAGGCACATATCAGTACAATCGCTTTTTGTTGAGTGTTCTTGTTACACATTACTGGGTTTGTTGCAACCCGCCTTTGTATATTGTAAATTTGATGAATAATTGAATGTTAAATCCAATTATCAGTTCATGCTATTTCATGAGGTCACATTTGTTATTATAGTAAGATGTGTTTTGCATTGCATTTTTATTTGAGTCTGCGAATTAAGTTTTGTTTTTTTTCTTCCCCTGTTGGTGATGGAAAGAGATATACAATACGATTCATTTGAATTAAATGTGTTTCAAAGTGAGCAGCCATATGGTCTTAACATTTTGATTCCTTCAGTTTAAAACTGAATTGATTGATTTACAGTTAACTTAAAATGAAAATAGGAATGTGGGCAGTTTTTGTTTTAAGAATAAATATGTTTGTATTCAGATTTTTGCTCTTCCAATTTTATGTATTCAAACTTTTTTATTAGAATGCATTTTCTTGTTAGATTAGATTTATTAATGAAATTTCTGAATGGGTTTTGGATTAAAAAACTCTTTTTAAACTTTTTGGATTAAAATGCACTTTGGTAAATAAAACTTCGATAGAAATTTATAAAATTGCTTATAAGGAAAGAGTGTCAGGGTTTGCATTGAAGAGCTGTAGCACATATTCTACCCTCTTTTTCCACAAAATTACCCATTTTCTTCTTTTCCCTAAGCATACACCTCTTTTCTTTAAAACCTACTTTTATTTCACTGTGTTAGCCTTATGAATGTTCTCAAAATGTTATTGAAAAAGAGCCCAGAGAATTGAACAAGAGACCCCCCCCCCCCCTCCGAATAATTAACCCACAAATTTAAGAAGCCTGCGTGACATCTGGAACATAGTCTGATTATTTCTTTGAATAAGTTGTTGACAAAAAGAGGGAAATCTTTTTTTTTCCCCCACTTACCAGATTAGTTACACAAATGTATATTCCTGATATGATTTATTTTGTCTAATATGTTGCATGCTGTAATTATGTTTTATTTATTTATTTATTTTCAGGCACTTAAAAGATTTGATTATATTAACCTCATCAGTCCAAGTACTTTCCTTATTGTCAAATTATTTTTGGTTATTTTTGCTCTTGGTAAGTTGAGTTTTTCTTTTTTATAAGTATATATTAGAAAATTTTTGTACTCCATACTTCTTGCTTTCATTTATTAAATGCAAATATTTTAATTTTATATATGATAGTGTATTTTTCTTCTTTTGTAAGAGCTCTTTATATATTATCTAACCTGTTATAATGTGTATCATATATTGTTTTCATCTTATCTTAAACCATACTTAGTAGGCGTAATATATATCATCATTTTTTATAGATTATGTATTAAATTTACTCTTTATTGTAAATTAAATTGTTTATTGTCTAGCCTCCTTTAAAAGTTATGCTCATTTGATAATTTTGGCAGTATTTTGTCTGAGTTATCATTCAAATTATCATTCACAAAGTTTTATGCTTCTGATACTTATTTTATTATTATTCATTTCCATTTAGGTAAAATTTGTTTTTTTGCTCTTTTATTATTTTATTTTATTTTGATTAAAGAACTAATTTTAAAATGTTTATAAAAACCCACATAATATTCTGTAGAATTACATACACATGCAATATTTTCTATAGTATAATAAACATCAGTAACATATTTAAATTTCATTATGATTTACATATTAAGGGAAATTTTTACTGCGGGCTAACTAAAATTCTAAATGTGTTTCAACTTCATTCGAAAATTATATGTGTTTTTAGAAATATAATCTCTAATCATAAATATAGAATAGAGTCTCTGTGTACCAATAGTATTAAGGCCAATAACATAACATACCTATATAAAACAGCTCTCAAATACAAATATCCTGGTAGATTTCTAAAATCAATAATATACCCAATTTGTGATAAATAAAACTGTATGTCCAAATTAGATTATTGGATGGTGAGGATGGGGTTGGTTGTTGGTTATTTAAAAAAAAAAAAATCATAAAATATATATTTGTATATTTTATACAAAAGAATTCATTAAAAAAAATACAATGTAGAATTGTTGATCACTGATACATTTTCTTTTTGAGAGAGATATATTTTTTCTCTACTGTACCATATATAAGCCTTATTAAATGCAATTTTACTTATACTGCATACAATACTATCAGAACTAATAACAATTAATACTTGAGTAAATTATTTTTATTATAATTATTATGATAATTAATGTTAATTACAAAATTTTTCCCCAACTCTTTTTTACACTCTTTCCTTAGTACTTCCTAGCTATTAAAGCTCGTACTACGTTGCTCATGGGTTAGCTATACTCAATTTTTTTATTTTTTTATATATTTACTATTACTATAATTATTATTCTTTAATATTATTCTTATTTCCCCGTCCCCTTCCATTTACTGAGTTTCTTAATAAATTTACATAGTTTTGGCAGAATTTTGTCTGTTTTTATTTCTCATACTTTTTCTCCTTGGCTCTAGCTGTTTCTATCTTTATTTTTGTTGATTAATTTTCTCAGTTGGCAACGATTTCTAGTCTTGTCAGTTCTTCCTCCTCCATGTTTGGTTGGCATTCATGCTGTTTTTTTTCTTATAGCTATGGTCGTGCCCCCAGGTCACGTAAAGCAACTTTGTCAGGTGACCTGCAGAAACCTAGCTATTTTTGTTTTTCTTTAAATTGAAATGTGAGTACGGTGGTACTTGATAATGGAGTACTCCATTTCAATTTTACTCTCCATCTCCACTTCATTGCATGGGATCGAACAATTAGGCTTACGCCCATGTGATCTTGCTTGGCTTGTCCTCCCACTTCTCTGTGGCTTTAACAGCTCTGTTTTATACAATTTCTTGCCTCTGGATTGTCAATTTTTTATTTCATGTTTTCAGTTTTTTCAGTACTTTTTTTTGTCATCATGTGCTACTACTTAATGTTTTACTAGGGATTCCATATTACGTAAGTTTAGCTATATATATATATATATATTCTCTAAGAAAATGAAGGAAAAATTAATTTAAAACGTGCATAAATGGCATGTTTTAACTGTATGAAATTGTTTTAATTGAAAAGAACTTTGTTCCTTCTCTAACTTTTGATGTATCACTATTTGCTGCAACAATGCCATGTATTGACTCAAAAATCATGATTTGTGAGTTACGACGCTGTTGCAGCAAATGAGAGCTATAGTCTCATAGAAAACCACCAATAAAGCATTTCTATATAAATTTAAGATTCTTTAACCATTTGAGTGCTGGGCTTCCTGAAAGCACTGCATGTTCCAATGCAATTTAGTGCAGTGCAAAAAAACATTCAGGATTAAAAGGATTAAATTGGAGTTTTGTGTGAAGTATTTCATATTTTTATAAGTCAAATTATCAAAAATACATGTTTATGCTTCTGTTAGTAATTTACTGTGTTTTCGATCGAATTTCATTTGTTCTTTTATCAAGTAACAAGAAACTACGTAAACTTAGTACAAATAAAATACAAAATAATAAAATATCAATATTATTAACATTATTTAAAAAAAAAGAAATTCAAATATTTATTTTAATTATAGCTTCATGTAAAATTGCAGTGCACAATACAAAACTCAGGTACTTTAACCAGTCAACCTCTTTCTTTCTTTGGAATTTAAAGTATTCATAATTAGGGCCCTATAAAATATGCAAGAATGCGGAATTTTGCATAATGTGAAATTCTCCGCATAAAACAATGGTTTCCACATAACACTGCATTCTTCGGCAAACTTTTACTACTTAATTTTTCTTCAAAAACCGTTTGTATCCCCCATTTGGAAATGCCACAAACCAGTAGCGAAATCGAATGTTTATTACTGTCCAAAAATGGACATCTTCCAAAAGCGAGGATTTGCATTTTTCCAACCTGGTTTGAAATTTATGAAAGTGGCTCCCTGTGTTTGACCCAGACCACTAG
This sequence comes from Cheiracanthium punctorium, assembly GCA_038373885.1. Lineage (NCBI taxonomy): Eukaryota > Metazoa > Arthropoda > Arachnida > Araneae > Cheiracanthiidae > Cheiracanthium > Cheiracanthium punctorium. The sequence continues at coordinate 89,384 of JAWZYV010019781.1, read as the reverse complement.
TTCAACATGAATGTTGATGATGAACTCTTCAACAATATTCCAGGATTGGATGATTCACAAATAAGACTTGAGTATACTGCTTACAAGGGGTATGTTATTCTGAAATTTTTGTAACATTTTGGAATTCAGAGGCTATTTCACAGAGGTTTCCAGAACTAACAGTCAGTGCAAAGCAAATATTCTGGGTTTTGCCTGATTCTGTAGACTGGGAAACAGCAATTTCCTGTCGCGGCCAAATATTTCCAAAACAGAGGCAGAGTTTGAAAGAATCATTGGTTGCCGGACTAACATCATTTTATTTTAATAAACTTTTGTTCAAAAGACACTGTTTTTAAATGTAAATTGCAATATTGCTTTTCTTTTCAATATTAATATCTCCCTATTCATCTGCATCATAAATTTCTGTAAATACCGCATAATCTTAATAAACTACCGCATCGAGGCTGCATAATTCCGAAAATTTTTCAGCATATTTTGTAGAGCCCTATTCATAATCATATTTACTGACTCACTATGCTTCAGTGTTAGCAAACTAAAATATATATATATATATATATAGTAAAAAGGCATAACTTACGAATCAACATAGCATCCATATAGCAGATACAAAATTCTAAATATCCATGGAATGATAGATGTTTTGACGTTTACTTAAGGATACAACCTAATGTTTTTGGAATGCCGAGTAAAGTATAAACAGTCTTGCTAAAAAAATGAAAATAAAAATACAATGGTTGTACATACTTTGTGTAAAGTATCAAAACTGTTTTGTTTAGAGAGAAAATAACAATTTAATATGATTGACCCTAGAATCAAGTAAATTTCATAAAATTACACAGTAGAATGCTCAAGTTAGTTAGGTTTTTTTTTCTATTCTTTACTACAGTACTATATTTGCTGTATTTAGAGTTAAAAGTAGCTTGATTTTATTAAAATTATTTTATATTAACGTTAACTGAAGGGTCTGCAGCTATAAGCAGACAGTTCTTTATTAGTGTTGTTGTTTTTCAGATTTAATATTTGGGTTAATTCTGTTTTCCTTTTCTTACAATACTTACACATTGATACATTGTCACTTAAAAAATGATTGAATTAAACAATGGAGCTCTCTCCTTATTGCTACAAATCCGATTTTTATTGAAATTATTAGTATTAGTAATAGGCAAATATTAATTTAGTGTATATCTAATGTACTGAAATGCACTGTAGATAATTTGCATTCTAACAGTGCAAATGTATTAACAAAAACCCATGTGATGTAGGAATTTTTTTAACCTTTTGTTTTGCCCTTGACACCCTGCCATTTCTAAGTCTAAATTATTTGATGGCCTACAATTTCACAAAATTACGCTTTTTATTTTTCTTCTTTCTTCAAAGAAATTTGCTTTAAAAGTTTCGTTTAAACATAAATTAGGCCCAACCATGGCTGAGTGGATGATAAGCCACTGAACATGGTAGACATCTGAAATGTGAAGGTCCTGCTTTAGGGCGTAGCTGTCGCTTTAATGGTCTGCAATTTTAGTAGATTTCATCCAGATGTAATGTGAATATGCATTAGAACCCCTTCAAAAGTCATCTGGCCAAGGCATCTCTCCTTAGACAAATGCCACTCATGTAGGCTTGCCATAAGAAACATTGATTATAAATTTATAGAGATTTATCATTGAGTATTTAGCAGAAGGTGGATTTCTGCTAAATCCAATCACATTTATCAATCCACAAATTTTAAATTGTTTACTCATTGGATGTTTGTGGAAGATTATTTACTAATCCAGAAATTTAACATTGTTTATAGAAAAAGAGTGTCCCCCCCGTCCCCTCCAACAAAAATAAATCATTTAATAGGTATATATATATATATATATAAATTTCAATGGCACTATTTTATACTTTCCAGTAAACTTCTTTTAAGAAATTAGTTACCTGACTAGACACTAGAAATTAATCAGATATTAATAATCACCATCTAATTTTTATTTTTCATCAGGTGGTCTGTAAAACTTACCATATGGTGTACTGCATCAAAACATCTCAAGAGAATTACTACAAAACACTTTTCAAATTTTATTTCTATATCAAAAAGTAGTTTTAAAGTGAGACTCTATTTTGCTTAGAATTTATTTACTTTTAGTTAAGTTTAAGAAAAATAATTAAGTTTTAGAAAATTTAATATTAAAGTTTCCTTTATTTTTCGCTATAATAATGAATGCAAACTGCTGTGATTGTCATTTGAAATTAGTATGTTATTTATTTAGATTCACAAATTGAAGTTTTAAAATTTACTGGCCATTGCTTGAGATTATAAATACAGTAGTGTCTGTGTTACTTATGCAAGGCATGCATTCCAAAACCCCTCGCGTAAGTGAAAATTTCATGTTGTGAAATAGGGTATATGACGTTTTGAAACACACTCATGGTTACTTACCAGAGTACATTACCAGAGTAGTTTTTCATTATGATGAAGTAATTTAAAATTCGTTTTTTTTTTTAACAAAAGACATACTTGGGATTTTTTTTTTTCTTTCCTCAATGACAAAAATTTTAAATCATGAGAAAAATCTGTCTTATAAATTTAAAGTTCAGACAAAAAAAAAAAAAAAAGGAATATGTCGCAACTCTCAGCGACCGTGGAATTGCAAATGGTAGACCTTCCTTTTTCCGAGCGGGTATTTTATTATTCTGAGGCGTTTTGCTTGTTCTCGATCCACTTGCGATAAAAGAAAGCATACTCAATAGATACACAATCAGATTTTCTGGATTAACACAATTTTTAATATTTACACAGAACTATGTACAAGATAAGGCAAATATCCCATCATAGAGAGATAACTAAGTAAATGCAACTTCACATTTGTTTCCATCGAGAGGAGACACACATTTCTACCTCTCTCTCTCTACATCCGTTCGAAAACTCTCTTTTTTCTTTCCTCGCCCCCTTCTCCAAGCGAGAGCTTGCTGAGTCGGGGGTGACGTCAACTAGGGTCAGGGGTCAGCATCGACTGCTTTTAAATATGTTAGCGGATTATGATCAGTGATGATCTCCACTGTCCCCCCGTGAATCCACTTATCAAATTTATTGAGTGCAAAATGTACTGCCCAAGCTCCTTTTTCAATACTCGCCCAATTTTGCTGAGTTTCAGTTAACTTTTGGCTGGCAAAAGCTATGGGTTTGTACTCCCCATTCTTGTCCTTTTGTGTCAGACAACACCCAACAGCTAAATTGGAACTATCGGCATGCACCTGAAATGGTTCTGAAAAATTAGGTGTCGCCAAAGCAGTAACCCCACACAAAAATTTCTTTAGCTTTTTGAAAAGCTTCCTCATGCTCTCCTTTCCATGGAATATTGGTACTCGGTGAATTTTTCTTGGTCAAATTGGTTAAAGGTACCGAAATCTGAGCAAAATTAGGGATATATGCTCGATAAAAACCCATAAGCCCTAACACTGACCTAACTTCCTTTTTGGTAGTTGGTTGTTTTAAATGTTTAATAACAGCAACTTTTTCTTCATCTGGGGCGTGTTTCCCCCCTCCAATTTGATGTCCTAAATATTTTTTCTCCGTCGCCGCAAAAGTACGTTTTTGTAACCGAACGGAAAATCCTAATTTTTCCAGATGACTGAAAACATTTTCAATGTGTTTCATATGGTCAGCGAAAGTTTCTGAAAATATGATAACATCATTGATGTAGGCCTGCGCGTACTCACTGTGCTTTTGTAAAGCTAAATTCATTTCCCTTTGAAATGTGCCGGCTGCGCCTGATAAACCGTAAGGTATAGTTTTAAATTGCCACTGTCCTGAATGTGTGGTAAAACTTGTTAAAGGTTTGCTCTTTTCTTCCATGGGGATCTGCCAGTACCCTCTTAAGAGATCTATGCTGGTTAACCATTTAGCTGACCCTGCAACATAAATTAACTCTTCCCGATCTTTCATAGGAAAGCTGGGGACCTTAGTCACCGCATTTAACCCTCTAAAATCCACACATAACCGAGTCGTTGCATCTTTCTTTGAGACACAGACAACTGGATAGGCAATTTCTGCGTCTGAAGGTTCAATTAACCCCAAACACAATAATTCTTTTACCTGTTTATCTACCTCTTTACGATATGCCATTGGTATTGGATAACAATGAGGCTTCTTCCTACTCACTCCTTCTAATAATTCTATTTTATGCACCCCAACCTTAGCTGGCTGTACTTCTCTGGTAAATAAAGTTTTATACTTAAGAATAATTTTTCTTAAAATGTCCGACTCCTCCCCTTTCAGTTCTGGCAATTTTAAATTATCCAAAGTAGTACCAAAAATTTCTGGAATTTTCTGTTTATAAGGTACGTTTTCTACCTCCCCAAATTCTTCCTCACCTTCAAAAATCATAATAATTGCATTAGATCTTACAACATATTGTCTAATTTTGTTTTGATGGATATGTTTTCTAGACCCGTCCTCCATTTTAACTATAAAAGAATGAAGACCCTTTTGCTCTTCAATAATCGCCGGACCTTGCCATCTTGCATAGAGTTTATTCGATGAGTCGGGAATTAACACAATTACTCTGTCCCCTATTTTAAATTTCCTATCGCTCGATCGTAAATTATAATATCGGGCTGTCCTTTGTTGTTGGACACCAGCTATTAAATTTGCCTGCTCCGCCGCATATTCGAGTTTTGCTTTCAACTCCTGCAAATATTTAGAAACAGGGGTCGTGCTTAGTTTCAATCCCTTGTGTTCTCCTGTCCAAGTGTCCTTTAAAATTGATAAAGGGCCTCGCGGAGGTCTTCCATACAAGTTGGAAAGGTGCCACCCCAGTAGTACTGTTTGGTATTTCTCGATACGCCCACAGCACATAAGGCAAAAATAAATGCCACTTTTTCCCTTCGCTCCTTATAACGTGATGTAACATCCGTTTAAGGATGGAGTTATCCACTAATCCATTGCTCTGGGGGTATTGGGGTGTGGAAAATCTGGGACTAACTCCTAGCCGCTTTTCAAATTCCTTAGTTAATTCCGCCTTGAAATGCGTCCCGTTATCTGAAGCAATGACATTCGGGATTCCCGTTCTACGAAAAAATTTCTAACAACGCTTCACAGGTTGTCTTAGCTGATAAATTAGTAATCGCAACCGCCTCTGCCCAACGACTATGGACATCTACAAGACAAAGAATAAATCGGTGACCTTTAGAGCTGATCGGCTCAATGGGACCTATTAAATCTACATTTACGACCTGGAATGGCAGTTCAGGTCTCGTAACGGGAGTAATTGGGGTTCTATCTTTTACTTTTACTGGTTTTGTCAACTCACATTCATGACAACTGCTAACAAAATCATGGACATCCCTCTTTAAACCTTCCCAATAAAAAGAGTATCGTATTCTTTCTGCTGTTTTCCTTTCCCCCATGTGTCCAGCAAAAGGAGATTCATGAGCTAATCTTAAAACTTCAGCCCTCTGCCTTTCGGGCAAAACCAATTGAGCACAATTCTCCCCAAGAATTTTTTCCGCGTGAAAGAGATATCGGTCAGATACATAAAAATTGCCCTTCTTTTTTCTTCCTAACTCCCACTGCCTAACAAGCTTTTGACACTCTCTTTGCTGATGCAGAAAAGATAAGCTTTCACTGTGATTGATTTCATCACCATGTCCACCTTCGTTATCTCCCTGCTCTTTTTCAACCTCCGAAATGCAAGAATCACCCGTTTTGACTTGAGTTGCTCTCCCCCCTACACAATCATTCCCTGATTCTACAGCTTCGCTGGGCGGAACGTAATTTTCGCCTTGACTCACATTACTTTCCCTCTTGTCTCCGGGGGGGTCCCTACAATCTAATCCTAACTCACTTTCCTGTAGTCTTTTTATTATAGCCGGAGGTATCAACATATCTTCAAGCAATTCAGGAGCGATAGCACACAATACCTCTTCATGAACAATATTCGTTCTACCATCCTTAGCTATCGCTAAAGGGATGTTTACTAAAGGACATTTTATTGCTGGGCCAAAAATGCCTTTTAAATAAATTGAGGGCTTGTCCCTGATATCTATCTTCGGGACAACACCTCTTCTAATTACTGTTATTTCCGATCCTGAGTCCACTAAACAATTCGTGACCACCCCGTCAACGCTAATGTCAATTCTTTCTAATTTACACAATTGATTTTTTACTGTGTTTCCCTCTGGTTTTGACTAATTTACTAACTCTGGCAATAACTGCTCCCTCTTCGATCTCATTGTCTGAGTGAGGATCTTTTTCTACCGTCTTTGCTCTGGCTGATTTAGCGCTTGTTGTATTTTTGTTTTGGGAATTCCTATTTAATCTCCAACAATCCTTTTTTAAGTGGTTCTTTCCCCCACAGTGATAGCAGAAAAAATCCTTTCCACCCCTTCTGTTCAGATCTATTCTACCTTTTTCCTCATAATTTCCCTTATTGGAATTCTTAAAATCCAAATGTTTCTCCCAGTCCTTACTAGTTTCTCTTTTATGCCCATTTTTAGGAGTATGGTATGGTTTTCCCTTTGCCGTGTAAAACACATCTATTTCCTGAGCCAACTCTTTAGGTTTAAACCAATTATCTCCTTGCCTAACCCCTATGTGTACAGCCGTTTCTGAGTCAAGCGTTTCAAATATTCTGTCAGCCACTACCAGCTGCTTTATAGTCTCAAAATCTTGTACCTTCCTCAACTTACAATAGTAGTCCCACATAGAAGATAATCTAGAGGTGAATTGGGCAAATGTCTCACCGGACTCCCTAATCGCTTTTTTAAAATTTTCCAAACATGTTCTAGCTGACGGTTGGAACTCCCTTAAAACTACTTTTTTTAACTCCTCATAATTTTCATACTGTTCCCCTTCGACATATGACAGTAATGGAGCCGCTTTTTCTCCTAACAAGCAAAGCAAAATTTTCCCCTTTAATTCATCTTCGACCTGTTCACTATTGAATGCTTTTTCCAGACTAGTGAAAAAATAATCCCAGCCTTCCGCTTTGTTTTGGAACCTTGACCGTTAAAAGTCTAATTATCCTAATTACTTCTTCAAGCGATCTTTTTCCACCTTGCCCTTCCTGACCTGTTACTATATTTTGACGCCCCTCTTGATCTGACCTTTGTGACTTTATTTTTTCTATTTCAATCCTTTCCTGAGATTGAAGTTTTAAAATATCCAATTCATTTTTTTCCTGCCTTTCGTCAATTATTGACTGTAACAGTTCTTTCACTGTTTCCTCATCATAATTTTCCATTCCTAAAATGACCTTTTTTATATCTATCATTGTTTGCTCTGGTTGGACTTCCAACCCCAATTCCGATGCTAGCGAAATGAGTTCTGCTTTCCACCCTCTCATAAAGAAAGCCATATTTAACCAATTTTGAAATTTAACCAATTTTGAAAAATTTTCCTCACAAAAATGTTAATCAATGCACAAAAGCATGTCCCTTATATAGACAACATAACTTCTCAATACCCGGACAATGGAAAAAATACACTGATCATTTGAAATAATAAAAATAACATGCTTTTCATGCAACAAAATAAAATAACATTAAATGAACATTCAGTATTCTATAAATACATATTCCATATTTACTTATCATTTCACCCATAACCCAGTGCTGTGAAATTAACACTACGTTTTTCCTTAAAATGGATAAAAAGTATTCAGCATTCTCTATAATATTTACTCTAATTTTAATTAACATTCAGCTGGTATTTATTTCTAATAAATGCGCTCCAACATCTACTTAAAATTATAAACATGTTATTTATCATGTCACTTATCCCTGTATCAAACAATCAAGGAAAAGTCACTCACCTTGTTTGTTGATATTTCAGTATCAAACTTTAGTTGTCAGGTTCCTCTCCATAGTAGCAAACACACACGCATATTCGCACCACTCTATTCCTGTAGTAATATCAATTGGTAGTTGCAGTTAACGTCGATTCTTTATATCCGTACTTGCAGATTTTTCGTACCATCATCACGGCAGCACATTTATCCAGTAAGTTGTAAGGATATCCACATCAGCTCGCCATCATTATATAAGCACACTGGTCCAGAAATCGGAGTTATAAGGGATCTGAGTATCACTAGTCTCTTAGACTTTTCTTTTATCAAACCGCTGGCACCACTTTATGTCGCAACTCTCAGCGACCGTGGAATTGCAAATGGTAGACCTTCCTTTTTCCGAGCGGGTATTTTATTATTCTGAGGCGTTTTGCTTGTTCTCGATCCACTTGCGATAAAAGAAAGCATACTCAATAGATACACAATCAGATTTTCTGGATTAACATAATTTTTAATATTTACACAGAACTATGTACAAGATAAGGCAAATATCCCATCATAGAGAGATAACTAAGTAAATACAACTTCACATTTGTTTCCATCGAGAGGAGACACACATTTCTACCTCTCTCTCTACATCCGTTCGAAAACTCTCTTTTTTCTTTCCTCGCTCCCTTCTCCAAGCGAGAGCTTGCTGAGTCGGGGGTGACGTCAACTAGGGTCAGGGGTCAGCATCGACCCTCCCTGGTGAAAGCACATAGATATAATAATACTGTGTGAGAGCACGGGTTTCCAAGGGCGCGACAGAATATCTGAAATTAGAAAAGATTATACCCATCAAAATCTCATTCTTGTTCAACGACAGGAAACAGGCCATGCCTTTCTACAAGTCTGGAGAGTCGGGGAAATGAATTTTGGTCAGGGAAAGTCAGAGCAATTGGGATTGTGTGTTATGTGGTGTGAAACGTTGAATATTTGCAGTGAAGAATAAATACAGTAATTGTAAAATACGATGTCATGTTCAAGCACTTGGCAGTATTCTTACTAATTAAATAAGCCAAAGATAAATGTGCTACTTCTTCATATTGGATAATTCCTTTAAATTTCGATTACATTCAAATAATTTATTATTTAATGTAGTTTTTAAAATGTCAGTAAATTTGAGGGCATTTCCATTACAGATGGCCATAAATAAAAAATGTAAAATGGAACAAGTGTCAACAAAATGATAAATAAAATGTCAGGGAAAAAAAAACTCTGTAGAAAACCTGTTGTTCTTCTGTATCTTTAATGTTAGATTTAGAATCCATTATTTACTTATCAAAATTTTATATGTATTATCTGAGTCAAATTAAAATAATTTGTAACCTTTATTTCACGACAAACTTAGTTTCGTGTTCAAAGTATGCATGATTTATTGCATTATCCTATACATTGGTTAAACCTTGTATAATACAGTTTGCATCCATTTACCTAAAAATACTCTAGTTCTATAATTGATTTTTATATAACTTTAGTGAGCTTCCAAAACTTAAAATTATTATAAGAAATTACATTATTTAATTTACTTAAAAAATTTAAGTTATTTTATTTATTACTGTATTACTGTGACTAAGAAAGAGATAACATTTGTTTCTATTTAAAGGTAAAAGTGCCTGAATTTCACATTTTTTTAATACTATAATTGGATGTTGTAGATTTAGTAACTTAGTTATAGATTAATTATTAAGTATATGTAATCTAAATATATATTAATTTATTTATATCTCTACAACAACACGTTTATTCTGAAAGCCTAGCCCTATGATTGTTATATGAAGGAACAAAAGTGTGGAGATTATTTTTTCTGCACAAACATTGATTATAAATTTATAGAAATTTATCTTTGAAACCCATTGAGTATTTATCAGAAAGTGGATTTCTGCTAAAAAATCATTTATCAATTCGTATCAATTAATGTATCTGAAAAGTAACTCTCCCTTTTTTTTACACATCCTTCTGGGAAAAAAAATTATACAAAATGTAAAATACAAAGTGCTTTAAAATGTAAAATGTTTGACTCCTACACATTGTTTAGACACATGTTTGTAATTAAAAAAATTTATTTGTTTGAATTTGTGTAAAAAAAAAGACATTAATTTCGTTTATTTGTAAAACTATCAGATAGTCACCAGCAAAGCTTTTCTTGAATAGATTTCACAAATTCATAAAAATACACATTTTGCATAATAAAAGAAAGTAAGAATTATGTGCTGCAAAATATTTCCTTATTTTCTCTGGGCTGTAACTAAAGATGATAAATCTTTAGCTAATAGTATATGATTTTAATGGGGTTCTATACCAAAATGGCAGTTGTATATCTCAACGTAAAAAGCAATGACCATCTAAAATTTTCTGAAAAGTGTGTAAAATCAGTAAGGGATATTGTTTCAAGAACTCCCTAAAGCAGAATATGCTCAAATTGGCAAGCTAATCAGTTACATTTTTCACTATTATAAGAATAAAATGTAGTTAGTAGATTTTCTTGATTGCTTATTTCATGGAATAATTGCTAGTTGTAAAATTGTTTCTTTCTTATGTAAAATTGTTTGATTTGTTTGGATAATTGTTAAGTTATTATTAAAGTCATTTGTTGTAACTCTTTAAGACTAGAATTATTTTCAAGTTTGAACTTTATTTTTCAGGAATTCAAATTCTCATTTAAAAATGTTATTGATGGTAAAAAAAAAAAAAAGTATTTAAAATGAATTTGTATCTGTGTTCACATACGGATAAATTAATTTTCATTGAAAATTGAATAATCAGAATTTTTTATTTAATCAACTCTGAAAGGGTCTATTTCCACAGACCATTTTTAGTTAATTTAAAATGTTTGCAAAACATCACAAAACATTTTAGTTTGGAATACCTCTAAGAAATTTACTACTGAATCCGTAAGAAATTAAATCCTAAATCTTTAAGCAGAAGTAGTGTACATATATATACATGCCATCTCACCATTAGCTTTTAGTGAAATTAATGTATTCTCATTAAATTTAATTTAAGGCACCTGGTCGAGCATTTTACTTGGTGTGGGTGAATATCTTAGCTCCTTGGATTTTCAGCCCTCCTCCAGAAGTTGATGAAAAGAAACAAAAGAAGATGGAACGAAAAGCCAAACGACGATAACTTATTCCCTTTTCCACTGTTGTGTTGATTAAATTATTCCTTTAATTTTATTATGGACTTTTACTATGAATTTTGTACCCACAGTTTTATTTGTTGTTTATATATTATATTTATTTTAAATTAATAAAATGGAGGGTTTGGTTATTTGAAGAGTTTTGTGTGCCTTTTAATTTTTGTAGTGATTTCTTGCCTGTGGAATTTCTCCCAGATAACTTTAGAGCATCTATCATATCAGAATGGTCAAGAAAAGGCCATAAAATAGAAGCATCAAGCCGCAGATTTTGCCGAAAACTGTAATTATTTTTTCCCCCCTTGATATTTCATAGAATTTTTGTTCTTTCAACATCCCACCCCTAGGCCCCCTTGAAATTTTATTTAAAATGTTTCATTATTTATTACATTGCTGCATTCCCTTTTTATAAATTATCAAGTGATACTAATAAAAATCAAAACTGTTATGTTTCTTGTGTGCAAAAAAAAAATAAATTGTATATTTTATAAATGTCAAGAAATGACTTTACTTTATCAAAATTAACAAGCAAAAAAAAAAAAAACTCTTCACCAGCCAATATTGTATACAAAATACTATTCTGAGAAACGGCATTAATTTACTTGGGGGGGGGGGGGAGTAGCCTAATTTTACCAAATTAGGCTGCTTGTTTACCAAAGAATTCAGAACGATTAATGTTTTTAATAAAAATACTTAGCAAAAAAAATCTGATCATCAAATTTTTTCATGGGGTCAAAATTTAAAATTAATTAAAAGATTTGCAAAATAAAATAGACATAAAAATGGGTACATATCAAGATGATCATTTTGGATTGTGCTAAAGGTTCACCTTCTTTAGTTGCAAAAATGTTCCACTGTACCATAATTTACTAATCTTGGGGGGGAATTCAGTTTTCTTTCATAAAAATATATTTTAAGAAAAGAATTTTAAATGAAATACTATGATAAATAATTTTTTTAAAATATTTTATTATTGAAGTTTTTAAAATTAGTTCATTTATTATGTACAGTATGTTAGCGGGGTCACATTCCTTCCCCTTCCGTGAATCACCAAAAATCCGTGAAGTATTGATGCAATTATAAAGTGTCTGTGTGTGATATTATATATGCTAAAATATGCTTCCCAAACACATTCTAAAAACAGTTTTATTCATTAACACAGTAATATGTTGTAATGATAAATTAAAAACAATAATAATGTAGTATAATATGTTCATTGTAATGATGAATTAAAAGCATTTTTATTTTATTGTACATACTCAACAATAATGAATGATGATGAGGATGATGAAATTTGCTGTCCCATATGATGTGGATGATATTAACAGATATTGTTATGTTAAAATTATTTACAAATTAGGGTGAATGTGAGCATTTTTCTGCAAAGAAATTCACAAAATTGCCAAAATTATGAAAAAAAAAACAAAAAAAAAAAAAAACGTTAAGAAAAAAATGTGCAAGTATGCTGGGCTGTGAATTGGTGAGGGTATACCGTATATTTGTTATTTCTTGGTATATAATTTTAGGCCGGACTTATTGCTGGATATTTATAATATCCAGCATTTTAGCCGGATGTATATTTGCCAGGTATCCATTGCATCTCTATTTTTGACCCCTCTATGATATGGTTCGTGATCGTATAGGCTTTCAAAAGAAAAAGGAACACGCTAAAAATTTTCAGACAAGACAGTATGAAATTCCATTTACAAATTTATTTTTAAACTATCTCAGATATGTCACCTTTACACACACAAACGCTGAAATATTTTAATATACTGGATTATTCAAAAATGGTTATTTATGTTCTGAAATTGTATTTAATCTGAGGAATTTAAATGCTTTATGCTATAGCTTTCAAAAACAGGAATAACGTTAAGAAACAAAATAATTCTATATCTTATCTGTAATCGTATAGGTTAAATCCAATCCATGCTTCATTTTGGTGTTAAGTCCATCTGCTCCCTAGGGCACATAAAAAAACATTCCAAAGAATGTACACAACCGGCAAAAGCATTGGACATGAGCGCAGACAAAAAAATTTTTGTTCTGAAGGGTTTTTATTGTTTTTTTTTTAAGCCGAATAATCAAAAAGTTGTTGCCAATGGCAAAAGGGAAAATGTTACGCCTACAAAATGCTTGCGAAAAAGCACTTGCTTACGTCATTCACTTCAGCATGAATTACGTATAGTTTTTAGTTTTAATTTTATTTTTATTATGTCCGAGGAACAGAAAAAATTGTTGCTACACCCTCCTTCACCTCCTTTTTGTCATACGTGCATCTCTTCATATTATATTCCAAGTTTTATTTTTTAATCTTTATGCGTTTTAATGACAGGTGAACATATCATTATTAATGATTTGTGTGCTTATTTTGTATGAAATAAGTTTACAACAAAATGCATAATATACAATAGGAGGAGGAGGAAGGGGATTTCTTCGAAAGGAAGAGTTTCTGCTCTTACCATATTTTTAAAGCCTTTGTTAAAAATAAATTAATGTAAGTCACAAAAAAGTTATTTTGTCCTGATTTTTAAAAAAAGTACCCCGGAATTCTGGTAATTTCAAGATAATTTGATTTAATCTGCTGATTTTAAATGTTTTCATTTTAACCAAAATGTGAGATAAAATGTCTTGTTACTTCATCCCCTTCAAGCGTGGCATCATTTGTGGATATCTGTAGAGGAAGTTAGCTGATGCCAGTTATTAAACACTTTTCAACCGAGTCTCATTTGTGCAGGCCATGGATGGTAGAGCAGTGCCATATTGAATCTCTTAATACATCCTGATACAAAAAGCATAATTTCAAATGAATGCATTCTGTCCAAAAAATAAATAGAACTAAAGAGTAAATACTAAAAGATCACACAAAAAATGGTTCACTTTTTCAAATAAGAAAGCACATACAATACGAACGGTACAATCCGAAATAGCGATGTAACGAATAGTGATTTGGCTGAATATTAAATTTTTTTAAATTTCATTTTAACTGTAAATAAAATGTCGCTTTTCAAATTTGTAATTAAATACTAAATAAAGACTAATTAAAATTCATTTTATATTATTTGTAGATGATTAAAAACACACAACAGTATATTATCCATAAAAAATATTGGTCATAAAAAAATATATTTCACAAAGTTAGCAGTAATTAGTGCAGTAATTAGTAACACTAATAGCAGCATAATTACATTTTGAGATCTTCATAATTTAATAAATATACTATGGTATGTGATTAATCTGGTAACTATACATAAATACACTCAAGGGTGCCAGCAGGATCATTTCCAGGGGGGTGCACCCAAGATCTATATATATATATATATATATATATATACACATATATACATATACAGGGTGTTCCTGAATTCATAGGCCAAACTTTAAGAATAAAATGCATATAAAGCATTTTTTGTATAGCAGATTAGCAGTGTGGGGTTAAAAATAAAAACCCCACACTGCTAATCTGCAGTGTGAGGTAAATATAACAAATGCAAAAGCTCTACTGTAAATGCTCAAATGTGCTGGTATCATCTATCAAGTGACTCGCGTACCCTTTCGAAGATGCCAGGTGTTCCACGAACGGTTGTAGCGGTTACTAAAGTTTTGCAATGAGGCCCTCATCTGTGTCAACGGGAGTCTTCTAACGAGTATCTTGAGGTGTCCCCAAAAGCAAACTTCGATACTTGATTAATCTAATGAACGTGCTGGCCGAGCAACTAGTTCAACTTCTCCAATCGATCGGGAGTCAAAGATGACAATAGGGTAATTACGCACATTATTTGCGAACTAGGCTGGAGCCCTATCGTGCTGAAACTATCTACATTTTTCATTTCCAACCAAACGTTGCAATGCAGAAAAATGCTTCTTTGTATGTATTTTAACTACCTTCAGGGACACCCTGTATACATACATATAAAAAATTAAACTATTTGGCGTTTGAAGGAAGAAGGATCTTGACTTGAAAATGTAGCATCAATATGTGAAATAAACATAGTTATATTGTCGCAGCTGAAAAATCTTAAACTATTAATTTGGCCTAATTAATAATACCTCAGTTTAAGTATACTAATACTTAATTGTTTAAATTATATGCAATTTTGATAACATTTTTTTGTATTTAAACATACGAATTTTCCCTGAAAAACTGAAGCTATATGTATTTTCTCTAGCATTCATGTATATAGCAATTTTTGGCTTAGGGGTTCCCGAATGTCCAGTACTGAAAATGGTAGATGACTGAAATGTGAAGGTCAATAGTTCTGGCCTGCCGCGCGGCTGTCAATCTAATGCTTTTGAGTTTTGGCCGGTTTTATCTACATGTTACGTGAATACGCGTTAGAACCCCTTAAAAAGTCCTCTTGCTAACGCAACCCCCCCCCTTTCCATGGCAGATACCCCATGTACAGGTTTGCTTTAAGTGCACTTGTCAAGGACATCCACATATTGAAACAGACCCCAAGTTTCGAAAGTGACGCAGTGATGCCTTCACTTAATATTTGAAAAATCACCATGTCAAAAAACTCAAAATACAAATTTTCATCTAATAGTTTTTTAGTTTAAATCTCTGAAAAATTAACTCTATAATGTTAAAAAGAAATGTTAAATTTTAGGTGTTAAGTCCTAAATTAATTGCATTTAATCATATTCACAGTAGAGTCTCGATAGTTCGAGTTTCGATTGTTCTTGTTTTCCATGCATCTCAGTTATTGAAAAAATCAGTTTAGCTCCCAAATAATGACCAACGCATATAAAACAGGCGATTTTTTTTAATTGCAGGACAAAAATTCAAATACTTGGTGCACCCTGAAGTCCTATCAGAAATCCCTCTCCCAAAGAAAGTGGGTGTATTTTTTCTATAGATGTCCTCATAGACAATTCTTTGCAGCGTTGACATGCTGCTTTGGCAATGGCGCGATACTGCTGTGTGGAAACGTGTCATCGTGTCAATTCAAAAGAATTGACTATTATTTTCCGAAATTATTAACCTTCTCTAATCAGTAATGTGATAATATGTAACAACATTTTTCATTTAAATATGCACTTGTGGCGTTGATTTCGTCGGTTTACGAACCAACAGTTTGCGAGCTGACAACCAGCGAATCAGTTTGCGAACACACCCAGAGCGGAAAGTCCCGCGAATTCACGAAGATGCAAATTGACCTTCACCAGTCTCTCCGGAGTAGATGGTTGGCAAGTATATAAACACCCAGCTGTGAGTGAAGCTGCTAAAAAGAAAATAGCAGCATTATGTTCTATAGCTCGCGATTGATAATTTTGTTATGTTATTTGTTATTCTTAAAGTTTATTCATTTTATTTTTTACCAATAAAATATGTTAGTTGTTGAGATGCTGTCTTGCGTCTTATTTTAAAGTAAGCACTTTTAGTACGCAACGTAAGGGGGTGTATAATCTTCACCCCCCTCTACATTGGTGACCCTGACGTCGGATTGTAGGTGATTATGAAGTTTCGCCCTTCAACGACGACGTTCAAAGTCTTCAATCATCTCCGCAAGGATTTCTCTCTACGTTGGTGACCCGAATGTTGCTACTCTTCACTCGTCTTCTTCTGTGACTATGGGACTACGCAAAGGTATGTGAATTTGCTTTGACTTCCCTTTCGGACCACCAACTCTAGCTCATAACATATATAGCGTCGTGCTAAAACATGTCATTACCTTTAGGTGATACAAAAAACATTATACAGGGTACTCCTGGTAATATCGAAGTTGGCAGAGTAGCGTTTAAAGCTCCACAATTTTGGAAAAACAACCCTGAACTATGGTTCCTTCAACTGGAATCCCAATTTGCTACAGCCGGTATAAGTACAGAGTTAACAAAGTTTCATAGTGTAGTTGCAGCGTTGGACTGTGAAATTTTAGTTACGGTTAGTGACATAATCCGATCCCCTCCAACGGATACACCTTGAGAGTGCTTAAAAAAAGTCATAATTTCACATTATGCAGATTCGGAACAAACCCGTTTAAAAGCATTGCTGCAGGACTTAATACTCGGTGATAAGAAACCATCTCAATTGCTCATGCAAATGAAGGCATTGGCTCAAAAGCAAGTAGACCATGATGTATTAAAAACCCTCTTTTTAACACGTTTACCAGTTTCGATGCAACAGATCTTGTCTGTTTGCAAAGAAGACTTAGATGGGTTGGCTTTAATAGCAGATAAGATATCTGAGGTCACAGAAACTCCAATGGCGGTGAATTCGGTTACAACCCTTTCCCCTTCTTTAGATGTAATACAGAATCTAGAGAAAAAAACCGACGCGATAGCTAAACGATTGGACACCTTGGCTCGTCCACTCTCTTTTAGAGGACGTAATAAGCAGTCCCGATCTCTATCCCCTTCCCACAAAAAATTTAACCTTCGCTTCTGCTGGTACCACGCACGCTTTGCGGAAAGAGCTACTAAATGCGTCCCTCCTTGTACTTTCCCAGAAAAACTTGCAGGCTCATCCGAACTGGCGGCCACTGATGCTTGTCGGCGTGTTAGTCGATTATACATTCGTGACCGTAAAACTGGAATCAGTTTTTTGATAGACAGTGGAGCAGCATGCTCAGTTCTGTCTGTAAATCAAATATTAACTCGTAAGAAAGTACCCAGTTCAAAATTTTTTCTGTACGCAGCAAATGGTACCGAAATAAAAACATTCGGCAATAGAAATCTAGTTTTGGATTTTGGCCTAAAACGATCATATCCGTGGAATTTTGTTATTGCGGAAGTTTCAAAGCCGATATTGGGTGTGGACTTTTTGGAACGATTTTCATTGTTAATTGATGTTAAGAATCGCCGTTTGATTGACCAGGTAACGTCCTGCAAAGTTAATGCAAATTCATCTTTCGGACCCTCTACTGGCCTCACAACGGTTTGCGGCGATACGCCATATCATAAATTACTTTCTGAATTTCCAAATATAACTAGACCCGCTAATAACCTACCTGCAGTTAACCATTCTACAACACATTGTATCTTAACTAAAGGTCCACCGGTAACATCTAAAGCCAGACGTTTATCCCCTGACAAACTAAAAGCAGTTAAACAGGAATTCGAAGCCTTATTAGCACAAGGCATTGTCAGTCGATCGAATAGCCCATGGGCTAGCCCGATACATTTAGTCAAGAAAAAAGACGGCTCATGGCGCATATGTGGAGATTTTAGGAGGTTGAATGCTGTCACTTTACCCGACCGCTATCCATTACCTCATATCCACGATTTTGCAATGGAATTGCACGGTAAACGGATATTTTCTAAATTGGATCTAGTTAAAGCCTATAATCAGATCCCGGTTAACAAGGAAGACATTCCTAAAACCGCAGTAATTACACCAGTAGGCCTATTTCACTACAATAGAATGCCGTATGGACTCAGAAATGCTGGTCAAACATTCCAAAGGTTTATGGATGAAGTTTTCAGGGACTTGGATTGCTACGTTTACCTCGACGACATTTTAGTCGCTTCAAAAGATGAGGAAACTCACATTCAGCACCTGCGCAAAATTTTTACACGCCTAGATCAATATCGCATTGTTCTAAATGTCGCAAAATGCATTTTTGGTAAAACACAAATGCCATTTCTAGGATATTTAGTTACTGAGGCAGGAATCTCCCCCTTGCCCGAAAAAATTGAAGCTATATCCAATTTTCCTTTACCCCAGACGGTACATGAACTACGGCGCTTTTTAGCCCTTCTAAACTTCTACCATCGTTTTTTCCCAAAAGCTGCACATACGCAAGCTCCCCTACATGAGTTGATTAAAAGTCGTAAAAAACGCGATAAAACGCATGTTCAGTGTCTCCCGAACGCAGGATGCTTTTGAGGCATGTAAAACTATGCTAGCAAATGCTACAATGCTCGCTCATCCTAGACCGGACTCTGAATTGTCACTTATGACCGATTGCTCGGACTTCGCATTAGGATCAGTTTTGAACCAGGCGTCCGAGAAAGGACCGGAGCCATTGGCATTTTTCTCACGCAAATTAACGCAGACTGAGAAACGCTACAGTGTATACGATCGAGAGTTACTGGCAATTTACTCATCCATTCGTCATTTCCGACATTTTTTGGAAGGTAGACAATTTGCCATTTACTGTGATCATAAACCGCTCATTTATGCATTTACACAAAAAGCTGATAAATGTTCTCCCCGACAACTCCGACAGTTAGAGTTCATCTCTCAGTTTTCCACAGACATTCGTTTTGTCTCTGGTCAGGACAATGCGGTTGCTGATGCTTGTTCTAGAATCGCGGAAATTAACTTGCCTAGCAACTTAGACTACGCAGCAATTTCTCGTGAACAACAGGAGGATAGGGAACTTAAAAAATTAATGAGTGGTGGCTCCGGATTGGATTTCAAGCATTTCACAATTTCAGATTCTGGTGCTAAACTTTACTGTGATGTCTCTACTGGGGTCATACGCCCTTACATCCCTCAAGCCTACAGAAAGACTGTGTTTGAAAAAATTCATTCCCTCTCTCATCCTAGTGGCCGTATTACGGCGAAGCTTGCGAAGGACAGATTCATATGGCCTTCTATTGACAAGGACTGTAAAAAATTTGCAAAATTTTGCGTCCCTTGCCAAAAAAGCAAGATCTCTAGACACACAAAGTCTGTCATCGGAGATTTTCCCATTGTTTCAGGCCGCTTCAACCATGTTCACTTAGATATTATAGGTCCTTTGCCCCCTTCCAACGGTAATATTTACTGTCTCACGTGCATCGACAGATTTTCACGATGGCCAGAGGTATTTCCTATGGCTGACCAGAAAGCTGAGACTTGTGCTGAAACCTTCTTGTTCGGATGGATTTCACGATTCGGTGTTCCCGATACCATCACTACAGATAGAGGCTCCCAGTTCGAGTGCGACCTTTTCAATGCATTTACTCGTTTTTTAGGGTCGGAACGAATCCGAACAACCAGTTATCATCCGATTTCAAACGGAATGATTGAACGTCATCACAGACAACTCAAAGACTCTATCAAATGCCACGTCACGGAACGTTGGATGACTGTTTTGCCTTTGGTGTTGCTAGGTATTCGGACAAGCCTGAAGGAAGACATCGGAAAATCTCCAGCTGAAATGCTTTACGGAGAAACTTTGCGACTTCCTGGAGAGTTTTTTCGTTCCACCAAACAAGTTCCTGGAACTGCGAATTTCATCTTGCAGCTTCAAGCAGGTATGCAACGATTACGACCTGTTCCTGCTAAGCACCATGGTAAACATGATATCTTCATTCACAAAGATCTACCAACATCTACTCACGTGTTTGTACGACGAGACTCTGTCCGTAAGCCATTGCAACAGCCATACGACGGCCCTTATGAAGTACTTTCTCGTAATAATAAATTTTATACTTTAAGCATCAAAGGGCAATCCCGCACAGTTTCTATAGACCGCCTAAAACCGGCGTACCTTTTGAATGAACAATTACAGACTGTTCCAGTATCGTCCTCTGTCGGTGGAAAAGACTCTTATGTTACCAGGTACGGACGTTCAGTCCATTTCAGAATGCCACCTCCTTCGGTCTCGCGGGGGAGTACTGTGGCGTTGATTTCGTCGGTTTACGAACCAACAGTTTGCGAGCTGACAACCAGCGAATCAGTTTGCGAACACACCCAGAGCGGAAAGTCCCGCGAATTTAAGAAGATGCAAATTGACCTTCACCAGTCTCTCCGGAGTAGATGGTTGGCAAGTATATAAACACCCAGCTGTGAGTGAAGCTGCTAAAAAGAAAATAGCAGCATTATGTTCTATAGCTCGCGATTGATAATTTTGTTATGTTATTTGTTATTCTTAAAGTTTATTCATTTTATTTTTTATCAATAAAATATGTTAGTTGTTGAGATGCTGTCTTGCGTCTTATTTTAAAGTAAGCACTTTTAGTACGCAACGTAAGGGGGTGTATAATCTTCACCCCCCTCTACACACTCAAATCACAAAAATTACTTTATTTCCATCTATCTGTTTATTAATTTAATGATTTCGATAGTTCGAGACAAGCCCGGTCACGTCTACCTCGAATACTATCGAGACTTTTTCAAAATATTTTTTTCCTAATTGCGGACACATGCCGTGCGGCATTCAACACTACTACGACGTTGGTCAGTACATTATGAGGGCTCATGTGCGTGCGCCAACATTATCCCAAAATAAAAATGCGGACGAGTTCTCGAAAGTTTAAAATTTATGTACAATGGTAGAAAATATTAAGCCATTAACACAGGTCTAAGCAGCTAATTTAAAGCGACAGTTACACGTAGAATTCAAAACATCACACACACATTCAGGCTCTTTTTTTTTTTTACTCTCTTAAGGGTAAAACAATTACTTATATTTTCAGGTTAATTATACTTTTTTCAAATTTCCAGGGGGGTGCAAGTGCACCCCCCCTCCCGGCGCCCATGAATTCTTTAGGTTTCACAGCTTCTGGGCAAACATATGTAGCAGCTTTTCAAAATTATTAATTATTGAGGATCTGAAAAGATTCCTCCTACACCCACCCCATAAAAAAGTAGAAAACTAAGTAGTGTCACCAAAGTAGAAAAGTCTGCATTTCTGTAGTATTATTAAATACATTAAATTATGTTTCATTCAGCTTAAAATTCAATGACTTAGGATATTTTATAATATAAAATTAGCATATTGAAGTATAACTAAACAATATTATTTGTAAATGCATTAAAAAAATACACGTTAAAAATATTTTTTTCTCTTTCTTCTAAAATTATTCAGCTGAATATGTAGCAATATTCGGACACAACTATTCGGCCAAATATCTGTTCAGTATTCAGCTGGCCGAATATTCAGTAAAACAACCGAATACTGAATAGTGGCCAAATATTCGTTACATCCCTTATCCGAAACCGCACTTCTCCCAAAATTAACAAATTGGAGCAATATACTTTATTGCTTTAATTGTAGGTGTTTGCACCATATGAAGTCAAAACATCCTGTATTCGATATATGTTTGTTTACGAGGGGTGGATGATGTTGAAATTTCAGAAATCAATATTTTAACATCTCATATTGTGATATTACAATGAATCAATATTTTACAATTTTTGTTTCAAGAACACGGCTTACTAAAATTTCTTGCATAATTATAGCTGCATAACTTCGAAGGCTATCTTTTTAAAAAATTTACGGGTGTCTGGAAACTTTTGAACATCTTTCAAAATAAATCAGTAATCTTAAACATATCATACAAATCATACAAGACGGTAAAATCATACAAGACGGTGCCCCTCATGTAAACACGGCGATAGCCGCTGGAGCTTGGCGAGCGCTACAGACCCTGGCGCCAAGCTCCAAAGGCTATCGCCGTCTTGTGACGAATAAACACTAGTATATACCACTAAAATTTTACAAAGAAACACAAATTCTAAGTAAATGACACTATATAAAACAGTCAAATCCACAGCAAAACATTAGAAAAAGTACAATTAAAGAAGCACTTACCTCACTTTCCTCCCCCCCCATTCTATATTCCACACATCCATACTAACGAAGAAATTCCCCGAGACGCTCACTAACTTACGTTAAAGGGTCCGTAAAACGGAATCAAAAACACAAGGGAAAGTCAACACAAACTATTCGACTCAGAATCAAAGAACACCAAACTTCAATCTTCATGCAATTAACACTAAATGAAAATTCTATACTTCAAATGCACCGCGTTTAATTATCAGAATTGCCACTCAGATTCTGATTTAAAAAAAAAAAAAAAAAAAAAAAAAAAAAAAAACGATTTTCCAGACCAACATGTGATAAAAAATCCAGACGATTTTCAAGTTTATGACGTCAGCTTTACATATGTTCTCCAAGGGCGGAAGCAGAAACTCTTTCGGAGGGGGGCGCAAATAGTGAATATTCATTTTATCTAGTATAAAGCCTGCTAAATATTGGTAAAAGCCCCATTTATGTAGTGTAAAAACATTTTTCTCGGAGGGCGCGCGAGCCACTCTGCGAGACCCCAAAAAAAACATCAGTGGGTCCGGCTACCGCCTCAAAAGAGCCCCCTCGAAAATATGATAACGCGGGCCCCTCTGCGAGACCCAAAAAAACATCAGTGTGTCCGGGCGGGCCCCTCTGCGAGACCCAAAAAAAAACATCAGTGGGTCCGGCCAACGCCTCAAAAGGGCCCCCTCAAAAATATGCTATCGTGGGCCCCTCTGCGAGACCCCAAAAAAACATCAGTGGGTCCGGCCATCGCCTCAAGGGGGCCTTCTCGAAAATATGCTAACGCGGGACCCTCTGCGAGATCCAAAAAGAAACATCAGTGGGTCCGGCCACCGCCTCAAAAGGGCCTTCTCGAAAATATGCTAACGCGGGCCCCTCTGCGAGATCCATATAAAACATCAGTGGGTCCGGCCACTGCCTCAAAAGGGCCTCCTCGAAAATATGCTAAAGCGGCCCCCTCTGCGAGACCCAAAAAAAACATCAGTGGGTCCGGCCACCGCCTCAAGGGGGTCCCCTCGAAAATATGCTAACGCGGGCCCCTCTGCGAGATCCAAAAAAAACATAAGTGGGTCCGGCCACCGCCTCAAAAGGGCCCCCTCGAAAATATGCTAACGTGGGCCCCTCTGCGAGACCCCCAAAAAAAAACATTAGTACAAGTTGAAGCAAATTAGAATAGTAGACGAAACAGGAAAAAACGAAAAATAACAATAACGCATGCGCAAAACGCAAATTAACAGATTAATGATGTCAAATTGAGCGAGCGAATTCGTTACATTCATCGATACATACATTCGAAAATATACTAACGCGGGCCCCTCTGCGAGACCCCCCAAAAAAACATTAGTACAAGTTGAAACAAATTGGAATAGTAGACGAAAGAACAGGAAAAAACGAAAAAGAACAATAACGCATGCGCAAAACGCAAATTAACAGCTTAGTGACGTCAAATTGAGCAAGCGAATTCGTTACATTCATCTGCTTACGTCACACATACACAGTAGCTAGATTAAAAAACAACTATTACGCATGCCCGAAAGTGCAAGAAATTTCGCTTCTTTCAATAGTTCTAAATTATCCAATTTACAATATTTCACGCATTATCATTCCTCTAAAAAAAAAACGTCGCCAAGCTCTACACATTTCTTTATGGTTGCCAGTCAAACTACCATCGGCAGGGTACTTTACTAACGTTGAACATCGCTCACGATGTCGCCAGAACCAAGGGGCACCGGATACGGAACATAGGCCTTACAATGAATCAATATTTTACAGTTTTTGTTTCAAGAACACGGCTTACTAAAATTTCTTGCATAATTATAGCTGCATAACTTCGTAGGCTATCTTTTTTAAAAATTTACGGGTGTCTGGAAACTTTTGAACATCTTTCAAAATAAATCAGTAATCTTAAACACTTGAAATAATACTGCGGTCATGAACTATACTTTGAGTTTTTATTAACTGCAAACCTGGGGGGAGATCATAGCTGTTTGATCTCCAAAATTTTTGTCAATGCATAAGTAGTTTTTTCGTTTGCATCGATTCTGGATATCAGCTAAAGTTGAAAAACTTTTAGCACTGCATACCCCACTCCCCACCAGAATTTTTTTTTCTAGCTATGAACATGCGGATGTGTCATTCGTTTTGACAACTTCTAATAAATAGTGAATGTTTGCCGGTTTTTCTGCTTTCTTCAATGCAACGTACTTAATGTCGATCAAAGCACCTATCCAAAACTCAAAACTTATTTTATAAAGATACTATTAAAATGAAGTATTATGAATAAATTAATATTATTTTAAAACTAACTCGAAAGACTAGATTACAAGGTTGAATAGTCCAACATGATTTCATGTAGTGTGTACATGATTCAGAATACTTAATTAGAATTTTTGCTTGTTAAATACCTTACAATGTACGTTTTTGGGTATTGAGTTTGTAGAAAATACCTGTGTTGGAAAAGTCATTCAAAAGCACATGGGAGTATGGGGATCTTTAGAGTATGAGCCGTATCACGACATGGCAAGTTTTTTTTTTTTTTCTCTCTATCCTCACATTCCTAGATAGATAAATAAAAAATTAATTAGTACTAATTAGATTAATAATTATGATATAGAAATCATTTTCATTTTAATTGCAAATTTAGTTAAATATTGATAAAATAAAACAAAAATAATTTAGCATGAACTGAAGCTTTGCGGGTGAAACTTAGGGTGTTGTAACACACACACACCCTTTCCCCTTTGATTATGCCAGTATTCCAGATTATGAACAACAGATTTTACTTTCTTTTAAACGTGTTAACCTGGACATAAAGTTTTTCTTTTTTGGAAAGTTGTCATCTGATAGAATATTTTTTTCATAGTTTACTTTTTTAAATTTTTGTTTGATAATTTTTTTATCATCTACTTAATTTTATGATTACATTCGACTTCAAAAATCTGCCGACCTAAAATCCGCAAATGTCCGAAATCCACTCACCTTCTCTGATGTAAATGATGTAGTCATCCACTAATGATGAAATTGTTAAAAAGCATTTTAAATCCAGATAAATGTGATTTTGATGACGATGATGAAAACTTGGATAGTAAATAAAAGCCATTTGATGAAAGTTTAAAGTTACGAGAAGAATACCTTAAATTTTTAGAACAGCAAAGTTCCATAACAAAACAATAATTAATGATAATATACAGTTTTGAATAAACAAATAAATTGATTGTAGAGAAAAATAATGTCTTGAAACAAACCACCGTCGAGCATGCTTTCAAATTAAAAGAAGAAGTAAATTTTTAAAATGTGTTTTGCTAGTCTTCATGTAATTTTTTTTTCTTTCCTCCTATGCTTTTGTATTTAAAGTGAAAACATGAGTGAAATTTTTTTGACTGTGTTTTTATTTCATTGTAGTCGTATTCTGCTTTTTTAAAATCAAAAATGTAATGATTTATCTTTTATGGACTGAAATCTCGAAATCTGCGCAAGCCATAGATAAATGCAGGCATCAGAGAGTGGGCAAGAGAGCAAAGTTGTCAAGCTAGTAATGTATTTGTTGAAGGTTTTGCCCTGTTGCAGGTATAAGAACCCAGCTTATGTTAAAATGTCGATGGTATAGTAATGAACACTACAGGTTAAGGGTTCTGTCCAAAGTAAGCTTGTGCAAGTTTTTTGTTCCAAACCTAGTAATTTAGCATCACTCTGTCCTAAATCTACACATTTACTTTTAAAAAATCGCTCTCAATTTATATTACAATATTATAAGTGTACAGCACATGTGCTTGTATTCCTCGTTATCACCTACTAAAGCATTGAACTTGAAATTTAAAACATAACGTGCAGGCGTTCCTTTTATCTGCACGTTGTGCTGTTACTATCTCTTTCAGCGTAAGAGGTGATGCTCATGCATCTGTTACCTCTTTTTTTTTTTTCAGAGAGCAGTAAAGTGAAGGAAATGGATGTTATAGTGAAAAGTGTAATCGCTTTCTTCAGTGTAGTTACTGAAGCCCGTGGTTCTGGTACCTCTTTTTTTCAGAAAGCAATAAAGTGAAGGAAGTGGATGTTACAGTGAAAAGTGTAATTGCTTTCTTCAGTGTAGTTACTGAAGCCCGTGGTTCTGGTACCTCTTTTTTTCAGATAGCAATAAATAGGGAAGGAAATGGATGTTACAGTGAAAAGTGTAATTGCTTTCTTCAGTGTAGTTACTGAAGCCCGTGGTTCTGGTACCTCTTTTTTTCAGAAAGCAATAAAGTGAAGGAAGTGGATGTTACAGTGAAAAGTGTAATTGCTTTCTTCAGTGTAGTTACTGAAGCCCGTGGTTCTGGTACCTCTTTTTTTCAGAAAGCAATAAAGTGAAGGAAGTGGATGTTACAGTGAAAAGTGTAGTTGCTTTCTTCAGTGTAGTTACTGAAGCCCGTGGTTCTGGTGCCTCTTTTTTCAGATAGCAATAAATAGGGAAGGAAATGGATGTTACAATGTAAAGTATAGCTGATTTCTTCATTGTAGTTGCTGAAGCCCGTGGTTCTGGTACCTCTTTTTTTCAGATAGCAATAAATAGTGAAGGAAATGGATGTTATAGTGAAAAGTGCAGTTGCTTCCTTCAGTATAGGTACTGAAGCCCGTGCATCTGGTACCTTTTTTGAACGATCAACAAAAAGTGGAGGAAATGGATGTCACAGGCTAAAGCGTATTTGCTTTTTTCAGTGAAAGTAATGAAGCCCGTGCATCTGACCACCCTTCCTTTAGAGAATAGCGAAATGTCTTGGTGGATATGGTAGTGCATTTTTTTTTTTTTTCCCCCAGTGTAGGAGGTGATTCTAGAGAAGAGGGAAAAATTTAAATGAAGTGAGTGAAGTACCTTGCTGGTCTAGTCTGGAGAAGTTCTTGCTCCTCTGGTGTCCGACGAGCGATGACTTGAGGGTGTTGGCGATCTCGTCGACGTTGGCGGGTAGGGAGCTGACGACGTGGTCGAGGGGGACCGGAGCTGCGGCGGTGTCGTCGGAGGTTGAGGAAGGTGCGGGCGTGGATCCGTCGGCGTCTGGGACGGGGGCAGGAGAGCGGGCTGCGTGGGCGCACTCCGGTCCGGCTGCACGGCGAGGCGCTGGTCGAGGTGACGGGGCTCGATCCGCTACCGTTTGGCTGCGGAGCCGACTTCTGCTGGCCAGCCTGTCGGGTAGCTACCTTCACCTCCTGGAGCTTCTCTATGAACTGCACACAAAAGAAAACTCAAATTGTAACACGATGAGATAGTACGAGATGGCAGTGCATAGTAAAATGATCGAGTGAAAACCTATGTACTTGATGTAGTGTTTAAATTCAATTATTCACTACAAATGGGAAAGATTCACGGGAATTCCGCAATTTTAGTCAAGATTTCAAAGTTTAATTAATATTTACTACCTGGTTAATTCAAATAACATGCTTTTATTTTTATTCTTGTGAACCACTTGAAAGCGATAGAATGAAATGAGCCATATTTCTAGCTAACTTAGAAGTAAAAATTGTAGAATGTATACCGTAAGAACATAGTTTCTCTTAAAAACATTATTAATACTTTTTTTAGCACCAGAGTGCCATTAATTTCAACCTTGCTTTTTGTGTAGACACGATTTTGGTACATTTTTCGCGTCGAGTCACTTTTCAAGCGAGTTTGCCAGATAATGTGGAGGGGGGGGGGCGTTAATAAAATGTTGAAAGTCGCACAAGGTTTGCAATTTTTGATAAAGGATCGCTAAACTGGGTGCCAAAACGCAACAATTTATTATAAATATATGTTGAGTATAGTTAGATAACGCCTGACGAATATTGTAAAATAGTTTGAGTAAGCTATTTAAATATAGATTTTAATTCCGAAGCAGTGTTTTATAGAAGAGAGAAGACAAATGCGATACACATCATGGATTATGATACACTTTCCAAATGGTATTTATAAAGGTGAAGTATAGTCTGACTATGCCTGGCGAAAATGGCTAAACAGTTTTCGCCGGCGATTTCAATGTAGCTTTCTATTCCGAAGAAGTGCTTTATGGAACAAGGAAGGAAAACACGATACATTCATGGGTTAGGATACCCATTCCAAACAGCATTTAAAATGTCTACGGGATATAGTTGGAATATACCTGGAGAAGATTGTAAAATAGTTTCAGTAGGCGATTTTAAGATAGATTTCGATTCCAAAGATGTGTTTTACGGTACAAGCAAGAGTTGATTCCTATTTTAACGCCCCCGCTCCCGCCAACCTAAAAAATCCCTCACTTTGGCGAGCTTTGCAGTCATGGGTCTCTAGGACATATACACAAGTTTCAACGCTCCCAAAAGAACTAGATGGAAACTAAAGTGTACTAATTAGTGATCAACGCACCCGTTAAGGAATTTGAAGACACTTCATTATTAAAACTACATTCATTGGCAACCCAAAATAAATAAAAATGTAACGGAATGCTTTACTTACAGGTTATTAAAAATCGCCATTTTAATTCTAAATTACAATGGCCACGTCGATACAAAAAATCGTCGTGGTAGCTCCATATGCTTAATGATCGCCACCTTGGCGAGAGTCTGGGCGTTCAAGGAGGAATCAACCCAGAAAGAGAAACACGGCACACTCATGGATTATGATGGACATTCGAAACAATATTTAAAACGGTGAAGTATAGTTGTAATATACTTGGCAACAATTATAAAATAATTTACGTAGGCAATTTTAAGATAGATTTCGATTCCAAAGATGGCTTTTATGAAACAAGGAAGAAAAATACGTCCCAGTCATTAATAATTATACACTCTCCAACTGAATGGAATAAGGAAGAAAAATAGGGACGACGTATAAACTATGCTACGCTTTTAATATAGAGCACTTTGGTGCGTATTTAAAATCTGAAAGTGTTTCAGATTTTCTTCCCTTTTCTTTTTGTCTTAGTTTTCATTAGACTGAATCGTTTTATTTACTTAACATAATTACTTTTAATAAAAATACCATTTGAATTCTAACTGTAAAGATCAAAGACGTAGCCAGAAAAGGCACCCTCCTCCGAAATTTGGAAATTTATCATAATGGTAATAATCAATAATGCGCAAAATTCTTAATTTTAAACCCAGGCAATTTATTTATACTGTAATTTAAGGATGTCAAATACAATTTTATGAAAGTACCAAAACTGAAGCAAATCGAAATGCAATTCCCCCCCCCCCTAATTTTCTTCCAGTAATTTTATTTATTTACTATCTATTTTAATTCTTACATCAAAGTTTTTGGGAGTCGCAGGAACGCTATGGCATTCATGCTTTGTGTTTGCCATCTCTGCTCAATACTGGCCCTAAATCACCTTTCAAAATTTCCTTTTAAAGTAACACAAATGAGATACGTGGGTTTCGCGAGCCTGTTCTCTTTTGCATTATTCAGCAGCATTCTTCAAAACTGACAATCATTTTCAACGGGTCTATGATTGGTGACGATATAATTGATTTTTGACTTCGTAAATTACTTTCACGTCTAACAATTTAGTCCAGTCATTTGGTAGTTTTACCTGGAAAGTTTTCCGGGAGTTTTGAAAATGGACAATTTTATAGATTTCGATGTGCTCTTTCCGAATTTCAACTTTGCTCCTTCGTATCTTTGCCGCTCGCGCCGCCATATTCGAAAAATGGCGCCTAAAAGCAGTTTTTTGACAATATCTCCTTTCCGACTCATTTCACGAAAAAAAAAAAAAACAATTGCAAAAAAAGAAACTAGAGAAAATTTCCTACAATTTATGTAATGACCTTATTTTTCGTAAAATCAATAGTTTTGGCGCACGAGCGCCGCATAGTGTATAGTTCAGTATGCGTTTTGCCAAAAAACTCATTTCCACACCACCTTTTGAGGTAGAGTAAGCGGCGCGTTTTTTTTTTTTTTTTTTTTTTTTAAATCGTGATATCCCTAGTAGCAGAGCCTTATTATCGCATGGGCAGATCGGGACTTTGCCCAGGGCCCCCGGCTCGAGAAGGCCCCCAATTTCAAATATTGTTCTGAAATATATCAAAATTTTATGAAAAATAAAACAAATTTCATAGAATGGGGGCCCCCAAAATCATCAATGCCCGGGGCCCCCGCTGGTCATAATCAGGTTCTGCCTAGTAGGCCTAATCCACGTGCATTTAACTAATCCAAAATTTAACGCATCCGTTTCATCGGCATTTGATTTCGAAATAACTGTCGGCGAAGATGTTGATTTTCTTATTCTTTTGACGTCGCTATCTACGCGTTCAAACGTACATATTCTCAGAAAAGGAAAAGGAAGAATTTCGCAACAAATATATGCAACAAAAAGTATCTATATAAATAAAACAATGTGTAAACTGTCCGTTAGTTTGTCTGTCTGTCTGTCTGCGCCTCGCGTAGCTCCGAAACGGGTGATCATAGACCTACCAAATTTTGTACGAAAATTCTCCAAGACGGGTCTCGAAGCGATTTTTTCGAAATTCGAATTAGAAAATGTTTTATTTTATGTTTTGTCCGATTTTTAGCCATTTTTCTTGCGTAATACATAATAACGCCGGTAATTGCACTCGCAAGAAAACGATATTTACATCATCGTATAGAGGAGAAAATTTTCTTTTAAAAACTGTTTGTTCGGACTGTGTAACATAATTTGCAGATTTTTGGGAATTTTTCAAATAAAATTAAATTTCACGCTGACTTTCGTAAAATATTTTTAAAACTGCTGCATCTTGAATTCTATATCTGTCATTACTTTTTTATATTTCGGCAAAAGACGGAGCACACAATTCACCCACTTTTAAAAGAAGAACGGGGGAAAAATATAAATTAGCAGAATTTTTAAGTAAAGAAGGATTTTCATTTCAGTAGCACCTGCTTATAAATTTCGGTTTGATATCTTGCGGTTTGGTTGTCATGGATACAGTAAAAAAGATTAAAATATCCAGTTGAAAAAAATAAATGAAAACGGGTCCCGCGCCATATCTCGAAGCGATTTTTTGCGAAATTCGAATTGAAACATCTGTTGTTTATTGCCTTAATGCGCCAAATACTACTGTTATTGTACAACTAAAAGTCAAAGCCCGTTGTGAAGCAATTACAACGAGCGCTCTTCTGAAAACGTGAAAAAAGTTTCTCATTCCAAAGATTTCGTTTTGTGTACATAGTTATTCTTATGTCCAAGCAGACGATTTCTTTGCTTGACTCGATTTCCTTTTATAAATACTGGATTTATTTGTGAGGAGAAAAATTAAACTGCATAATCTAGAAAAACAATTTTAAAGCCTTTATAAATAACGCAGTCATCTCTTATCTCTTTTCTTTTTGTAAAGGGTTGCAAGAGAGGGTGACGTATTTTTAAAATTTAAAAAAAATGTCCATTTCATGTAGTGTCTGAGGTATTAACACTAAAACGTGAACCTAAAAGACAGCATGTCTGCGGAAATAAGACATTTTGAAAGTGAGAAGCTCACTGCAAATGGTCCATTTTCACTTTTTTTTATACCGAATGACGCTGACAGTTTTTTTTTTTTTTTTTTTTTTTTTTTTGTGTGTGTGTGTGTGTGTGTGTGTCATTATATTGCAATGATCTCAGGTTATTACATATATGGCGCAAATTTTAAGTCAAGAGTGAAATAATTTAGAAAATAATATAGAAAAAGATTCCACATCACTGGAATTAATTCGAATTACACATGTGAGGAAATTTTTCGTTTCCTACCGTGCGAAGAACGGGCACGCAGCTAGTAATAGATAAACCAGCCGCAGATCATATTTTATTCTTACATGCCTTTAGCGGCTGTGATACATCAGCATTATTTAATCAAGGAAAAAGGAAATTTATTAATGTACTCCGAAAAAATCCAGATTTAAACGAGGTTATACAGGAATTCACAAATCCGAATGCTGATCCAGAGATCATTGCTAAAGCTGGAGAACTCTTCCTTCATGAATTATACAGTTACAGTAATGTGAAAAGTAAGAAAAGGATGTGTTTAAACAACTATAGATATGCATGCTTCACAACATCAGCATATAAAAGTAAATTTAATATTGCGTCGCTACTACCAACAGAGGAAGCAGCAAGACGACATTCGTTGTCTTGCTGCGGATGACGTATTCCTTAAGCCAGCAGGCCTAGGGCGGCCCCCCGTCTGCCCCCCCTCCCTCCCTCTCGTAGACCCTGTGGATAACTGTACCCAAATTATTGAATATCCAGTAAGTTAGCCCCCGCCCCTTTACCCAATCCTATATCCGCCACTGTATATATATATTCAGTACCCATTCGCATATATTCAGAAAATATTAAGGAGGGGGGGGGGGGAAGCACGTACTATACACACATCACTTAGAAGGAAGCTAAGAAAACTTCTGGTAGAACATTCGATTAAGTAAAGCTCATCGTCGTTAACAGATCGGAGCTTTTAACAACTCTTCCCTTATCCACTGAATCACCGAAATAATGCTGTTCTGCATCGGCCATTACGTATCGCGGTCGGTGATCTGCGTTTTTAAACGCTACCGAGCATTGTTTTCTCGTCTCCCGCCAAAAACCGTATTCCGCCTTCACAAGCTCGTCCATATTGCTCTAACTGATGAACAAGGGAGGGGGGGGGGGACTCACAAAAGAATTGCCATTGCCACCGCCAGTTCGTGACGCAGAAGGTCATAATCACGATAATAACGAAAACATGGAACAAATCCCTCCGCTCGCTCCGTGGTGGTGGGTGGAGTGGACAACAAGATGTTAGCAACACAAATTGCAGCGCTCCCGTTCAAAAACCATGTCCGCATTCCTTGATATTCCCCGACTCTTTTTTTATCTAATGGGTAGGTTCTTTTTTGCAAGGGGTCATCCGCGAGTAGATTTCTCGGACTAAGAAGAACTGTATAGAAGATGCCATCATTATGGTTGTTTTTTGGTTGATCCTTCTTGGTATACCTTGGAGAGAAGCCGGTGTAAACAATCTGTCCGTCTGCAAGAAAAAAAGATTCATTGTTCTATTAAGTGGCTATACTTATCTGGTTGGTTGGACAGGAAAATGTTAAATGCGTTTTAAAGAATATGTGTTCGTGGTTTGTTTTATCTGAAATTGTTTTAGTTGTCAAGTTTGATAAATTTTGTGTTTAACCTACATTTAGGCCTTTTGTAGTCTGAAAGCATAAACTTGTTGATTTCAGTTACAGCCGACTTTCACAAATAAGGCTGTTACAAAAAACTTGCCTTAGCACCCACGGGGACATTTTAATTAATAGAATTTTTTATTGCTTGCTAATTTTAGTTAAGAGTCGATTTTCACAAACAAGGTTACATGAGAAGACTTGGACCTATAAGGATAATTTAATGAATCCAGATTTTCCAAAATTCCGTCTAGTTTATTTATGATGTTTGATTGTGAAAAGTAAAATATTGATGCTGGGTGAAATTACTCTTAAATATGTTTACTTGATGCCTCATTAAATGACCAGAGAAACCTCTACCGGATCTCTCTATGATTGCACAAGCATAATGGAGGAAATCATTCCGCCAGATTATGAAGTTTCCAAAACAATATGTTAAGAAATAAACTATCACTCACATTAAAAAGTTTTTATTTGCTAAAAATTGAATTTAAAAAATTAATAAGGAGAAGGAGAGAGAGATACTGAAATAGAACTTATTTGAAAGAGTGTGACCATGGCATAATCGCCAACTCTCCCGATGCTTTCGGGAGATTTCCCACCACTAATTTTTACTTCGCAATCCATGGTTATAGTTGAAAAAGTCAATTTTTTTTATCTAAAATAAAACTGTTTAAAAGTTGTGGTGGGAAATCTCCCCAAAAAATCGGGAGAGTTAGCAGTTATGTTAAAGGTTTCCAACTAGCAAATACTCGAGGAAACGCAATCGAAGACATTTATTTGACTTGGCTAGCCTCCATCAAGTCGTAAAAAACAAAAATACAAAATTAAATTACGGTTCAAAGATGTTGGTATTTTAAACGTTTCCCTCTATGAAGGGACGGGCGGATTAACAATCCAGTCCAAGCCAGAGACCAGCCTGAGAATATAAGCACAGAGACTGGTGTGGTATATTAACCATCATACAATATGGTAAAGCAGAATGGTCTTAAGAGTGTTCCACCTGAACAGCGATCATCATCACGGAACTTTTGAACCGCTTTAAAAACGAATCAGTTATATTAAACACTCTGAAAAATTAATAATGCTTCTTCACCCGATGCACTATAGACTAAAACTAACAGTAAAGCTTTACGTCTGCAACTTTAAATATATATATATATATATATATAAGCACAAAAATTACTTTCTAAAATGAGCCGAGGAGTAACCTGTTTTTTTAAGTATCGCTAAATTTCGTATGTTTAGCAGTTTTTTTCTGCGTGTTTCGTAACTCCTGTAGGTTCATGGTATGTAACAGTTCACACAGCGCACATGTAAAGAGACAGTCTAAATTTTTTCGAGCCTCTAGCGCAATTCAATTTAAAAAAAAAAAAACTGTTCAGAAGTTGCATGATTTTCAAGTAGAACACTGTTAAAGTTTAAATGAAACAATGAAATTACAAAAGAAGAAAAATTAACGTAAAAGCACACAAAATGTTCATTAAGAACGGGGTGTGTCTGCTGCAACTCCTGAAGAAGTCCTCATCAGCTCTGTTGTTGATAGTCTAGCGGGCACAAAGTTTTAATTATTTTATCTTTTAAACACACCAGTTTCTTTTGAGTGTGTTTTTTCTTTCTTTCTTTGCATATTTATTGCCGATAAATTAAGCTGTTAAAACATGTAATGAGTTGTTATTTACTTTAAAAAACTGTTAAAGGAAAATCCTATAGTTTATTGAAAGAGCTTTCACAAATTATGTACTGCATTTCAATATAGTTTAAAACTATTTAAACTGGGTAAAATATATGTGTTGAGAGTTGTTGAAAGAGAACTCTTCATATTCCATTATTTCTACTGTATATGTGTTCAAAAAGTGCGAACATACACATTCAGGATCTTCTCCGATTTCTGCGGGAAACGAACTCACCGCAGAGCTTTTCTCTATGAAGAAAACTGCCTTTACCAATTCAAGGATTTACAACGAACTATTGAATACTTTCCGACAATTCTTTTAGAGAACATTTTAAATGTAATGTTTTCAATATTATTTGCATAACTGCAAACATTTAGGGGAGTTCTAGAAGATTATTCCCCGCAAATTTCATGAAACTTTTTAATACATTGACTGCATGTTTTCATTTGGATTTAATTCTGTAACAAGTTACACACACAAAAAAAAAAAAATAGTGGTGAGTAATTTTCTGAAAAAAGTGTAAAAGTTGGTAGTTATGTATTTGTGAAATAGTAGTCAAAGGCTAATTTTACCGCGGCATTATAGGAAAGTACAGTTATTTATATATTTTTTTTTAATCATAAATTTAACAGACAATGTTATTTATGAATGTACGAAAAATTCGTCACAAACACACAAGAACGACATTGACTGTAACCTTTTCAGAGCATAAACTTGTCCAATTTTTGCATCTTCGTAAATAAGACTAAATAATAGATGCAAATAATATTTTGAGATCAATAATTGACTTAGAATTAAAATTCTTATTTCCAAATGTATAAATATTGTCGAGAATATTTTTAACACTACCTTTCAGCAAAGCATCAGGTGAAAGGCCATTTTCTGGATTTAAAAGAAATTAAAAATTGCTTGAAAAATATCTTTCACAGAGAACTTATGCTCACTTGCATATAGCTTACTTGAATTGATGCTTATAAATTGAAAATGAAGATTTAAATAGTATGAATTTTAGTATTATAACAGATAGTTTTGCTAGCAAAACGAGTGTAGAAAATTAATTTAACTTCCAGGGAGAAAATGATACATTTTGTAAATTTTAAGTTAGACTCTTTAGTTTTTTTAGCTAGTGAAACTTTAAAATTTTACTTTGTTTGAAATCTTTTCTTAACTTTTTTTCATTAAAAAACTAATAGTTTTAGCTATATGTATGTAAAATTTGAAGGAATAAGCAGAATGTATTCTGCAATAGATCCCTGCGTATGGGGATTTGAAATTTAACGAAATCGTTTATTCTTTAACGAAGAATAGGTAGAATTTTGGATCAGATTGCCAATCGTACTTCCTTTGCAAATGGAAATGCCTTGGCAAAATCCAAGTTTTTAATCCTCTCCAAAATAAAAGTCAAATACCAAATCACTGAACTTAATGTTGACAGAAAAACAACTACTCTGACATAATTAAGGATGACGCACCACAAGAACGTGAAGGTTTCTGCTGATGGCGCTAAAAAGTTTTTGCAAATATCTGAGAACTAAAAGTAACCGAATCACTGTACTCAATTTCGACAGAAAAACAACTACTCCTCTTGCGAGACTAAGGATGAAGCACCACAAGAATATGCAGTGCCATACTACCGGCAGGGCAAACGGGGCAACTGCCCAGGGCCCACATATTTTAGGGTCCAAAAATCTTACACTTTTATAATTTTACAATAAAATTACAAAGCGATAAAAAAAGTTTGAAAGTTGAATGATTTTTTAATTATAAAGTATGAACAATGAAAATAATTCAAATTTTTATTTGTATAAATTAATTTACACTTATTTTAAAATTTTCGAAATGCTCTATACTCGATATAGCATACCATTATGTAGGAAAATAAGTAACCACATTTTGAAAAGAGTATTTTTAATTTAAAAAGATAAAAGAATGTATTAATAATCCGAAATCCCAAGAAATATAAATAAAAATGACTGTTTACGAAAAGTGGTTGTATTCCGTACATCTTAGCAAGTGTGATACAGCATTTCGATGTATCGTTTATCCATCTGTTTCTTTGACATCATGGAACTATATTCGTTTATTTCAGATTACTTAAAACAAAATTTGTGTTTGGAAGGAGTAAGATATTTAACTTTCAGTATAGACCAATCATAATCTGTTTCTTTTTTACGGGGGAGGTTATTTCAAGGGGCCCAATTTCTTTTCTTCTGCCCAGGGCCCACAGTTATCTTGATCGGGTTCTGAGAACATGCCATTGAACTGACTGCACATCATGTCTGTAACTGTCCAGCTGCAATGACGATTATGCTCTGTTTGGATTAAAATTGCACTCCGCACTGGCGATCATAGGCAAAATTATTACAAGCAACATAATGTTTGAACAAGGATTATTAGGGGGATACAACAACAACCAGTTGAAGGAAGGTAATAGAAATTTAAATGAAAATTCAAGCATCAAATTTGGGGAGGAAAGGTGAAAACCAATTCAAGGCCCCGCATATAATTGAGGCACTTAGAGCCCCGCTTCCATGGGCGCCGGCAGCATAGGGCAAGGGGGGCAATGCCCCCCCCCTGAATTTTTGTATGCAGTGTTTTCCCTTGTTTTTTTGCTCTTTCCAACATGGTAACCATACGTTGAAGTAGTCTTTGCCCTCCCTCCCCCCCTGGGAAATATTCTGCCGGCGTCCATGCCCGCTTCCTTTATATCCGCCACTGCAGAGACTCCAAAAAATTCAGGACGATTCTTCAAAAGCTACACTATACACTGAAATAGAAAAAAATATGGTATCTTTTATGAAATTTTCAGAAAAACTCTTAAACATGGAATTACACAACAAAATTTTTCGATGAGCGACATCTTCTCAAAATTTTCAATATTTATTTTTCGAAAAGTTTTGCCAATGATACAGATTTACCGTTTGTTGCAGTATATAACACAGCTTTCGAAGAGATATCCTAAAAATTTTCAAGCGCCTGGCATTATCAGTTTATTTGTACTTATGTACCAAATTCACATGATTTTTTTTTTTTTTTTTTTTCGAAATACAGTCATTTTGGTTTCAACTTTTCATTGTAGATGGCAGCACTAACGCGTTCAGCAAAGCACCACGGTCCACTTCTTGCACAGGTGAAAGTGTAAAGCGATACTATCTCCCCCTTTCCCCCCGTCGCCTCAAGCTTCCGTAATAGCAGACTTTCACTGGCATTTACGAATTGCACGGTTCGTAATCTCGTTTTGTATTTGCCCTTGTAACTGAGAACGCCCAAAGCGGATGAAAGAAAACGGCGATGGACGCGGAATGGGAAAAGGGGAGGGGGGAGGCTAATTAACTTTTGGTTAGAAAAAACTGGAAAAAGGAGGTTTTTCTTTTTTCTTTCTTTTTGGTTAATTGCTGGAAAGATGGAGATGGTTCGAGGATTGCAAGAGGATGTGCACTGAAAGGCTGCTTCGGAAGTTTTTGCATCTATTTTAATGGCTTGCGCGTTTATTTTCGAATTAGGTTTTTTTTTTACTATGAAAATGTCTGTCTACGGCGAGTGAATCTCGACCAAAGGCAGAATAAAAAATCTAGAATTCAGCTATAAACGTTCTAGCATAGCCAAGTCATCAAATACCAATAGGCGTCTCTACCTGCTGATTATAGGTAAGGGCATAGGCGTAATTTACTAAAGGCAAGAGGGAGCAATTGGCCCTCCCCCTAAAATTCAAGGACATTCAGATTTCATCTTGGATATCACCAATCTGAAAAATTTTCTACAATAGGAAACATTTTACACGCCCCTCCCTCCCCGCAATCTTACATGCAGTGGGTGAGGTTGGGGGAGTTATTTGAAATTAAGAAAGATAATCATTTTAATTTATCTTTATATACATTATTTTTTATAATGAAGCTTTTACGAAGCTATTGATCTCCATATTTAATAGCACTATGATGGGCACTATATAACGCTACACTGGGTGACTCAAGATAGATATTGCAGTGATTGCCTCATAAACCGTAAGTGATCGAAAGATACTTTCATTAGAAATGTTTGCAAAATTTAGAGTAGCTTTTAGGTACTGTGACTTTTTTACAAAGGGCTATATACATATTAAAATACGAAATTTAATTTTTATACAGTTCCTTATTTCCTATTACTGATATTTAGGAAAATATTGCTCTGTGTGAAGAAGGTAAGTAAAAAAATCCCACGTCTCTGAATGAAATAGTTACCGAGTCAGAGATATTTCATGTAAAAAAAGGACGACCTACACCTTGCCCGCAATGTTGGTGCCCGTTTTCTGACGGAAAAATCTTTACTTTGCACTTGATAAAAGTTAAATAATGGTCCTTTTGTTGGAAAATCGTCATGGAACGCATTCAAATTCGTGAAATGAACAAGGATACTTTTACTTTAAATGATAGATACTGCATTATGAAATTTAGTCTTTTAGGGATCATCCACTAATTGCGTCACGCTTCTTTAGAAAAGGAATTTTAAAGTGTAATAGTGAAAATGATATGGGTTAACTTTTACTAGAAACTGCCAAACATGCATTATAGGAAAATTCTACCTAAAATAGGATTTCCAGGAGTCAAATGTAGCTGCCGAATTACCATTAACATATAAATTAACGTCAGTTGAAAAGTAATTCAATTTTTCTCGCTTTTAAGATATCACCTTACTACAAGGCGGCAAACGCTAAAGTTTTCAACTTGCGATATCTCTGTGCCTGTTCCACGGAGAAACATGGAATGCTTTTTTTTTTTTTTTTTTTTTTGTATCTTCTTAGACCCTGAAAAACCCTTTACCCAACAACATCAGTGATAGGAAATGAGGGATCATATAAAAAATAAATTTTGCTTTTTGATACGTATACAGCTCACTGAAAAAAAAAAAAAAAAAAAAAAGCCTTATCTGAAAGCGTTTCAAATCTGACAAACTTAATTTATTGAAAGTATGTCGATCTCTTAGGTTTAAGATACATCATGTGTAACATCTATTTTGAATCACTCGGTATATTTAATAACACTATTCAAGTGTTTCTTCTTTGTTGATAAGCGATTTTCAAAATCAATTTATTCGTTAGCTTCACCTAAAATCGAGTTTTTCAGAGTCATTCAGAAAAAAAAAGAAAAAAAATCAGACTTCGTTATTGACTCTGTTAACAGAAACCTCTGTTAATGGAAATTCTACTGTATTGGCAAAAATTTTAGTTATAGGCTTACGATGTTTGATTCCCAGTATGAGAGAACTAAAAACTGGAAAACTCCAGTCAAAAATTTTTATGATTGATTCGGGATTTTATTACAGTATTACCTAGGTATTGTATGTGGTCTATGTGAATCAACATAAATTAATTAAATAGTTTTTCAGAAAAACAAAGATCACAAATTACGAAAAAAACAAAAAACTGGTGTTAAGCGATAAAATAAATAAAAATTTTGTGAAAAAAAAAACATTTTAAGTAACATTTTATGTGTGTTTTTTCACAAAGTTTTTATTTATTTTATCACAAATTGCTTTCTCTGAGGGAAAAAAAAAAGAAAAAAAAAAGAAACGAATAATGGTAATTTCGCTGGTTTCACTTCTAGGAGTGAGCTGGTTTCACTTCTAGGAGTGAAACCAGCTTGCAAAAGAATAAGTTTTCCAACTGTTATAAAGTTTAAAATGCACATCTAAGGTTTAACCAGGTAGTTCTTGTCTACCGACGATGCAAAATTTTAAGATTTTTCGAGCCCTACTTGATCTCTATAGACTTAGCGCAAAATTCGCAGAGTAAATTTTGAAAGAAATATTCAAAAATCTTACCTGAAATTCACTTCTACACAGGTAGCACTAAACCCTAAAATTTTGTTGTAATTATTTTAACATTATGACTCAAGAACGTTTTGCACACATTTCATAAAAACTGGAAAAGGAAAATTTATTCAAATAAAAAAAAAAACGATTTTCGCATCTATCGCTTAAATTAACTTGGCATCTAACATAATTCCAACTTCATTCTTCTTCATTGTCATTTTCAGAATGGAAAACACATGTTCTCAATTTCTATTCTCAATCTCAAAATCTATAAAAAAAATTTCATGTACTACTCCGACGCCTACTGTTTAAGTGACCACATGTGACGATACTAAATTTTATTCCATTCATTTCAGTGGTCTATACGTGATAGACAAATATTTTCACATTTTTGCAATACATTTTTGCAATACACATTTTTCACAATAAATTTTTGCAAAATCTCAAAATCTATTCAAAAATTAAATGTTTGACATAGTTTAAGTCGAGTGACTACCTATCATGTCATTTCATTTCATTCGCTTTAATCGTTATTATACGATGTGCGAATAAGTATTTGCGCATTTTGAAATGATTTTTGCAAAATCTCAAAATTCAATCAAAAAAAAAAATAAATAAATCGATGCCTATTGTTTAGCTTGAGCAACTACCTATTATGTCACCGAATTTCATTATTCATTCGCTTTAATCGTTATTACGTGATGCGTGAACAAATATTTACGTATTTTGAAGTTATTTTCACAAAATCTCAACATCTAATCTAAATTTTTAAAATGTTGACGCCTATAGTTTGAGTGACCACCTATCATGCCACCAAATTTGATTTAATTTGCTTTAGTCGTTGTTACGTGATGCGCGAACAAAAAATTACGCAGTTTAAAACGATTTTCGCAAAATCTCAAAAGCTAAAGAAGATTTTTAAAATGTTGAAGCCTATAGTTTAGTTGAGCAACCAATCTATCATGCCACCAAATTTCATTTAATTCGCTTCAGTCATTTTTATTCCATGCGCGAACAAAAAATAGCGTCACGGACAGAATGACAGACAGACAAACTTTTTTTTGACGGTCGTGCTTTGTTCCCAGTCACTTGAATCGGATAGAAATAGCAACATTTTTAAATTCCTATAGTAATGTACAAACGAGTAATTTTATTTATATCGATATGTATTTTATATGAACAAAAATAATAAAATCATGCTAATGAAGATTGGCAAACTGAAGTCCCAAAGGTACAGGTTATTTTAATTTTCGAAGATGTAAATAAGTTCAATAACGATCCCAGTGTTTTACAAAGTCCACGATAAAACGTCTTTAATGTCTCACGAAGACACTGTGATATTTATGGAATTTGGCAGTCACACATATCACACTCTGTTGATGGCTGTTGAGTCATCCTCGTTGATACTCGTCAAATAAACCTATTTAGCACTCTCGTTCACGAAACAATACCGTTTTTAATCAGGAATCTTCTCAAAAATTTAATGCTACTTAAGTATGGATGCTGCCTGAATCTACAAGCAAAATGAAACAATATTAAATGCACTTTTTGACAGCAGCAGCCTGCAATCAATATAGATCAGTGATGATCACTAAATTTTGCTTATTTCAATCTGCAAAGAATTAATATTTCTCAGCAACCAGGAATCTCAAGCCCAGATAAAATAATAACTGTATTGACATCACAGTTCACCATATATTCTCAAACCAATGAACAAGTGACCAAAATGAGCCGTTGAGCAGTAGCAGCCTATTTTAGCGAAAATTTTATAAGTGACGAGATTTTTGTAACTTCAGGCATCGGTCGATCTCAGGAGAATAAGACAAATAAGACTGGGGATGGACGCGAGACGACTTTTTTGCGAGACGAGACAAACATTTTTAACATTACGATATAGGGATTTTTGAGAGACGAGACAAAGCTTTTAGGCTATTTTGCGAGACGCAAGACTCCTGTTTTTCGTCTCGCGTCCATCCCTAAGACCGAGTCTCAAACCTTTTAATCTTCCGATTTTCTTACATCAAAATCTTGAAACTAACTGAAAAATCCGTTGTCAAAGTTCCGTACATTAAAATTTGTCAGATTGGCTAATTCTTTTGTTTCTGGCTCACTCTAACATTATTCACTGTACACTTGCATTTTTAGCAAATTGTGCTAAAAATATATATATGCGGTGCCCATGGTCACTGCAAACCTTGGTATTTATGAGTTATTTGACTATGTGCCTGTTATTGAAATTCACACGTTGTTTGCCCCTCTTCCCGTGGCCTGATGCTTGGGGTTACATTTCTTCATGAAAACAAAGTTTCTGTGAGGTCTTATGTCGAAGCCCTGGTGAAATAAGCTTTGAAAAGGCTTTGAATATTCTGCATATATTGAAGAGGTATCAAATTGTACCTTTTTAATAGCGGGATGAAAAAAAAGCTTGAGTTGTTATGCCTTCGCATAAATGGTCCCATCACGGCCGAGTGGATAAGACATTGAACATGGTAAATGGCTAAAGTGTAAAGGTAAACGGATATGGGTATCGCTGGCTATCAATCTTACGATCTGCCAACTGCTTCGGAATATAACTAACCAGTTTTTCTAAACAGTATACTTTTATAAATTTCTTTTTAAAGTAGTATTTAAATTACCCAATTAATTTAAAAATTTTGCTGAGTTCTAAGTCGAAAAATCTTGCTTTAAAAAAGTGGTTAATTATATTCAGGAGCAGTTGGGAGCTATGGATCTGGAAAGTTTTAAGGGGTTAGATGTGATGTGAGTACGCGTTATAACTCCTTGAAAAGTCCACGTGTCCTAGGAAAGTACCTTTCGTGCAGGTTTGCCTTAACGCAATACACACATATACACTGATATTCATTTTTAACGTTCCTTTTGAAAAGCGATAAACGTCAATTGGCTTTTGAACAGCTTTAAAAACAAACTAGCAAAAACGCGAAAAAAATAAATAGTACTTCTTCACAAACTGCACTGTAAACATATCAACAGTCAACATATATTTCTCGTCTCACGCAGCTTTCAGAAAAGATTCAATTGCACTAAAATTGCCTTCAAAAATTCTTCCGTATGTTTAGCATTTTTCCTGGTTCTTTCGTAACTCCTATGAGTTACGAAAGAACCAGGAACGAAAGAAACAGTTCATTATTTGTAATAGTTCACAGTACAACTGCTAAAGAGACATTCCGAATTTTTTCGAGTCTCTACCTCTATTTTTTTTTTTTTTCCCTCCCTGAAAGCTGCAAAAGACATAGTAGATAATGTTTACAGTTTTTGTGAAGAAGCAGTGTTCAGTTGTCAATTTTTGTTGCGGACTTGAATATAGGACTAACGGTAAATGGGCGAAATCGCATTTTTAATGATTAGTTACATAAGCACCCTCTGGTGACGAATCATGATGCAATCTACTATTAACGTACGCATGCGCACAACATAAATTTAATGATTGCGACTCACAGCACCATCTTACAAGCAAATTTCGTTTAGCTCGTTTAGAATACTTCGATGATCGTCCTATATTGCGGTTTTTGAAAAAGGAACAGTTTTAAGCTGTAGGCCTTTATCTTCATTGCCATCTTGTTCTTTCGTAATTAAGAATCCAAGAATTATGTTTTCTTGATAGTGTTCGACAGCGCTTTCTGTATACCTTAATATTATTCAGTGCATCATAATGTTTTCCATTTATTCTGTATTTGTTATTATTTTTTTTTATTTATTTATTTATTTTTTTTCGCAGATCCATTAACCCACAATCCTGTTCCCCGTCCCCCGCAAAAAGTTCCTTAAAAAAAAGTTCAATGACCATTATATTTGCACGCCTT
This sequence comes from Cheiracanthium punctorium, assembly GCA_038373885.1. NCBI lineage: Eukaryota > Metazoa > Arthropoda > Arachnida > Araneae > Cheiracanthiidae > Cheiracanthium > Cheiracanthium punctorium. The sequence goes on along the minus strand of JAWZYV010019781.1, from coordinate 44,596 downwards.
GGCAGAATGGCAAATAACAGCTTAGCGATTTCTATCAGCGCGCCAAATATCCCACCGAATTCGACCGTTTCGAATGGGGGAAAAAAATGGCGCGATGACAGACTCCGAAACCGCTCACGAATTTCCAACCACAAAAGAAGAGGGGACGGACTACAGTCTAATTGCGTGTGCGAACAAAAAAAAAATTCACTTTTTTTTTCCTTCTCCGCCCACCAGGGGGAGATAGATCCTTTTGTGGCCCTGCTAATCACTGGCGATGGGCACCTCTCTATTACAGAGGTTCCGTCATGTTTTCGCGTCATCGGTTTTTGATGTGGGTCCCAAATTACGGTGTTTAAGAGGTTGTAAGAGTTGATTCGGAGTAAATGGGAAATACAGACTCGCTTGATACAAGTCTGGATCCTTCTGTTCTGTGCAATGGGTTACATGTTCGAATTGCAGGTGGTTGATGAGTTTTGTTCTTTTGCTCCCTCATGTCCTCCCCCCCCCCCGCCCCACTCCATTTGAGTGCAAGTCCGAACGGTGTACCTACTTGTCTTTTTTCAAAGTCGTGTTTCAGGCTATATAGTGCTTTCTTTATATATATTAAAAATCTGGAAGAGTGGCGTATGATAAAAAGACCTGATGTTCCATTAGACCCAGTAAGCCCGGGTGTAGTGGTTCCCCAAAATGTTTATTTTAAAAGAAAAATTCCCAATGCACATTGTTGTTTTATTAAAATAGGTGATATAAAACTTTTTCTTTCTTTGTCTTCCTTTCTCTTTTCTTTTTTAAGGGGGTATTCCCCCCCTTTCTCCCCTAGTAAGTTGCTCCAATGGAAGTTAATACAGTGAAGCCTTACACATGCGGTTCTTCATAAAAGTGTAAAACTTATAGAGGTATATTTCTATAATATAGATATGTTCCGTTTTCTACAAAAGTATCCAACTTGGGAGGTTCTACTGTATAAAACATGTTTTATGATGTTTTACTGTATAATCTATGATATTTCATAATGTTCTAGGCTTCTACCCTTCAAATAGCCTTTTTGTGTGTGTGTGTGTGAGAAACATTTCAAATTTCAAGCCGACATCAGTATTAAGAAGCGCCGTCCCGAGTTGCTCCTACAGACAAGAATTTTGTAAATCGGCTTCTAAAGGCGATTTAAAATTTGCGAAACTCATCCGAGTTTGACTGTTGAAATTGGATTTATTTTAACCCGTTAGCGCCCGACTTTTTTCATTACATTCTGCAATTTATGTTAATGTCAGAAGTGATAAAGAAATTTCCGACATTTTCGGGCTACGAAGGATCTATTTCCTTTTCTAAAAATTTAACTAAAATAGTAAAAGATTCGCAGAATATGAAATTAAATTAATGTTTATTTTTGAAACTAAGGAATTTTTGCGACTGTCCTAATCCAAACACTGACTGACTGAAGTTTTGGTTTTCATGGAGCGCCGTAGCATAAAAGCTTTATCTCCAGTGATGAAAAGTAGAAATCATGTGGTTTTTTATCTTGAGGTGGGGATAATCCAAATAATGTTAGGCGTTAATGGCTTAAAATCAATTTATCTACAAGGAAATAGTGGTGAGTAAGCGTTCGAAAAGTTCCTTCAAATCTAGTTGTTATGGTATTTAGAAAAGGATGAAATCTTTTGCTCATGAAATGAAACTCATTTAGTAACAAAAAAAACCAAACAATAAAACATTCTGTGCAATGCCGAATCTAGAAATAACGACCTGAAATATTATTCTCACTGACAAAATTGTACACGCCAGGGGCGTAGCCAGAAATTTTTCATGGGGGGGGGGGTTACGACTACAACAACTCATATATATGTATATGTATGTGTGATAATGTAGTGAAGAATATACATTTTGTATGGCAAAAATTTCTCATGGGGGGGTTATGACCCCCCTAACCCCCCCTTTGGCTACGCCCCTGGTACACGCTATTATCCATAACGTTTATTAAAACCTCTCAAAAAAGTATTCAAACCTAAGCGAAATGTCCATTTTACCTTTGTGAATAATCTAATTAGTTTTCTGAAAAACATGCAACTCAAAAGAAGCAGGAGGAAATATAATTATATATACTCGCCAAGTCTATTTTATGGCGAAAAAAAAAATTAATGCCTCAAAATTCAAGTAGGAAATTTGACTCATACTCTAATGCCCCCCCCTCCCTCCTTCTTTTTTTTTTTTTTTTTTTTTTTTTTTGAGAGAGAGAGAGAGGGTGTAAGAATTTGTGCTTTTATTATTCGTACAACAAAAATAGGAAAGCTGGCAAATTTTTATTTTTGAGATCAATAATCAAAATGTTAAAGTTTGTTTCCCTACAACTAGAAAACTGCGAGCTAAAGGTTTAACAGTAGAACATCTCTGGTCAAATTTGTCTCGGTTGACAAGGAGACGCTTTACGCCTTTTTGTTGTTGTTTTATTTGGAACATTTATTTTGAGACTTGTGTGCTTGGTTTCAAGATTCGCTTATAAATCCTTGTCAAGTAAAGTGGACAACAAAATGACAGTTTTAACTAGCACAGAGAAAGGAAATTTAAACTGTTATGGGAAGGGCGGGAATCGAACTCACAACCGTACGCTTAGGCGATTGGCGGACAGTAGGATAGACCCTTAGCCTCCATGCCGCCGGTCCCCCAAAAAGGTCATTCTAATACGACTTTTAACTGTAAACAGCCCTCTTTTTACGGAAACTGGGATAAATTCAATAATAAAACAACTCAGTATGTAATTTCGATATTTCTCTACATTACGGTATCGAAATTAGCCATCTAAAAAGTACGATTGCAAAGAAGATAGAGAGAAGCGTACTAGTTTAGATTGTACTAGGGTTTCGCGGGCTTTGATATAGGACGATCATTGACTAGCGGCAGACGGGCGAAATAGCTTCAGCTTCTGAAAGGAAAATACCAAGGCGGTTCAACTAATGGAGAAGCCCATGTTCCTGTTCCCCGTCTTTGAAGCCAAAAACCACGCCCCTCAACCCCCCAAAGCATTGGATATCGACATTGGAAAAAATGTAAATTTATATATTTGAAAATATACAATAAAAAACAAGTTAATACGTGTAAACAACCTTCTATAAGCGTAAAATGGATAAACAAATTGGTTAGTAACTCTTAAATTATTTTTATTAACAATTTGCGAAACTCGTTTTTCAATGCATCTCTATGCGTTCTTCAATCTTTTGGGGGGATAAGGGGGCGTGGCACAGGCTTCACTTTCCTAGCACTGCGTAGCGCAACATTGGCGACTCCATTAGTTAAACCTCCTTGGAAAATTCTTGACAACTTTTTAATGATTAGCTACATTAGCAACCTCTAGTGACAAATTATGATGCAATCTACTACTAACGCAAACATGCGCAGAAGATAAACTTAATGACTCACAACTCCACAAACAGGCAAATTTCGTTTGGCTGTTTTAGACAACGCTGATTGTCGTCCTATATCCATGTCCGTACGCTGTTGAAATTGTAATTGCACCTTAACCGCAGTGAAAGAAGTTCCATGTCCAGAGTAAAAAAAAAAAAAAGTCTGCATACAACTCTGCCTTTGCAGCTTTAGTTACTGATGGGGGAGGGGGATACCCCGTTTCAAGGTTTTTTTGAAAGAATTCAGCCTACCTTTCATAAAAGAAAGGCAAAAAGAACATAAATAAGTGTTAGAAACCTTCAGAACCAGTCAAAAGTTATCGCAGTCAAAACTGCATGACAAAATATGTAAATGAAACACGTTGAACAGTTGTTCAAAACCCTTCAATTAAAGTAAACAAGAGCTGTCCAAGGTAAATAAATCTTACATTATAGTGTTTCACATGGTAAACCACAGTTATACATAAAATTACACCTTGTTAAGAAAATAAATATGAAACACAAATACCACTCATTCCTTTGTGATCATAACTATGAACTCAGTTCATTTCTTAATTGTAAGGTTAATATGAAATCCAGTATAATATGTCTAATGCCTGTAATCAACGCACTTGTTCGTTCACCGGCGTTCAATATAGTTAAGACTTTTTGCAAAGAATGAATTAATGTGATGTGCCCTAATTTCTTTGTGTCACGATTAGGCTTACCGAGCGTCAAAACTGTAAGTGCTTTACATAAATATCGATTCGAGGTTAAAAGAATTAAAAAACGTTTTATTTATAAATAAAACGGAACAAACATAAAGCCCTTTTGCTTAAGTGCCACCTTTTTTTAGTTCAGAAAGACGAATTCTTCAGACTTCATGTTTTTTTTTTTTTTTTTTTTTAAAGAAGCAAAAAACCCTCAAAAATATTGAGGGCAAAAGATAACCTGTTATGTTGGTATTTTTTAGTGAATGCTTTTCTTCATTTTATTACTTTTAACTAAATACACATAACGTTTTGAAAGTTATTAATGGTGGTCCAATATTCGAATAACAAACATTCTTTCTCATCCACCGGAACTGAAAGATATTTCATTGGTTTCAATAAAATATTTTGCACGTATAACCTCTCGCTTACCCTCGTCACAAAAATTTTAGTTATGCTAACATCTTTTTTTATGCTCACAAAGTCGCGTCATCCAATTTGCATTAATTTTCAGTGGAACATGAGCTTTTGTTGAAATAATTAAAAGTTTGTAAAGTAACACACACATATATATATTACTTATCTGCACACATGCTTCGTGTTTGAAAAATGTTTTCCAGAAATAATACCAACCTTCCCGATTTCTTCGGGAGATTTCCCACCACAATTTTAAAACAGTTTTATTTTTGATTAAATTTTTGGCGTTAGTTCAAATTACAATTACTAGGTAAAAGTTAGTGGTGAAAAATTTCTTAAAGAAATTGAGAAGGTTGGTAGCCATATGTAATTTAGAGATGGGCGGTTCGACTCATTTTACTGATTCGAATCTCGACTCACTCACTACTTCGATGATTCGAATCAGTGATTCGAATCTTGAATCAATAAAACAACTAAAGAAATTTTCCCTCTCTCTGCGCCGAAAGCCGTACTATTTAAACACCCTTCACCCATTCATCGGGTTTCTTCTCCGCTGAGTTCTCGGGCAGTTAGCATCTCTCTCTCCTTGCTCCAGTAAAACTAGTGTTTAAACTGCCCGAAATGAAAATACAGGGGAGCTTCGTATGACCCCCTGGGCCTGTAAGATTAAAAGGTTAATTTTGGTGTCAAAGTATTCGAAATTTTATGTATCGATGGGGGTCCCAGAGGGGGGGTCGAGAATCAATAAAAACGCGCTCCGATGGATAGTTTCCGAGATATACGTTAATTAATTATGGTAATTAGACTAATTAACCATGATTGAGGCTTAAAAGGACTGCAAACATGTAGAAATTGGCTCTGGGATGGTTTCCAGACTTTGGAGTTGCCGCCGGAGGAGACTAGTGTTTAAAATGCCCAAATTGAAAATATAGGGGAGCTTCGTATGACCCCCTGGGCCTGTAAGATTAAAAGGTTAAGTTTGGTGTCAAAGCATTCGAAATTTTAAGTATCGGTGGGGTGTTGAGTCTAGGGGGGGTCGAGAATCAATAAAAACGCGCTCCGGTGGATAGGTTCCGAGATATAGTTCCGAGATAGGTTCCGAGTTGTGCCATACAAAATGTATATTCTTCACTACATTATCATACACACGTATACATATATATGAGTTGCAGTAGTCATAACCCCCCCCCCCATAAAAAAATCCTGGCTACGCCCCTGGCCGGCCTGTATTTTTGCCCTTTATCGAATTCGAGATTTCACTGAAATGAAAATGGGAATATCGGATATTTGATGTTGAAATAAAACCGATATGTCGATTTTTGGCCCAGTCCTACTGAGGGGCTGCTGCCCCCCCCCTCAAAAAAATGGGACCCTTTACTTAGCTTACAATTGAACTTTATCTTTAAATTTGATACCCAGCCCACCCCGAAATAAAATCCTGGCTACGCCACTGTCAATAACACTAACTACGCCACTGCTTTAGGCCCTATTTTGTATTTCTCTGAATTACGAAAGAAAATAAAATCATTCCCCTTAAACGAAAAACAAGGTAAAAAAAAACAAGGAAATCTGCTGCAATAAAGCGAAATGTTATTTTGCTTACTACAAAGTCCTTTTGTGAGAGCGCTTAATACCGCCCCAGTATCCTTCATTAAAAGTGACAAGCACAATCCTAACTTTATTTCATTCTATTTCCCTTCACATGAAAATCCGCCACCATGTAAACTTAACGTTCCGTTTTTTTTTTTTTTTTTTTTTTTTTTTTTTTTTTTTTTAAAGGGTGGGGGCAGGGAGACATATATTAAAGTTAAAAGTAGAAAAGGGATGTTTCATTAAGTTTTAAACAAATATTAAATCAGTCAGACAAGTTGGAAGGAGGGATTTTCTTAATTTTTTTTTCGGGGGGGAGATTGACCCCTCTTGCCCTTAGGAAGTAACGCCTATGCCACCCGCCAAAAGCAAACGATGTTCGACCCACTCCACACCCACAGACAGATAAAACTTTAAAATCCGACCACCAACCAAGAAATGAAACACCAAAGATTCGAAAAAAAAACTTCAATTAAATGAAACATCCTTTCAACTCTTTTCGACTCCTTTCGACTCTGAGTCGATAGAAGATTCGAAAAAACCCCTCCAATTAAATGAAACATCCTTTCAACTCTTTTCGGCTCCTTTCGACTCTGAGTCGATAGAAGATTCGAAAAACTAACGAATCTCAACGATAGTATACAATCACCGAAACAGAGCGAAACACTGAATCAGTAAAGATTCGTTGCTGCACCAACTCAGTGACCAACTCACCCACACCCACTCATTTACTGTTTCAAATCATCTATCGACTCAGAGTCGTAAAGAGTCGAAAAGAGTTGAAAGAGTAAGGGAAAATCCCTGGGAACGGCAAAGGGAAAATAAGTTTTTCTTCCCTTCGCACTTGGAATGTATTTCCCTTGAGGGCTTGAGATTCGAATCAGTAGAGAGTGAGTGTAAAGACTGAGCCACTCAGTACCAAGATTCGAATCACTGATTCGACTCATCGAATCATTGGCCATCTCTAATATGTATGTATTGTTATTTGAAATAATTCTTTATAAAATATTTCTTGTTTAAATTTCTAGTTGTAAAAACTTTTGAATTATTTTTCATCATATTGTAACGAAAGTTCTCCGCCAAATCTGCTTGAGTCAGCTCATGTGACACCCAGCGATTGAACTTGTACATCAAGTTTATGTGATGCATAGCATGACTAATGGGCACAGCATTAATGTCTAACTCTAGCTAGCTCTCAAGTGATTAAATTGTAATCTTCTTCCACAAGTTCTCGCAGTGGCCCTCGTCAACATCACTAGGTCGGCCAGAAAACTCTGCTCCTTGAATGTCATAGGCCCTGTTTTTTAACTTTCAACACCAAACCTTCACAGTGCCATATGATACAACAGTAGAATCGAAATTACACACATAATTTTTTGACATTCTGTAGCAACAGAACTGGAAGTAAATGATGGTTCGAATCCAGTAACGTGATAGTTCCATTTCAGACACCTTGTACTTAATGATAACGATATTTTTTAACAACACAGAGTTCTAAAGCAAGTCTCATTCTTTCAAATGACAAAAACTGTTTGACAATATATGGGCAAACACACCAACGTGAACTGTTTCCAGACGATATTTGTGATGGCGGGAAACTTTCGTTACAACCTAATACATACAAAGCCGACCGGAATGCATGGTGGGTAAAGCACCGTACGGTTTCGGGTTCAACTCCCGGCGGTCGGAGTTCGATCCCCGACTGGGCTTGGTTGTCGTTTGTCCGTCCCTTCACAGGGGCGATGTTGGTCCACCTACTAGGTGCCCCCATAATAAAGTGGCCAACAATTCCGGCCCGTTGTGGCCAAAGCCTTCCAAGGCAGCGGCCGGCCATTGGAAAAAAGATATACATACAAGTGCTTTTTCGACTTGCATAAAAGTTTTATAAGACTTCCTAAAAGTCCCATATCAAGATTCCACTTTTTTCTTACGCTTGAAATAACTGCCTCAGAAATTGAATGAGGGTATTTTGCTTCAGGCTGTATGTATTTCACGACAGCAACAATAGCCACCACTGTGAAAACGCTCCTTACTTCTTAATTCATCTCATTAAGTAGTCGGGCTGTAGTTTTTAAAACGTTTCAGTCAAGATATTAATCGAGTTGACAAAATTTAAAGCTTTTTTTAATTATTATTATAACTTGCTTAAATTTCTGAATGCAAAAATTTTAGGCTTGTTTCATAAAAGTCCATTGAATTGTTCTTAAATTCAATTTCAACAGGATACTTTCCCTGGAAATGTTCAAAATTTAATTAAAATCTTCATTTTAAAGGATAATTCAAATTACAAAGGCTTGCGTGACTTTCATTCATGCAAGAAAAACGTGTTTTTCGCTATTTTAACTGAATAATTTAGCTGAATGTGGAACAAAATTTTTCTAGAACCAACAAAAGATTTTGTCTCTCAATTCAATTATTTATTAGGTTGGCGCGTATGGAAATTTCCGAATTCAGCAAAGTATTTTGAACGCTTACGATAATACAAATTGTTTTTATCGTCAAATATGTGGCTCCAGTAGTTTCTTTCCTTAAAAATGTTCCAAAACTTAATTGGTTATCTTAAAAATTAAACTGTTTTGCTGAATGGAGTGAATTATAGAGCAGCGGCTCCCAACCGGTGGGTCCAAAGAAAAATAGGCAAAGAGCAAGTGATAATGTACATTTAAAAAATCATCGTATTTTTCTTGTTTTTAGTGCAAAACATATCTACTTTCGCTTAAAATGTTTATTGAAACCTTACCGATAACATTAGTTTGCAGAAAAGGCAACTAATTGTTAATTGTTGAAGAATAAAAAACTGTATGTATAGTTAGGAATGCGAAGAAAGGGGAGGGGGGATGTTAGAGAGAATCTATAATAGGCTTGTTGCTCACGCAAAGGCATGATAACAAGCCAACACAGCCAATGAAAATCATTGTTCTATTGTTTGGTGTTTGGTAAAATTGTGTATTAAAAATAATACCTGAAATAATAGTTTGAAGTGGCTAAATATCTGTTTTGCTTTCTTTCCTATAACAAGCCTGAAAGTAAATGAAAATAGCTATTCAAAATCAGTTAGCAGGCATAACTGAATGGAACATAACGTAGTCTACGTGGTAAACGTATTAATAGCCCAAATACAGGCCAGATGTTTTCTCTTTTTTTAAACTGTAAAAAAAACTGCCCCTTTTGATGCAATATCCAATTTTCAAATATTTGGTCTCTGACGCACGTTATGTGCTTAGTTTTAACTTGGTAACCTGGACACGGTATTGCTGTCAGTAACGGCTATTTTACAGTTGTTTTCATCGTGAAATTAACTGACATTTTAGCAAGAATTCAGCTAAGTTACAGTATGGCATGACACTAAAATATCTGCCTTCTAAACGTACAGAGTACTAGTTTTTCAGCACTATTTAACTCAGTACGAGAATTTGTCTACGCATTTTTGTATACGCGATTTTGTAAACAAGTTTTGTAGATATGAACTGTCACGGTGAAGATATTTTCAAATGTGTTTGCCAGATAACGCGGAGGAGGGGGGTGGGCGTTAATAAAACGTTGAAAGTCGCAGAAGGTTTGCAATTTTTGATAATGGATAGCTAAATTTGGTTCCAGAACGCGACAATTTTTTATAAATATATTTCGAGTATAGTTAAAAAACGCCTTCCGAATATTGTAAATAGTTTTAGTAGGCGATTTTAATATAGATTTTAATTCCGAAGAAGTGTTTTATAAAACAGAGAAGACAAATACGGTACACTCACAGATTATGAAACACTTTCCAAATGGTATTAATAAAGATGAAGTATAGTTCGACTATGCCTGGCGAAAATTGTTAAACAGTTTTGGTAGGCGATTTTAATATAGATTTCTATTCCGAAGAAGTGTTTTATGGAACAAGGAAGGTAACACGGTACACTCATGGATTATGATGCCCATTCCAAAAAGCATTTAAAATGTCTACGCGATATAGTTAGAATACACCTATAGTTCGAATATTCATGTCGAAGATTGTAAAACAGTTTCAGAAGATTTTTTTAAGATAGATTTCGATTCCAAAGATGTGTTTTATGGTGCAAGAAAGAGGTGATGATTGAACTGAAAGCATTAGAATTATAATGATTAACTAAGCAAAAGAATTCGGCAGAGCTTTAATTCGAGAAAGTAAAATAGATCTTCAAAATTTTAATTAAACTTAACTTATTGAATATAGTGATATAGTGTTTCGCCAACAGACGGCAAATATTAAAATACCCTCCTAAACCCATATACAGGAAATCTGAAGGAACCAGATTATATATCCGAAAATCTGAAAGAGCAAGTTCCTTCAGTGGTCGAGCTTTATAGGGCAGACCTGTGTTGTTAAAGCTAAATTCCTACTAAATTAATGCTTACAGATAAGAACTTTTCTGGAATTAATTGCAGGGAAGGAAAAATAAGAAATCGTTAAAAACAAATTATTTTTTGAACTAGTTGCACTTCAGTAAATTAATTATACTCAAGTTGATTTACATATTCCAAACGAACGAAAATATGGAATACTATTTTTACTGATCGTCGATGAAGGAATCTGTCAGTAATCGATATGGAGCAAAGTAAATTAAAAGCACGAACTGGACCACATTGAATATTAAGAATAGTTTGCATTTATTATTACCACTTAATAAAACAACCTAGTTAAAAAATGATCACCAGAGGTCCAAGGTCACGTGCATTAACAAGAACTCCGTCTGGCATAATCGTATTCGAAAACAATAAAAATGAAAAACAACCATTCGATAATGGAAATAAACAAAACATATTATGAATTGCATATTTCCTTTGTTGTGATCAACCAGGATCGAGGAATCCAGAGCGAAATAACAGAAAGCTCATAAAAGTCATTCTGAAAATCTCTATATCTCCATTACCGTCCGCTTTTCGTAATGACTTAATGACTGTAATCAACGCTCTTGTTAATTTAGCAACCGCGGAAACGTGATTGGTAATTAAATAGCGAAAAACCTCTCGCGGAGAAGGGGAAAAAACAAAACGAAACAAAACATATTTCTCTTAATCGATCTCATTGGCTACATGTCACGTTCGTGTAGGGGGGGGGGAAGGAAAAAAACAATGGACACTTCCTAAAAATGCAAATTTCGGTGTTGGGCATTACATACGTTTCGAGTCCACCGACACACAATGCGTAAAAGGAGTTCGATTGTTTCTTGCTGCCAGAATTCACGCCCTCAAATCAAAGGAAGCCGCTCTAAGGCCGGCGAGCGTTTGACATGCAAATGGGTCGGTTGGGATCCTGGGAGAAAAATTGCCGAGGAATGTGGGATGTCTGAAATTAGTGCCAATATTTTATAAAAAAGACAGGGATTTGTAAACAAAGAAGACCTTTTTTTCTGTCTGTCTTTCCCCTTGCATATTTACCAACTTTTACAATTGTTTCGGTGGATAATTTACCACAATTTTCAAATAGTTTTATTTTAAATTCTGACTTGTTTAAATCAAAATCACCAAAAAATTTTGGTTGCTAATTTTGTACTGTAATATCGTTATTTTCCGTGATTTACCTTCCCATGAAACGTTTGAACATCGGCCGTTGTATGAATATACATGTTTTAACGAATGCTCTTCTCGACAAAGCTTGAATACATGATTACATATAGCTACCAACTCTTCCGGAAGATTTTTCACAGCTATCTTCAGGTAGTCTCATTTTACAGTAATATTTTGGACTTATTTTAAACTCAAATTCGTAAGTAAAAATTAGTGGTGGAAAAACCGGAAGAGTTGATAGCTATGTAATCAGGATTGCATTGAATATGTTATCACTATCAGAAAGTCATTTTTATCTAACGTACACCCTCTCAAAAAAGTATTTGAATTTTAGTTAAATTTCCTACGTCGGTTTTATTTTTTAAATGGTATTCTCTGTACAAATTTCAAGTAGTAGATAATAATAACTTCTCATATTCCTATTGTGTGTTTTCAAAAAAACTGTGTTCACAAAGCTAAAATAGGAAATTTGACTATTATCCTAATACTTTTTTAAGTGAATGTAAAAACATTTCTTTTGGTTTGGGGGGGGGACCCTGCGATTTCTCCTTGTATCTAGGGATGGTCCCGATACATAAAATAGGATTGTTTTGTCTCTTCTGCATGTTTCATGACTCAAATACAAACTTGATCTTTCGTAAAAGGGCACTGTGCAGTTCCTGGACGCATATTCAATATTTGTCAAAGTCTCGAATAATTAAATTCTTTCAAAATCTGTTCAAAAGTTGCATGGTAAATAACATAATCAGCGCTTAAAGCCATTAAAAAAATCGTGTTAATAATAATAATAGTAAATAAATAAATCCTAAACTCCAAATTTGCTCTTAAAACTGGATCAAGGCGACATCCATGAAGAGAAATATGCTTCATATTATTTGCTTCATAGTGCTCGAATGATATAAAATTGCTAACTCTTAGCAGTAATTTTGAATATAGGTATTGGATATGAAAGAGAGAAGTTGACATAACTTTTGAAATGGATGTAGCTCAGTAGCGCATATGTTTTTTCAAGGGAGAAGGGTATAGAGATAATCTTACTTCTAAAGGCGTAACTTTTACGTTAAGAATTAAACATATGTGGACTTTATGTTAAGAAAATTTTGACAAAGGAGGGAGGTGGTTTGAACTCCAGTCCCCCTTGCGTACGACACTGGTGCAGCTAACCGCACTAGCCAGCAAGTTTTATATTTGGTTAAAAACTGTAATATGAAATCTGATAAGCGTACTCATTTTGCTGAAAATTGAATTTCGATAGCTACTGATTTTGGGCAGTAAAATTCAGTTGATATAAATTTTATCAGCACTCAAGTCGTAGACAACTAAATTTCGAAGATATTGATTTTAGTCAGTAAAATTTAGTTTATATAATGCATTTCAAACAATATATGACATGAGTAAAGAACAACAAATTTGATTACTATCACAACAATCGTAAAATTAATCTAAAACCAGAATAAGTCAATGAAATTACGCCGTGCAGTGAAGAACTTTTCAATTATAACAATCTCGTGACTGAGCTTAATTCTAAAATTATTTTTAAAAAGTGCTATTTTTGTAAAATTTTAATATATTGTTGTGAAGAGAACTCCGCTTTACTTTTTGGGATCGTAACTTCGAAGTCGAAGTCCAGTGTATATGGAAAGTCCCTAGTAAACAGTCCAGTTGTAAGGACCAAACATAAATTTTGTTTCGTGCGGGAATTCGACGAACAATCTTCATTACACAATTCAGAGTGAGAACACGTTTTATAACAGCCAGCTATTCAGAGAAGCTTCCTCATCCTCAGGTACTATATTTCGGACACGATAAAATCCACCCACAGGCTAAAATTCAGTGGAAATTCCCGTGCAGAACTTGTAATTGCTCCTCTGCGTACAACAATGACGATTTCACAAACAGCTTTTCAAATTAAGTTTCTAGAAACAAGTGAAAACTTCACAGCAAAATAACACATAGTGGTAGAGCTCTCAGTGCAGTGTAATGTTTAAACGATCCCTGAAAACTGAACTGCCTGGGCATGATCTGCGTTTCGCTTCGCATTTTCAGGTAATTTCTACGAGATTCCATTTCTTGAATAACCCCCGCCAATTATTAATCCTCATTTCTCCACAGTTTGAATTGCATTCTGTTCGAAATACGACAGAACAGCCTAATTTTAAAATCTGCACGATCTCACCATCGGCTTTTTACTTTTACTTTATTTAGTGAGATTTATTAAGATGATATTCGCTTTGGGGCAAAATAATTTTTAGTCTACCTTTAAAACCACAGCATGTCCTAATAAATTAGAGGCATATTTTTGTTTGTTTATTTATTTCATATGAAAATCACACCCCCCTCTTAGAAAATAATATTGTTTTTGGGTAATATTGATTGTTTCAGTGGGTATAAAAGAACTGATAAATCGCATATTATGATTTCCTGTAATTTTTACCCTATTTAACCTGTATCACAATATATCCCACCCCGTGTTTTTAAGAGAATTGAGTTCAAATTCATTTTCTGATTGAAATTCAAGAACTATGCTGATTACCTATGTTTTTAAATTTTCATTTGGCAGCTGCAAAAAATTTGGGTTAGAATTTTACAAACTGTGAATTACAAGATTAGTGTTCTAATGTATCTTTAAAAACGTACGACTTAAAGAACATAGAATATGAACTTAAATTAATGGAATATGAACTTACAATAACATAACTACCAACATGTATGGAGTAAAACGTTAAAACCTACCACTTTTCACGAACAGAAATTTTTGTGTTCAAAAACAGTTTACTATGTTCTCAACTAGCTTAATAGAACTTTAAAAAAATACAATTTTATAAAAGCTGGTTAGTTATATTCCGTAGTTATTGGCAGGTATGCTAAAGATACAGAATTTCACCTGTATGTGAGTTTTCTGCTAGATTAGACAGCATATTCCAAAATTCGTAACCTATGGAAGGGGGAAAATTAAACACTCTTTTCAAATATTACGCGTGATCTCAAAGAAAAAAGAGGCACCCATAAAATTTTTGTTGTAAAATACAACAGTCACGAATATCTAGAAATCAGTTTCAGAACATCTTGAATATCATTCTAGAAGGAGGGTAGATGTGAAAAAAAGAAGAAAGGGGTCATCTTCCAAGATTAAAAGAGAAAACTATATATAAGATCCTTGCTTTAAAATGTAACAAATATGAAACCCATCCCATGTATAGGTACAGCCTGCTGATGGTTTGACACTTCTGCAGAATTTAATTGTTTGAACTTTTACGCAAAAAAAAAAAAAAAAAAAAAAAAAGAAGAAGAAGATGTATAATTTTCTAGCTCTCCTACCCTACATATTTATCCGCATGTCAAAACTGACACCGAATGAGACATCGTAAAATATCAACAGGCTCATAATGAGTGAGGAAGCAGTCTGCAGTCTACGCTGCAAAAAGAATGAACCAATTTTTCAGAAGCGTATATAAGAATGCAATCATCTTTGATTGATTTATCACGTTTCCAGAACAGGAAATTAAGTCCAAACGGTCGCATGTGAGCATTTCCAGTGTGATCCCTGCACGACTGAAATTCATCATCGTCATTTTGTTTTATAAAGAGTTCTGCGAATTTTGGGGGAGATTTTGATTTGTCATTTCACAGAAGGAAGTGAAACAACATCATTCGTATTCATTAACATGTTTTGGCTTTCAATGAAATTGATCAGTGCCCGTCATTTCACAAATTGGCTCATCCTGGGGTTTGTTTGTTTGCCAGGATAGGACAGCTGACGTTTCCGTGTGTGTCTTCGTGAGCTGACGAGATGCAGGTTACGGTGTGGACATTTCGGTCACACCCATAGTCGTAACCACGGAGGGGGCTAGGGGGCTAAAGCCCCCCCCCCTAAAACAGGAAAGTTAGATGCAAAAGGCTTTAAAAATTGAAAATTCTCACTAATGAATTAATATATTTTATTTAAAAAAATTGTCTTTAAATTATTTCTAATTTATTAATTTAATTAATTAATTAATTTAAACTGGGGATGTTGGTTTTTAAATAAATACTTACTGTTAGTGTGTAAAATAAAGTTAAACTTGGGTACAACATCAATGAAATGATTGGATAATTATTTAGGACTCTATAACGAGTTACGTTGAAAGTGGGCATTTGTCCTATGGGGAAGTGATGATGAATATTTTGATGTTATAAGAGAGTTATAACTATAATCGGCGTCACAATAACCGAGTTTAGCAGTATTTTTAACCCCAGCCCCCTGGGCAGCTTTTCCACATAGGCACGCTAGGCACGTGCTTAGGGCGCAAAAGATTTGGGGGCGTAAAAAATTTGAGGGTACAAAAAGGGAAAACATTAACATTATAGCGAATGACTATCGCACCCTTAAGCCTGCCGGTTGCCAGTTCGGGACATGGTGGGTCCGTAGGTGGTAGACAGGGGTTGCCGGGTACGTGGCGCCCTTGCAAGCGTAAAAAACTCTCCACTTTTATAATTTTTCAAGCTTTTGAGTTCGAAATGGTGCCCCTTCAAAGACGGCGCCCGATGCGATGCTTACCGTGTCCGTTCGCCCCTGGCGGTAGATAGTGGTAGACTCTTGAAGAAAGGGAGAGAGTTAGGGAAAATTTCTCCTGAACTAAAATCGGCAGCCGGAAATAGTGGACGGCGTAACAATTTGAAGTGCCTAGGGTGCCGGGGAGGTTAAAAACAGCTCTGCCAGCCCCCTAAACCAAAATTCTGGGTTCGCCACTAGTCACACCCTTTCGCACTCGAAGATTCTGTGACTCTTTTAGTATGGCTATCTCGGACATAGTTACACCCTCTTGATCACGTGACTTTTGGAGTGCAAAGGGGTGTCACTAAAATATCGGCACCGTAAGCCCGTGCGTCTCGTTAGCCTCGATGTGCCGCTTACAGGCACAGTATCCTCATCATAGGGACAGGGGTACTTTTGAGAACTGGCACCCCATATTAAACTGGTAATGGTGGAATAGCTAGAAATTTCATTAAATCATATCCACAGGCAAGCAGCTTTGCAATTCTAGCAACATATTTAGCAGAGCCACCACACTGAGGTTTCCAAAAAAAAGATATACACCTTGATATTCCAGCTAAGTCTCTATTATTCGAATTGGTATATTTTCTCTGCTTCCTTCTACGAAACTGTCTGCAGGGCTCTTTACTGAAAGTTAATTATTTAAAAATGAAATTGGATACTTTAATTACTGAGCTGCAGGGTTCGATAAAAACGGTCGCCCAAGTGACTAAAAATATCCCTTGTCGACTACCTCCCCCCCCCACACACATTAATATACTTTAATATGTACGTGTCTTCTAAAATTTTACAACTTTTGCCAATTCCTGCTAAGCTAAATAGAAACTTTGCATGCACTCCGGCACCAAAAGTGTTTTCTTTCTATAAAATTCACAGTATTTTTTTTTCTTTGGTAGTGATTATAAAGTTTCATGTTTTCAAGGGTTCTGTACACATTATTTTTTTTCTTTTTTTCTTTTTGACGTGAATACGTCAAAAGAGTTCAAATTATCTTACATCGAAACTTCAACAATTCTATTGAGACAGAGATGGATTTGTGAAAAGACGCCCTAACACATACACAGAGTAACAGATTACGAATTTTGAAAAATGCTGTCTAATCTAGCACCTATTTTAAAAAACACACATGTATGCGAAATTTTGTATTAGCGTGTTTACTCGCGTAATAGTCGCACTCCCGTTTAGAAGAAGAAAAATGCTCATAATATTTTCCCCTCAGGTTGCAGTCGCGCATTTGACCTTCATCTTAAAAAAAAAAAAAAAAAAAGAAGAGAGAGAGAGAGAGAGAGAGAGAGAGAGAAAATTATCAGCTGTACTCTTCCGAGAACTACAATACTACCTTCAATGAAAGTTATTTGCTATGAATTATGCATTATGTTATCATAAGTTAGTAAAAATTTCCTCAAAGATTACTTGTGAATGTTGTGTCCATAAAATTACCATACGAAGAAAAATATCTTTATATTTTGTTCAACTGAAGAAAAGAATATTTAATAAACAGTATACTTAATCTGGTTACATTTGATAATTTATTAATTTTGTTTTAATGGTTTATTTATTTGTTTGTTTACTAGTAATGTTTTAGCAGTAGAGAGTGCAATATTGTGAAGTAGATGTTCGATGTCTCCCGCATAATAGTCGCCCCTAGACTTTCATAAGGAAAAATCTGCAAAAAAAGGTGCGACTATTACGCTGTTAGCTTCAGTAGTGTTCTTTATTCGAAAGGAACGACAATTAATTTCAGGTCCTCTAATATTCCATTAAAAAAATAATTTTAAAAAATCATCTCTTTGCTCTTCAATGGGACCTTTTTGGGAAATTTTCTTTCTCCATCCTCGTCACATGGTGTGTTCTTTCTATGGGCGATGATTTTAAAAAACAGCACACATAGCGCTTACTTTTCTACAAAGCGCGTCTAAGATTAGAACGGAAACCGAAAACGTACCGGCATGTACATTGCTTGACCATTACTTTCAGCTTTCTCATCCTTTGAATCCTTTCTTTGCTTTTTTTTTTTTTTTTTAAATTTTCGCAGTCTTTAGAGGCATGTGTCACGATTTGAACTCTGCGACATCGGTTTGCCGAAAAAAAAAAAACACACCCTATACTTTTTCCTTTCTTTCCACTCAAAAACAAACCGGGTAGAGCTCGCACCCAACAGGGGTACGGATCGTCTCTTGGAGGGGGCCAGGTCAGGACCGAACAGAAGCCCACTTAGCATAATTGCGAGCTGAGATTTTTTTTTTTCCATGCACCGTTTCAGAACCTTGACCGAAGATCGGCTTCTACGGATGCCGGACCCGCACAGCACGTCAGCGGGGCGAATCCGAACGGGCAGCTAGTCCGGCGGTTGGATTGCGCGTTTCGCCGTGGAAAGAAGGCACTGCTTTTGCACGAATTTTCTATAATGCTCGATGTTATCAGGGACGGGAAAAAAATTCTAATAAATAAAAAATAAGAAGAAAATAGTGGTTGCTTATGAGCGAATTTTTTTGTAGTCGCTTGTCTTAGAAAGAGGAACAGTACAGGAAGTTGGGATTCCGCTGTGTTGTTAAACCTTTTTTTGTTTCGTTTTCTTTTGTTTGGAGCGAAATTAATGGAAGTGAAGTGGTTCGTGAAGTGAAGTGTCCATTCGTGACCATATTTCACTCGATGTGCGAAGGACTTGTGTTTGGCACTTTCGTTCGGAGAAAATGTTCGCGAATGCGCTGATTAAAAGAGATGGCATAATTTCAAATTTTTGGCCTTTTCTGAAATAGGGATGGACCAACACAGGGTTGCCAAATCGGCATTTTTTTAAAAAGATCAAATGAAATTTTTCATATTTTTATTATCTTAATGCATAGGGAATTTAACAGCTATAGCAGGATTTCCCAAACTTTTTTTCCCCGCGGCACCCTTGTCAGGCTAAAAACATTTCACGGCACCCTTTTCAGGCTAAAAACTTTCTCGGCAGATTTCTTTTAAAGCAATATGAATATGAAGGTTAGAATGAAGCAGTTTGGTTGCATTTTACGTTATTTTTTGTTTGTTTATTTATAGGGCTAACTATCAAGAAAGTACTCTCTTGGGAAAGGGATATAGAGTTTTGACAATACCCCCCTTTCAGGGAATTCCTATAAAAGAGAGGCTACAGGACAGTCTTGAACTTGACTGAAATATTTTTGTTTGAGCCCACTTAGTGATCGGCTTGGCTCACTTTCTTGGGGATACCGGTTCAGAGGAAATTATTTGATTATACTCCACCAAAACAATTTTCTTGATTATCTCCGTGGCACCCAGTTTGGGAATCTCTGAGCTATACCCTTGACATTATCACTAGAGTGAACAATAATTTAATTAAAAAAAAAATTGAAATTTCTGGTAAATGCTACAAATATTAGGAAACATCTGGAGTTAAAAATAAAAATTAAAATACCTTTCTGATACAAAATAATGCATTATTATATATTTCTGTATCATATTATGTAATTAGAGATGGTTAAGAATTGTCATTTGTCGTAAAATAAATTTTTCTATCTTAAATCATTAAAATATTTTACGCGTGAGAAAATTAACCGCAAATTTAAAATAGTTTTATTTTGTGAAAATAAAACTGATGAGGTCATTTAAGATCTAGTGATGACGTCAAAGCTTCGGTTGTTAGGCTTTCTGTATCTTAGAAGGTGGATGTAAGCGAGGTGAAAAAATAGGGCTATCTCATCTGATAGCAAGTATACGGAACCTGATCAAAGATCTTAAAACAATTGTGCCTGCTTTTGCAATGTGGTTAAATGTGTAATTTATTGGTAATAAGCCATCTTTTGCACATATTTGAATCATTATTTTAAAGTAGGACTACATTCCTTCATGAGTCCGATGTATTTTTTTTCCTCCGTTTTAAAGTTCAATATTGTTTATTAAGGAAACCAGCTGATTAAACAATCAAATGATCTGACTCAACGTCCCGGAGTTTCTGTTACAGCAGTCAAAACAACGTGACGTCATAAATTAAAAATTGTATGAGATTCATGTCTCTGCGCACAAACTTCGGGTCCTAATCGCAATTTTACCGATTCTAAATAAGCTCCTAGAGATGAAACATTTTGATACTTCTTACGAGATTAAACCAAGGAGGATTTAAATATTTAAATTGGTATAGCTTGGATATTTTCCAAAACAGCGAGTGAAATATTCCTATCCTAATTTCTTAGAACGTTGTTGATCATGACCAGAAATCTTAAAGAGTTTTATCTTTGAAAATAAAACTCTAAAACCGACTTGGGTAAGATAAATTTAATAATTACAGCGTACTGCACCATCTTACAGTCACATTACAGTTAAATCTTTTAGAATACCTCGAGGATCGTGTTATATTCAAGTCTATATCCGTTAGGAGTTATTTAAGTCTATATCAATTCATGATTTAAAGAAACGCGCTAAAGAAAGAAAAGGACTCGTCTAGCAGGCGATATTTCCCAAATTGGGTGGATTCGTGCCAATGATGAGTGCCTAGACACGTGCTTCGCAATGAGAATCATATCCATTCACCAGAACCAAATGCCCACGTATATTCAAAGTTACCCATAGAGCGGTAGGCTTTACGGAATCACGTCAACTGTAGTGGGATGCTTAAATATGTTATTACCCGACCGTGAAGTCGAGTTCAATATATATGTATATATGTCATTTTTTTCGTGTTCCTTCTTCGTAAATCATACAACCTATTTTAGATATAAGAGCTCGAACTTTAATTTCCGGTTGTTAAATAAAAAAAGGAAAATTCTGAATAACCGTGTCAGATTTTTACTAATTACATATTTAGTACATATACAAATTATTACTCTTCCTTTAATACAGAAAGCCTACTTTACACTAAAACACGCACACACACACAAAAAAAAAAAAAAAAAAAAAAAAATTCTGAAGTTTTGTTATCTCTCTATTCTAAAAAATCTGGAGTGACTCCACTCGACTTTCCGAACACTTACGATTAAGATCATTACCAAGCATTTAAATAAATTTTAATCGATAAATAATTGAAATATATATACCAAAATGAAGCTCAATCGAATGTATCGTTTAAACGCTAGCGCACTTTCAAGAATTTCTCCCCATAGGCTATAATGTAAAAGGAATTTTTGGCGTAGCCCTGTAGAAAAACTATAAGTCCTATACACATCAAAATCGATACCGGTCTTACGATGGTTGTTTATAACATGTACACCCAATTTGAGCTCAATCTAATGTACCGTTTAAACGCTAGCGCACTTTCAAGAATTTTCCCCCATAGGCCATAATGTAAAAGAAATCTTTGTCGTAGCCCTGTAGAAAAACTATAAGTCCTATACACACCAAAATCAATACCGGTCTTGCGACGGTGGTTTATAACATATATACCCAATTTGAGCTCAATCGCATGCCCCCTTCAGGAGCTATCGTGTTCGCTCACATACACACAAACACACATACACACACACACACACACATACACACATACATACATACATCTCGTAAAAATAGCATAAATGAATTCAGAAGCTCTCTAAACGTGTAAATACACCAAAATCTCGAATTCGAATTTTTTCATGATTACAATACTTTCCTTACATGGCACATGTTCGGAAAGTAAAAAAAGTAACTGTCTTTTCCGCGGCTCTCAAAAGCTCGTCATGCTATCTCCTCCAAAACCGTGGGGTGTGGAGTTTCGACGAAGGTGTCCACGGATTCGCACGATTTCTGGGGAAGCCGTTAAGCTGGCTTAAATTTCGAAAATCGAATTATTTTAGAAGATATTAATAAAAAACTGAAAAACGGAGCATGGTGGTTGCCAGGTTTGGCAAATTTCACCAGCATAAAATGATTCATGCCTTTGCAACAAAGCAATTCCAAGTATGTAGAATCGCGTGAAATTGACAGACAAAAGTAGAATTACGCCAGTTTTAAGACGAATGAAGAAGAATGAGAAATAATTAAGTCGAAAGGTGCAACACAAAGCTCATAATTTTCAAACAGGAAGTAATTTCTCTTAGATAAGAAGAGTTTAAAATTACAGATTACAAAATAACTAATTGTAACGGATTTAAAAAGTGCCATTTTGGAATCTCAGGTACGATCTGGTAAAAGGCTATCTCTCCAAGCGGGGTAAATCTAAAACGAGTGCTTTTCCAAAATGTAAGCATCCCGTATCTTGAAAGTGAAAAAAAAAACTCAAATGTAGATTATAGTAATGCTGGTTTGGTTCAGCTTGGGTATTTACCACATGTTACCGAGTACCGTGTTTACTCGTGTAAGAGTCGTACTTTATTTGCCAGTTTTTCATGGTGAAAGTCTATGTGCGCGCGACTATTATACGGGGAAAATCTACTACATAATATTGTAACTCTAAAACTATTTTTTCTCCTTCAAAATGGGGGTGTCACCAGGGGCGTATGCAAGGAGGGGTTCAACCCCCCACCCCCCTTCTCAAAATTTTTTAACAAAATGTCCATAAATTTTCAATTTTTAGCTTAAATATTTTAACACAAAGTTATGTCTATAACCCACCCCCCCTTGAAGGAAGACTGCATACGTCACTGGGTGGGACTATTATGCCAGGGCGACTATTACGCGAGTAAAACGGTAGAAATATTTGGCAGCGTTATCTATGCCATTTTAGCAGTTTTAGTACAGCTGGGATATATGCTAGTATGGCGAGATGAAATATTTCCCGGTGCTAAATACGCCAAACCGTCAATGATTAATGCATAAGAATATACGGTGAACTTTTTAATGGGAAATGATTACCGATTATATTCTTGCGTAGATAGCCAAAGAATTGCCAGAGAATGAAAAAGTCGCCTTTAGTGATAAGCATTTAAAGCCGTTCTTTTAAACTGCGCGTTTAAGGAGGAGAAACCAAGCTTTTAATGAAATTTACAATTTCCAATTCGTGACAAATCGGAGACCAGTAATTGTTTAATACAGTATAATTAGTGTGCTAGCAAGATAGAAATTTCGTTTTGCATAAGTATATGTTCATCATTTACCTTTAAATATTGATCCAATGGAATATTTTTCAGATATGCTGACAAACTTGAATAATAACAAAAGGGAAAAATCAGAATTTCTTATGACATTTACAACAACAACAACAAAAAAAAAAAAAAAAAAACATAATACTTCCTGTTCATTTCAGTTTTTAACAATGTAAATTGAAACACCGTGTGGTAACGAAAGTGAATTTTTTATTAAAGTATTAATTAAGTATATTTTAATAGCTAATTACTCGCTTAAGGCATAAGAGCGCATAAGGCATAATCTGTCAATATTTATCTCTAGATGAAAATGTCCAGTGACAATTTATTTATTATTAAAACTACGTACAAAATGGAAAAAAAGCACGAAAATTGACCGTTTTTATACGAAATTACAGAAGTTAAAACTTTTCCCTTCTTTTAACGGAAAATTACAATTACGGGGGAAAACGGTCGTTCCCACGAAAAACAAGCTGAAAAATTTCTGAATATTTAGCTGCATAAGTCCACTTCGAAGGGAATTTTCTTTATTCAGATCACGCCCCAAAAAAGCTCGTGCAAACTTCTGTAATCTTTTAGAGCGGATATCTAGGTACACGGAACTAAGGCATTTTTAGTGATTTTTACTGCATAAAATTTTATCAAAAGTGCCTGAACTTATAAATTATTAATTACAAATTAACTATGTTCTGCATTTGTATCTTTATTAAGAACGCTGCTAATTTTTAATGATTAAATTACGTTTAAACAGGAAAATTTTTATGTTTCAAATAATAATAAATAAAATAAATAAATAAGTAAAATAAATAGCGCACTTTTCAATATACAGATTTGTCAATCGATGAAATTGTTAAATTCACCCAAGAATTATAATCCAGTGTTGCCTCCCAGTTTGAACACCTCTGTAAGTTGGACATCTCCCTAAGCTGCACAGTTCTCTGGGAAACGAAATGGCTCGTAACATTTACACACACCTCCATAAATTGGGCACCTCTGTTAATTGCACAATTTTTTTTTCTGGGCTTCAAACCGCAATTTTTTTCGTTTCGGTTTTCGTTCTGGTTCAACTAATAAATAAATAAATAAATAAATAAATAAAAGTCGGTTCAGTTCCGGTTTTCGTTCCGCCCGAAATAACGGTTTTCGGTTCAGCTCCAAAAATGTATAATTTTATTTCATATATTTTTTTATTTGTACCAAAAATATAATTCTATCATAAACAAAAAATGTAATTCTATCAAAATGTAGAAGATTTTATTGACGTAAAATTATTGGGTTTTTCGGAAAGTAGTGTCGTTTTTCCGTAAGTCAGTATTTTGCCTAGACAAAACTATTGAAAATAATAATACGGAATTCGGCACGTAGGTATGTGAGTTTTTCAGCGTGCTAGATTGGAAAGCATTTCCCAAAATTCGTAACTTATGAGGGACAGGGGGCCAAAAACATGCTTTTCGCATATCCTGCGTGATCTCAAAGAAGAAAGGAGATATCCATAAAATTCTTGCTGTAAAATACAGCCCTTGCGAATGCTTAAAAATCGATTTCAGACATTTCGAATATATAATTCTTCATGGAGGGTAGACGTGAAAAAAGTGGGAGTGTGTCCATTTTTTAAAGGAAAAATTATTATTCATAAAATTATCCCTTTAAAATTTAACAAATACGGATCCTATGCCTAGGCACAGCTTGTTTGTAAATCAATGCTTATTGAAAATATATTTGTTTGAGCTCTATGTAAGAAATCGACATTACTATCCGAACAACCCAATAGAAATTATTGATAAGTTGGTTACAGTAACAAAATGACTCACGATATATCGAACCGAAATAAACTGATATTTTTTATAGGTTCAGTTCCGGTAAAATAACGGTTTTTTTTTCCGGTTTTCGGTTCAGTTCCGGTTCGAAGCCTTGCTTTTGTGGGAACCGCAGGTGCTCAATTTCCGGAAATTCCACTGTAATAACCTTATCTTTTTAAAAACAACACTTTTGGGGTTCCATTTGTTTCTTTCATTCCTTCTAAATATATCACTAAAAAACGACTAGAAAATCTCTAGGAAATAGAGTGCATTTTAAAAATCTCTAGCTAATTTAAATGTAATAACAATTTTTTAGAAGTGTATTATGACAGTAAAAAGGTACTTATTATTACTCTTATAAAAAAAAAAAGAAATGTAAAATTTCCAAGAAAGTTTAACTGTGTTATTATTATTATTTGTAAATTCCAATTTAAAGTTTAATAACATGGATAATAGACATTGTTTCTGATTTCGATTTAGAAAATTAAATGCATGCCAAACTTACCCAAATGTGAATTAAATCTAGTACTTTTATTGTAGAAGGAAATTTATACTTTTCTATAGGAAAAAAGGTTTTAAATTTCTTCAAATGTTTTGAAAAAATGAAGGTCTCTCTAATTTCTTAGAGTGGTATTAAATTCAATTTATCTTTATTATATAGCCATATGCAATCAAATGAAGACCAGAAAAAAATCAACACCAGAAATTAAAATATGGTAATTTGTAGTTAATAAACTTTTCAAAATGTATGATATGCTTGTCAAAATTCCAACCGATAATCAAGTAGTCCTGACCTGTCAGCCGGGTAAAAGTGGAGAGAAATGCGGTTATACTAAGTGTGAGGTTACGGAACCTCAATTCGCTGCTATCCATGGCTGTTCTGCAAGCAATTTTTAAACTATTAAAATCGAGAGAGGTTATTAGCAATAAAAGTATACAAACGGTGATTATAATTCTTTTACACTCATAAAAAAGTGCACTTGTGTAAACTAAATTGAGAATTTTTATAACTTTAAATATTATTTTATAGAAAAACAGTTTTCTGAGATAAGTGGGAATTTCTTTCCTAAAATCTTTTTTTAGTTAAAGGAATAATAGAATTTGACGCCAATCTGTATTTTTGTTTGGTGTTTTTAAGGCAAACCTGCATGAGGGGTATCTGCAGAGGATGGGGGGGTGCCTTGGTAGGAGGATTTTCTAAGGGGTTCCAAAGCTTATTCACTTTATATCTGGAGAAAACCTAACAAAACTCCAGACCGTTAGATCGACAGCTGCGCGATGGGGGCCAACCCCAGGACCTTCACACTTTCGCAGTCTACCATTTTCAGTGACACAACCACGATCTATATTTTTTCCAGCGCTCTTTTTACTTCCTTGTATTGAGTATAAAGAAGTAATATGATCGAGAAAAATTTCGTTAGGCAGATTTCGACGAAAAAACCGATTTTGACTACCTCTAAATTTACTTTTAAGAATTTTTTCAATGCATCTCATCGTAAGCTAGCATGCACGTTCATATAAATGCGTGTGCAATCCATTTTGACACACCGCGGGCCTTATTTGGCCAGTTTTTCCATGCCGTCTGTACGTACGTAACTCGCATATCTCAAAAACTATTGGTCTTAGAATGTTGAAACATTATATTTAGGATTGTTGTAACATGTAGTTGCACCACCCCTTTTGCTTCCAATCGATTGGATAGTTTATCTACAGGACAGCCCAAAAGATTCTAAATACATTACGCTCTATGGGCAGAAATTCATTAAAGCGTATTTTGGAGGTATTGGGATATTCCAAACGACTCAGAAGTGATATATGTTGTTAAGGGTTACAAAATGAATTTCTCCATCGAAAATAGTGTCTTTATCATTTCTAGTTCTGCTACAGAAACACTCAAAAGATTTCCAACACATTACGGTCAATGATAGTTTTAGGTAGATTCATCCACTTTAAGCACAATATCGTCATACCATGTAGTTAGATAAATTTCTGCAAATGTTTTGAAAAACTGAAGGCCTCTCTAATTTCTTAGAGTGGTATTAAATTAAATTGATCTTTATTATATAGCCATATACAATCAAATGAAGAACAGAAAAAAATCAACACCAGAAATTAAAAAAATGGTAATTACTTCCTTGTACGTAGTATAAGGAAGTAATGTGATCCCGAAAAATTTTGGGGGCCAAATTTCGACATAAAAACCGATTTTGACTACCTCTAAATTTAATTAAAAAAATTTTTTCGATGCATCTCATCGTAGGCTAGCATGCACGATCATATTAACGCGTCTGCAACTCATTTTGACCAGTGGCGAGTCTACTGTGGCCAGTTTTTCCATGCCGTCTGTACGTACGTAACTCGCATATCTCAAAAACTATTGGTCTTAGAATGTTGAAACATTATATTTAGGATTGTTGTAACATGTAGTTGCACCACCCCTTTTGCTTCCAATCGATTGGATAGTTTATCTACAGGACAGCCCAAAAGATTCTAAATACATTACGCTCTATGGGCAGAAATTCATTAAAGCGTATTTTGGAGGTATTGGGATATTCCAAACGACTCAGAAGTGATATATGTTGTTAAGGGTTACAAAATGAATTTCTCCATCGAAAATAGTGTCTTTATCATTTCTAGTTCTGCTACAGAAACACTCAAAAGATTTCCAACACATTACGGTCAATGATAGTTTTAGGTAGATTCATCCACTTCAAGCACAATATCGTCATACCATGTAGTTAGATAAATTTCTGCAAATGCTTTGAAAAACTGAAGGCCCCTCTAATTTCTTAGAGTGGTATTAAATTAAATTGATCTTTATTATATAGCCATATACAATCAAATGAAGAACAGAAAAAAATCAACACCAGAAAAAAAAAATGGTAATTTGTACTTAATAAACTTCTCAAGATATCCGGGATATTGTGATCTGATTTTAAATCATGTTCAAGAAGTCCTGACCCGTTGGTCGGGTAAAAGTAGCGAGCACGTTCCACGTAACGGTCACGTACCTCTTTCGAAAGTCGCCAAACTTGGAGACTTGGTGTACGTGTGTATGTATTTAACTTTCATATCTCAAAAACTATTAGTCGTAGAATGTTGAAATTTCATAAAATGGTTGTAATAGAGCAAGAGCCCGCGGTCGCCAGACCTTCGTCATAGTATAAAAGTTGAAACTTTCTCTGTGCATATTCTCCAATAGAGGTAGGAACAATCGGCCACTATAAAGTTTGGATGATCGTGGCTTTGGCGGGTAACAGGTGGCAAAAGTGTATAAAATTGCAGAAAATTTTCGTCATTTCATAAAGCTTCATTTTTTTATATGTTCTTCTTCACAGTACTAAAAATCACTTTATCCCTTGCCTGACACTTTTCCATCGTGGCAAACCCCCGCCAGACAATCTCAAAGTCATGGAAAACGTAATTCTATTACGAGCGCGCTACAGCATCGTAAGAAAGTTCAGAAGTAGCAGTATAAAATGTGCTTGGCACTTTGTGAGAGCTTGACGTACTTCGTCGCGAGAGTTTACGAACACAACCGTTTTCCATGACTTTGAGGTTGTCTGGCGGAGGTTTGCCACGATGGAAAAGTGTCTGGCAAGGGATAAAGTGATTTCTAGTATTGCGAAGAAGAACCTATAAAAAAATTAAGCTTTTTGAAATGACGAAAATATTCTGCAATTTTATACACCTTTGCAACCTGTTACCTGCCAAAGCCACGGTCATCCAAACTTTATAGTGGCCGATTGTTCCTACCTCTGTTGGGGGGTACGCGCAGAGAATTAGTTTCAGCTTTTATACTATGACGAAGGTCTGGCGGTCGCTGGCTCTTAGACTATAACATCTAGTTGTGCATCTTGATTTTTGTTTCCAATCTACTGTAGACTTTTATTTCCAGGAACATCCAAAAGAATTTCAATGCATTATTGTCTATGGACATCTTCAATATATTATGTCGGTAGTCAGTCATTGTTTGATCCATGCCCAAAATCTCGCCATTTGTCATGGACCTTGGCGAATTTTGCCGAAAAATCGCCAAATTTAACGTCAAAAGTAATTATGCATTTCGCATAACTCTAAAACTTTTAACCGTGGAGTGTTGAAATTTTTAATTTTTGTAGCATCTAACCCAGCATCTCTGTTTAACTCTTTCCAGCAAGGTGTCTATGATTTCGGTTTGTCTGTCTGTCCGTCCCGTACTCCTGTAAATTTCTACAAAATTTATATGTGCTATACCTTTCTACTGCACCATGAGCCCTAATGAAAGTGGTGTATGTAGTATTTATAGTTCTTCTACAGGGAAGCCATTCTTAATTCATTTTTTAATGTTTAATGTTTACTTTTTGTTCACTTTTAACATAAAATTCTGGTAACATGTATTTTCGCCTCTTCAATGGGCAATAGCCCCATGGATGAGCCATGCTTTCATGCTTAATGCATATGACCATGTCGTCACCATTTTTTATTTTATTTTTTTTTTCATGCTTGCTTTTTTAACAGGATAGGTAGTTACACATTTAGCTTTCTTTGTGCTAAGTAACTACAATGAAATCCTGTTATTTTGTTTTTCTTTTGGTAGTAAGTATTCGGTTTATGGGGCCCGACGAGCTTGATCGATGCTTACTACCTTATGCATTCCAATCCGTATTTCACCTTTCGATTTGTCCACATAATCGTTTTTCTCTTATTATTGATTTCATATATTTTACTCTTTTTGGATATGTTGTTTAATTCCATAGATAATTAGAATTTTGTATCTGCTGATTGGATGCTACATTGATTCGTAAGTTAAGCCTTTCAAGTATATATATATTAGGGTGGTCCTTATAACTATGTGCAATTTTCTTAAAGTTAAAATTTTGCTGCAGATCCTGCAATCCTTCTCCAATCAATAAAAATCTGGAGTGACTCCACTCGGCTTTCCGAACGATTAAGATCATTACCAAGCATTTAAATAAATTTTAATCAATGAATACTTCAAGCAATATACCAAATTGAAGCTCAATCGAATGCGCCGTTTAAACGTTAGCACACTTTCAAGAATTCCCCCACCCCCCTCATAGGCCATAATGTAAAATAAATCTTTGTCGTAGCCCTGTAGAAAAACTATAACTCCTATACACATCAAAATCAATACCGATCTTACGATGGTGGTTTATAACATGTATACCCAATTTGAGTTCAATCGAATGTACCTTTAAACGCTAGCGCACTTTCAAGAATTTCCTCCCATAGGCCATAATGTTAAAAAAAAAATTGTTACGTAAAAAAAAAAACTTTGTCGTAACCCTGTAGAAAAACTATAGTCGCCAAGCTTGGCGACGTTTGGCGTAGTTGTTGAGGGAGGCACGTGACCGTGGTCGGACCATTACCTAACTTATGTGGTAGGACGGTACTGTGCTTGAAATGGATGAATGCCCCTAAAATTGCCATTGACCGTAATGTATTGGAAATATTTTGAGTGTTCCTGTAGCAGAACTATAAATGATAAAGACACTTTTTTAATGGAGAAATTCATTTTGTAACTCTTCACAGCATATATCACTTCTATATCGTTTGAAATAGCCCAATACCTCTAAAATACGCTTTAGTGAATTTCGACCCTTCCCAGCAAACACACACAGGTTCTCTGAACGTCTATTAACGTTCAGAATACGTCTTCTGGACGTTAATAGACGTTCAGAGAACCTGTGTGTGTTTGCTGGATTAGAGCGTAATGTATTTAGAATCTTTTGGGCGGCCCTGTAGATAAACTATGCAGTCGAATGGAACCGAAAGGGGGACTGCCCAAGTAGATGTTACAACAATCCTAAATGTAAAGTTTCAACATTCTACGACCAATAGTTTTTGAGATGTGCGAGTTTAATGAATTTCGGCCCATAGAGCGTAATGTATTTCGAATCTTTTGGGCGGTCCTGTAGATAAACTATCCACTCGGATGGAACCGAAAGGGGAGGTGCACAACTAGATTTTACAACAACCCTAAATGTAAAGTTTCAACATTCTACGACCAATAGTTTTTGAGATATGCGAGTTATACATACGTACGTACGTACGTACAGATGTAATGGAAAAACTGTCCAAAATAGACTCGCCGCTGGTCAAAATGAGTTGCAGACGCGTGTATATGATCGTGCATGCTAGCTTACAATGAGATGCATCGAAAAAATTCTTAAAAGTAAATTAAAGGTAGTCAAAATCGGTGTTTTAGTCGAAATTTGGCCGCTGGCCAAATTTCGACTAAAACAAAGGGCTCGAAGGGCTCTGTTGAAATTTTTCGGTTGCGATTTGTGTACGTAAAAATGATGTTGATTAGGAGCTTACCAACAAGGCTGAAAATATAGAACCCGTTTTACTTCCTTGTACGGAATATAAGGAAGTAATGTGATCCCGAAAAATTTCGAGGGCCAAATTTCGACGAAAAAACTGATTTTGACTACCTCTAAATTTAATTTTAAGAATTTTTTCGATGCATCTCATCGTAAGCTAGCATGCACGATTATTTAAACGCGTCTCAACTCATTTTGACCAGAGGCGAGTCTAATTTGGCCAGTTTTTCCATGCCGTCTGTACGAATCTGTACTTGTGCCGTCTGTACTTGTTGCGAAAAGTATTTTACGTTTGCTAAAGCTGCAAATATTATTTTTCGAGGAGGAAATTCATGCATACGTTAGAAAATGCTACGAAGGTACATAATTTTTCAGAGGTAATCATTTTCTTGTATTTTGCATTTTAGTAAATTCAAAAATGCATGTTTTAGTGTTGAGATTGAAGTTGATTTAAACCGTTATTAGCGAAATTTGAACTTCTCTTGCTAAATACTTTTGAAAAAAATGAAGTGTAAGTTGAAATTTCTAAATTTTTATCTATGCACTTCAATTATGGCCACTCTTTCTTTTAAAAATCCTGTTGATTTTATATTGAGTAAAAACTCTCGTCAGCAAAATTTTTGTTGTTGGAACATGTATTCGGATTTGTGTGCTTGTTCACGAGAAACCGCTTATAAATCCACGTCAGAGAAAGGACAAACACAAGCGGGTGGCAAATGCCTGGGGGGAGGACTTTTCTGGGAATCTAGCACGTATCTGGAGAAAACCGCCCGAAACTCCAACCGCTATATCGACAGCCCTGCGAGAGGACAGAACCCTGTTCCTCCCTTAAACCATCTCCCAATGTCAGTGGCTTTAACCACTGTGCTACACATTGCTTCAGCAAAATTAACGCATTCGCGAATTGTAAACTAACACGTCTCCTAGGCGACGATACTAAATAAACCGAAGTTGTTCGTAAATTAAAAAAAAACTGATAACCACTGACATCACTAAACATACGCATTCCAGTTTTCTTACGAAAACTCGTGCAACGAGTTTGTCGTTTACGAATGCACCCATTATTTCACCTCTGTATCACTAGTGTGACGTCAATGATGCGAAAAGTTAGAAAGAATCTTCACTGGAGTTCCAATAGCAGCCGTTAAGTAATCGAGATATTTCCGATTTACTCGGTTCTCGCCTTTGTATCTCAGCGCACGGACAGCACTCAGCACTATTTAAGTTAGCTGGCGTGAACTGTTTGGCCATTTCAACATTCAGCTATAGATTGGTAATTGTGCGATAATATTCAACAGGTGATACCTGCCTGATTGAGCAGTAAGCAGTTCTGTGCATTTTATTTTTTATTTCATTGTTATACGAGGTTTATTGGATTTTACATTTAGGTATGTGCGAGTTTTCTAAATCTGCTTAACTTGTACGTATCATTTAAAGTCTTCTGTAATATGAATAGTGTATCGAATTCTTTTTTAATTTTTCGCTGAGCAGTATTTGTAATCCTCAGTGGGATGCTACTTTTTGCGTAGCCAGACTTTAAAGTTTGTTGTACATGGAACTTTCTAGATACGGCTCAATTTATGAGCTGTATGTTAATGTTTTTGTTCGAGCAGTTTTATCGTCAGAATTTTTAGTTTTTAAGTTGAGTGTCTCGGACTTCTATGTTTACAACTGTGGAAATATTGTAATTTGGTATACATAATTTATAGTGACTACATTCATCCACTTAGTGTTGATGCAATACGTTGAGTTAGACAGCTTGCCCAAAGAGCTTAATCTCTGAAGTCTCGCTGCAACATTAGGTTATGCCTTTTATGGATCTGTTCTTTACCAGATTTTGTGAGCGTTTAACATTTATGCGAGGTACGGAGTTTCCGCAAATAAAAAAAATTCGCAGAAAAAGAATATGAAATCTCAAGTTTTTGCTTCAATTAGCATGGACTACGTATAAAACATTTTTATACGCGTAAAATTTATATTCAATGCTCATTTGCAGATGCGTTTTTGAAATTTTCAACACTTGACTATTTAGACGTTCTTCTGTTAGGAAAGAAATGTTCTGCTACTTACTGGGTTCCCTGTAAAGCTGCTTCAGCAAAGTTTGGAAAAGAGTTTACTAGTTTTTGCTGGCTGTGCCGCACAGCCAGCTGCGTCAAAAAAGGGTCTCTAGATCTGTGGCGCGATGAACGTTTCGATCGTCCACCATCCTGCTGGTAGTTAAGTCGAGCGATGGCAACGGCTTCCCTTTTTTTCAGCATTGGGCAATCTATCCAGCTGTTCTCGCATTCTTGCATTTTTCAGTAGATGTCAGTGCTGTTAAAAATAATAGTGACAATTTTTTTACGGGAAAGGACGTGCTGAAAAGGAAGATTCCCGTAGAGTTATGTCACCCGCAACTATTTTTATAGAAATCAAATCTATTCTTCGTGACTGGCAACAGTCAAAACGGCAGAGTTTGGTGGTCCCAGAGCGGGAACACTGCGCGTTAAAGGGTTAAGCAAAATAATTTAAAGTGCTACAATTCGGCAATATAATTGTGCTGCTTAATTTGTTGTATTTAATTTCACGCTCAAAGAAAGCTTATTGAAATGGTTTTTCATGAGTTCTTTGGCATTCTGTATAAATTAAATCTCCTTACTTTGTTTTTTTACGAGTTAAGACTTTCTAATTTGTTCCACAAACG
The DNA here is from genome assembly GCA_038373885.1 of Cheiracanthium punctorium. NCBI lineage: Eukaryota > Metazoa > Arthropoda > Arachnida > Araneae > Cheiracanthiidae > Cheiracanthium > Cheiracanthium punctorium. The sequence continues at coordinate 10,657 of JAWZYV010019781.1, read as the reverse complement.
GTGAGGAAATGGGTTACTTGAATTTTCCAATTCGTTGGTTTCGGGCACAGCTCGAATATGAAGCTCATTTGATTATTGAGTTTCAAAAATAAGATTCTCTTAATTTCCTGTCTTTTGAAATTTGCTTCTGTTCGCAATCTGTTCGCAATCACGCATCTGTTCGCAATTATAACGAAGTTTCGCATGAATCCGCATCTATTCCGTAAAAACGAAAATTCCATACCTGTAAACACTTGTCAAAACTTAAATTCATTTCATAACTTTTAAATTCTGTCGTTGAAATGAGTCTATATCCCTATAGTTTCAAATATTTATAAATTTTGTATAAACGCTGATGAAATGAAAGATTAAAAGTCCTTCTGGAATGAGTTGTACGCTTGAAATTGTGAGTTAGACTATGTGAACACAGGCCCATTTTTAAAAATTTGGGGGGAAGGTTATAGTAAAATTAATGAAATTGTCTCTCTAAGTCATTTACTTTCATAATTGTAAAAACATGAAACTTCCGTTCAACGCCGGCGCAAGGTTATCCGGCGCCAGCCTGCAAAAAAAGCTAAAATCGCCCCCCCCCCCTCCAAGGGCGCCGGCAGGATCATTTCCAGGGAGGTGCACCCAAGATACATATATACATATACAGGGTGTAACTGAATTCATAGGCCAAACTTTAAGAATAAAATGCATATAAAGAAGCATTTTTTGTATAGCAGATTAGCAGTGTGGGGTTAGAAACAGAAAGTTCAGATGGAAATATAGCAAATGCAAAAGAAATGAAAAAGCTCTACTACAAATTCTCAAATGTGCTGGTAGCGTCTAGAAAGTGATTGCTGTATCCTTTGGAAGATGCCAGATGTTCCACGAACGGTTGCAGCGGTTACTTAAGTTTTGCAATGAGGCCCTCATCTCTGTCAACTGGAGTCTCGTAAACGAGTGCCTTGAGGTGTCCCCAAAAGCAAAATTCGATACTTGATTAATCTAATGAACGGGCTGGCCAAACGACTAGTTCAACTTGTCCAATCGATCGGGGGTCAAAGATGACAATGGGGTAATTATGCACAATATTTGCGAAATAGGCTGGAGCCCTATCGTGCTGGAACTAGCTACATTTTTCCTTTCCGACCAAACCTTGCAATGCAGAAAAATGCTTCTTTGTATGTATTTTAACTACCTTCAGTTACACCCTGTATACATACATATACAAAATACACTATTTGGCGTTTGAAGGAAGAGTAATCTTGACTGGAAAATGTAGCATCAGTATGTGAAATAAACATCGTCATACTTATTTTGTCGCAGCTGAAGAGTACAAAATTTTAAACTATTAATTTGGCCTAATTAATAATACCGCAATTTAAGTTTACAAATAATTATTTAAATTATATGCAATTTTGATAACATTTTTTAATATTTAAACAGACGAATTTTTCCAGAAAAACTGAAGCAAAGTGTATTTTCTCTAGCATTGATGTATATAGCAATTTTTTGCTTAGAGATCCCCATCATGTGCAGTGCTGAGAATGGTAGATGGCTGAAATGTGAAGGAAAATAGTTCTGGCCTGCCGTGCGGCTGTCAATCTAACGGTTTTGAGTTTTGGCCGGTTTTCTCTACATGTTACGTTAATATGCGTTTGAACCCCTTAAAAAGTCCTCTGCCCAAGGCAACCCCCCTTCCATGACAGATACCCATTGTGCAGGTTTGCCTTAATTCCACCTGGCAAGGACATCCCCATATTAAAACGAAAGTGTCGCAGTGATGCCATTACTTAACATTTGAAAAATCACCATGTCAAAAAAACTCTAAATATAAATTTTCATCTAATAGTTTAGAGTTAACGAGATTTAAAATCAAATAATGTTAAAAAGAAATGTTAAACTTAAGCGTTATGTCCTAAAATGATTGCATTTAATCATATTCACAGTAGAATCTCGATTGTTCTAGTTTTCCATACAACTCAGTGAAAAAATCAGTTTAGCTTCCAAATAATGATCAACACAATATAAAACAGGTGATTTTTTTTATTGCAGGACAAAAATTCAAATACTTGGTGCACCCGGAAGCCCTATTAGAAATCCCTCTCCCAAAGAAATTGGGTGTATTTTTTCTGTAGATGTCCTCATAGATATTTCTGTGCAATGTTGACATGCTGCTTCGGCAATGGCGCGATAGTGTTGTACGGAAACGAGTCAACACAAAAAAATTGACTATTATTTTCCGAAATTATTAACCTGCTCTAATAAGTAATGCGATAATATGCAACTACATTTTTCATATAAATATGCACTCAAATCACAAAAATTGCTTTATTTACATTTATCTGTTTATTAATTTAATGATTTCGATAGTTCGAGACAAGCCCGGTCCCGTCCACCTCGAATATTATCGAGACTATTTCAAAATATTTTTTACCTAACTGCGAGCACATGCCGTGAGGCATTCAACACTACAATGACCGTAAGCGTTGGTCAGTACATTATGAGGACTCATGTGCGTGCGCCAACATTATCCCAAAATAAAAATGTGGATGACTTCTCTAAAGCTTAAAATTTATGTACAATGGTAGAAAATATTAAGCCATAAACACACATCTAAACAGCTAATTTAATGCGACAGTTACACGTAGAATTCAAAATCACACTTACATTCAGGCTCTTTTCTTTTCTTTATTTACTGCCCTAAGGGTAAAACAAATTGATTATATTTTCAGGTTAATTATACTTTTTTCAAACTCCAGGGGGGTGCAAGTGCACCCCCTTGCACCCCCCTCCCGGCGCCCATGCCCCCTCCAATTTTTTTTTTTTTTTTTTTTTTTTTTTTTTTTACAGGAGAAATAAGATTTGAAGAAAGCATTTGTGGAAAATACAATAAATTTATTTATCGGGAAAAATTAATTTTTCTACCTTTCATCTTTGCAAACTTTTCTATAATTTCTTTTGTATCTATCTCTTGACAGATTTCATTTTCAATAGCTATCAAAGCTAGATTTATGAGTCTTTCCAGAGATATACACTCTATAACAAATAAATCGACGCACCAAGAAGGAGGTGTCCGATTGAGACGAAAATTGGTGGATAGGAAGACTATGTACAGAATAGTAAATGATTAAAATTTCAGAACAATTGAATAATTTATTTCAGAGTTGCAGTAACAAGTTTAATAAGGTGTTGACCCGCCGCTAGCCTGGATAGAAGCTGCCACACGGCGTGGCATAGACCGATAAAGCTTCCGGATGGTCTCCTGTGGTATTTCCTGCCAAATTCGCTTCAATTGTCGAACGAGGTCATCAACAGTCCGTGCCAGATGCAATCGCCTTCCCATCATATCCCAGACATGCTCGATGGGAGAGAGATCTGGCGATCTGGCAGGCCAAGGAAGAGTTTGACAAGCTTGCAGACAGTTTAGAGCAACACGAGCCGTATGTGGTCTGGCTCGAGTCCTGCTGTAAAACCAGCCCAGGGCACTGCAAAAGGAACGGTAGCAAAACAGGTCTTAAAATGTCGTCCACGTACCGCTGTGCAGTAAGTGTACCTCTCCTCTAATGACGACCAAAGGGGTCCGGCTGTCAAAGGAAATGGCACCCCAGACCATAATGCCTTGTTGAGGGCCGGTGTGGCGTGCAATAGTGAAAGCAGGATCCCCCCCTCTGCCCTGTGCGTCTCCAAACACGTCTTCCATGATCGTCAGGACACAGTTGGAAGCGGGATTCGTCGCTAAAGACTATACGTCCCCAGTCGGCATCATTCCAACCTGATCGAGCCCTGCACCACTGTAATCTGGCTCGGCAGTGAAAAGGCGTGAGTGGCAGGTGGCGTAACGGTCGGCGCGAGCGTAGATTTCGCTCTCTCAACCGTCTGTGAATGGTCATGATGGACACTGGTGTTTGGGTTGAACGTCTGATGGTTGATAGAGATGAAGAGGAGCTGTGACAGATGATCGGACCATCACTCTGTCCTCACGATCTGTTGTAGCCCTAGGTCGACCGCTACCATCCTGACGCTGCACTCTGCCATTTTCCACCCATCCTTGCCAGAATCTTCGAATCGTCGCATCGCTTCGACTCAAATGACGAGCGATTCTCCGATTAGTCCAACCGGCCTCTTTCAATCCAATGATACGACCTCTGTCAAACTCTGACAGTTGCTCGTAATGAGCACGAATCCTGCAGCGAGGCATTTTTTAAGTTGTTGAAAGGTCATCTGAATCGCAATCAAACCGAAAGTTCTAACAACCGTTGAAGAACTGCTCTTTATATACGTCTGCTGGATGCGCAGTTCTGATGCGCTAGAGATCAAACTATTCATTCATTGGACACCAAATTTGAATCATTTGCATATCTGTTCAAAACATTCATGCATACGAAATTTCAAAGCAATCGGTTGATTGTTTCTTTGTGCGTCGATTTTTTTGTTATAGAGTGTACTGGACCGTAAATACGTCTTGATCAATTTTAATTTTGAGAATGATCTTTCGCTACTAGCAACACTAACAGAAATGCTGAGTAGTATTCTCAATATTATATTTAAGTTCGGGAAGCACAATTTATTTGACACAATTAAGTTCAAAATATCGAATGGGTCATTCATACCCGCTGTAAAAATGTATTTGGAAACTACTATTTCGTTAAAAATTTCTTTTGCGTTAATATCTTTACTATCACGATATTGTAACAATTTTTCTAAATTACTGCATTTTATTTTCAAATCTGTATTATAGATTTCCGATAAATTACACAAGAAATTAAAATTATCGCAGTGATTTTTCATTGCGTCAAATCTTTCATTTAATGATACCCAAGCTATATCCAAAATTCTAAAAAAGACATTTGTCCTAAATTTCTCTTCTGGAGATTGAGGGGATTCGTCAGCATGTTCGTAATCGAAGTGACATTTCTTTTTCCTTCGTCAGATTTCTTCAACAGTTTTAAAATGGGGCTCGCCATCCACTTCTTCACTAAGTTCTTTGGCTTTCTCAAGAATATTTTTGTAATTGACGTCACTTCTATGTTCTTGAATGAATCATTTTAAGTTACTTATTGCCTGTAAGGTTATTGTGCACAGTCGCCTGTGTGCACGCTAGAATCAGTGGCGGATCCAGACTTTTTTTTTGGTAGGGGCTAAATTTTTTAAAAAGCTTATTTCACCCAATCAAAATATACTATAAATCAAAATTTTAGTCTAAACCAATGTACATGCTTTTGGGGGGGCTAATTAATAAAATAGGATCATTTTAGTTGTTTAAAGGGTATAATAAAGCAGAATGTTACCCTTTAGCAATCTTTTTTTTGAGGGGGGGGCGCTGGATCTCCCTAGCCCCTCCCCTGGATCCGCTACTGACTAGAATGTCATGATATCCAAACCCCTTTCTTGCAATTGTTTGCTGACAGGATTAATTCTGTTAAGCAAATCGTGCCAAACCATCAAGGAACAAATAAATTTATAATCCTTGATTTTGGCGCACAGACTTGCATGCTTCGTGTTGCACTTCTTTTGAAAAGCATTCACCTTCGGATATTTCAAAAAGAGCGTCATAGCTTTCTCCTAGTTGATATCTTAAAGGTCGAATGGCTTCAATTTTATTTTCCCATCGAGTGTTTGAGAGGGTTTCAATGTTAAATAGGAAATGTTTTTCAAAAGAACTGCCCATCGTTTAGGAGAAGCAAGTAAATTATATAATTCTTGAATTGTCGAAAAAAACTAACAGTATCTGCATTCATCTTTGCTGCATCGTTAATCATTAAATTTAAGCTATGAGCGGCACAGGGAACATAAAAAGCACTAGGATTTATTTTTAGGATATTATTTTGAAGACCATTTTTCTTCCCTTTCATATTTTGCCCCGTTATCATATCCCTGGCCTCTCATATAATCTAGAGGAATGTTCCACATTTTCAACATTTCCATTACTGTCTCACATAGGCCGCTATCTGTAGAATCATCAACTTTAATAAAGCCTAAAGAATGCTCCTTGATTTCAGCCCCTCCATCACTGCAGACGACAAAACGTATGACGACACTAATCTGTTCAGTTTTGCTAACATCAGGTATATAGACCAAAATTATAGAATAATACTTGGCTTTTCGAAGAGATAGTAAGATTTTCTGTCTTATACTACTGCCAATAATTTGCAACATTTCATTTTGACTAGATTTGCTTAGAGAATGAACTTTACTGTTGCTACCTTTAGGTCGTAATGCTCTTTCTACGTGAAATTCCATAACTAGGTCGAACTTTGCAAACAATTCCACTAATTTTAAGAAGTTTCCGTTGTCTTTTTTGTACAGCCCTCGAAAGGCAAAATTCTGGCTGCCAAGAAATTTTCTGATCTCAATCAGTCTTCCTAATACATTTGACCAATGCTTTTTTTCATTTTCATAGATCTCTTGTATTTCGGAATTGTTATTTTATTTTTCAAATTTTTCTCCTCAAAATCTTTCCATTTTAAGAAATGCAGCGGGGGGGGGGGGACACGTACCCTATGGCCGCCCCTGCGTTTACATATTGTAATATATGTTTCTAAAAGTTTTTACTTCCCTTTTACATATAGTAATATACAAAACCATACCCAGGGGGTGTGTCCTATGGATCCGGACCCTGTCCCTCCCCGAAATTATCACATTATATATTTATCCTATATGTGTGTGTGGGGGGGGGGGGAGAGAGAGAGTATTTATATATAAAACTAGCTGCGTGCCCGTTCTTCGCACGGTAGGAAACGAAAAATTTCCTCACATGTGTAATTCGAATAATTCCAGTGATGTGGAATCTAAAAAAAGCAAAATTATTTCACTCTTGACTTAGAATTTGCGTCATATATGTAATAACCTGAGATCATTGCAATATAATGACACACACACGCACAAAGAAAAAACTATGTCAGCGTCATTCGGTATCAAAAAAGTGAAAATGGACCGTTTGCAGTGAACTTCTCACTTTCAAAATGTCTCATTTCCGCAGACATGCTGTCTTTTAGGTTCACGTTTTAGCGTTAAATACCTCAGACACTACATGAAATGGACATTTATTTTATTTTAAAAATACGTCACCCTCTCTTGGAACCCTTTACAAAAAGGAAAGAGATAAGAAATAAGACTGCGCTATTTATAAGGGCTATAAAATTGTTTTTCTAGATTATGCCGTTTAATTTTCTTCTCACAAATAAATCCAGTATTTATAAAAGGAAATCGAGCCAAGCAAAGAAATCGTCTGCTCGCGGGACCCGTTTTTATTTATTTTTTTCAACTGGCAATTTTAGTCATTGTTTCTGTATCCAGGACAACCAGACCGCAAGATATCAAACCGAAATGTAAGCATCTGCTACTGAAATGAAAATCCTTCTTTAATTAAAAATTCGTAAAAATTCTTCTAATTTATATTTTTCCTCCGTTCTTCTTTTAAAAGTAGGCGAATTGTGTGCTCCGTCTTTTGCCGAAATATAAAAAAGTTATGAATGATAGAATTTAAGATGCAGCAGTTTTAAAAATATTTTACGACAGTCAGCGTCAAATTTAATTTTATTTGAAAAATTCCCAAAAATCTGCAAATTATGTTACACTGTCCGAACAAACAGATTTTAAAAGAAAATTTTCTCCTCTATACGATGATGTAAATATTGTTTTCTTGCGAGTGCAATTACCGGCGTTATTATGTATTACGCAAGAAAAATCGCTAAAATTCGGACCAAACATAAAATAAAACATTTTCTAATTCGAATTTCGAAAAAATCGCTTTGAGGTGTGTCGAGACCCGTCTTGGAGAATTTCCGTACAAAATTTGGTAGGTCTACGATCACCCGTTTCGGAGCTACGCGAGACACAGACAGACAGACAGACGAACGGACAGTTTACACTCTGTTTTATTTATATAGATGAAGATGATGATATTCAAACAAACATTATGATATTCAAACAAACATATTATTGATGATATTCAAACTCCCCCCCTCTCCCCGACTCCCTAAAATATGTCGGACCCCCTCCAAAATTATTTTCTGGGTACGGTCCTGGTAATATATGTTCCTGACCCTCCCCCCCTCTTGGCTACGGCCTTGCAACACATTTTATCAGACAAATAAAAAATTATATATACACTGCAATCCTTATTAATATAAAACATATCTTCCTAAAATCCGTCCATTTTTTAAAAGTTTTTGCTTTGGGGACAATTTGGCGCCCCTCTGTGTTTGGCGCCCGCCTGCAAAGAGGCCTTGCAGGCCCGCTTCCGCCGGCCCTGCTTCCGTTCAGTACAACACTTTTTTCCTGCCATTTTTGAGCAAGATAATAAGCATTAGTTCAGCTGAACTTGTTACAAAGAAAATGGCTATTCTGGCCTTTGAAGTTTTGCTATGGACACGAAATTCATGGGAGTTGTCAGTGTCTTCGGTAAGCATTTGAAGTGAGTTTTAGTGGATATATCTTGCGATTTAAAATTTCGCGCGTTTTAAGATAAAACCCAAAGCGCTTACTTCAGGTCCTGTTCCATATGACTGTAAGACGTACCATTTTGCTTTTACCAGAATCTTGAGTGTCCTGTTGAAGGACTAGGTACACCAGTGTTTCTCAGCCTGTGGGGCGCGACCCCCCAAGGGAGGCGCAGAGCGTTTGCAAGGGGGGGGAGGGGCGAGAAAAACCAAAGAGCAAGTAGTGATGCATGTTTTTAAAAAATCATCTTATTTATTCTCATTTTTACTCAAAAAATATCCATTTTCGCTTAAAATGTTCATTCAAACTTTACTGATAACATTATTTTGTAGAAAATTCGGCTAAATGCTCATTAAATCTTTTTAACTGAAAGGTAAAGTGTTATAAACGTTCATATAACACACCCATTAAAGATCAAAAACAATGTATGCTGAAAAATGTGCGGAGGGGTGGGGCGATACCGTAAGTTAGCCTTTGTTGGGGGGGGGGACATTAAAAGGTTGAGAACCGCTGACGTACACTATGATCATTAACCCTAATGTTTTGATTGAAATTTACGGAAGGAATTACAACTTGTGAATACATATTAAAATTATTGGGTTATCCTCGGTGAATTGTTTATAACATGACATTGAGTAACGAGTTACTTTAAAAGAACAATTTCATTTAGAAATTAATGTAACTTTCGATATAGAATAGTTTTGAGGTTTCTGAGAGTTTATATTTGAAAACAGACATCCTGAAAAGTTCTCGTAATCAATTTAATGTTACTCTAGAGTTATCAAAAGTAGAAGGGACAGTTTTAAGAACTTTTAAAGGTACAAAATCTAACCAATTTTGTACTTTTAATAGTTCTTAAAAGGCTAACCCAGAATCCTGGGGAGCATTGCCATGAGTATTTTAAGCACCCAAGTGTGCAATGTTTCGGTTAATAAATTGAGGTGACTGTGTCAATGGTTTAAGAAGCATATTTTCTCGGTATTACTTTCCAATGTTTGGGGTGAATGGGCGTAGGGTTCAGTTACTTTTCCTTCAGTTAGCCCAAGTCCCATCATTGCAGTGCAGATAAGATACTGAACATAAATGACTACCCTACTAGCGTTTTTGCTCGGGCCATCATCGGCCAGCTACGTGGCCATTGGTAACCCGAGCAAAATTGCTCGTAGGGTAGAAATGGGAAATCCTACTGGGTTTTGTTTACAGTGAGACTGTCAACCTATAGGTAGAGTTCTGGGCAGTTTCCTCCAGTTGTAAGGGGGAATAAACGTAAAGACCCTTTAACGCGCAGTGTTCCCGCTCTGGGAACACCAAACTTTGACGTTTTGACTGTTGCCAGTCACGAAGAATAGATTTGATTTCTATAAAATAGTTGCAGGTGGTGACATGGCTCCACGAGAATCCTTTACTTTTTAGCACGTCATTTCCTGTAAAAAAATTTATCACGATTATTTTTAACAGCACTGACATCTGCTGAAAAATGGAAGAATGCGAGAACAGCTGGATAGATTGCCCAGTGCCGAAAAAAGGGCAGCCGTTGCCATTCGCACAGCCAGCTGTCGTCAAAAAAGGGTCTCTAGATCTGTGGCACGCGATGAACGTTTCGATCGTCCGCCATCTTGCTGGTAGTTAAGTCGAGCGATGGCAACGGCTACCCTTTTTTCAGCATTGGGAAAGGGTTGCGCCTCAAAGGGTTAAGTGTCCTCCGATCAAGGCACTCTATAGGCAGATGCTTCACGTGTAAGTATTGCTTTAACACGATATTCGTTCACAATATTGGTCATCTCATCAGTTTTGCTTAGGATAAGTTCTAAACCTTTTGAAATCAAATTGATTCTTAAGTTATGTACACTGCAAAAAATATTTTACCTAGATTACAGCACAACGTGTGGGTAAACGAAACTCCAACACACGTTTCATGTAATGATTGTGTACAAGGTTCTTGGCGATTAGCTTATTAACGTCATTTTATGGATGGAATTACAACACACAGTGCTGCATTCCAAAGCTGCAGCAATTGTGCTGTACTATTTTACAGCAACATGTGTGGTAAAATTAAATATTTTAGTGTAGTTTTTAGTTTTTCTACTATTTAAATTTCTACGCATTATGGTCTAGGCAATAGCGGTTAGAAATGAATATTTTTTCAGTTTTATGGAGCAAAAGCCTGCTCCTCCTAAAAATTTATACCCTTTTACCTTGATTGGCTTGTAAAATGTGTGTTGATGGGATTAAATCTTTTATAAAT